>JAREIS010000165.1:4800000-6000000 GCA_030060385.1 Muscicapa striata striata | reverse complement strand
TCTAGGGAAGTGAATCAGGGCTCCCGAATGCCCCAAGTTGTGTAGGTCAAAAGTTTGTGTGCTGGCGCTGTAACTAACTGCAGTGTTCATCTCCTATTTAATGAAGCACTTTTCCTACTCACATTTTCAGAGGACTTTCTAGTTCCCCAGCTAGCAAACCAAAGCTTTGGTTTTTCATCTGGCTAAGTAAAAGAACATCCTATTAAAATATCTGTGCTTATGCAACAGACACCAGCTCCCACAAGCCAAGACTGAATAGGTCTGTTGGTAAACATTCTCACTTTCTCTTTGGCATTAAAGTCCAGCAGACTCCAGGGACTGCTTGGAATTGTAACTCTCACTGGCTCTTCTGGGTCTGCCTTCACAAGTGATTGCAGGCCATAACTGCAGGCAATTCTCTGTCTCTTACCTTTTACTGCAATGTGTGTTTTATTTTACTTCATAAAGGAAGATGTATTATAAGGTCCTTTCAGTATCAATTCCTACATCTCTGCATCTGGTGCCCTGCCTGCATTTATACCTAATGCTGTCATTTGTGCTTTCTTTTTTAAGGAGTCAGTTCCCCTGTGGATTTCCTAAGGGGACTATGAGTGCACAAAGAGAGAGCTGAGCAGAGATTCCTAATTGTTAGTTGACCGCCATAGTCCATGGTCCTGCTGCCTTACATATAACTTTTGCCCTCCAGCATTCTTCCCTCTCTTTGATGAATGTAGGAAACCTTGGAAAAGTTTTGTTTTCAGTTATTCATGTTGCTTTGGTACCTGGATCCAGGACCATCTGAGCAGTGGATTGTGTACATGGCAAAGTAGTCACTCGTGAACAATTCAGTTATCAGCAAAGTAAATGCTACTGGAACACCTTGTCTTTGGTACTACTGATTTTTAGTCCTTGCATTTTATTTAGTAATGATTTATTCTGATTATACAGGTTACCCTTTCCCTACTGCTCCTCCTGTGGACCCATTTGCAAAAATCAGAGTGGATGACTGTGGAAAAACCAAGGGATGCTTCAGGTTGGTCTGAGATATATATTACAGATGCTGACTGATGATATTGGGGACTTTGGCTAGTGTCTCATAGTCATTTTAATAAATGTTCATTATTTAAGAACATACTTCATAGTACAAGCTATATTATTTGAGGATACTAGTTTATTTAAGAATACATGTCATAGTTATGGACCTACAGTTCTTTCCTGTATTTTCATGAAGCACTTAAAAAAACAGAGCAAGGAAGGTCAACAGAGTAATATTTTGTGTTATTATTTGCTATATTGTTTGAATATTATACATTCTTACACTAAGAGTAATAATTGCAAACAATAAATGCTACTTTATGTCCAGCAGAATATATGCTTAACTGCCATTATACCAAAATACATTCTTTTAGTTTTTTCTTGCAAAACCTTAATTAAGTTTCATAGCAGGAAATTTCAAGGGAAAAGTTATGTATATTTCCAATTCCATTTAGGTATGGTAAACCTGGATGCAATGCAGAGACTTGTGACTACTTTCTGAGTTACCGTAGAATAGGAGCTGATGTGGAATTTGAGTTGAGTGCCGACACAGATGGCTGGGTGGCAGTGGGATTTTCCTCAGACAAGAAAATGGTAAGATATGTACAGTTTTTCATGTTGGCAATATACACACTTTCACATGCTAGGTTATAAATGGTTTATGTATTTGGTTGGTGAGAAACAGAGCATATAAGGTAAAACTGGCTTGCTGAAAACAAAGCACCATTCAATGGCCCCCCTGGGAGCACTGCCTCACAGAAAACTGCTTCATCCTTGCTAACATCTCCTTTCCCTTCTTCTCTGGGAACTACAACAGTACTTCAGCTCTGAATGTTTGAATGTCACTAGCTTTTTGCCTTTTTATTAGAAAAGCTGTCAGGGATAAGCCAGTTCATGTGGAAATGTCCTGTTGTGCTTTATGTCAGTGTAATTTGGGTAAAAGACACATCATAAGCTGAATAGCAAATAATTTTATTCTTCAGAAAATCAGCTGACTTTCAGCAGTGTAAATTGTTTTTTCACTGTTTAAATTGGGAAATTTTTGTTTTTCTTTCATACCTGTGTTGTTCTAGGGAAGCAACAAATGTGTGAGAAAACTCCTGATAATTTAAACATTTTTATTCAAGAAGGCGGTCTTGTTAAAATTTGTTCCCTCCCTTCTGGTTTTTTATTGGGTTCTCTTTTATGCTTATTCCTGTCCTTGTTTTTTCATTCAAAATCTCCACATTTCATTGAATTTCAATGAGCAAAACAGAAGCATGTAATCTGTGGACTGTAAGAAACCTGGGCAATAGGTGACTTAGGCAAAGATGTTTTGTCTGTGATCCTAGGTAAAATGTTTAAGATTAAAATGCAGTTTATAATATAGATGTTAATGTACAGAAACTCTCCTAAGCATATAGAACAATACTGGACCTATGTCCTAAATCACAAGTCAAAGAAAGGACTGTTTCTTCTAGTGTTGAAAGTAGCAGTCTGAAAAAATACAGAAATTAGATGTCCTGGGCTAGGACCTACAAAAAATGTTTTGGAAGACTTGCACTGACTTAACAGCATTTTTACTCGACCCAAAATGAGAAATAAAAAGAAAATGTGAGGACAAGTGCTGCTTAGTTTTTACTGCATGTATTTTAATATAACATTGTAAATAAACGCAATGACCATAGAAGGTTTTTGTGTCATAAAGAACAGTTCATGTCACAAGAAACAATTTGTGATGTTAAGAACAGCTTTACATCCAAATTTTGGGGAGAGTTTAGAAGCTTGCCAATGCAGATACTCAACAAGGTTTTCAAAGCAGCTCAGTTCCTTTAAGTATTTGTCCCCAAGCTATCAGATTGTGTTACCAGTTTGTAACTGTGAGGTACCTGCAGTGGACTCCAGGGTCTCACTGCCCTCCTCTCATCAGCCACTTGGAAAGCAGGCACAGCAAGCAGCAGGTTAAGTCTGAGCTTTTGGTAAAAAGAATAAAGAAAGTGTAAAGTAAAACATTGTGTTTCCAAATTTGCTCTGCCTATCATGTAATGCCCATAAGTCAGCTGGGCTAAACCAGCTAGCATCTCTTTTTCTCTGGCTCCCCTGCTGACTTCATCTTTTTCATAACTTCCAGGATGTTTTGGTGTCCTGGGATGCACAGGCTTTGATGATAAAATGGCTCTGGGTCAAAACAGCTTAGCTGTGAGAAATGGGCTGTGCTTTGGAGGCCCTAATCAAAATGGTGTGGCCTGAATAGCTTCAGAAGTTAAGGGAAAAAGAAACCACTTTGTGTCCTCAATAGATTTTTTTAAAGTCCTATGACCTATTTCTTTGTCTCAAATAACATTATGTTTTTCCACTTTCAGACTTTTGTGCCTTGGCAGGATTTTGAAATGTCATTCCCTTAACTGGGATTCAAAATGCTTTTTCTTTCCTGTTTAGTTTTCTTCCTTCAGTGTAAAAACACCTTTATTTTTTGCCTCTTTGTTCTAAAGAACGAGGGATTTGTGCTTAGATGTATAAAAAACTTGGGAAATAAATTGTGGAGAGTGATGATAGTGTGAAGACAGAGGCTGGAAAGGTTGTCTGGGGCAGCACTAAGGTGCAGAAATTGTTCAAGCATATGTTTTATACAGTTGTCCCATTTTCCCCCTCACTTCTGGCACATCTTTTACAAACACACATTGCAATATTCCCATCGTGCTGAAACACACCCTTTTCCTCTCTTTTCCCTGTAATAAAGTAGTGAGGGATGATCGCTCTAGCAAGCCTCATGTCTTTCTTTCATCAGTATATGACATACCAGAAAGAGGAGTATGGGAGGAGTAGGGCCTGTGTTTAATACAGCACTGATAGCTGTAGCACTCATCCAGCTTGGATAGTGTTCTAATGGCTCTTGGTGCTAAGGCTTCTGTGAGACAGCACTCCTGAAGTTAATGCTCATCCCTGTGCTCCACCACTCTGTTAGTCACCTTGAGTAACTTCTTGAGTAACTATTCCAGCAACTGCTTTAGTATTTTGCTGAATGACCTCTACAAATAAGTGACTCTTTCTTCCTTCTGTCTCGGTTCTTTGGTGGCTCTGTATGCTAAGTGGAGAAGCCCATGTTGATTACTTTTTTTCTTTGTCTCTTGTGGTATACTGCATTCTGTTATTACATGCTGAACATTGCTTATAAGAAATAAGAGAGATATGAGAAATGATGTTCCCTAAGTGAACATGAGAAGAGATTAGATAAGAATTACTGTAATTGATTATTTTCTCATATGTAGTAGGTTTATTTCCCTTGTCTCACTAAAGTTTATTGGTTTTCTGTCCATGATTTGATGCAGTGGGTTTTGTACACATCTGGGATTCAAGACTCCCACATTTTATGACGCAGTATGACAGAACTTCACAGATAACAAAAGAAAACAGCCTTCCACAGATCAATTAATTATGTGATGTCAGAGTGATATCATATCTTACAAATATATGTTAAGTAAAATAACTGTTAGATCCAAAAGAGAATTCAGAGATCGTAAGGGTATGTAACTATTGTTACCTACTTAACATGCTTTTCAATTTTTCTGAAGAGACCTGGTTGAGGAACAAATATTTCTGTATTTATTTGTTAGAAAGAAGGAAAGAGCATCCCAGGTCTTGATTAGTTTTGAATAATTAAAATTATATACATAAATGAAGAAGTGTTTTATGACTCTTTTGTTTTCCATCTTCCAATTTTTTTTTTTTAACCTTGTAGGGGGGAGATGATGTCATGGCTTGTGTTCATGATGATAATGGAAGAGTCCGAATACAGCACTTCTATAATGTTGGTCAGTGGGCTAAAGAAATCCAGAGAAATCCTGCTAGAGATGAGGAAGGAGTTTTTGAAAACAATCGTGTAACGTGTCGATTCAAGCGTCCTGTGTATGTTCCCCGAGAAGAAACCATCGTAGATTTGCACTTGAGTTGGTACTACCTGTTTGCTTGGGGTCCAGCAATCCAGGGTAAGTTGATTTCTGTGTTATCAACTGAGCTGATGTGCCAAAATTGGCCAATGTCTTTCAATTACATGATTCTTACTAGACATGTCCTCTCCACAGCCCCCTCCCTTTTTTTTTTTTTTTTTTTAAATTAACTAAAATTCTGGCAGCATGAGGCTTAAAAATGGACAAAAAGAACATGGCTATATTCTTGGCTATATATCTACTATCCCCAATTTCTAAAGCTGAATTTAGAACTTCATAACCCGAAGTTCTTCATTCCTTTGAAATATGCTTGTTGTTTACTCGAATTTATTTTATTCAGAAATTTCATTTCAGAAACAAAGAAATGAGCTTACTCCCCGACAGTGTAATATTGCATGCTTCTATAGGTTTGAAAATTACCTGCCTGCCTGTTTCTTCAGCAGAATAATAGAAAAACTTGCATCTGATGTTATTTCTCTCTGCCCTTACCTGCTAAAGGTTCTATAACTCGTCATGACATAGACTCTCCACCCGTGTCAGAGCGTGTTGTCAGTATTTACAAGTACGAAGACATTTTCATGCCTTCGGCTGCCTATCAGACCTTCTCTTCTCCGTTCTGCTTGCTCCTCATTGTTGCACTGACCTTCTATTTATTGATGGGAACCCCGTGACCAATGGAAAATAGCAAGAATTTGGCAGTGGAAGTTTCTCAGGATGGACGGCTATATGGATGGACAATGCATTTTTCTATTGGAATTTATATCACATCACCATCCTCATCTAGCTGCTTTTGAACATAGCTTCTCAGAAGAGTGAAATAACCATCTCCCTTGAGTGGCAGAGTGGTGACAAATCATTTAAGAATAATCAGTGAACACATAGGAGAATATCCTCAGTGTTGTGATTTTACATGCTTAAGGAAAATGAGACTTTTGTAAAATCAATGTGTGTGTGTTTGTGTGTCTGTGTGTCTGGGAGGGGTGCCTGTATGTGTGTTTACATTAATTTAGTGATGGACATCTTATCAAATAACAAAATTGCCTTCCAAATTGCTACAAAAAAGCAAATTTGGGAAAATACTGCAATGCTGTTTGGTACTTCTAGAGCAGAGAGCACAACTCCAAGTGCAATTTTTGACCTTAAAATCTGGAAACCAACACAGCAGTATAAAACCTGCCCTTCAGTAGTGGACAGTTCTCCCTATTTCATTTTTTTTTAATATTTATGAAAGTGTACTTGCTGTGTACTTTCCAAAACTAAACTTGCATATTCAAGCATTAGCATGATTATTTTTTTTCAACAGAAAGAGGTGATGAATGTCTGTATTGTGTTTCAATAGCCTCTTTAAAAGAAATGGCTACTTCTTTTAAGAGTGAGATATAAAGTAATTTAAACAAGGGGAAGGGAGAATACAGCAATATAAATTCCCCATATATAGGAAAACCAGGTGTAAAACATGCAGAATATAAAAGTTCCCAACAAGCCATAGGATGTCCTCCTAATACATTAAATCAATTTTTCTCTTTTCATTAAAAAACCAGCAATTTTGCTGACATGTAAATATATTTTTAAGTAATTGTGCAGTAGTATGAAGTAATCTCTTTTTCTGTGTTGTATGCCACTAAATCCTGTTCATGTTAAGGGTGACTGTGGGCAGCTGGTGTTATCTTAGAAAGAAATATAAATGAGATTACTTGTAAGGAAAGACAGGGATTAATAAGAGCAACAGTATTTTCGTTCATCAAACCATTGCTAAAATATAAGTAATGTGGAAAAAGATGAACTCAAAAAGAAAAAAATAGCTGTTTTTATCACCAAAAAATAGTAGAAAAGGAAAGCTAAGTAGTACAGAGACAAAAAGTGTCAAAATGCATTTATGAGCCACAGAATATTATAAAAATTGTGGAGAATTTCTGTTCTTCACATAATAGGAAGTGTATGACATGTTTACATGTAGCAGTCAAACGTGCTTAGGTAAGGTTACTCATTCACTTTCCAACTTACACTAAAATTCTACTTAAGTAGAATTAAATCTAAATAGTGCCAAAGTTTTATCTCATGTGGTACACTTGAGGACTCTCTAACATAGAATCTGGTAAAGTATATGTAATGCTACTCCTTTTTATTTTCATTGCTGCATGGAGTATAAAATGATTAACTAGCTTTGCTGGGACTGCGCCCTTATTCACAGATTGATGTTTGTAGACTAAGTTTTTATAGGCTCAGAATTCTTCAAACCTACAGTAAGGTGTATGAATTAGATTGAATATGAACTTATCTTCATAACAAACACTTTATCCCTATTTCAAAAGATTGATTAATTTTTATATTTTCGTTGATGTCTTTAAGGATTTGTTCACTTAGAATTACTGGACTAGAGTTCAGGAGAGGGAAGAGAAATTCAGAAGTGAATTTTTAAAGTGCATACACTAGCTTTATTTAGTATAAATTACTTTTCTCAGGTTGCTTAACTTACTCATCATCTGATCAAGTAGAGAGCACCTAATAAGGTCTGCTTTGGCCCACAACAGCTGTGTAATTTAGCCTTAAGATTGGCTGGAGCAGATAAGCAGAAGCCTGGATAATGAGCTTTACATTCAGCAAACAGGTGAAGTGAAGAAATCATTAGGGTAAATTCTTTCTTCTTTGTGCTAATTTGTAGGCAGCTGAGATATTGCAGTTCTTTCTCAGAGCCTGAGGGCTGCTTTAGTTTATGGCTTGGTTTTTACTGTTTCAGCCATTTACTTGATTACCCACTAAAGGGCTAATTTAATAATTTAAAGGTACTGAACTTGGATAGAAACCCAGTTTGGCTCCTCTTTTCTTCTTTAATAGAGCTCTGGATTTAGGATGGCCTGGTTGGACCTGAGCACACAGGTATGTTATAGATGGCAATAATAATACCAAGGTAAAATTGTGTAACAACTGTCAATCTGCTTTCTACATATATGGAGTTAGATGTGGTTAAAGTTCAGGATTTGAAGCAAGAGCAAAGTATTTTATATTACTTTTTATTCCTTCTTCAGATTACTTGTCAGTGTGCTGTGTTTTTGTCATCATATTTTTATCTTGTTGAAGTACTAGCAGAAATATGCACTTCTAAGAAATCTTTCACTTAAGCTTCACAGAGCTTAATTAGCCTAATAAAGCATTTCTAATCAAAAGGGAGGAAATAAAAGGCCACAGGAAGCAGCAAAACAATCTATTATCTGGCATTTAAATGGATGGTTGAGTTTAGCACTGAGTTTATCTAAGAGTTCCTCTTCACAGTGGGAAAATCAGGACTGTGGAATTCAAGCTGACAAACAAAGAAGGTATGAGTATCTAGAAATTGGTAGTTGGGATGAAATCAGAGGAGAAAATGTTATAAAGGAAACATGTTATGTAAGTTTGTATGATACTTGGTAAGTCTTAACATTTGAGTGGTCACAGTAACTTGTCAAAGAGAGTATTTCGATTTTCACATTTTGTCTTGTTTTTCTTTTTAATACTGAAAAGCAGGATTTATCCCTGTTACATAAAGCTACTATAAAGTAACAGACTTCAAAGTAATTTTTAATTGATTATGGCATTTCAAAGATTTTTTGTTTTATTATTTTTTCTGATTGGCTGGTATCAACACAAACTAGAAGGAAAAGGCCTGCTTTGGAAAAGGAGGCAGATATTTCCTTCTCCAAATAATTTTTTGTTTCTTTAGCATGATTGCTACCAAACAACTGTTAAAGAACAAATTTCTTAAGTGCTTTAATTTTAAGAATTTCTTGCTGCAGAGTGACTTAATACAGAGGCATTGAATTTAAAGAGGGTATATTTAGAATATGGTGTTTGTAAATTTGACTGTGGTTACTAATTAGATTTTTTAAAAAAAATTTTTCTTCATTGCTGGTATCAAATAACTGGGTTATTTTTAGGTATAGGTGAGATGCTAATTGATTTCCCCCTCAATAAAAAAAAAAAGGCACCTAGCTGATTTGGTAATGTCATTGGATAATGGATGATGCTGCCTTCTAATATTTTAAGGGCAATATTCTGGTTTTGAAAGAGAACATGCTGATAGAAAAGTTTGAACTCCCTCTGTGGCCTTCTTGCTTGTCTTGATGGATTTTTGCAATACTTGGATAGTAAGAAAATAAACACTTGTAGCCTCCCTAATCTGAAGAAACCTTCATTTTGGATTAAATGATGTTAAAGCTCTGTTGGGCACTGACTTTCCCAATCTTTAGCACAGGGATTAGAGAATGACTGGAGTATGGTGTACATCAGCATGGCACACAGGCAGTGGTCTTGAAGCTTGCTTGGGTCTCCATATCCTGGTCTGAACAAAAAAAGAAAAAAGCCCTGCAACTGCCTCTATGTACTAAATAACTAGGAAGTTATTTCTTATTTCTTAGTTACTGCTATAACTAATATAACTGCTATAAGTTAAGGGAAGACACAGGTTTTTTTGGGTGGTTTTTTTAGGGTTTTTTTGGGGTTTTTTTTTTTTTTTTGGTCCCTACTTTCTCATACCCCCAATGCATCAGACATTTATACATTTATAAAAAAGAAAATTATTTCTGTTTTAGAGAGTGGACCCTCTATCTGGTCTTTCAGGTCTTTTCTGAGTCCAGTGGAAGTTTACACCCTCTGGTATTCCAGAGGCAGAATTAAAGTTTATATGCAAATTATGTAACTTTAATAGCATATAAATGGCATTTTGTGACTGTGGTTTCATTAGTTTGGCACACTGTTGTGTAACAGGTGTACTCCCCCTCTACCCGCCTCTTGTTTTAACACCTCCAAATAATTTTCCTGAAGTAATGTATTTGGTAATAGGCATAACAAGTAGGAAGTGCTTATTTCAGAGAATTACAAAAGGTCTAATACCAGTTATTTTCAGAAGTAACTCTTGTAAGTGTTAGTGTTTTATACAAAATAATGACTTTGCATAGCGCCTTAGATTTATGATAGAATCAGAAATACTTTTAAATATTACAGTGTTTCAGTGCTTCATGGAGCTGTGGATGTGCATAGCTTACATGAATTGGTATGATCCTTTTCAACCCCATTGAATGAAACTGGCAGAGCAGTTTGCTTGAATGCTGCACAGTGAGACATTGGTAACTCCAGACAGTTTGGAACAGAAGAATGGAGAGACTGGTAGTAAGGATGAATGATAAGGAAGGGCTAATGGTTTTGGCATACTTTTTATTTTGTATAAATTCACATATGGCAGTGCCCGTCTGGCAGTCTTTATTGAAGCAAATATAACTTGATGTAGGGTTAGGAAGGAATAGAATCTGACTTGAAGGAGATTTTGGCTTTTAGGCAGGTCTCAGCTGTTTAAGAGCTGGTGTGGGCATCAGGTCAGACCATGCCACAAGATGTCCTCTGCTGTCAAGCACCAAGGTAAGAGCTGGAGGCTTCATCTGGTCTTCAGAGGTACAAAAACCCAACAAGACCCCAGAGGTAATAGCAGCAGTCAGCTGCAGCAGGGAGTACCTGCTCAGTTTGTAGAATGGCCAGTGAGCAGGTACTCCCTGCTGGCTGCAGTCTGAGTATCAAAAGATAGGGCATCTAAATTTTACAAGCTTTGTACATTAGCTCATCTAATTAAAATTTCATGATCAGTAGCAGTCTGTTTGGGCAGTTCTCCCTCAACCTGCCCAGGATAGAGATGGATCCAACAGGCAGATTTTAAAGAAAATGTCTAGTTCCTGCGTACAAAAATTAATAAAAATGAAAATAATTTTTTTAACCATATGCCATCTTTTTTTTTTTTTTTTTTTTTTTTGTTATCTAGTTATTTATATGCAGTTTGTATGTCGAGGTATCTGATTTTTGCAAATACATAGTAAGATCTAGGTAAGCCTTCCTTTTCTAAACATTTTTATTAACATGAATTAATCACTTTGATAACTTTTTTTTTTCTATTTTCACAGTAGGTTTGATAAAATTATATATGCTTAAACATGGTTATTTAACTTGCCTAATTTGGGCTCAGAGAATGAGGCAAAAGCAGTGCAATTTTGAAATGCCAGAGAGGATGTGTGCAGCCTATGGAGTTGATAGGTGTGAAAATGCAGACTTAAAGACATTATTTGCTTTGAAAATCTGTGTTATGACTTGGCAATAGCAATGAGTCTGCTCTAAAGAAAGGGATAGATTTTTTCCTTTGGATTACTAAGTACTTTGACTAGAACTCATAGACTATCTCAGGTTGGAAGGGATCCATAAGGATCTTAGAGCCCAACAAACTGTGCTCCTCACAGGACTGCCTAAAACTAATCCATGTGACTCAGAGCATCATCCAGATGCTCCTTGAACTTCCCTGTAGAGCCTGTTTCAGTAACTGGGCACCCTCTTAGAGAAGAACCTTTTCCCAAAATCCCATCTGAACTTCCCCTGACACGGTTCCATAGTCATTCACGACTGTTGCTTTCTCCTTCTTTCTTTGTTTCTTAGCTAAGTAGGAACATTCTTCCAAACCAGTGTGAGGTTGGAATAAGTGCAGGACTTCACATCCTGTATCTTAGAACAGCTGCTGCTCTCCATAGGCTCGTTCTGATCTGCAATGAGAGGCTAATTAGGAATGTCCTTACAAGATGAACTTTTATGTGGCATTCTTAAGGTGTTTTCTGTAAAGGTGTTGCACTCTTTATAGACTAGAGCATTACAGAATTACCAGTACTTTTCTGAGCTGTTTCTAAATGGTTCTTAAATTCATATTTGCATTTTTGAAAAAGTAATTGGATTTTTCAGAAGTGCTGAACAGCTGCAAATCTGTTACAGCTCCAATGCTTACTCAGGGATGCAAACATTTAATGGTAACTCGTGATTTAGTTTCATCTCTCTCTTAGTTTTGACATCATTCAGTTCAATTTCATATGGTGGTATTGGTAGAAAATTAAAATTAAAGAATCACTTAGGTTTTGTGCCAAGGAATAAAATATTCCTGCTGATTTTTCAAAACAGTGATCTGTAAGGTTTACATAATGAAAAGTATTCTTCACAGAATTTATGTTTAGGCAGTGTGGTTTTGCTGAAGGTATTTGTGTGTGCATATAAATTGAGAATTACACAAGATTATACAAGAGAGTCTGAAAACAAAAGGCTAAATTCTGCTCTGGAGACAAGACAAAACACAGAACCTTACATGTTTCCTGACTCCTAGCTGATTTTGGAGAGACAGAATGATCAAGGAAAAAAGTACATAAACCTGAGATATTACATATGTGGGGATTGTGTTTGCAGTTCTTACATACACACCTTCTATCACTTTCTTCAGTACAAAAATAAGCCTCACAGTCTTAGACTTATTACAGTGTTCTTTGCACTTTTTTTCCCCAAACAAGCTGAAACAAGCATTAAGTTCAGTAAGTCAAAAGAATGTTGTCATATAGAGTATTAGGGTAATGCAAAAGGAAGCACAGATGCCACACTTAAATCTAGGAGGAAAAAAGAATCTTGTTATTTAACTCCAGAATATGGCTTCTGAAATATATGACTGCTCACATAGAAAACAATGGGTCCTTTTCCAGTTTTTTTACCTTTGGTATTATGAAATGAATGATAAATATTGAAATATAAAAAACTGCTGCAATAGAATTTTTAAAGCTGGAATTATCATTTGAGTCTTGACATAGAGATTTAAAGATGAAATTCCAAACCTATTAACTCATTAGAAAAATGAAACAGTGGGATCTTGACACTTATGTTTGATGTCTCCAGCCTTTATTTATGTAGATATATTTTATTAACATATTGAGTTCTGTTTAGATTATAAAAGATGCCTCATATGTCTTGGTATTTCTGATTTATATATCCTGAGGTCTGGTTTGCTTCAGCCTCTTTGCAAATAAGCAGGCTGTCATAACTGTGTGAACTCTTGCCACTTTTTTCTTATTACGTGAAGTGTAATGGTTGAACCTGAAATGTCATCGTTACCTTTTGACTTTATTCAGCGTTGTCAAGAGTAATATACAGATAAAACATGCAAATAAGAAACTTGTAACTATAGTGTTAAGTGGTGTTCTGCATTCACTATGCCAGGCTTCATTCTGTGTGCCAATACCCAGCAGCCATGTGAAGTCAATGAGCATTTGGTTGGATGGGAGTGCAGAATGGAGGTTTTGTAGTCCAGAAGAATTTGCCAAACTTCTTTGTATTTGTGCTCTAGTCTTTTCAGCAAAAAATAACACTGAGTGAATAGATAATGAAATTACAGTGACCTATGGGACTACTTTACAATCAGTGCATGCCCTAAAGTATTGCTTTGTAACATCTGTTTTATACTAAATGTTGGTGTTCAAGTGAGCCTTGTTAGCTATTTGACAGTGACAGATGATGATATTTATAAAACTGTTGCAATAAATGCCTTTTTAGTCTAAGAAAATGTGTGGTATGGCATTTATAAAGGGGGAAAAACGTCTCCATGAGGTTAAAGAACTCTCTGCTGCTGCCTATGTTAATAATTCATTCCATGCCATGGGCTTGAATTTATTAGCCTGACTAATTCCATTTAAGTCAGTGAGGCTGGTCACATTAGTGAATTAACAGATGTGAGAAGACCACCCTTTTTTTTTTTTTTCCCCCCATTATGTGAATCATAATGAAGCTGTAAGTAAATGTGATCATCTCCATTTTAGCTAAGTATTAACCATGTTGTCAATTGCTATATGTATGTACCTATGTAGAATTTAGAGGTTCCTGTGATGACCTCTGCGCTCTGTTTTTGTAACCTAATTTGATACAAATATGTTCAAGTTGCAATATTACAAATTTGGGTGTTCTTTATCTATTGTCATCACTGCTCTGTTCTGCTTCTGAAGCAGCCAGAATAGGCTTTTGCAGGAAAGAAGAAAATAAACTATATTAGAAATTGGCAACAGAGAGGAGGAATTGCCATGATACTCAGCAAGCAAAAGCACCTGTAGAAGTCTCTCAGACAGAGGTGCTTCAGTTTTTGAGATCTCTCAGGTTTGAGCAGGTATTTTAGCTCCTTACTGGTAAATTGGGAAGAAGAGTTGGCTCAGGGCAACAAGAAATGTATTGCTTTTACACTGTGTAGTCTGTTTGTTGTGTTTGTGGTATTATTGCAAGCCTGTAGCTGCAGGCTGCAAGGAAGGATCTTGTGCGTGTCAGCTGCTTGTGCACTGTCCAGGCCATCATGATCAGCAGAGGCATTACATATACCAAATAGATTTAAATTATTTTCTATTTATCTTGCAGTACATGGCTGCTGATTGATTGGTGAGGAATTTGTCACAAACCTGATGAATCCCAAACATTTTGCTGTTACTCAGATCTATGTATATCCAGCTCTTGTTCTGTGCTCGCAGCTATCATGTGGGACAACCCTGCTCTGGATTTTGTCCATTCACAGGTCCTACTGGTGCTGTCCTGGTAGTGTTTTTTCCAGTGATTGAACTTTTTTGTGTCGGTGCTATTGACTGCTCTGCCTTACAAACATGCATTTCATTCCCTTGTTAACTGAACAAGATTCAGAATCTTCTGTGTCAGTCATTTAAGCGTTACTCTGCTGATAATTTTGTACACTTTAACTGAGATGTTGAACAAAGTTGTTTCTGCAATAAAGTCAGGCTATAATCACTGGGTGCAATTAGACATGGTGTTCCCAAGGATTGGTTTTCATTTTATTTTCACCAATATTTTGTAATTGACATTTGATTTGGAGCCTTCTCATCTGAGCACCTGAGCTGCATAAAAGTATAATTTTTTCATTAGCCCAAAATGCAAAGGTATATGCAGATGATCTAAAGTTGCAAAGTTTATATCTTAATAATTTTTTTTTCTTTGCTTCTGGTACTAGCAAAACTATAATAACTTACATTGAGTGTTTTTCATTGTTCTGAAGGTGATATTATTTTGTCATTAAATGGAGGTGAATTTAACTTCAGTGAGATTAACCTCAACTGAACGTTCACAAATATTCAGTAACACTGATTAAAACAATCTCTTATACAGGGACAGAGTTTTTTTCTAAATAGGCACACAGGCCAGTGCTGACACCTTGTGGCTTCATTCCTGACTTATTTCATAGCTCCTTGTGGTTATTTTGGTTGTAAATAATGATTAACTTGCAGTTGCTGGCATTGTCTATCTCCTCTGCTTTGTGGCTGCCTCAGTGCCCAGTATTTTAATATCATGTGTAAAAGAGCTTGGAACTTTGGTCTCTTTGACTGCATATGGAGTGAATAAAGAGCTAGGGGTGTCTCTGACCTTCTGAACCCGGACTTGAAAGGTGTCAGTTCAGAGCACAAAATCATGGGTGCTAGTGCAGAAGCAGACAGAAGTTATAAGTTTCTCTTTTACTAATTAATACCTGATCTTATACTTCCCTCTGCATAGGACAGCACCAAAGACTGTCAATACTTATCACATGTACTTTTAGGTGCATACATATTTTCTCCACTGATGTTTGAAAGCATTCCTTTGCTGCCCTCTTTAGCCTTGAAGAATTCCTAATAGGAAAAATACAATCAAAGAGACTGTTGTAGAATTTCTGGCAATATAGGAGCCTGAGGTGTGATACTTATCTTTGACCATAAAAATGCCTAAATCAAATGTATTGGTGCAAGTTATACCTAAATGGGCATCTAATCTAAAATCTCTTCCCACTTCAAATCTTAGACAAAACTAGCTGTTAAACTGCTATTTGAAATCTGTTGTGGAATTAAGCTTTAGAGGCTGGGGTGTGTCTTGTGAAGATCACACATCCTCCCTCAGCTGTCAAAGAGATTTAGAGATTGTTTTCTGACGTTTATGGGTCATGTCTCTGTTCTTAAGTGATCCTGTTGTGGTCATACATGAATTAGATATCTTTATTTTATGGCATTGTTGTGTTTTTCCCCTTTCTAATACGTTTAATTGTTCATAATGGAAAATATAATTGGAAAAGAAAGGTCCTTAACAGTAGGGACTAGATCCCTGGCTTATATATTTATAGCTTCACTCAAGTCAAGGAGGTGGCATTAATTTCTGTTCCTGCAGAACATGGCTGAGTCTGTTAAGAAAAATTAAAGTAATAAAGATGTGCCTATGAAGATCTGATTTGCTGGCATCTCTGTTTAGCTAACAGAAAGATTAGAACTCTCTGCTCTCCCCTGTGCAAATCTTAATTGACACTTGCTAATTGAACTTTAATGCAGTAAAGTATTGTAATGAGCAATTAGAGTTTGGCTTCTGAACTAAAGAGAAAAGTTCAGGTAATGATGCATTCTTGTTACCTATTTCAGCACCCTGCCAGGAGGCAGATCTATCTGATCAAAGAGCTGTGAGTGACAGTATCAGTTTAAGGTTCAGTAAAAGCTTCTCGTATGGACAACTGCTTGTAATGCCTCATCACCATCAGGATCAAACGAAGTGCCTGTAGGTTTGTAAGCGCTTTCATGGCATAAAATTAAAATACTTTGTTGAACCTACATGTGATCTGTTTAGCAAGGGGAAAACAAAGAGATGCAGGAGCTCAGAGGAACCTTTACAAGTGTTACTTCTGTGTAACTGGCAGGAAAGGCTTTGCAGGGACAAGTCAGAACTGCAGTGCCAAACCTCAAAAAACTGGCTTGGGCCCAGCCCCACCCACAGATGCAGGATGCAGCACAGTCACAGGAAGTGTGTGGAAAAACCTCTACCATTCATCCGTGGTATGGGATGGTATCCTTGGTATGGTAGGGATGGGTCTCATCTAGCTGTCCTTTTGATGTTGCTCTGCATTTAAAAGCTAGGTTTGAATAAGTGTATTCCTGCTTTACAAGTTAAAGACAGTTGTGCTCAGGATAATTTCAGCTTTTTAACATCTCCATGATGCAAGAAATGCTCCCTTAACGTCCTTGTGGACTCCAATCTAACATGAAGTTACATAAGGTTAAACTAGCATATGAATTCTAAAAAATACAGGAATTTGATTATTTTCCTTTTTTTTTTTAAAAATATCTGTACACTTTTTATATGTTGAGTGGTACGTGATCTCTTTATTATGATGTACATTATATGCTGTATCTCCTTGAAAAGAAGGAGGAAGATCCCATTGAGAGTTTTATGGCAGCATTACCAGTAGCTGTAGTACTTGCTGAAGAGTTATCTTAAGCCATGGAAGAAAAACTTTGAGCAGCACAGTGCCAGCACTGAGCTAGTTCAAATGTCATGGATTTCAGCCCTTGCAGAACTTGCTTGGACCAAGTGCATTTATTACAAATGCATTTAGACCACTTGTAAAATGCTAGTTACCTTTATGCCTGGACTCAGGTGTTTGGTTTATGCCAGCTGCACGAAATTAGCTCCTCTCTAGATTATTTGCAAATACCTATTTGATGCTACATAGTGTCATAAATGTCAGGTCTAAAAAATCGCACAGCACAACTACTACTTCAGTGCGCCTGATTGCCGGTAAAAGAGCAGATTCTTCCTTGTTAAATAATTTGTTGCCAGAACGTGTTCAGACAAGACAAAATCCTCCAGCTGGTCAAACCAGTCTTGCTCTCCACCATGCAATGACACTACACATCTCCGAATTTGTTGCGCTCCCCGAGACTACAGCAGCAGTAGGGAGAGGGGAGCGTTCAGCGAAGCAGGACAGGGCTGCATTTGTGCGATGGGGAGGAGGTTGCGCCGCAAGCTGCTGGGCTGTTCCATGCTGCAGCCTTTGCCCGCCTCCTCCAGCGAGCGCCACGAAGGCGCCGGGCGGGCTCGGGCGAGCTCCAGACCCCCGCACGGCCCCGCAGCTCCTGCCGGGCGGAGGGAGCGCGGCCGCGCCCTCCCGGAGCACAGCTCCTACATTTCCCAGCTCGCTTCCCGGCGGCACCGCCCCTTTCCCGCCGGGCTGGGCGCACGCCCGGAGCGGCGCGGCGGCGGCACTCCAGCCCAGGGCCCCTGCGCGCCCCCGGGCACGACCGGCCCGGCCCCGCTCCGCTGCGCGCCCGCCGGCGGCGGCCGTGCCCGCGGCCGCCATGGCTGACAGCGCAGAGCCCGCGGCTCCCGCTGCCGCCGCCGCCGCGGCTCCGGATGCGGCTGCGGCCGCGGCCCTCCGGGCTCGCCGGCGCAGGAGCGGCGAGCGGGCGGCTCCCCGGCGCGGGCGCGGCCATGCCGCGGCTGCCGCTGGGCGGCCCGGGCGGGGCGGCGGGGATGTCGCTGCCGCGGCTGGAGAAGCCCATCAAGCAGGCCTTCTACAACACCGGGGCGCTGCTGTTCGCGGGGCTGTGCTGCGGCGCCGCCGTGCTCGTGTACTTCATCCTGGAGGCGTTCCTGCGGCCGCTGCTCTGGGCCGTGCTCTGCGGCACCTTCCTGCACCCCTTCAAGACCTCGCTGACGGCGCTGGGGCGGCGCTGGCTCGGCCGCCTGCACCGCTCCCGCACGCCGGTGCTGCTGGCCGCCCTCCTGCTGCCCATCTGCTTCGCCAACTACGGCGTGGAGGCGCTGGGCGAGCAGGTGCTGCGGCGGCGGCGGCTGCTGCTGCTGCTGGGCGCCGGGGGCCCGCTGCTCTACGGGCTCTACTGCCTGGGCAGCTCGCTGGGCGTGCAGGTGCTGCTGGCACAGGCCGCCCGCATCATCTGCCAGGGGCTCGACTACTTCAGCAGCCAGTGGGTGAGTGGGCGAGGCGGGGAGGGTGTGCCGCTGCTCCCCGGCCGCGCCTTCGGCATGCCCCGCTTCTGGGGGTGCTGCTAAGGCAGACCTGATTCAGGCCAATTCTTGGGCAAACATCGAAGCTTGTTGAGGTCTAGGGTGTGTATTAAAGTGTTGTGAAATAGCAGCACAGTGACTCGAGGTGGGGGAAGGCACCTTAAAGCTTTTTTCTCAGTGTTCTGTGCAGGGTTTTCTTTTTCTTCTTAGGCTCTCAAACAGTGCAAACGCAATTTGAACGTTAAAAAGTAGAGCTGTTTAATTTATAAATGTTACTGATGTAACAAATCCTGGGAGACTACTTTTCCCTGTTCAGTAGATAGGATAGTTAGAACTTCTGGCAGGACTCTTTTACATTTTGTTAGTTATAACTGAAAATACAAGAGGTATCACATACTAGAAGCAAATGGATACGTGAAAGATCAGAAGATCAGTAAGTTGTACTCTTGTTAAGTACTGCTGTTCAATTGGCATACTCGGATTTCTTAGTGTCAAAGACTTTTCAAAAGCTGCTCTATTTTTTAAACAGAGTAAGCCCTTTCCCTACGTAATAGTGTTCCTGAATGGACTGACAGAGAGTATTTGACAGACTACCTGTAATGTGAATAGAATGGACAGAAGAATGTGTTTAGCCTCTTGAAAGTAAACACTGGAGGAAAAGATTTTCTTGACTTTATTTGGTGCTGGAAGATGTCAGAGGGCATGTGTTTCTGGTCTGTTTTGTCCTCAGAAGTATATTTAGGACTGAGTAGACAGAGATACATTCTCTCTCTATAAAGAGGCAAGATACTACCCCGTTTACTTTCAGCTGAGTAGTAGCAGAGCTAAGGCATGGTCTGGTACTAGTGGGAAGCTTTGACTTGTTGCCACACAATTTGCTTGTGTAAGCTAAGGATTTTCTTAAGAACTTTGCACTGACCTCTCTGTTTTATTTTTAACAAATCTATAATATTGCTACACTAACTGACCTAGCTAAGTCCAGACTTTTATTAAAAGTTTGTTAATTAAGCCATACTTAACACTGTGTAATTATAAGGTTACTGAAGGAAGCTGCACTTATTTAAGCTTATAACTATGGCTGTAATGCACTGCTGGATGTCTGTGCCTGCTCAGTGCAAACTTGCTTAGCAGTCTCTGATCCTTTTGGTTGGCACTGGTGTTTCTGGTTTAACACTTGTGTTCACTGAACTATGGTAGGATTTTAACTGCACAAAACATAGTAAGCTCCCAGAACTCTTCAGACTTGAGTTTTTTGGGAAGATTTTGGGTTTGTTTCAAGGTAACTGATCACAGAGTTCCTGAAACAAACCAGTTGCTTTCTAAGCAAGCTGTCCTTGTCTCTTTCTGGGACCTTATAGGAGAAAAAAAAAAATCTTGGGCTTTCCTTTGTAAATTAACTGCAACTTGGTCTGGAATCATCTGTACACTTTCCAGTGTTTTCTTAGTCCAGTTTTTTTAATTTTGCAGTTGCTTGATGTGTATTATCTCAGAGCTGTAGCAGGATAATTTAATTTTATCCATGTTGCTGAGGAGCTCTGAGCTGGATCAGTTAATAGTGTCACTTATAACTTCAGTTAAGCACTTTAAAGTCCTTTAATTGCCATGTTATATTGCAGGACTCTATTTACATGTATATATTCTGCTTGTTATCTGCACAGGAATTTGGGATATTACAAGTTGGTTTCTCCATTGTGCTCTTCTTCTCTGCACTCTGAATCCTCCATGGTTCCTTCTCTGTGCACAATTGTCTTCTCATTTTCTGATTCCCTCTCCTGTACTAGAGAACTGAGTGAATGCCTATCATTAGAATTATGGGGATTTGGAATACTGATTTGCTGTTCTCTAACTAAAGATATTTTTATGGTATCTACTAGGCCATGATACTGAGACAGAAATTCTCCTTTTAAAGTCCAGAAAAAAATAAAGTTCTTCAAATGCGGTAATTGTGTGTGACAATGACATGGTAAGGTGTATCTTGGCACCAGTATGCTCAAGAGCTTTCCTGTCCTGCTGTCCTCAAATCTAACAAAACCATTCATGGTGTTGATTAGTCAAGATTCAGAACTGCCTGTATCTGTGGTTCTGAAGTCCCACCTGAAGTTCAGGAATTTGGTACCTCCACGATTGAGCTTTGATTGAATGATTGTTCTGACTCCAACCTTCTCTTGGTTATTTGCAGAATTCTTATGCAGAGGGCTCTGCACAAACACCAATTTCGTATAATAGGAAAAGGGAACGTTTTTCACTATAGTTTTTTCCCTTGGAAAGAATTAGTTAGTCTCATAGTGGACTGAATATAGTCCTACATGCTTTTGGGCTGCAGCAGTTTAACTAGTTTTGTGGGAACTATGCCTGTATCCAGCACTGTATCTAAAAACCAAATTCTGCTATGTGGCAGGAGTTCAAACTACTTTAGGCTGATGTTTTACACTTGAGTTAATATATACCCAGTGCCAGCTATTCGTTGGATTTTCTTCTTTTTTTAGAAGAAGAATTTGCGTGCTCCTATTTATTTGGAACACAGATAGCTTGTAGATCCCAGCAGATGTAAAGAATTATACAGCTGTTCTGTGTTGGCTCTGAGGTTCATCTTAGTAAATTAAATTTGATGTAATCATAATGAGCAGGATTCTCTGTAGTGTACTTGATTACAGGGCTGTCAAAATCTTTCTCTCTGTCCAGTCTGTCTTCCTTGGTTTGTCACAAGTTGTTGGTCAGGCTCACAACTGTTTAGTCACGTGTGTGTCAGTGTATTTTTATATCTCTGACTGTGCTAGGTGCAACTCCTGTTGTTCTGGGGGTTTCCTTGCAGTTAGAGCACTTAATCAGTCTTGCCCTCACCAGGGTGCTGGGCAGATCTGGAAATGCCATTGCCCACTATTGCTGTGACTGCTGTACTGGAATACTGTCAGAGTACGTGTTACCTATTTTGGCTGGTGTACAGTCTGTTCCCCAGCAGGGATTCTGTGAAAGACGTCCACCAGGGAAACCTCCATTTGTGTTGGCACTAAATGTCACTCCCCCAGCAGCCTTTGCAGACTGAAATTCTCCAAGTGTCCTTCCTGGCAAATACTTTGGGTCCCGTGCTCTGGGATGTTTGGCTTCCACAGTCCTATTGAATATCACCTGTGGGGACAAAAAGGCATCTATGTTATGGCAAGTTCACCTGATGGGGCAATTTCTCTCCTTGTAAAGGAAGGGGCACAGTTCTGATTTTTTATGTGTGTGCAATTTCAATTTCTTTGAGGGTTTAGCATAGGTGGGCTTTTTTTTTCCTTCCGTTTTTTCTTAGAGCAGACTTGCAGGTTTCTAAAACTTGGCAACCAACCTTAAAAAACCTGAAACTCAAATACCTGAACAAGCTCTTAAGCATTCTTTCTGCTGTTTATTATGGTATCCTGGCTTATAAATCATACAGCCAAGTACTCAGTGTAAACACATCTTAGCAAAACCACAGATTTTGGTTTGTTTTTACAACTTTACTTGGTAGAGATAAACTATGTAGACCCCACAGGTCTCCTGTTTAAAAACAAGATGGGAAGAGGCAGGGAAAATCTGGGATGTTGATAGTGTTTTGTACTGTTGTTTTTCACTTCCACACCCACCCTTAGTTTTGGAAGAGCCTGCAGTGAGATGCCTTTCTTGGAAAGGCTGAGGAGCTTGTTCTGATTTATATGGAAAAACTACAGCCTCAAAGCTGGCGGTAACCTAAAGCCTAATGATATATGCTGCATAATATTAGATATTTATTGGTATTTATATGCATTGTAGTGATGTTTCTTTTTCCAGCACCTCTGAAAGGAATGATCATTGTGGAACTGTCCAGCAGAATTTTAACTGTATTCTGTATAATAAAAGAAGGTGAAGAAATTGTGTGTGTTGAGGAACCATCTCTTGTCAAGTGTTACCATGAAGTATGTCAGAGGAGTGGTGCTCTGTCTGCAGGGAAAGAATTTGATGTGCCCTAGGAAACCTCTTTTTGCAAGAGAATATTGATAAGTTTGATTTCTGAATAGCATTTTCATTATGAGTTTCTCATAAGTAGCTTTTGTATTAAGACAGGAGAAGTGAGCTAAAGGAGAAGTATTCTCAGCATCCATTGCTGCAATTTTCTGGATATTTTGGATTTAATGTTTTTTTCCTTAAATTCAGTGTAGTAAATGTTGCAGGACACATTGAAAATAATTTTTAGCCCGTGTGTGGCAGTGTTGATTTTGATGGTCAGTTCCCCCTGCCCCAGGGTTCTGGTTATACATTCATACTTTCATCCCTTCAAAATAGGGTGATCTCACTAAATACCGTGTTTCTGTTTCATATGGTTTAGTAGTCTGTGTGTTTTAATGCCAGAAATACCAACGTGGATGTATGTCATATTTGGAGGTTCTAGAAGAAACAGAATAGGCACATAGTACTAGTGCTTTGGACTTGGGACAAGGAATAACTTTCTTGTGTTCACTTTGAGCCTCTTTTAGGTAAATGAAGGCTTCCTAAGTGAAGGGAGGGGGTGGTTGTCTTTGCTCTGAAGTGAAAAATAGTCTTACATGTGTGATTAGTTGGAGTTTGGGTATTTTCTTACATGTTTGACAAAGGCTGTCTCCATGCTAAAGGACAGGCAGTTACACATCTTTATTCTGCCAGACTCTGCACATTATGGGATGTTTCCTCTTGTGTACTACTGAAAATGTGCTAAAGCTACATTAAATTGATTTTGGTTCTGGAAACTGGAGTCAAAATGACATTTTCATAATTTGCCACCTACCTCATTACTATCTTTTATATTGTTCAGAAAAACATTTTCAAATGAGCAGGCAGATAAAGAAAACACAGATTTTTTTTCAAAGGCAAGCACAGTTTGGCTTTTAGCAGTGCATTTAATGCTTTGTCTCACTTCATTTTTCAAGTCCAACACTCTTCCGCTCAGCTTTTGTTGTAGGTTCATTTTCCTTTGTCAGCCTGCATCACCATTGAGGAGGGAGATGTAGAAATAGACAACTGGTGTCATAAGAGCACCTCTTCAAATCATTTTTGCTCTGCAGTGCTGTTTTAAAAGTTTGCAGAAGTGCTGTGTTAGTGCTTGGTCAATCAATGTTTTAAATTATTTTTCATTTTGAGAAAAACCAATGAAAATCTCTATTTCCAAATGAAGATTTTGTTTTAAAATATTAAAGGGGACTGATGATGTAGTTTGGCCTTTTTTTAAATTTGTTCAGAACAGTGAGAATGGAAAATAAAAAGCAGTTGAGTTAGATCTGTAGTTTTATCAAACAGCTTTAAATTTAAAGCTCAGTTAAAATCCCCCAAACATGCCAAAACATAAACCAAACTCTGAAAAACCTTGCCATATTGTTTCCAAGTGGGAAAGAGCAGCCAGGGAAAAAACATAATTTCAAAATGGCCAGGGGAGAGGGTTGTGCTACAATTAGAAAAGGAAGGAGTTCAGACAGTCAGTTTTGTAGGTGGTGACTTGTTAAAACGCTGAAAAATATTGGCAGGTTGGCAGGGAATATATCAAAGGAAGTAACTGTTGGTTCATCATCTCAGTCTTCACTATTGTATTTACGTGAGAGGTGGTTCATAGAATCATGGGATATCCTAAATTGGAAGGAACCCAGAAGGATCACTGAAGTCTCACTCCTGGCCCTGCACAGGATACCCCAAGAATCACACCATGTGCCTAAGAAGACACATGAAGCAGATGGGAAATCTGTTTGCCTGCTGGATGTTGGGGTGTTGGGGCAGCATTCCAAGAAAGACTAAATCATTCCAGCAACTTTGCTATCTTCTACAGTGGGAAGATAGATTCTTCTTGCTTATTCCACGTCTGACACATGGTTCTGTTGCCCTGTTGTTGGTGCCTGCCATATCTCGGTGAGCCTATTTTGCTATAATTGAATTACAGGTAGTTTTTTATGGGCTTAGAGAGCTTGAGCTGGCTGGATGAATGTTAAATCTGTTGTGCAGAAGAGGTGGGGCTGCCCAGCTGGCGGTAGGAGAGAATGAATTGCCATTTTCAGTAGCAGTGAGTTATTGAATGTGCTCATCTGCAAAATCTTCCCCTTAGTGGTTAACTTGTTGATAGGAAAAAAGGGAGGGAACTGTGTAAGTAAAGAATTTTATTCTTCACCGTAAATCAGTATAAATGTTGTCAAAAGTTGAGTAGTAGGAGTTTGTTCTTGAAAAATGAGGCCAAAGCCAAAAGAATGGCTCAGATTTTCAAGTCCTTCAGCTTTAAGAGGAAGGGAAAACAAACTTTCAGTGATGTTGGTGATAGTTCATGCTGATAGATCCTCGACTTTCCAGCACTGAAGTGTCATAGAAAAATCAGCAAAGCAGATGCTTGAGTTTACATATAAGCTGCATCTTTCTGTGGAGTAATTTTGTCTCCAGTTGGCAATTTAAAGAGAGCTAAAGCCCTTCATAGTTGCCTTAGACATCTCTAAAGTTGCCTCTTAAATTTACCACTTTAACACAGAAATGGATGCTAAAATCCAAGAACTTACTCTGCAGCCTTAGCAGTATTTATTCAGAAAACCAGACAGTTTTACATGTCTAAAAGCAAAGCAGCACTTAGTTCAGTTTGTGAGAGATGCTACAAAATGCAGAGGAGATGTGAAAAATGAGGTCTCTGCTGTCTGTTAAGACAATGAAGATAGGCAAGGGAAGGAAGAAGGGCAGCTTGCAGGATTAAACTATCCCAAAGTTGCGATATGTGGAAGTTGTGCACATCTGTAAATAATAATTGTGATTGAGTAGTGATTTAAGATCTCAGAGTACATGGTGAAAGGCATCTGCAACTGATTTCAGCTTGATAAATAGTTGATAGGTAATGCATTCTACAAAATCTGAATTGTATGTATTAGTTACCTGGTTAGCTGTACACTCATAAGTCAAATTTTTAGGAATTTTTGGCTTAGCATGGAATCTTATAAATTACAGTTTCAGTGCAGTAATTGCAGTAGCTTAATTTTAGCGAAAATAGGCAGTCTTTCATTCTTTGTTTCAATTACATCAGCTCTTGAGAATGACATATAATAGTAGAGAAGCTATTAATATTCTCTGTGCTTTTCAAGCCAAAACCTTTGGAGACCATCCAGAAAAACAGTGGGAAGGATTATGTAACATGCTTTTAAAGGGTTAAGGAAAAAAAAAGTATGCTGTTGCCAAGTTAGTATGGGATGAAATCCTAGTCCATGTCAATTTAAGTTAATTTGATTTGTCAGTTGCTTTCAGCTATGAATTGTTGGAAGTAGGCTACCCTAGTTCCTGTGCAGTGGTTCTTGCAGTGTAGGGATGTCCTTGGCCATAGCATTAACCAAAAAAGAGTTGATTATTCCATGGTGTCACTGAAATTAAACTTCTTGCCCCAGTCAGTTGACTACACAGTTCTTTTTCCCAGGCTTCAAGAAGGTTATTATTTGATCTCTGAAGCTGGGTGTCTAGTTTATTTAAAAGTAGGCTATTTCTCTCTATTCAGTAGAAATAAATACTTCTACTTGGGTCATTTGCTAAGATTTTAGAAATAAGAACTTATTAATTATTTTAACTTCAAATGCAAAAAAATTATTAAATACCCAAACCCTATAGTATTAATCTACATGCATGGCTAGAAGCAGTGCAGTGTGTTTTGCTTTGTTGGCTATTAAACATAGGCTTATACCCTGTTAGCCTCCTACTTTTTGCCTTGTTTTTAAACAGAAAGTTTAAATCACTGAACATACTGAGTCTCCTGTTTATAATTTATCATTAAATATAAAAACTAAAGAGAAAATTGGCTTGGAACTGGAACATTTATCATACAAAGATGCTGTGTGGGTGATGTTAGGGAGTAGGATAGTATTTTTGTGATGAGTTATCTCTTGCAATTAGAGCTGTGCTGTAAAGTGTCTTAGGAGTGAATTTATGTTTCAAACCTATGCTGTTAAAGGAGTGCTACTGTGCATTTCTGGTAAAAATTTTGTTTGTTTGTGACTTTAGTCTTGATGTCCATGGGTTGTGTTAATTTCAGACATTTATTTTGAGTCCATCCTTGGCCATAAGCATTATAGAACTCCATTGATGCAAAACTAGAGATAAGTGAAAAGTTGGAGTGATCTGCTTAGATGAGAAGCATTAAAGGGTAGGTATACCTTTGTTCACATATCTAAAGTGATCTTAAATTACCTTGCATATGTGATCAACCCCTCTGAAGTTATTAGGGACCATCACTCACTGCTTGTCTGCTGAATTCAATACAGCTAAGATTTCCTCTCCACCAGATACATGGCAGTAGTCACACAAACCTGCTTTTCACAAGGACTGTTGTGTTTTCAGCATGAGTTGTATAGTGCAGAGTAGGGGTGAAAACTCTTCTGCTGTGTTCTTGTTCCATGTCTCTGCCTATGCATTCTTTCTTCTTATGGTGATGTCAGATTCAGCAAATGCTCTTAATAGATACTCTGTTCAAACTTTTTTGGGATTGGTGGATTTGTAAGTGCAAATTTGAAGGTGTACTTAACTGGTAATGGATAGTTCACTGAATTTGAGCCAGAAATGTCTTTATTTTAAGAATGGTACAACGGGTTTTAATTTTTACAGGTTTTCATGCCTCTTATTTCGTATCCTCTCCTGACTAGCAGCTTTTCAGCTCCTGTTACCTCTTCCGATTTCTGCTTCCTTCTTCTTTCTTTTCAGCATTTTCAAGCTCAAATTTATCTCAAGATTCTTAACTCCAAATCTGTATTGCGATGTATCTGATGAGTAGAGTAGCAGAAGGCAGTTAGAAGCAGCAAACCCAAGTTGTCACTGACGTCTTCCTGTCCTTGTTTTTTTAATTAAAAAAAATGAAAAAAAATATGTATCACACGTCCTATAAAGGCATCTGTTTTGTGAACCAACACCACTGAGGAACAGCAATTTTTGTTGTGCTTCCTAATGGCTTCTTTGGCGTAAGCTCCCTTTTGTCTCTTTGCACTGAAACACAGGAGCTGGCAAATTGCTCCATGCTGGCTGGAATGAGTGCTGTTGTGCTGGCCAGCTCTGTCTCCCTGCGGGCACATAGGTGCTGCTGATGAATTTGTATAATTAATTGAAATGTGGTCTTCTTAAAGACTTCCAAGCTGTTTGTGGCAGTTATGGATGTGTGCATGAGTGTAGACATGAGTACAATGGAGCTCTCTTTTGATGTATGTATACATACCTATGTGTATCTTTTTCTTAAAGATATGGACATTGGTAGTTGGTTACCTGCTGATGGTTTCATTCAAGTGGAACGTAAGCACTGAACGTTACTTAAAAGCAGTCTCTGTTCCTGTCTGGATTATGCTGCTCTTTCACTTAGGTGAGTAACAAGAAGTTATTATTCTGATGACTGAGGGTTCTGTGAACAAAGCTCCTCACTTGCTCCTCTGCTAAATCTGTGAAATAATCTTAGCTGTAATGCAGACTGTTTTGTCTGCTCAGTAATTCTGGCTACATGTGTCCAGAAGGGAGCACTGCAGTAGGGAATGGGAAGGCATCAAGATGCTCAGCAGCATCTTCCACTCCTCGTGCCTTCCTGCTTCCCATGGTTTCCCCTTATTCAGTTCACAGACAATGTGAACTTGACAACAAGGAAAGGCTGGGGTTATATGAGGCTGGCTTTAGACTTCTCTTTGTGATGATATTTTGTTGAAAGCCTGCCATTAACCAAGGCCGAAGCTGTAAAATGCATTTAATAGTAGTAACAGAAGCAAAAAAAAAAAACCAAAAAATTCTGTCAGTAGTTAACAAATAGGGATGATACCAGCAGTATAAAATACATTTGCCAGAAATATATATAATATATATAATATATACAATATATGTTTATACAAATATAAGATTACTATAATCTTTTAGATTTATGTTACACATTTAATATAATAGATTATCACTTTATGTTCTCATATCAGAGTTTATGGTGGAAGGATCATGCAATTAATAGAAGACTACCATGATAAGAGGTTTCACAGTGTGTCTCATGATTTACTTTAGCAGCAGGTTTCAGGGGTTGTTCTCACCATGTGTGGATGCTTCCCTGAGGTTTAACCTGTATATAGTGGCTTCGCATTTGCTTAAATTTTGACAGTCTTGTGTTTACTGGAAGTACAGTCTGAATAGGCAAAATCCAAGAAAAATGCCATTCTGTGGAGATCTAACATAAATACACATTTTTTTTTTGGGAACGTGATTTTTATCTGATATGGAAAAGGTTTTGATTTTGTATGTATTTTCATGTGATTTTGAATGTTGTTTTCAAAATTGTTTTCTATGTTAAGATAATGTCATTGAAGTTAGGGACAGTAACAACTTGGTTTGTTCATTGAGAAACTTGTTCATGTTTGCTTTCTATTCTTCCTTTAATGTAGAAAGCCTGTTTGTTTTATGACTTTTTTTGGTTGATGTGCTGCCTTTCTTGGTTTTCATAAATGTGTAGGGTTTATTAATGGTTTAATCTTTCTTGTAAAAAAAAAAATCCCAACACTGTATCTTTCAGCTTCTGTGGCAGGTTCCTGGAGAATTCCTGTATTTCTGGTTATAGTTGTTCTGATGACAGTAGGCATGTTGCATGAACAGCAGAATGGAAAGGAATCTTCTGGTAAGGAAAAGTCACTATTTCTTTTATTGTTGGAGGCAAAAATTCAGTTAAGTCACGTGAAAATTTGGACTGTATCCCCAAAAATTCAATAGCATATGGATTGCAAGAATTTACTGTAGGATGTTTAGTGTGTTTCAAAGTGGTTTACTCATGCTGAAGTGAATCTTGGATTCTTTACAGAAAATGATTGCCATGGACTGATGTTTCTTTTCCGTGGTAAAGTAGCAACTCATTATTAAGCCAAATTCCTTGAGTTTACGGGTTTCAGTATGTAGTTTCAGGCATGAAGAGGTAGCCCAGGACATTTGAAATCAGAGGCTAATTCTGAAATAAATGAGCAGTATACATTTAGTAGCTCCTGTAATACTGAGTATGAGGGAAACCAAGACAACTCCATCCAGCAAGTTTCCAATATCCAGTCATTTGTTTTTAAAATAGTTTCTTAAAAATATGTTTTGTGTTTAGATTTTGAGAAGAATAGTTTTTTTCCTGTTGCAAGTCAGTTTTGAAAAAAGCAAAGGTGCTGTATATTCCTGATGAAGGAAACCTTTTTCCTGTCTGGCTGTTTTAGTTGGTTAGTAAAGTTGATTAACTGGTATAAATTTTTTTTTAATAATCAGGCTATGAGCAGCTGTGAATGTCTTGGTTGGTAGCAGTTCATTATCAAGAAAAGCACTAAGCAAATAACTGGTTTTGAGTTTTGGCTGCAGGTGTATTGTAATACTAAAATTAATGGCACTCATTCCTGTGTGATCATACTGACTATATAGAATACAAACTAAACTCTAACAGTGTCTATCCATGTAATTTCTGCTGCCTGACAGCTCCAGTGGATATCTAACACCAAATAAAACATTTTAAGACTTAAACTTTTTGTTACTTACATACATGTATATATTTTACAGGGGCAGAGCTTCCTGGTCAGATGATTTCCATTGCTGCTTCAACAATTGCCATGGCAATTTCAATGACAGAAGATGAGTCCAATGATGAACATTCCTCCCAACCCTCAGGTGACTGAATACTCTGTAAGAAACATTTGAATTTGCTCTAAAGGCATGAAACTGGAGGGAATTCAGAAAAAAATTCAAAGTAGTCCATAACCTCTTCATTTTGTGCAAAATAGTGTCCAAGTTGTGAATCGGGTTTATCTGTTTAAAAAAATGGCAAGAAGATGCTAGTATAAAAGCTGTCTAGCAAAGGATAGTTTATGTGGTTGTTGAAGCCCTGGCTAAAAGGATTTATTATTATTTTGTGGAGTTTTTTAGCATGAAGGTTCCTGTTGAATGAAGGTTTCTCATTCTTCATTGTTAATTATTTCAATTTTCCTGGCCTTTTGATTTGTTGACAGTTACATGTTATATAGTTGGATTTCTGGCCCAGATACAGGCAAACTGGATGAATTTTTGTGTATGCTCCAGTGAGAAAAAACCCCAGCACTTTAAATATGGCATGCTCAAAGTCCTTACTATAATGAGTTGACTTGACTTGTAGCTTGATTCACGTAATACTTTCACTTGGGATAATGCAATTGGCTTAAAAGAGTTCAGACAAAGTTTTTAGATATTCATCACTGATTTTGAACTTTACCATCTTTTTTTTTTTTTTTTTTGGGTAGGTCTTTGATGAAATCTCATAGTAGAAAACTAAGCAATTACTGAGATCTCTGGCAATCGGAAAGTTTTATCCATTTCCTGCAAATCAAACCAAACAGATCATTCAGCTTGAGAGAATGTGAACTTCCAAAACCTAATTTTTAAATCTAAAAATGACAGCTTTAGACAACTTACTCGTATCTTTTTTTCTACGCTTTACATGATTATCATCAATATAGACATAGAAACCTATGGAATTATGTCCTGAAATTTGAGATAAGAGCATTATGGTGACAGTTCTCCTGTATTTTGATGTCTAATCTTTAATTTTGGAAATGGGAATTTTTTTTTTTTTTTAGCTGAATTTTGAAATCTGGAAAAGTAACAGATGCCCTCAAATGGGCTATGTAAATGATTGTGTTCCTTTGTTGCTGTTTTTTTAACTTACCAGTTCATTTTTTTTCACTTCTATAAGACAGTTTTCTTTCTGTTTTCAATAAGAGATAACTACAGCAATTTTTCAAAGGAATATGTTTTTTTGACTTCTCTTGAAACAGCTAACTAGATTAGGGTTTGTCTTGTGAATTCTGTTATTGCTTTCCTTCACAGCAGAAAAAAAAAAAAAAGGAGTTTTCTTTTAACTCTTAACAACAGTTAAAATAATTTCCCAACAATCTGGTAAAAATTAGTATTCTGTTCTGCAATATATTAAGCATAATTTTGGCCATCTTTGGTTTGGATCTTTTGTGAATGGTGATGAAACAGTATTCTTACACAGCAGAAAGTTTTACCTACAGGCTTAAGAACTTACAGCTTTTTTGGTTTTCCTCACACTGTATTAAATCCATTACAGAACAACCAGGCTTAAAATTTTTTATTTAAAGACCATGAGGGCTATAAGCTTTTTTTTCTGAACATGTTTTTTCATGTTTTTCCATATTTTATTGTTGAATACTGGTATTTGGTACTAGTGGAGAGGAGTTTAATGATTCCAGTTCATGTGGTCTAAGTGGTCCTTACTGATCTTCCAAGAGTTTCCAGTGTATACAGCAAAGAAGTCTGCAGTTTCTGAAGCAGATACCACTGCAGTACTTAGTAGAGAATATTCTATTGTGTTGTTGGCTTTAAATATGGTAGCTACTAAAATCTTTAAATGAAGTCATGACTCTCAGGTTCCCTTTTGCCCTCACTTCTTTATTTTCTTAGAAAAAAGCGTAAGAAATGTTTTCACATAAAATTACAGAAAGATGTGGTTCTTCATGAAGGAGTACCTTCATCCTGAGGACTTACTCATTAATAGTAATAAAATTACTGTTTTCTTAACTTATGCCCTGCGTAGAGATACAGACACCTGCCTTTCTGTTTGTTTCTGTTTCTTTGTCTTCTCCCTGGAGAAGAGAAAAATTCAAAATTCTGTGACAGCAAGAAATTGATGTGACAGAGAACATATTGTGTAATGAAAAGAACAGATCTTAATAAGACAGCCTGGAAAATTTGCTGTCTTTTTTTGTTGTTCAAAGAAGTACCATTCATTCTGATTTTGCTAGAATTTTTTCCTGAGTATTGTGCTAGCTGTTTAGACTGTCATACTTTCATTTGTTGGAAGATAGAAAGGTATTTTTCACGTTTCATCTTTCAAAATATGAAGCACACTAAATGGGATTTTCAGAAACTGAAGTTACCCAAATTCACTGTACTGATAGTTCTTTTTTTTCTGCTTGTGTTGACAAGGCACTCATGCCTTGGTTTGCAGAGCATATCTTGCCAGCAGAAGGTGACTTTTTCACTGACAGTTTTGGTTCTTTTCTGGGTAGATCAGCTTTGTGAACTGGTTTATGAGAGTCATCTGAATGGCAGTTCAGATGCAGGCCTGTGTTTGTCGTGAGCAGAATACTGGGTCATTGGTAATGACAATTTAGTTTTGCTAAAAGTGCTGGAGAACTTCATTCTGAAAAAGTTTTCTTGACTTGGGATCTCTGAAGTTTTTTTTTTTTTTTTTACCCATTTTTTTCCCTTTTTTTGTCCTTTTTTCCCTTTTTCCCCCCCTTTTTCTTTTTTTTTTTTTGTCCTTTTTTACCCCCTCATCTGTTTTACCATCTGTTTTGTTTTCTGTGTACTGTCTGCTTACAGGGAAACTGTAAGAAGGCTGTTTGATTGCTACTGCTTTTAACATTACTGTTGCTGTTATTTAATGAAATCTTTCTTCATTGCAAAAATATGTCAATCAAATTTTTCATTACTAAAAGAAAGAATATTCTTTCTTATTTCCTAAAGGTGACTCTACTAAGGAGTTTTTGGGCAAAAATATATTGTATAACTTTAATCTTAGGCATAGACTTAAGCTTATTGTTCTCTTTTGGCTTTTAGCATTTCCTTTTGTTTGATAAATATTTGAATTTCTGCTTGTTCTGTTGTTACTTCTTATGTTGATTATATTAATTTTGGAGCAAAACAGTAAGAAGTGTTGGATAAATTGAAGGAGAAAATTCTTCATTATGGGTGTACTGCTTTCTAATTTGTGTTCCTTTAGTGCATCCATTTGTTTCTGTTAGTACTCTTCTGCTTTATTACATATAGACTGAGAAGTACAGCAGAATCATAGAACCTCTTCTGTATGACAAAAATACTTTTTAGGAAAATATCTATTTACAGGTAACTTTTTCTCTCCCCTTACAAAAAAAATTGTTTGTAGTTTGAGTAGGGCTAGCCATCATCCCATTGAGATGCACACTGAATTGCCAAGAACCTCCCCAGCTGAAGCTTTGCTGTTCTTAGCTGCTAGCAGAATTCCTTATTTCAGGTTGCATGCCATTAATTCCTTTGTGAATATTCTGAAGTTCCACCAAATAGATAACCAGCATCCAGCTGATGTTTCTGTCACCATCCCAGTGTCAATCCCAGCTGGGTGAATCTGCACTGGTCTGGGTGATTTGCTCTGTTGTTTTGGTGCAGTGGGGGATGTGTTCATAAGCTGTACAAGTAGTTCCACTTACCTGTAGAACACCGGTGCAGGTTTCTGCAACGAAGGAGAAGTGTGTGAGGATGTAGCTTATCACTTACTGTTACTGTATGACAAATAGCTGTCATGCTTTAGGCTAGAAATGGCTTTAGTGACACACTGCAGCTAAAATGCGTGTGATGAACATGAGTTGTCTGCTGTGCATGTAGTATGTTGTAGTACAGTTTTAATGTAATTTTCCTTCATGGGGGAAGATGTGTCTGTGGCACAAGTCCAGTGAAAGAGTTGTGTTCATTGTTTACCAGATGTATGGTATGTACCAGCATATTAAATTGCCTTTTGTGCTTCAGCACAGAGTAACTTTTCAGGTTTTCCTGTGTGTGTGTTCCTTCACTAATGCTGCAGACTTTTCTCAAGCAGTGATGTGTGGGAAACGTGTGCATTTTGACAGCAGCACAGAGCCTCAATAAGTGGAAGTTAATACTGGTGTTCTCTGGGAGAGATTTTACATAGAGTGTCTGAAGATAGATTTGGTGTCATCCAGCAACTGAAAGATTAAGTAAATAAATAGCCAAGTTCTGCATCCAGGAATTGTAATTTGAACATAATATTTTGCATGAAAAGACTATTTTTTATGTATAGGATCTTTAACACATCAGTTTTACTTTTTTGAATTTAATTTCTTGTTTGCTAACTTATGAGTGAGACTGACAAATTTGTTATCCACTAACTTGTGCTTGATGTTACTAATATTTATTAAACAGAGCAAGGAATTTATGATGACAGTGTGAGTACTGCTATGTTTGTGTTGTGAGTAATCTGGAAAAGTAGTGGGATAGTGGTAAGATACAAGCTTTCTCTTCAATGTACACTTTGTATTTTTTGTTCTGTTTAAAGGAGTTTTGGGCAAATCTAAGATTTCTTTTTGAGTACTTGAAGTAAAGAGAAGTGAAAGATTTATTTTAAGACTTCATATTTGCTCTAGAAGTTAATGCTATTTTGTGGTTTTCATGGTTTTATGGTTCTTTGATAAAACATATTTGACTTGTAATCTACCTGCAGTGTCAGGAGCCCTCTTAGAGGCTGTAGCAACTTTTCATTTCTCCTCCTCTCAGCACTGCTTGGCATGGTGATGCAGAATATGGGAGAGTTTACACAGCCTTGTTCCAGCTTTTCAAAATCAGTGCCAAGGCTGTCTCAGTCTTTTAGAGAAATTAAAAGAAAAAAAACAACAATCCCAAAACAAACAACAAAAACACAGCCTTCTGCTGCTGTCCCTTCCTTCACTCCCGCCTTCCCAAAAAAATGAGGTAATTTGGGAATAGGGAACATACTCTATTTTTTGGTGAATGTTAATGTGATAATTTCCACTTCTTTGTTTGCATGTGTTTGTTTTAGGAGCAACTACAGAAGGTGATCAGCCTCCACCTCCACGTGCTTCATCATCTTTAAGCACCTCCTCTTCATCATCTGGGAACAGACAAAGACCTGAGATTGGATCTTTTCTTAGAAAAAAGAAAACTAGTGATATTTACTTTGTTACTCTTGTGTGGGCCATTGTCATTGTTCAGATCTGGCTAAATTTTTGGATTGTGCAGCTATTGCCAGTGCCTTTTGCAGGTAATAATCCAATTACTAGAAATGTTTGGCATCATGTTAAATAAAATACGAGGAAAGGCTTGTAGGCTTGTATGAGTTTTAGCTTTTTCAAGACTTGTTAAGACAGGATGAACTGTGCTTCATAAAGGAGGATTGATGTGCACTGTTTATTACCATATAGTGGACAACCCTGTTAAATTGCTTTGTCCATTGACTGTTGTAGTTAACTGAAATAATATAGTGCCATACCTTACGTAGTAAGAATACTTCTGGTTTAGACCAGTTAGTTTTTCTTCCTCCTCATGTCAGTTCTTTCATATTTTTGCACCTGTAAATGAAGAATATTTTAGCTGTTATTCAGTAGTGAAGTAGAGCTCATGTTAACACTTAATTTCTGTAAAATTGGGTTGCTAGGCACTGTGGACCAGTCACAAGATAAATTTGGTTCCAATTTTAGCTCTGGGGTTAATTAGCTTTGTTACCTCACCTCTACATGCATTTGTTCTCCTATATATCTGGCAAGAATTGGAGTAGTTATGATATCTATTGAAAGATATTATTTTGAAACTGGATGCCACTTTTTTCTCTACTCTTCTGGGGGAGTGAAAAGGGAAGATAGGCACTCTAGGAGCATGTGGGACCTACTATGAATTGGAAGGCATTTCTTCCTGTTCCCCTACTGTAAACAAAGCAAATTTCCTGGTATATTTGGATTTTCTCTAAACTTCAGTTAAAATGCTGATTTTTAGTATTTTAAAATGCATTTAACTCTTGAATATAGCTATTTTCTTTTATACTGAGTGTGGTGGGTTGACCCCAAGTGGCCAAGTACCCTCAAAACCCATCGTTCTTCCAGTATTTGAATGTGTGTTATCCATGAGCTGCCCTCCCTTTAGGGAGGTAGGGGCTCAGGATTTTCCTTATCCCTAGGCCACAGTCCCTTCAAGAGGTGTACCTGTTCCAGCATGGATCCTCTGTAGTCCCTCTGAGTGGTGTCTCTGTGAACTCCAAGGCATGGAGAAAGGAACAGCTGCACCTTTGGCTGTGGCAGTGTAGCAGCAGCTAAAGGGTAGTGTGGTGGCAAGACATATAAATAGCTGAATGCAGGGTAAGAGCAGAGAGGGGTTTGACCTTTGTTTTGTTCCAGTATAGTTACTACAGAAGGAACTTCCCAGTTTTGGTGTCTGAGTGTCATGGGAGATGGCAATCACAAGTGACAAAGGAATTAGAAAACAAACATTAGACTTATCAGAAGCAGAACTTAGGTGGGTAGTTCATTGAATAGTCAAGGTGTAACTTAACCACTGTTCAGAAATGCCTACATGGGAGGAAAAAGGGAAGCAGCAGTTTTGCAGTTCAGCAGACAGCAGTGAATGGTTTTAAGCTTGAGCCACACAAGTCTAGATTAAAGTGCATATCTATAAATGAAACAGATGAATCCTGCTTCTGACAGTCATTAGGTCGAAAATAACTACCCAAACAATAAACTCATGCCAAAAGAGAAATTACTTTTGGAAATATTTATGACTTGTTGCCTTAGCAGTGACTCTGGGCCATGAAGTGCTTTTTCATGGCATATAACTGAATCATCAGAAAAATTCTACACATAGGCAGTATAATGATGAACAGAACCAAATTTAGAACAGTGGATTACATTAAATGTCAGCATGTGACATGGCTAAAAGAGAGGTAACAGTAGAAGTATTAGGAAAATAGGAGAGCTAATCAACCATTGCAAGGAAGCTTGCTTTGAGTTTAAAGCGACTAATAGTAACTTGAGGCAGTTCTGAGACCTTAAGGAGGATGCTTTCTAGTATGTGAAAAAAAAAAACAACCAAAAAAAAACCAAAACAAAAAAGCTCCCCAAAACCTTAAATACTAAGATGTTAATTTCACTAAAGCTCCTTTTATTGGTAAAGAGGATTTGTAAAAAGCAACATTCAGATTATTAGAAACATCTTGGTGCCATTAACATTTTTTCTTGAATGCATTTGTACTTCAGTTGGAATGAAGTGATCTTTTAAAATTGCTTAGTGTAGAAGGTGGGAAAATGATACCGTAATTATACCATAAAATCAAAAGGTGAAAGAAGTGCTGTGATTTGAAAAGCTAAGCAATGAACCACACAGTGGAACACTTGCAACATTTTGTTCAGTGGTTTGAGCCTGAAAATACTGGTATTGTCTCTTTTTAAGATCTTTCATTTGCTTCCTTGCTTGTTCTGTTGTTCTTTTTTTTTTTTTTTTTTTTTTTTTTTAAATTGTCTTCAGGTAATTTTCTGCTTCCTGCAGATGTTTGTCGTTATTATGCAGGCTTTTTCTGGTTTTACTCAATGCTTTCTGAAACAGTCCTTTAGCTTTTCTTCTCTTGTCTCTTTTTAACTTAATACAATTACAGCTGTTTGATTGACTGTAACACCTCCTTTGCACTGAGTGTCATTTATTTTACAAGACACTGTGTGAGCACTTATTCTTAAATAATAGTGGAAGATTAGAATACCATTTGAGGTATGTTGTTTGCCTTGTAAAATGGAAGCCTGCCTGGCTTTGCCGAGCAGCAGTTTGTGTTCTTACCATGAGCTGCATTTCATCATACAAAACTTCAGCTTTTAAGTTCAGTGCTGGAACTTGCACTGTATTTTCTCCTTTTTTGTATGTTTGCCACTCATTTTCTTAGAGAAATTATTGGATTATTCTGTTTCTTCAAGAGCATAAATCCTGTATTTGCCACATGGTGGTGCCAGAGGGTAAGTGAACTAAACCTTAGCAAATTGTCTCACTGGCTCTCCAGAACAAGAGCAAGAAATTATTATCTGTGTGGCTTGCAGGCAATAGGCTCTTGTGGAACTTGGATAAGTGCTCTGTAGGCAGTAAAAGTTAACCTTTTTGGTTATGTATGCTATTTTACATGTCTCCAAGTAGAAACATGATAAGAATTTTTGATTATGAAGTGGTGTACTGCCAACTGTTGTGGAGCTTGTGTATGTCAGTAAGTAATGAATCTGGTTTGGAGTATAGTCACAATAATAATAAAAAAAATTATTAAAAGTAGAGTTACATGTAGCGATAGAAAGTTCAGTATCCTGTGTTGCCAAGATAAAATGTTAATCTCAAATAGCTTTTTTAATGTTTAAAAGCAAAATCTATCAGTAATATTTCAAAAGAAGGTTTAAATGGATGCTTCTTTACTATGAAATTCTGCATGATGTGGTGCAGTTCTTGAAGGAAAGATATACTTTAACAACTTAGAAGGCCTAAAACTTAAGAATTTAGGCTGAAAATTTTCTTTTATGTGTGAAGTGCTGTTAAGTTCTGATTATGGTATTGTATGTGGAGTCGTTTGGCATGGTGTGCATGTGAATATGTAAGAAATCCACTGTACTGGAATCATGGAGTGACACCTTCTTATGCCAGGCCTTGCTTAAGTCTGTTAGCTGCATTATTGGGTAGTGTGCAGTTGCTTTTCTTGTGCTGTCATCTAAGTTCCATGGGGATAAAAGCAAAGTCAGTGAGAAGATTAGTACTAAAAACACTGGAAAATTCCAGCCGTTTTTAATGGAAAATAAAACTCAAGGGTCTTTTCCTTTCTATTTCATTGGTCTTCCAGAATAGAATTCATAAATAGTCTTGTGGTGCTCCTCTGAAATCTCTGATACTTAATTTCCTTCTTGTGGTTACAGTTTGGGCACTTAAAAAATTCGTGGTTCATTTTGGAGTTTTGAACTTCATGGCAAACCACTTCAAAAGTTGGTGGCAACTTGTTGAAAATTTTGTGAAAGAACGTCAGGAAGCTCTGGCTCCACGGCCTATCAGAGGACTTGGAAGTGTTATGCTAAAGCTTGACAGTAAGGTATTTCTACTTACTTCCTTAAGCAACTCGAAAGTTTGTTTTATTCTTTGTTCACCATATTCTGAAATGCTTTAATTCTAAAATAAATGTCTGTCACTAATGGATATGTCTTTCATGTAAAAGTGTATCTGTTTTATGGTGTATTTTAAATGATGTCTCTTCTATCACTATTCTCACTTAAGTGCACATTTAAATTTGTTAAATAGTTGTGTGCAAGCCTTGACAGAAGTCACTTTTAAAATGCTGAATCAGATTTATAAGATTCCTCATCTGAGTAAGGCAAAGTTCTCATGGTTTAATCACCTCACCTGGTAACAAAGATTTTTAATGTAAACTTAATGAGCTTTAGTCTGAAGGATGTCTCTACTTCTTATGTGAAGATTTAATTAGAGAGCAGACCATTGTGTTTGGTAAGCAGGGCCCAAGTTAGTTCAGACATTTTTGTCTGTACTGTGTGGAAGCAAAAGTTGTTGCACATAATAGTATGGTGGTACAGAAATGAGTCTTCCCTCTGTAAGTGAAGAAGTATGCAGGATAAAGTATTTAGGAAATGCCATAGAATAAGCCTTCTGTGTTCCCCTCCCTTCTTCCCCATGGAAAATATGCCTACATTTGCATTGCAAATTGTGGAGTTGGAATGCTCCAGAAAATTTGTGAAGCTTCTTTCATTAAGAATTGTAAGTTTTCACATAAACGGATAGATTATTTTGTTTGTAGTAGCTATGGCACTGTGTAAGAATGTGCTTTCTGTAACTGTTGTTGAAGTATTCTCTGCCCTGGAAAAAGCATCTTAGGACTTCTATAACTCAAGAGCTGAAGCCTGTAAGTACATTTGTCAGAGCATCTGTACCTTGCCAGATTGGTCTTGCAGTTTGTAGGTCTGAATTCCTATATTAGAGGAAGGAGCTTAAGCCTGGATCTAATGGGTGAATGGATGACAAAAGTTCAAAAAAAGCATTGAAATGGCTCTAGGAAAAAAGTAGTGATTTCACAGGGTTCATTGAGGAAGAATTTGAAAAAGGAAAAGCCCTTCAAAATGTAGCTATAAACACAATAAATCAGTTTTCCAAAGGTAGTGAAAATTACTGACATGGGGATAAAAGCTTATGTTATACAAAGCTTTTCATAAAAAGATTTTGTTCTGTAAGTATGAAGACTCCCTAGACACAATGTCAAATGAATTGTTGTTTCATGACTTGTCAAGTTTGGTATCCTTGTATTGCATAACTGTATGATACAGTATCCTTCCTAATTCCAGCAAGTCTTTTTTCCTTAAAGAAGGTAGGGCTTTAATGTGCAGCAGAACCTCTCCTCTTCAGCTTAAATGTACTTAAGGTCAGTTTATTTACATGTTGTTTTTGTCTAAGCAAAAGAACAATGTTGGCCAACTAATTTCCCAATCTCCCTTCACCCCTCCATTTTTTAGATGACAGCTGTATTCCTCCTGAGTCTCCACTCTGTGTATTAAAGAAGTTTAAGCTTTCCCAGACATTACAAGAAGGGCACTTGATAATCTGCATGATTCTGTTGTCCTCATTTGTGCCTATTCTAATTCTGTTTCAGCCAGTATTTATCATGGATGGCTGGGATTATATGTAGTCTTCCAATGCTTATCACACTAATACTTTATATCTTATAATTCTACTGGCTAGGCTTATTCTGTATAGTGTAGGATGCATGGTATCTGAGAATTTGGGAAGCAATGCTACAGACTATTGGCAGTTACATTTTTTGTAGGGACAGGGCAAAAAGAGGAGTGAAAATTACATCCTTGCAAGATTTTTTAAATTGGATTACCAAATGATTTGGTTTCAGTAGGCACTGTTGAAGAGAAAGTTATACTATTTTGTTATGCAAACACAAAATAGAAATGTGGGGAATAAATTGTTAGAGCTTATCTTTTATGGGTGCGTGTGAGAAACCAAGACCAAGGGATAATTTCCTTTGCAATTAGAAGTTTAATTTTTAATATTTTGACTTTAGTTTATTTTCTTGGGAGCTGGATCTGCTTAGGGTTTTTGTTTGGTTTGGGTTTTTTGTTGGTATGCTAAGTTAATTGGAAACTGAATCTTAGCATCAGGATGTATTGAGACTCTTAGCTAAGTACAACAGGCCATTGACAAGGTCTGTTTCACACAAATACTTAGTGGTACTACTTGGCCTGGCAAACATGGTATGCCCAGATAGGATATAGTTCCAGATTTGAATGAAATGTAGTGAGAATGAGGAACGTATCTTAGAGAGGCATGTCTTTTTCCCAAACAAATTTTAGGAGACTAGCTAGTGTAGATAGTTTGGAAAATAAGCCATTATGAGAAATGGGTAGGTACTGCTCATGTATGCAAATCTGAGCTTTGTTGATTATATCTGTTTTTTAAACAAACCATCAAGAAAAGAACTGCATCTCTCTCACAGTTCTCCTTTATCCCTGGTTCTCCTGGAAGAGCAGAAAAGTTTGAAATGAAGAAACTGCAGTCAAGAGAAAAGAAAGGACATTGCATTTTATCGTTTTTATAAGCAGTAGGTCAGTCTCTGTCTGAATGTGTCTCCTATAAATATGGACTTTGAAAAAAGGATGTATTCTTTAGTCCATGGCTGTGCATTTGCCTCATAGAGAGCCACTGCTGTTGGCAGCAATGTCTGAGATGTGAGAGACTTCTGGAGGAGAGAGTCAGGAGGTTTCTGTTGTCAGCCACCAAACCATCCTAAACTTAATAGATAGGGTATCATGTGTGTTCTTTTCAACAGTAGAGAATTAATAATTTCCTTTACTGATTTTTTTTATTTCTTATTTTAAAGAAGAGTGTTGTCTTACAATATGATGACTGTAGTTTGATTATAGAATTTTTGAAGGAGTTCAGCAGTATTGGCAGTGGCTTAGCTGCATGCACTAGACTTTTACTTGTTGGAATGTACTAATATTTTACATGCATGCTTTCTGATGTACTTGAGTGAATCATGTAGTTGTTACATGCTTTTTCTAGGTATAGTGCACTAGAATTTTATATGTGGATTGTTTAGGTTGTTTGGATTCTAGATAAAGTCAATTTTTATTTCTTCTGCTGCCAAGTTCAGCACATAGTTTAACCAAGCACAGAAAACAAGTAGAATCTTTGTCAGTACTTATATTATTATGGAAAATACTTTCATAGACATGTAACATCTTAGATGAATAGTTTTCAAATAAAATACTGGAAAAGTGCTTAAAGACTTACTAATTTTGGATGACTTGAAGATTAGAATTAAACCATAGCCTATTTTCAAATGTAGGTTGATTGCATTTGTCAAACTACTTAAACATCAGTATTGGTAAACAAGTAGGTAGGTAGAGCCTCCCAGGTATTGTCTTAAACATTAATAAAAAATATTGTTATTTTGGACATAAAATGTTATTTCCTAATTACTGTATTTATCATCCAATTCCCAGAGGCTGAAATTATAGAAAGATACCTAAGACTTCCTTTCACATTCTGCTAAAATCTTGGGGCTGTTTTGGTTTTTTTTTGTATGAAATTGAAAAGTGTTGCCATATAGCCATGAGATCTATGTTTTTTTCCAAATTAACCTCATGTACAGATAGTAGGTTTTAAAGTGCAGAAGTAAAATTAATTGTATGTCACTGAATCAGAAAACAACTTTCCCTTTTTTACAGACAAATTATTCCACAGGTTAAGAGGTAAAGTAGAAACATTCTACTGTGTCAGTTTGAGGCTTTTGAAGCTTTGTAATTGATTTCTCTGACTGGCTGTTTCCACGAGTAGCAAAAGCTGGTAAACATGGGTGCTTTGTGACATGTTTTATTTTCATGTTTCCTAGTGTTCATGTTTCTTTGCAAATCTGCTTCTAACTTAATCAACCTTACAAGATTTTTATGAATTTGAAATATTCTTACCTTTTGTTTCCATTGGGAGTTAATGTAATTTCATGGCAACTAGTGAACATGCTGGATTTACTGAAAATTTAGTGGTCTTGTTTTCAGGGAGAAACAAACTTCACTTACATGAACTTAATCTCTAACATAGATGAATAACGATGTTAAAGCTCTTCACTATTGTGATTATGCTTCTTATTGATTAGTAATGGTTGCAATTAAGAATATAGTCCTACATCAACTGGGTCCTGAAGCGCGTTATAATTTAGCATGTGAGTGAGCATCAGTAAAGAAAACTTTAGAGCAAAAGGAGAAATTGACTGTTGAGAAGTGCAAGGAGATTGACATGAAATCTGTACACTTATATGATCTACAAATTGCTGTTGTGTTTATATCAGGCTTAAATATGTATTTGATGTTTTGCCATTGAATATGAATGCTTTTATATGAATGTAGTACCAAAAAACATATGAAATTGGTTCAAGAGTATTTGTAATTGACATAATAGGAGTGTTGTGAAACACAGAATGGGAGTATTTGAATGCCTGAATGGGAGTGTTAATGCCATAAGTGAATACCTCATGTTAAGATTTGGTGTTTTGCTGAAATACCCTTCTCAGAGTACAAGTCCTGCTCTGCCATCTGATAGTAGCTCTCCATATAATTAAACTGGAATTGCCCAGATTATTCTGATAGCTCTGTTAATAACATTTAAGTTGTTAATTTTTTGTTGTATCCCTCTTTGTTTCAAAAGTGCATGTTAATAGTAAAACCCGGGATCTTGCATTAGAATTTTTTATGATCTTTTCTTCCTATTGCAATTTACCTTTGTGTCTAGAACAATTTCATTTTCATTCTGTGGATGACTTTGCCTGCCTCTCATTGCTTTTTTCCCCTATTACTGCATTTTTCAATAATTTTCCACTGTGTTGTGTTTTTTTCCCTTTTCTTCCATCTCCGCCTGCCACTGACAAGCTGTGGCACTGGCTTAATAAGAAGGTAAATAAACAGAAAGTGTGATTCCAAGTAATGGATTCTGTGGTTTTGGGGAGTTTGATTTTGTTGGTTTTTTTTTTTTAATTTTTTTTTTTTCTATTTTGCAGCATGAACACTCCTTAACATGCCTTGCTTCATATAGATTTCTCTCTCAAATGCCTCTTTTCCAGCTCTTGGTATAAGCTACTGAAGGTCATATAATTCTGTCTGATCTCTTCTGCTCCAGTGAATGCACATAGTTAAATGTTTAGCACAGCAGACTATTGCATTAGCCTTTCAAGGGGTAGAGTGATTTAGGGGCACTTTTATTTAAGAATAGGTGATCTCCACCTGGTCCCCACTTGTACACCTAACAAAACCAGTTCTCTTCCAGTCTGGAGAGCTCTTCTCTGCTCAGAGAAAACATTAGTTAACTGAATTGCCAGGGGAGTGGTGAGGATGTGAAGCACAGTTGTAAAGCTGTAAGTGCTTGCAAAAAGTGCATGGACTGGTTTCACTAAGTGCTGTCAGTCTTTTACTTTTGAAGTGTCAAACTTGCCTGTGTACACAGGCATGGTATGTAGTGTACCAGGAGTGAGTGCATACAAAATGAGACTTTCCATGGCCTCAGAACTGCTGAATCTTAACAAGTCTGAAGGGAAGAAAAAGGCTCATTAAAAAAAAAAATTAAAAATTAAATAGTTATTATAGCTAGAATATTTTTTTCCTATCACATGGCTTTTAAAAGTGTGTGATGTGATTTCATGATTCAGTTATAATTGTCCATGAAGAGGGGCATTTTTAATATTCTTTGCCCTTGTCTGTATTTCTCCTGTTTTAAAATTACATTTTTATTTCCCAACTTTGAAATGTTTATCTTAGGTAAGTGACTTGTGATTAGTAAATATGTGCAGCCATAACCTGTCAAAATTTATTTTATTAGGTACTGGTTTGTTAGCAGAGTTCAGAGCTGAGTTTGGTGAGCCACAGGTGTAGTCTCAACGGCTTTTTTTCTGGCTAAGAATATGCCATTTTCGTTGAAAATTCACAAGTAGATATGTTTTTTTCCTTAGTACTGGTAGGTTGCAAAAACAACTCAACTGTAATAGCTTTAAATGCTAACATTTGGATTTTATTTTTAGTTTAGAAAATTGCATTTTTTGGCAAAACCCTGTGGATATACTTTCTTAACAGAGTGTGATTTTTTTTTTTCTTAGTTCCTTGTAATTATCTTTGAAAACTGTTGGTTTACTTTACAGTTTCATGACCAGAAATCCCGAAAGCCCTATAGTATTATCTAATGTTGACTTCTGTTCGTGAGCATACAGTAATAATACCATAATCGAGATTTTTTTAAAAATGAGAAAAACGTGCAACCAGTGGGTTCATTTTGTTGTATGTAGTGTTTTGGTAATTTTTTTAAAAATTAGAAAAAAGTCAAGCTCAAGGGGAAAAAAAGGATGGAATTTGTACTACAGAACACTGGTTGCAGTTAAAAGGTGATTCCTTTTGTGCCTTTGTCCTTTTTTGCCTATCTTTGAAGGGAAGTGCTTCAGAGACCATAAAGATGAATTTCTGAAAATCCAGTAGAAAATTAAAAATCATATGGATATGGCAGTTTGAAATGATGGTTGATTATGACTGCTAATGATAAACCTTCGCTTTTTGATTCATGTTTGTGGTATATATGGCCCAAAATATAGAATACATTTAGTCAATCTGGCATATTTTGTTCTTGATAACGTTGTCTATGTCGGGACTCTTTAGAAGGAATTGCTAAATTCTTCTGCTGCTTTTGGAGGGATACTGGTGCAGGTTGACTTGAGACCTCACACAGACTGTTCTCTGCCTTTTCTAGCTTAACTACTCATCTGACTCATTTCAACATAACCTTGGGATGTGTTCTGGTTGCAGATTTCCCCTTATTCTCTGTTATTACTGAGATGGTATCTTCAAATATTAACTAACTAAAGGGAAATAAGAAGTCTACGGAATGTCTTGGAAAAAAATCCTCATAAATAGCAGAGCTGTTCACAGAAAAAATAAAAGTCCATGTTGGGAATTTTATGTAGATTTAATAAAAAATGAAGTAGATGCCTTAGTGTGCTTCACTGTTTGGGTAATGTAGTAAATTAAACATAGTAGAAAAACTATGCTCTGAAGGCTATGCAGTATGAAACTTACAGATATTAATTCATAGATGATGTATCATGCTGCATAACATGGAGGACCTGCCTAGATAGTAGGATTTCTGATTTTTAAGTATGGATTTTAGTTCTGCTGCAGCTTAGTGTAATATGTCTTGTCATCATACAAAAGTTGAACAAGAGGGAGTACTTGGAAATTGAGGAGCGTTTTAATGAATGTAACTCAAATCATAAAAAACCTTTTTACTGTGGGCAAAATTAAAATAAAAAACTTTGATAACCTTTCCTTTCAAAACTGTGACAGTTAAAGATAGCTTTTAGTGGGCAGTCTATCACAAATCAGTAACATTTTACAAGTCTGACCTTCTGTAGCTTAGGAGCCTGGCTTTCCTTTATCTCTGCATAATCTCAGATGTTGTTGCAGCCTCAGCTTTCTGCTGTTGACTAACCTTTAGATTTGGAGCTTGGAACCAAATATAAAACTTCATGGCCTCTGGCTAATGAGTGCATTTAGTCAGTACATGTTTGTCTCTGTGTGCATGCCCATGGTTTACAGGAATGGTGTAAGGGAGGTCTGGCAGGGTTGGGGTAAGAGAGAAGTCTGGACCTGATTCGGTGATAAGTAAACCGCACAGGCATTTAACTGTGCAGCTTCCCTGCAGTGAGTAGCTTACCTGCAACTATGCATTATTTATGAGTATGAAAGTGTGAGGAATTTCTGAGGAAGTGTTACGGGTTAATGTAGGGGAAGAAAGTATGTTTTAATAGAAGGGGAAAAGAGTAAATATAGCCTTAAGTGAATGTTATCTGTCTGCTTTTACTTGTGTGATACTCAATCCAGTTCAGTCTTCTGCTGTGATGTGTCTGGTACCACTTAGATAACTTGGATCCCCTTAAGTCTGTGTTGAGAGATGTAATTGTAGTATCTGTAGGCTTGCCAAAGCTGGCTTTCACCAGGCTTCCTTGGGCTACCTTCTCAAGTAAATAGAGACAAGGTGGACTTGCATGGCTGAGGTTGCTGCTGGTACCAGTCCATCATCAGTGCTGCCATGACTTTACTAACTAGATTAAAGGTAATCCAGGATTTGCATGTGCTGCAGCTGCACCTTAATGGCAGTCCAGGCATATTTGAACCCTTAGTATGAGTGTCTGGGAAAAATACCTTGTCCATCATGTGCCATCTCGGAGAGAGTCCTCATCCTGGTGTTTTGGAGCTTGACCTTCCAGTAGTTGCTACATAGCAAAACATCTAAAGCATTCAGCCTCACCTCCACTGAGATTTCACCTATTGGATACCCCTCAGACAATCATTGAGCCTAGCATTTTTTGAAATCTCTGACAGTACTTTCAATTACAAGGATTCAGTGAATTTGAAGATTTAAGACTACTGGATTTCTTTTAACTCTGACTTAGGAAGTAAATAACAGTTTGAACTTCGTCTGAAATGACAAGAGCAGCTTTATTTTTTAATTGCTTCATTTTGAAGTCCATGCTATAAAAATTTCTTCCCACGCCTATCCAGTGGTGTTTTCTTGGTGATTTTTTTTTTGTCCTTTGAAACAATGACTTTCATTTCTTGCTTCTCTTGCATAATCATTAGATGCACATGAGACTTGGAAAGACACAGCAAATCCCTTATTTCCAAAGAGGTAACCCCTATATGTGTGCCATATATGTGCCCTATGTAGGGGCTACTCAAAGTTTTTCAGAGAGCTGCAGTACTGTTGCAGGCTGGTCACCTCCCTCCAGCACTGGCAATGCGTATCTGATAGCTGAAGTATTTTAGCAAGCTGAAAACCAAACTTAGGTAAAAAATACCTAAGACAAAAGATTTTTCACACTCCTCATGTTTTCTGAGTTCCTTTCTGCAGTTCTTAATGTAGTGCAGACTGTGTTACAAGAACTTGTGTTAATTTAGATCAAACAAGGAGCTGGTTGTAAAAACCTGAAGTTTAAAATAATTACTTGATGTACATAAACTGCTCAGCTGCTACCAGATGAACACACACAAAAAGATCTTTACTTTTTTTTTTAAATAGGTGATCTAACTTCAGTGTTGACCAGTTCAATCATCACACAGCAGTCTGAGAAGTTCATTGTTCCAGGGTCAATTTCATGTGTAGGGATAGGGTAAATAATGAAGAAAGAACTAATGTAAACCATTAGCATGCATATTAGTAGTTTTATAAGCTTTCGAACTGAAAAGTTACCAACTTAATTGTTGAATATATAACTTGAATATATAATTTTCACTTACTACACATTAGCTTTGACCTCAGTTCTCATGAATCTCAAATTTTACAATTGTGCTGTTGCTTTTTCCTGTAGTAATGCTAAATGGAGTAGAAATAGACCTGGTTTTTGAACCATAGGAGCTAGAAAAATGTATTTGGTCATGCTTGCATGTGCTTTCACAGCTTTTTATGTAAACAGTCAATTTGTGTATGAAATCAAGCTCAGCTTGCACTGTTCCAGAGCACTCTGCAAAGTCATGTGACTGAGCAGTTTCATTGTTTTGAATGACATTATCAGAATTTCTCTACTCAAATGTGGCATCACTGTTTGCTTACGGACACGTTTAGAATGGGCCTTTTTGTAAACTGGCAGAACAACAAACGTGCCTGTTTCCTGTATTAGTCAGTTTAGCTGATGCATGCTTAATGCTGAGCATCCTCCTGAGACTGGAAGTAGATAGAAATAGTTGGTGCTGAATAATTGGCCTGATGTTCAATAATGTAGAACCCACCTGTCCCATTTCAGTTCAGAAGGTGATGAGGCAGCTTTAAAAATTTTATTACTTGGAAAAATACCTCATTTGTCATTTAGATGGCTCTTAGCTATTCAAATATGAAAGTTATGGTTGTGCTTTAAAGTATACCTTGATAGCTTTGAAGTCCTTTACTGTGCAGACAGTATCTGTAAGTTTCCAAGTCGCTGAAGGACAAGAGACAGAGACAAATTTCTGGGTTCTAGTTGACATGAATGTCTTCTTTAGGTACTTCTTTAGGTCTAGTAAGTAATTGTTGAATTATTACTTGCTTTGCAGAGAGCTTGCTATGTTGTGTGGTAATGTGTACATGTTTTTTGCAAAATCACATGTCATACCATGACCTTAACCATGCTAACATCGCTTGTTAATTGTTCATTTCCAAGCTTGAGCATAAATGCTGTTTGATTAGAGCCTGATTCTGTATTGTGATTGTAAATAAAAATAACAATAATGTCGCGTAACATACAGCATTGTTCTCATTAAAGTTTGAGTTATGTGTTATAATTTGTTCTTTCCTTTTTTTTTTGTGCACAGATTATTGTGTGGTTGGAGAAAATGCTAGATAAAATAATCAGCATTTTCATAATATTTTTGCTGGTGATTGGAACCCTTCTGCTTGCTCTTCTCCTTACTGCAAAGGTACAGTATGCTAACAAAATATAATCATAGAGCTCATTTTCATTGCTGATGAAGGTTACTGATACTTATACAAGATCATATAGCTTAAAGAATTTTTCAAAATGTTGAGGAACTAATTGCTCTGTAGTTGAACTTGTCGCCATTCCAAGACTATAAAATAGACAAAAACATATCAAAATCGCAGCATTTATATTTCTTTGTATTTCTGTGTTTTTTAACCTATATGACAAGGCTAATGTATGGACATTTGGAAATACGAAATTTATTCTAGTAAAAGAATTGTTAGCCTATGTATTTCAAGAACAGATTTTTTTTTTTGCATCCTCTTGATACTTTCCTTGTTAACAGAAGAACCACTTAGAATTTTTTCTCTTTAATTTATCTCACATCAGAAACATTTGCAAAATAATTAAGTTTGTTTGTCAATTTGTTTGTGTAATTGCCTGTAATCACCTCCTGGTATCCTTTCCTGAGTTAAATGTACTGAGATTCATGATCAGGTATTCTCTGAAATTGATTTTTGGTTCATGGTTGAGTTTGGGTGGGGTTTTTTTTGCTCACCAGAAGAGGTCACTCATGTACTTTTTTTTCCTTTTTCCTTAATGGAGCTGTGTTCATACTTGAAACGGTCAATGAAGATTTGAATATTTGACTTGAATACAGTTATGGAACAAAGATCAGTGGGTTCTGATGTCAATCTCCATTCCCCAAAATGTAGGCATATGTAATGCTGAGTACTTAAAATGGAAGACTTTAGAGGTTGTGCAAACATTCCTGCCTAAAGCTCCTTTACATTCATTAAAGGACTATTAAGATATTTATAAAAGGTGTATTTTATAATACTTGCTGAAAAATTTATTTGGTCAGGCATTTCATAGCAGGGCTGGTCATGTTGGAGCTAATTATTCATTAATTTTTGTGCTTCTTTGATCTATGGCATAAAAGGTGTATCTGAAACTTTGCTTTGCGTTTAAGTGCTTCTCTTGGCAGAGATTGTTGATTTTTCCCCACTGATGTGATAAGGTTTGAATGTGCATTTGCTATTACTAGTGACCAGAATTTATTATTGTATTGATTAGATGTTATGTGGGTTAATGGAACTTCTTTCTTCATAGTGGGCTGTTTGCACTGGAAGAGTTATATTTTAAATGTACAAACTCTTACTGCCCCCCTTCTCACCTTCCCCCTGCTGCCCCACCCTCTTCTTCCTTCTTCCTAATACCACTCCCCTCCCCTCCCCCGAAAAAAAATTCTTTCTGAATCTAGGAATAACTGTAGTTTGCAGTGCATGACAGTTATCCTCTCTCTCTTCAATTCAGGTACATCAAGAGAGCGTTCACATGATTCACGTCACGAGCAGCTTGATCAATGAGACAGTAGCCAGTCACCCAGAATGGGCAAAGTAAGAATGCTGAAGTTAAGCCAATAGTGTAGGGTGGATGAACAAGCTTCCAGGTGCTCTTATGCGTAGTTTTTAATTTAAAAAATCCTCTAGGTGAACAGAAATGTGGTTGTCTCTCACAGGCAGATACAAAAGCTAAACTCTCAGACAGCAGGGATGTTTATACATCACTCTGGAGGACTGTCAGTGTAGTATCTCATTTGAGGACTGGTGGGGTTTTGGTAGTGAAGAATGGCTACATGATCTTTCCTAGCTACAGTTGTGGAGAATAAACTTGTATAGTTCAGAGAATAAAGAGATCTGTATTTTTTCCCTCTTTCCTGTGAAAGAAAAGTGCTGGCAAAGAATGCTCTCTCTAGAAAGTTTCAAGGTAGAGCTAAATTATTTTTTTAAATGTAGAGATCTGGATGTGGAGTGCATTTGGAGGAATAGGAGTTGAAGACTGAAATCTTCTTCTCTGTTCCTGGAGTGAACTGAAGAAGAGTTCAAGGGTGGAAAGAGTGGTGGATGGGGGGGAGTTGGGTGTGAATCAGTTGGGCAGGGCCATTCCTGTTAGGAGTAGATGTGTATAGTGTGCACAGTGAGAAGTATGTAAGGTTTAGTCTGTGTAATGACTAAAGTAAGCACCATGACGAGTAGGAAGGGAGAGAGAAGGTTTTGAGGCAATTGCCTCTAAAGAAAAACATAGGTGAGCAAAGGAGTCATGCATGAACATCAGAGGGGGAATAGGTGAGACTGAAAAGTGTGATTTTTAAGAGGGTGTGTTTTCATTCTGCTTCAGCTAAACAGACATTGGGCAAATATAAGATAACAATATAATGCCAGCAAAGAAAGATCTCTCCAGAATAAGAATGGTTGACTCTTTCAAGGGAACATTCTAAATAAAAGTGATGGTCGTTTAAGAATATTGAAAGAAAGCAGATGCTGTATTATAAGAGCAAAACAATTTTTCAAAAACAGAATTAGAAGGATATAGTTAATAACCACTGTAGTAATACATGCTTTAGCATTACTAAAGTAATCACAATCATGAGAACAGAAAGCACTTAAAGCACTTGGTTTTATTCCTGCATGGCATCTCTTGTGTTGTTTGGCCTTTCTGTTTTGCCACAAGATGGAAATAAGTGGGATTACTGAAAATGGAAATTTGTCTGTCAGAAGCTTATTTACATAATGAAACTGCTGAGTACTAGTTAAATAATTTGCAGAATTCTAGCATAGCTTTTTACTTCCAGTGTTTGCATCCAAATTTGAAGTATCCATAACACTGTATTTTAGTTCATTAAGAGTAAGAATACCTCTTGCCAAGTCCTTGAAGCTTTACCAGCTTTTATAGCTTGATGCTCATATTATGTTTAGAGGTGAGTGACTAAAGTATCTTGGAATTCCAATCTGGAACATTTCTGAAGCATGATACAGATAGAAGAGCTTCCATGTTGATCTTCAGTCAGGTGAACGAATACAGCAGTTCTGTTTTCCTGAATGCTTTTGTTTTGGAAGGGCTCCAACAAGTGCCATTGAATCAAGATGTAAGAAGAAAGTCAAAGCAGAGATTATGTGCCCTGTATTCACAAGTGGTGAAATGCTGGCAACTCAGTAGGGTACATTGCTTGAAAGTGATGTGAGTCCCTGAAGAAATTCACAAGCAGGTGGTTTGGTGAGGACTTAGAAATAACCGATGTCCAAACCTTTTGTCAGCTGGTTGCTTTTTCATGGAAACTATGTTAACAATTTACATTCAGGTTGTAATTCAAAAGGTTGTGTTTGCAGCTAGATGAGACTGCTTCATACAGTGTTTTCAGGAAACTGGGGGGAAAAAAAAGAATGTTGTGTGAATAGCACACATGCATATCTCTTTTGGTAAAGTTGAGAGAGATATCAATTTAACTAAGGCTTCAGGAACCTTGGAGGATTTTAAGTGCAATGACGTGCCCTAGATTTAATTGTGCTTTGCTTATGGCATATCCTTGATATATAGAAGGAAACATTTGAGTTGTAATAAGTTTCTATGTATTTAACCATAATGATTTGTTGTGTCAGAATTTTAATTTACATTGTGTTTTTGAGTGTAATGAAGTGGGTATAATACATAGTAGTTGACTTTGTTTTCCCTCTTTAAAATCCCCCCAGCTGGCTCCCAGAAGCCCAGGTCATTCAGAAGGCGCTCAATTCTGCAGCTAACAATGTGTACCAGTATGGCCGAGAATGGATCACACACAAGGTGAGAGTGAGCTGTTTAAAAAACTCAAATTCTTTGGTTTCTGGGTTTTTCTTTGTTTGTTTGTTTCATTTCTTGTGTTTAATAAAAGTAGAAAGAAATACAAATACATTTGTTAGAATTCTTTTCCATGTGCATAACTATTTTGTTGACAGATCTATTCCTTCCACTCTGGTTTGGGACTTTTGAAGGAAGAGTAGGAGTGATTTTAGTAGTCTTTACTGCTCAGAGAACAGTTTATTTTTGAGAGCTGAAGAATCTTGTCATCATTATAGTAATTCCCAGTGAAAATGCCTCAAATAAAATTGAGTAATTTTTCTTTTTGAACTGGGTTTAGCTGTCCTGTTATAGACAATGTAGACTTTTATTGTGACCACCACCCCTCCTTCTCCCCTAATTTTTGTGTGGGCTGTATGTGCTACACTGGACTTTTTAAAATTATAATTTGTAAAGTTAAGCTAGCTTTCTTCAGAAGAATTTGCCAAGGTTCTTATTTTTATATATATGATATGTAGCACACATGTCAAATTATTTGAAATATTTACTCTAAAGATATGATCAGGGGTTTTGGATTAAGCATTTTAGAGACAGCATTTGTTTTTCAGTGCAGAAAGCAAGTATTTAGTGCAGTAGAATGTTTTTTAACAAAGTCTTAGTATTGTGAACGATGTTGTCAAACTTGGGTTTGAAATGTGCCTTTAGAGACATCCTTATGTTATTCATCAAGCTTGAAGTTCATCAGTGGATGCCTGTTTTGTTCTATCCTGTATAATAAGAGATTTTTATGTGTTTTAGCTCCATAAGATTTTAGGAGAAAAAGTAAATAACACTGCTGTGATTGAAAAACAAGTGCTGGAGCTCTGGGACAGGCTTTATCACTCTTGGTTTGTGAAGGTGGGTAACTTATTTGAATGGTATTCATATAAACTATCACTTAGCACTGTGAGATAATTATACTAAGTATGCATTTCTGAGGAAGAGTTTAGCAGAAAGTTGGAAGGTTGAGTAAAGGTTGGTAAAAAGGTAAAAATTTCAAGCGTGTAAGACACATAGTCTAGAGTCACAGTTTTAGTATAGCTAGAGCTAAGTCCTGCCCTTAAGTAGTTAAGTGTGTTTTTTGTGTGTGCTATTTTACAGTTTTCTTACTTTTTATAATTAGTGTATCTTAGTTTACCACTTTCTGCTGAATTTTTGTGTTGTTGAGGTCTTTAGAAAAGGCAGCTGGTCTTTTGCATGATTTGTGTAACTTTTCTTAATTGGAAATTTTGAAAAAGTAATTATCCTCTCATTAAATTTCTTACAGTGTGTTTTTGCAGCCATCTTATAATGGGTTCTGTACACTGAATCCTGAAAAGTTCCTAAGGGTTCAATTGTTATGCTGCCAATGCTGTTCACCTTTTAAAGGAAAAAGCAGTTCATTAGCCATTGTGCAATGGAAATACCAAATCCAGAAGTCATATTCCTGAAATACTTCTGTATATTTAAATGATTGTGATTATATTAATGCTTTTCTTATGTAGTTATTCTTCAAGTACCTCTAAAGATCCAAGAAGATCTCTGCATTAAAGAAATGCAGTTTTGATACAGAACTAGATGAACAGATGATAAGTCTTCATACAGTTTACAAATACAGAAGGCCTATTGGAGGGAGATTTGACTACTCATATATTTCTGCTCCAAATAAATTGCTCGCTCAGAAGAAAGATCTTTGTGTTGGCAGTGAGTTGATATAGAAGGTTGCTAATTGTGCATCACAAAGTGTAACAGTACATCTAGAGAGAACTGTTAATAAGCAGAAAATGTAATGCTCTTATTTAAATCAGTGCAGGCATAGCACTTGGAATGTTATTTGCCATGTGTGGAAAAAAAGATGCTGTCATTTTGAATGCAGGCTGCTAAGTCTAAAAGTGCAGAAAATTTTAACAAGTAGTGGAATGCTTATTGTGAAAATCAGAGTTAAGAGCATGAGAAGTCTCCTTCTCTTAAAGACTAGGATGTTGTTGTCAGCAGGTTTGCTTAAGCTTATTTACAGAGAATTTTGGCATTCACTGAAACACTTGTCACAATCCCAGACTGCGTCTAATAGCCTCATTCAAGATGGTAATCAGGTAATATTCACTGGGCAATAGGCAACTTCGTAATTAGGGAGGAGCCACTTAAGGAATTAGCTGTTGTTTTTATGGCCATGTCCTGTTGACTTGTGTTGCAGTTACAAGTGTGAATAGTCAGAAGAAATCCTCATGCCTCCCATTTAGCTTTTAGGTTTAGTGTGATTGAAAATTGGAGAGGTAGAAACTAATAGTGAGAAAATTACTTTCTTGGACTTCGGCTTACATTTTTCTTTATGGGCTATGCTGGGAAAACTTGTATGTTGCAAACAGTGAATTATGCAGGCAATAACTGAAACCATTACCTCTTTCTTGTATGCTTTCATTAAGAGCAAAATAGATACTATTGTATCAGTCAAGCAGTAAAGTTAATTTTTAACAGAGATGAATCAATACAACATACTCATATGTAATTAAATGGGATATTATTAACTGTGGTTTTCTGTCAGATTGTAATGTTTCCAGTGTACAGAGTACTTCCACTTCTACTTTAGGGATGCCAGTTTAAGCAACTCTAAATATTTAGATGTATGTTTGATCTATTCCTCATTAAGAAAACATCAGCATTAGCTTTTGACGTTCTCAAATCTCTGAATTTTAATTGAATGTCTGTTTTCTTTGTTTTTAAGAATGTAACACATTCTGGAAGACACAAAGGGCACAAGTGGCACATAAACCGTCAAAACAGCTGGCTTGGAGATATTCTGGACTGGCAAGATGTTGCATCGTTTGTTCACGATAACATCGAAACATTTCTCTCGGTATGTCTTCTTTGCACTTACTATGAAATTGATCTAATTTTTAACTGATAGCAATTTCTCCTTTGAGTACCACTAAGGTTATGGGTTCAGGTAAATGGAAAATTATGAAAATGATGTTAGTTTAATTTGCAATTACCTAAGTAAGTATTGCTAGTCTATTTAAGGCTAAATGTGAACCAAACAGAAACGTTTATGATAAAGAAGCTTCTGTGCTTCTTCAGCGTCTTCATGCCAGCTTCCCAGACATCTTCCTGATGCAGATTGTTACCTGTGTCACCTGCTGATTTTAAGTGCATTATTTTATGTAGTCTTTTCTCTTTAAAGAAAAAAACAGTTGGTTTAGGTTATAACTGAAGATGCTATTGACTAAGAGGTTGTGGAAACAAAACCAAGAAATAAAATTGGGCGGGTTATCTTTTTTTTGCCTCAAAGTATTATTGTTTGTTGGGTTGAAAGCAGCTTATTTTTCTCTTCTTTTATCAAAGTTCTGTGGAGAATTAAGTGAATGATATGCACATTGTGAGTTCCTGAATAAAAACATTTCACCTTACGAGGAGAAAAAGAGGAACCATTGAAAGCAATCCAAAATGAAGTGTTCTGCTAAAAAATCATATTAAATTCAAAATGCTTAATACAAATGCTTAGTACAGAGTCAGCCCTCAATAGTTCATCTTTATCTTGAACTGCTGTCATTACTAGAAATATCTTCAGTTTTGAAAGACTTATTATTTATACCTAACTACAACAGATCTGTGGATGCAGCTAAAGCTAATATTTGCCTCCAAGCAGTTCTTGGTTTAGACTGATAGGCATGTTTGCTTTTTCTGTCCTCTTCCAATTGCTGCTTAAATTGTTGCAGCTTCTACCATAGAAGAAAATGAGACAAGCAAGAGTTGAGAGAAACTTCATTGCAGTAAACCTTTCCTCAGTTAATTATGAAATTTGTTTAATAATTATTCAAAGTTGGCAATGCATGCTTGAGGCAGAGGGTTTAAAAATGCACAGCACATTGTGATTTAAATTCAATGTGGAGTTTCCTTCTAGGCAAGAGGCACTGAAGGAGGAAACACTACCTGATAAGAGGTAGCAGCATTGCTGCACAGTGCTCAGGAACCATGATGTAAAGTGTGCTTCAATAATCTAAGCAGGCTAGAGAGAGTCGAAGTAAAGTGTAAAGAGAATAAATATTTAAGAATGAAAACATTAATATTAAAATTTTTATCTAGCTAAATTGCTTGCTTTACTTCTACTAAAACCTGGTATAGAAGTTCAAGAAAATAGTGCTGGCAATTGACTTGCTTTCCTGTTTATTTCCAGGAGCTCATTACTCATCAGCTGTGGGGAAACACCTGTCTTTTTTCTCCATATACTCATGTCCTTAATAGCAGACTGTAAAATAGTTAGCTTAGTATAAAAATCTAAATCCTGATTTCACATCCTTACTGGACACCATTTTCTTTCCTGGCTTGCTCAACTGCAGTGCATTGGATCAATACTAGTCACACTAATATTTTAAATCAAAATTGATGAAAGTACAGTCTCTATTCTTGTTTAGGTCATTAAAACTTGGAGATTATGAAAATAAGAATAGCTTTTGCTTAAGTCTGGTATGTTTAAGCAAGTTTCTTACCTAGCCTAAGATACACAGCATCCTTACTGTATTCAGGATTTATATTCTTACCAGAGCATGAAAACCTTTCTCCTGCTATTTTGAAGTGGAACAATGGGTTATTAGAATGGCATACTGAATTGGGAACTGTTAATATTTTAAATTATGTGAGTGCTTTTGGGAGTGTGTATTCTGGAGATTTAATTTTTCTTTTGCTTAGTTTCTTTAGTTTGGACTTTTTTGTTTTTTGCTGTTATCATATTTCCATATATCACCCATATGCTATTTGGGTGGCAGTTAGATCAGATTAGATGGGGCTTTGAGCAACATGATCTAAGGAAGGGTGACTCTGCCTGTGGCAGGTCGATTGGAACCAGATGATCTTTAAGGTCCCTTCCAACCCAAACTGTTCTATCTTTATTTTTTGGTTGAGTGTGTTATTGATGGGGAGAGTGAGGTTGAACACTTGAAATCAGTGCTAGCTTGCTGTTCTTAAGAATATAGCAAGACACAGTATAGTCCCAAAGCTGTGTTGACAGGTTTTTTTTTAATATACAGATAATTTAAAGACAATGAGATAGCTGTAAAGAACTGTGTAAAGAAGCAGATATACAGATGTAATAAGATTTCCTCATTTTGGAAAAGAACAAATGTGTATGATTACACTATTTGCATGTAACAATATTTATGCATAGATTGAGTTTCCCAAAAAATAACTGTCTTGCTAGCCCCTTGGCTTTCTGAAGTATTTCAGAATAAAACAGATGACAGTTTTCTCTGAAAATACAGCTGTTTGACAATGTCATATTACAGCCACAAGCAGATAAGCTCTTCTCCATTGATGGAACTCAGGAAATGTTCTTCCTCCTTAGTAGGAGGAGTGTTTGCTGTAAGAAATCTGCTAAGAGAAGAGAGATGCTAGTGTTTCACTTCAGGCTTTTCTCCTAATGGAAGAAATTTTGATTTTAGAGTTGAAGGCATATAATTAAATCACTGATGTAGGTGTGCTGGGGAATTGCTGATGTTCATTTAATTTGTAAGGACATGCATGAATTCAACTTTGCAACTTTGAGAATCAGGTAAAGCTTGAAGACTTCTGTACCTTCCTCAAAATGTGCTGTTCATTATAGCAGATATGCTTAGCTGTAGTTTGATGTAGACAGACCTTAATTATTTTAAAGTAATTGGCTACATAAACATGTAAATTGCCTGAAGATTTAATATGAAGATAAGTTTTTCCAAGTCATCAGTTTGCTTTTTTTTTTCCCTAAAAGCTTTGGTTTTAGCAGCACGGCTGCCTTTTTCCAGTGTTAGAAGCAGTAATGTTAAAAACCAGCATGATGTAAGCAGTGATGTGTTTCTGAAGTGGGGTTTATTTAATCTCATTCTTGGCAGAAAGAGCAAGAGTGGAGCCCTACTTTGTCTTTTTTTTTGCACCCCATACTCCACTCTGAGGTAGTTTATCAGATGGATGAAATAGGCAGCATGTAGCTGAATTATTAATATTTAATTTCTGAAAAATAAAAACAAGCCATTTCTCACTCATCTGCTTTTTCATTCATAACCCTTTTTCTCCATTTGTTGTATGCTTGTAGCATTGAGAAAGTGAATTGCTACTGGCTAAATCTGTGAATGATGACTCAGAACTCACTTGATGTTACATGAGACATTGCTAATGTCTTCTTAATTAGATCTTTTGGCTCCTTGCACAAAAATACTCATTATTCCACCAGCAGGTGGTGTCTCATTCAGAGATCTCCCAGACAGGAAGACAGAAGACCATCCACAGAGATATTACACAGCAAGCTTCAGCTTAGTTAGGTTTCCCTTTCCATGCTTCTAGCATGAGTGGTCTCTGCATTTTAAATCAAGTCAGCTTCTCAAGTATTTCACTGAGTTACTACATATCCTAATATTTTCTCTGGCTTCAAGAATTTCTTGAAGTAATCTCACAAGTTTATAGCTAATTCAGTCAATTTTTCAGTAATATATCAACTAGCACATTAGGTTTTTGTTTTTTTGGTGGTTTTTTTTTTTTCCCCCCCTTGTACAGAATTGAGTCAGGTACATAATTTTATGTGGCTTCCAGAAGTTTGCTAACTTGAAGTTCTCAGCAAATTACTGTTTTGGTCAAGTTCCTTTTAACCCTTTTTTTCAGGTGTTGACCAGTTTAAAAGAGGCCAAGAGGACACCCTAGATGCCTGAGAGCATTGTGTGCAATTTTGCTTTCTTGCCTCTTACAGATTGGAAAGGCATAGTAACTGATGCTGATGGTGGTAGAGCACAGTGTGATGCATGAATCCTGAATTCTCTACAGCTTTGAAGCTCTTTTAAACACTGATCCCTTACGGCTGCTTACAGAGCAGTGGTTTGGGGAAAGAGGTGTGGTTTTCTGTTACTTAATAGTAAGAAGGTAACTAAAAGTAATATAACATTATTGCATAAATATTCACACTTTGTTGTGTTTTGGAGAACTCAGCTAGCAAGGTGTTAGCAAGGTTACACATATTCTTTATGTGTAATAGGTGAGCTCATCAACTCAGCTGCAGTAGGCTCTGGGAATCAGAGCATTATGAACTCTTAGGTGCAGCTGAATGTAATTTGATTTTGTGAGTGGCAGGGAAGTATTTGAGCACGTTCTGATACTTTATTCAGTAATAATTAACATCTGCTATGTCTGTCCTTCTCACCTTAGCTATGAAAAGCTTGTATCTTGAAATTTTAATGGTACATATGCATAAAGAGGAGTTACTGTGTAGCTGGAGACGAGTCCTAAAAGATGTAGTTGCTTTCATCAGACATACTAAAGCTGTAGAGGGGCACTATCTGCACTTACACTAAAGCAGATCCTGGTGATAACTTGTTCAACAGTTCCAATCATGACTCCACCAAACAACAATGTTCAGCTGTAGGAGAGCCATTCCTGATGCTGAACAACTGATACCTACATTCAAACTACCTGCAGTTGTGTACTCCTGGTTATAACCCTCAGGCTAAAGCTTCTAGGGAATGTGTTCAGTAAATCCTGCCTATAGTGGAGAAACATCCTATTTTGAAGAAAACCTTCACAGTCCCACCAATTCTGTGCTCTCTTCTGGCAGATGGAACAAGCTCTTCTCCTTGTGAACCACTGGTACCAGGTCAGCTTGTGTTGCAAGTGAGGATTTTAACAATTGCTGTGATTACTAGTTAGAAGGCTGTTAAATCAGGCTAGTTTTAATCTTTAGAGCAAAACTTTGAGACCAGTTTTCATTAACAACGTGCTTCATGCCAATGGTTTGCTTTACAGTCTCCTAATCATTATCATAATGTTTTCAAAGTGGTCAGTCCTTAACAATCATGTCCTACATGAGCTGTGAGACTAAAAAACCAGCATGATGGTGCAGTGTGGCTGGCACCAATAGAGGCTGTAGTTAATGGTCTCAGTCACAGGGGACTAAATGAGCTGGCTCAAGAGCTCTTAGGTATGCAAAGCTGGAACTTAATGGACATCATCTTCCCTCAAATTAAGGAGCTTGTCCTTTTATCAGGTGCTTTTATTGCAGACAACTCCCGTCCCTCGACCTCTGCCCTGGACTATATGCTGTGATAGTTGGAAAAGAATTACTTTTCCAGGTCATGACAGGTGCCTTGTGTTGTTAGCCTGTTGTGTTTTTTCCCCCGTTTCTTAGTTCCTACCTCATTTTCTTGAAGGAAAAGCAATCTTCCTAGCTCATAAAGTTCTCCATCTTCAATGCCTTCTTACTCAAAGCGCTGTTCATGTTTGAGGGGCCTTTGTTTTCAACCTCTGTCCCTACTTTCAGGGCCTTTGCTGCTCTACTGTGGTTAAACTCCACAGAATAACAGAGGACCTGTGGCACAGAAGCTCCTGTTCACACACGAAGTTCTAGTAAAAAGCTGAAGTATCTGGGAAGGGAATCTTGCATAGGACTTAAGTCTTGCTGTTGGTGACAATAGCATTATCCTTCCTGAATACCACCTGGAAGGCCTCTGCTTTAGCTACAGACCATTCCCTCCCTCTCCCACTGTCCTCTGTGTCTACAGTCCTCATAACATAATGTGCATATATAATGTTACTTGGGGACTGAATGAATTTATACCACTGCTGCACCCCCAGGATGAATTCATAGTCCATTGAAGGAGCAGAGGGACAAGTACCAGTTGCAAAACATTTTTCAGCAGGGTCCTCTTTACTTCTAACCTCACTTGAATTCTCAAGAGACACTAAAAAATCTGTGCAAAAGATGGGTTTTAACATTCATAATTCCCATTAAATAGTAGGAAGCATGAACTAAGTAGGTGTTTCTATTTCCATTTCCCCCAGCACTTACTCCCTCTCAAGTTCATGCTTAATAAACTATGTTTTATATGATTCACTCACTTCTAAAGGAGAGGTGAGTAATCACATGGCTTACACTCCTTTGTCTGCTTTACAAATGCTGACTACTGAGGAAGGGTTTTTTTGGCTTTAAGGGATTTTTGGTTGGTTGGTTTTGTTTTAATTCAGTCTAATTGCTATTTATTAAACCAAGACTAACAGTTGCTAGTTTTGAAGTCTTCACTTATGGCTTTGAACCTGAAGGGATTTAGTGTCAGTGCTTTCACAGTTTTTGCACTTAGAATAGTTAGTCTGAAAGATTTTTTGTTTCTTGCTTCTTTTATATGTTAGAATCAATTTGGCTTATACATTCTTACTATATTCCTTCTGAATTTAATGTTTGTTTTAAACTAGTGTGCATTGCATTTAGGATGCTTCTATGTGGCTTCTTTTGGTGCATCAAAACTATATGTAACCATAAGCAATCAGTTCCCCAAGCCAGTACAAGTTTTAAGATTATCTAATGTTGTTTGATTTATTTTTAATAATTACTTGATTAATTGATGCAGCCTTACTCAAAGTCACAACTTTTACATTTCTCTGCAGATATTATTAAAAACATGCATTTTATTACTGTGAAAGCTTTTAATGAAAAAATTAATTGAAGTAATAATTTTATTATTTGATTTGGAATGTCAGATTTTTCTACCTAGTGATGTTACTCCTTTGTCTTAACGTTTCTGCTTTTGAAAAGGTGAATATTTTCTCCCAAGACAAGATCTGCTTGACAGCAGTGTTAATCACAATAAACAAATGTCACCACATCTAGTTTTTTTTTGCAGTTGTACATAATCAAATAATTTTGAATACCAAAAGAAAAATTCCAAACCTTATTTATAATCAGCTATATAGAAACTTACCTTTGGTAAAGTGGACATTTTCACTTGATAGAACCTGCTGTAGTGTAGGAGTGAGGGAAGATGATTTTTTTTTTTTTTTTAGTCATCTTTGTATAACTTGATGGAGCTGAATCACACAGCAAGCAGTTCTCTGTCCTTGCTAGTAGCATCCAGTGTCTGACTTCTCCCTCCTTTTTCAGATCCTGGAGTCTCTGTGGATAGTGATGAGTCGCAATGTGAGCCTCTTGTTTACTACAGTTACAGCATTAGTGACAATCCTCTTCCACAGCGGGACAGCTCTTCTCAATTTTGTGCTTTCAGTGGTAAGTAGTATGTCATTGATTTACATGGCCCATTTTACTGGAGTAACCTAATTGCACATATTGTAACAATGAAAACTCAGACCTAAAGTATTGAAAGCATCTTCTAGACTTATGTAATACCAATATTCTCTAAGATTTTGCAAATTCTTTATTTGTTTGGGGGCATTCTAGATGGAGGAAAGGATTAGGAGGTAATAAGTCTTTCTGTCATTCTATTAGTGGAAAATTCTTGTTTCAGGCCTTGAAGGTACTATAGCCTGTAATGTTCTACATAACTGCTGAAATCTTACAGCATGTCTGCATAAGCATATCCCTATATAAGCCATTGCTTTCAGGAGATGGCATCAATTTTTGCAGGGAAATCACCAATTTTGTCCTCTAGTTGTCATCCATGAGAAAGATTTCATGAGAGTATTTTATTTCTTCCTTAGTCCACAACTTCACCCAAACTGGCACATTTAAAACTGGGTCCAAAAAGTTAGTATACAAAAATTGCAGGCTTGAAAACTAATTGCCAGTGATTTCAAGGCACTCAGGCTCAGATACAAAATTTATCTTCAGATAAATTCATGACTTATATCGAGTTCATGACTTATATCAAGTTCATTGCATGCTGTTGCTGTAATGCATGATCCTGACTTTATTTCTGCCAGCAGTGTCCTGCCTCTTGCTGGGGCACTGTGCAGTCAGCTGGTTTAGCAGAGGTAGTTGGGATAGTGCTGTGGAATGTTTGAACTGTACTTCTATTTTTTCATTTTTCAACTTTCCTAGTTGCTACAGAAAAGTTTTTACTAGTTTGAGGTGGCAAAAACTAACTTAAATTTTCCAACAAGATAATGCTCAAAGGGGCTAGCTTTTCTACTGCCTACATTTCATTCCAGTTTTAGTCATCTTGAATAGAAATTAAAATACTGAATTTTATTGTAGATTTAAAATTTTGTTCTTTAAAGCGTGGAAATAATAGATGCTTTGTTCGAGACCTCTATTTTGAAAAATATGTCTTCTATCAAAATATTAAGTAGGAATGTCAATCTATGTAGCACATTCATCCATGATCCAGTGAGACTGTGTTTAACAGACTTTTGAAAACTGATTATTAGTTAAGAAGTGTCACTTCTATTTTACTTCTGAATACAAGTTCCTGTCTGCACACATGTGCACATGGATGTATGTATATGCCTTTGTGTGGGTGTATACTCACATGTGCACACACTCACTCACTCTGCTCATATTCTGTTACAAAGATTGGAAAAGAAAATGCTCCATTTGGCTGATGGGCATCAGGCCTGCAGGGAATGCATAGATTTTGTATGCTCTTAAACACACAGCTAAGCAAACAACCAGAAAACCCAAAACACACAAAAAGCTCCCAGCTAACAAAAACCCTGAAGCTTTTCAGCAGAAAATTGAGTATGAAAAGCAGATAGAAAAATATTTACTGAATCAGTGGACCTGATGCACAAGTAATTAGGTTGTGTATTTCTTGATACCTGTGGAAATGCTGAATTATCATTTTGGTAGAGAGTGTTTACCCAGAGTTTTCTCCTTGAATTCAGTCTATCCCTTCTCAACTTAGAGTATTTAATGCTTTTAGCTACAGGAAGATTCTGTAGCATGTAATAGTAATCCTTCAGTTATTTAACTATGGAAAGGTCTTATTGTTTTGTCTTTGGTAAATTCTTCTCATAGTCATTAGCAAGGTCTTGAATTGTTGCTTAGGAAACAATTTAGGTATCTTAAAAAAGAGGTCTGAAAAAGAGGTCTGAAAGCTTGTAGCCTCCAGTTGCTCTCAGATTGTACATATCTTTTGAATGTAGTATTGAGATTATTCTACTTGTTGGAGGAGTCAGCAAGCAATTGGATAATACATTATTATATTCTGTGACTACAGCTTCTTTTTGCATTTCTACACCTATTGTGCTAAAGGAAATGCATTGATTTCCTGAAAGGCAGATATTCCAAAATTCAATTCCTTTTGTATGGTGCTGTGGTTACATCCATCTTCTTTTAGCAGAAATTAAGTTGGGTTTGTACGTTTTCTTGGCTTGTAGTTCAGCTTAACATTTTATTCCACTGCTGTTCATTCCCAGCCATCACTTTGGCTTTTACTCTTCACGTGGGTATGTCTATCTTGTGTCTGCTTAAGAAAGCAAGTTTCTTTTGTAACACTGGGGAAGAGCAGTCAGGATAAGCAGATATTATACTTACTGTGCTTAGAGCACTGTGCTGCTCTCTGTGTTGAAAACTGCACATGCAGAAGGATCTGTAGGCTGAGCTCAGTGGAAGGAAGATGCAGCATCATCTGAGTGCCTGCTTCAGTATAGAATTTTCTAGTGAAATCAGAAAATGTTATAGTAGCTTAGAAATGGCAGAGCCCATGAAGGAATAAAAATAATCATAATTACGGAATTACAAAGGATGTTAAAATGTGATTTAGGATTCTCTTACTTGAAGGTATAACAAAACATAGCTGATGCTGCTTCTGGCACTAGACTATTTCCAATTAAAGCAAGGCTTAATTTTTGTTATTATTTTTTTGAAATTCAAAATGAATGTTAACAGCATGCTATTAAAATCTGCTAATATAATGACTTGTTTTATTAGCTAGATTGATTTATCTCCCAAGGCAGAAGCTAAGCACCTGGGGAGATGGAATATAATCTAAACCAATAGATGATGTTTTGGACAGGGGTCATTGTAGGTCAGTAGTTGAAATGTGACTTTCAATTAAAGTCTGGGAAGGCAGGATAGGGGGAAAATGGTAGTAGCATTTTACTGAGTATAAAGAAATTAGGAACAGAGACAGATGCCATTTTGAGATTGGTAATGAAATACGGTAATGCTGTGTGCATTTTGTTTTCTGAGCATCTTCAGAGGGAATGAAGAAAAAGAGCACGAGGTTTCTCTAAGCTGGATAAAATGCTTGAAAGTAAGAGAATTATGGAGGTCAGGCTATTGGGCTCATAAAAAAGATTAAAATGTGGTTTATTCTAGAATATAATGGTTGGAAAGTGAAAGAATTCTTTCTAATCTTGAGAGGAAAGAAAAAATATCTGAGTCTTGTACATATAAGCCATAGCTTATGTTTGGAGCATACAGAATGGATTTTTCTTGTTTGAGGTATTCTGTTTCAAGATGGGCACAGTTCTCTGATTTATTCTTATCCAAGAAGTTGCTGAGCCCACTAACAGGAGAATAAGAGAAACACAGTTGACTGCAACATAGAGGAAGCTAATCCAATCTGATTGTAATTGTTTTGTCTTTCAACTGCAACAGTGGAACTGCCATCACTTCTACTGAGACTCATCATCAAACTCACAGGAGGAATATTCACTTAGGATTGCCAGCTTAACATAAAATTTACGGCTGTGAATTTTTGTGTATTTCATATCTGATACCCAGCTGCATAATGACTCTTGAGACAGCCCAAATTTATTTGGCAGTTTTGTTTGCTTGTTTTGAGAATAGATGTAACTAATCAGCAATTTTTTGATCTGTTAAGCATGCTGAAAAAGAACCAAAGAGCCCTACAGCTAGAATGTTGATCAGCATTCTGGTTGTTTGGTCTAGATAGGACTTTGGAAAGAGGCTGATCAGAGGCAGAAGTTTTATAATGTCTAGCTGTAAATGTTAAGTCCTTTGTGGAGCTGGGGAGAAAATAATTCTTTCAGCTCTGTTTTTCTGAATCCAGGCTTGTGGAAGAGTGTCTTGTTCTTTTCCAATAAAATTCAAGATCTGAAGCATACCTGCATACTCTTAATTCTGTGAAGTATTTATTACCTTGTAATTCAAAACTTCAATTTGTTTTGCAGGTGATTTTTCTGACCACACTGTTCTACCTGTTGAGCTCCAGTGATGAGTATTACAAGCCAGTAAAATGGGTGATAAGCCTGACACCTTTGTCTCAGCCAGGTCCCTCCTCAAATATAGTTGGCCAATCTGTGGAGGAAGCAATAAGGTAAGGTATATTGCTGATTTCTTGTGCTTTTTTGAAAATTCTTCTTTAAATTTGATGTTCAGCTGCAAATAATTAACAATTGCAACAGCTTGTATTTCAAAGATGAGTTGTAAAAAAGTTGTTAAGAACATAGTATTGATGATTTTTTTCCCCTTTGATTAAAAACGATTTGACTTGGCTAAAAAATTTTCAGAGGTTTGTGCTGTCATGAATACTAGTGTTTTGTAAAACTGCTACACCCATGACATCCCTAACTCACTGCTCAGGAAGCAGTGTTTGCAGTTGTCTTGGCAGTAACAGCTGGTGCAGCTCAGTACAAGCAGATGCATGCAGCAAAACAGTAGAAATGGAGGACCTGACATCAGTGCTGTACACACTTCAAAATTACTTAGTTTGAAGTATTTTGTCTAATATTGGGGAATAAGTACCCATTTGTACCTGGAATGTAGTAGATATGCTTCTGGAGTATATTTTTTCTGTTCAGAAATCTAGTTCATGATCTCCATAAAACAAGTTACATCAAAGGGTGTACCAGGGGAGTGCTCTCCTTATCACACTTGGAACACTGCTGTGCTCCACCTACAGAGTGCATCCACAGTGTTTCATGCTTAGTCACCATTTTTGTGTGTTGGCTCTAAACTAATTCAGTAATTTAAGGAGAATTTCAAAATGTTTTTAAATACGGTTCACAAAGATTTCACAGTAAAGCTATTTTTGGGGTGATGTAGTAAAGTTCATTCATCACAGATGAATGAAATCATCAGCTTTCACTTGTTAGCAGCTTGAAACACTAACATGCTGGTAATGTAGTAAACTGGATTTTAAATAAGGTGTTTTAAGTCATATTGTACTTTTTCAAAGAAGTTGATGGTCTGGGCAAGGTGATCAGATTTCATGCTGAATTCTATATAGCCATTGCCTCTTACACCACCGCTTTCCGTGTCATCTTGTGCATACATACAATACACAAGTAGGCTTTAAACTGGGGAGGTATTAAAGCTACTTTCCAAACTCATTGCTAAATGTTTGCCATTTCAACAATGGCAAGGTTATATTGTGCTGTGTAGGATCTTGAACAAAAATGCAAACTGCTGTAGTCACTTGAAATGAAGGGGCAATTCAGGTAGCAAGTAACAGATTTGGACTCCTGCCAAAAAGTTAATAGTCTTTCTCTTGAGTGACTGCTATTGAGTTTTCATTGATCACATGGTTAGTATCTCAGTTCTGTCTTTTCTGAATAGTGTGAGTGGATTTAGAAACTAGTACTTGTCTCACAAATTGTTCTCAAATTTAGCCCATGGTAGAAGGAATTAGTGTGAAAAAATAGGATATGGTTTATCTGGGCATGGATACTATGTGAGGAGGATTATATTAAATGCAGTTATAAGTTTACAGATATGTGACACAGGTGAACCAAGATATTTCTCAGAATTGGAATGGAGGGAAGAAAGAAAGAAAATAATTTTAGAGAAACCACAGGAAAATGAGTAGGAAAGAGCCAGCATGCATCAGTCACTGCAAATACAGTGAGAAAAAGCCAGTGTCTGGAGAATGTGGAATGAGATGAGTTGTTGCTGCAGGGGTAGGAACCTAAAAATGGCTTCTTCACCTCATCTGTACATGACATGCAAAATGGATGTTAGTGCTTGGTGGTAGGATGGAAGAGGCTCCATTTGTGTTAAGAATTGTCAAATAATGAAACATCTGTAGCTGCTTTCATCATTAGACTGTGACAGCATTACACAATATGAATTCACCCTCAAAATATCCATGTTTTCAAGTTGCCCAGAAAGATTAAGTTAATAAATCTCAAAAGTCACCAGCTGTGTTCCAACTCCCACCATTCTTCAGCAGGACATATCACATGCACAAAGCTAAGTCAGCATGTAACTAGTCCTGTCTAGGGGGCAGGGATCCTCCTGGAAAGGGATAGACCTAATCTCTCTGTTGCTCATAAACCAAATGATACAAAAATAATCGTCCTCCATGTTGTCAGTCACTTCTGTGCTCTTTTTCTTAAAATGTGTTTGTGAAAAACACTAGGAAACTTGGATGTAATCAAGGAAGTCTGTTCCCTTGTGTGCTTTGCCATTTATTTCAGAGGAAAAGTAAGGGAGAAAAAAGAGGAGGGCAATTGGCAACTCATTTCTGTAGCTCAAGAAATCCCTTAATTTAAAGATATTACCCAGCAAGCTCTTAAAGACCTTATCCCATTTCAGTTTCTGTCATCAGAACTGTGCTGTGTTTTTTATTTTATGTACTATAAATAGCTATAAATTTTATAAATACTTTTCTAACTCCTTTGATGATGAGTTTGCAAATACAGTGACAGTTCTCTGTTCACACAGATAGATTTATGAGCTGTATAGGGGTAGGAGCAGCTTTCCAGGCTGCTTTGAGCTAAGGGTTGAGTCTCACTGTTTCTGTCAAAATACCACAGATTATAAATTTGAACTTGAGTAGTGGCAATAAATAGATGCAGCTGTGATGACGTTACAAGTTTTGAAGAAGCTGAGTGTAATCCAAGAACTGCCTGCTGCAAACCATGGGATGAATTGCCCTCCTGGCCTTTGATAGGAAATGTATTCATCCAGGATGCCAGAGAAGCAAAATGCCAGCAGCACGTATCAGGTGGTGGGATCGAGCAGGGATTTGACAAGAGCATCATGCCATTCCTGAGCCAAGAGCTTGTTTGGCAAACCTGGTGGCACAAAGGCAGAGCTGTGCATGACAGAAGATCACTTGGAGGCACCAGCCAGCACAGCTTCACCAAGGGCAAGTTGTGCTTGAGCCTTGCTTTGAGGAGGAGACTGTCCTAGTGGGACCAGGGGACAGCAGTGACTGTCACTTGCTGTGACTTCAGCAAGGCTTGTGACAGCCTCCAGTGACCATCTGGGGTGAGCATGGGCAGCAGGAGGGGATGGCTGCAGGAGCACTGCTGTGTGCTCAGCAGGACAGATTCCAGCTCTGGGGATGCTGCTGGTGGAGCGAGACTGAGGGCAGTGATGGGGCTGATGCTGGTGATGGTCTGGAGTGAGGGCTTGGGTGGTGGTTGGACAGGTCACCTTCTGCATGGCTACGAGTGTTCCTTCCCATCTGGGGATGGCAGGACAGCTGATGGGAATGTCCCTTGCCACGTGGGGAAGGCAGTGGCTTGATGGAAGGAAGGTCCTCTCCCCATTCCTTCAGTGCTGAACTGATGGCACTTTTTCATGAGGGGCAGTGGGAAAGAAGGGGCCATGCAACCCTTGACAGTCAACAAAACTCTTTTGTAGGTCTCTGAAGGACTGAAAGGCAAATGGCAGCCTAAGGGATGATGATCTGCTGTTAGTTTGGCATTTTCCCATGTTGTGAGTGTGACTGGAAGCTGGGCATTTGCCTTTACCCCAGAGTTTGAGTTTTGCCTTTGAGTTTTCCCAGTTCTCACAGGCAGTGCTGCCTGTGTCCCAGCAGCCCTCCAGATGGGAACTGGCAATGTTTGGACTATGGAACAAACACAGATTTGCAAATTGGTCATAAGCCAGTTTTCCCAATTTTGAGTAACTTTCATCATGAAAATGCTCCTGTGATTTTAGACTAAACACTTGTATGTGCTTTGTTTTAATATATTGCATTTGCTTCTCTTCATGGTTTGCATTGTGTGGAAGGCAGCATTTAGTCTACAGGGAAGAGGAAAAATCAGTAGTTATGTGATGATTCCCTAAAACACAGTAAAAAACCTGGAAGTTGACTAGTGATGGCATATGTGACCACAGGGATTTCTGACTGATGTGTGAAGTACTGGTTCTCTTTCAAATCAGCCAGCTAATTCAAAATTCCATGCTGGAATTTCATGTGCCACTGCCTGTAAATGAGGTGGGAAATAAAAATTTAGGGAAGTTATAATAATCCCAAATACTGCTAGTGCCTCAGCAGTAAAAGAGCTTCTGTTCTCTCGTAGTTTTGGTCCTTCAAGCCCAGTTGGTGTATCTGCTTTTCTTTGGTTTGTAATCTCAGGTCTTTCTCAGTCTCATTCTAACTTTCTTGGCGTGGCCACATTTCTTTACTTCTTTTTTCTTCTTGATATATTCTTAATTTGTCCTTTGCATTTCATCCCTCTACAGTTCTTTTTCCTTTTACCTTCTTTTTATTTATATGTATATATATATTTTTTTTTTTTTTTTTGCCTCTTTTTCATATTGCGTAAGTTGGTATCAGGACAAAAATGTGATATGTTACAAAGGTAATATTTCATCATGTGTGAGAGTCTCCCTTGACTGACAGTGGTGGTTAGTTGCCTGTGAATATAGTAAATGCATGATTTACTTTCACTGAAACCACTTAACGTCAGCCACAGGAAGAATGGGGAAGCAGGGAGGGGCACGATGGCTGTGACAGAAGGATTATGCCAGAGTATAATATTGAGCTGCAGGAATTCTTTAGGCGCCACTCAGGTTTAGGAAGATGACTTGCTTTAGAAACATGAGGATGGCTTGGACCAGTTTACTGTATGTAGAGCATTTTATTTCTCAGTAGTAGTTAGTGAATTTTTTCATTGTAACTATAATAATGTAGTATTTTGAAGGTTGACTTATTTTAATAATTATCTCAACTGCCCATAACAGTGTAAGATTTGCTCTGTTCAGAAGAGTTCTGTAAAATAAAGTTAGTTCATGAGTCTCCTACTTTACTGCTTAAGTAGGAAAATTACATTCTTTACCCCTGAAATAGGGAAGGGGTGTTCTTGTCTGGATTTTTATTTTTGTTTCGTTTTTGTCCTGAATGGATGAAGCAGTAATTCTTCAAATCACAGGTTTCCAAGTAGTAGCATGCACACCTTTGCCTGAACCATTTTCCTTTCCCTGAGCAGCATGTCGTTCTCTTCCTGAATGCACCATACCCTTGTTCCCTGAAGCTCCCATTCTGCTTGCTCTGGTGGAGATATTGCACATTACTAAGTTGCATGTTCTCACGGCCTCAGTGCAATTTAGTGTGTGCGATACTTTCACATGAGTGCATGCACACGGGTATGGCTGTGGCTTAAAGTTACTGCAGCTTTCAGTTCTGGTGGGGCCTAATTAACGGTGTGAAATGGTCTTAAACCCAGTGTTTTGAATGATGCCTTGAAACATGTGTTAGTGGAAGTTTGTTCTGTAATGCCAGGAAGATGAGTACTGTTTGTTTTCAATTTGAGAAGGGTTATCATTATTTGCTTCATTTTCTTCATTTGCCATGCACACCTCAAATTTGATCAGGTGTTTCATTGGTTATACAAAAGTTACTTAAAATATTACTAATTTCTAAAGAGGAAACTTTTATCCTTAACTGAAATTGGTTGGAAAGTCAAAAGAAAGATTTGATGCGAAAAAAACCTATAGTGTCTTGATGGATGGAATAGGTTCTTAATGAATTTAATTTAAACTTTTATTTATTAACATCTAAAGAGATCTGTAAAGAGCTAGCATGCAAACAAACAAATATCTCAGCTCTTTAAATATCTAATTGATTTGCTGTAGCATCCTGGCAGTGATTATGGAGAAAATGAGACAATGATACAATTCCCACAGAAAACAATAATCTTCCAGCATGTTAAGCTAATGCTTAGAAAAAGCAAAATGTGTGATCTTGTTTATTTTTCTGCAGCATTAATAACTTCTTCCAGATTAATTTTTCGAAGATAGCTGTTAACTGATTATGTTTTGACAAAATTTTTGCATGCAGTGAATTTTCTTTAGTAGCAGGAGTTACTTCTTGCTGAAATCTTTTGTCACAGGAATGCATTTAATAGGACCTTACTGAAATTTTTCAAGCTTTACATAAGGTGTACATTATGAGATGGGAATAGAATTGAACAATTGTCTTAATCATGAAGCAATGGCATCCTGGCTTATATCAGCAATAGTGTGGCCAGTGGGACCAGGACAGTGATTGTCCCCTGTACTTGGCACTGCTGAGGCCACATCTTGAGTGCTGTGTTCAGTTTTGGGCCCCTCAGTTCAGGAAAGACATTGAGGTGCTGGAGAGAGTTCAGAGAAGGGCAGTGAAGCTGGTGAAGGGTCTGGAGCACAAGTCCTGTGAGGAGCAGATGAGGGAGCTGGGGGTGTTTAGCCTGGAGAAAAGGAGGCTCAGGGGACACCTAATCACTCTCCAAACCTCCTGAAAGGAGGCTGTCGCCAGGTGGGGGTCAGCCTCTTCTCCAAGGCACGAGAAAATGGCCTCAAGCAGCACCAGGGAAGATTCAAGTTGGACATTAGGAAGAATTTCTTCATAGAAAGGGTTGTCAAGTGGGCTGGAGTGGGCTGTCCAGGGAGATGGTAAAATCTCCATTCCTAGAAGTGTTTAAGAAACAACCAGACATACTGTTTAGTGCTGTGGTTTAGTTTACAAGGTGATGATGGGTCAAAGGTTGGACTTGATGATCTTGGAGGTCTTTTCCAACTTAAATTATTGTGTGATTCTCTAATGAAATAATTGCCTAGTCTAAAACTGTGAAAGCAGATACTTACATTTTGTTTTTAATTAAATTGAAGAAAGGAAAACTTCAGATGAGTTATTGAAAAAAGAATAGAATGTGGTCTGTAAACCTTTAAGAGATGCCACATTGTTTCAGTACTGAACCAAACTGACAGTAACCATAACCTGATTATCTTAGTGGGGTAGATAGTAGTATTTTTAAGCTGCCTATTTTAATAGCAATAAACACGACTTGCTCACACCACTTTTTTAGTCTTAAATGTTCTCATATTTGCAAAAAGAACAACACTAGGATTTGTGTTTACCTGTACTTCCTTTTGTATAGAAAATACTTGTCCTTAGACACAAAAGCTGTCTGTGAATTACTTGATGTACACATGATTTCAATCAGTTATTCAAAGAATGTTTCAAAGAAAAACAGATCTTCAAAGAAAATTTCAGAAAATAGTTTATTTGCTCGTACTTAATCTTTACTCCAAAGTTTACCTGAAACTATGAAAAAATGTTCATTATTATACACATAACTTTGGTGAAGAATGTCACAGTCTGTAAATTTAATCTGAATTTTACAGTTTACTACCCCTAGTTCACAAGAATATCCAAGTGCATAATCTGATGCTGAAACAGACAGTTCTGTTCTCTCTGCCCTGCAGGCTGGTATCAAACACATTGAGAGGCTACTGAGGACTCCTTGCTTTATGAGAGACAGTGCTGATACTTTGCCATTGACTTCTTTCACATTCTAGATGGCATGTTCTGTATGTTCTAACAGCAGTTCATCTTAGTGCATATTTCTAGGGTGTAGTTCTCTGGCTGTCCAGTGTTTAAGACTGAAAATATCTGTAAACATGCTGATGATGTGGGCTAGTGCATGTTTGAGTGGGAGCACATTTAAACACATAAGCAGATTTCCATGCAATCTTTAAGAATAATGTAACTACACTGCATCTTAGATACTAGTCCCTTAATTATGTGTTGCATTTAGGCTTTTATATATGTACACTTCTTTTCTTTACTACAGCACCAACTTTTTACAAGTTAGTTATATGTCGAAATCTATTTGAATGAAAGGTTCATTGGTAATGTCATAAACTGTTCCAGTAAAGAGAGTGATGCTTAAGTAGCATCTGGAATTTAGATCAGCCTGTTAGTTTTTCTCTTTGCTAAGGCAGGCTAATTGAAAAGGATGGAAAGAAAAAGGTTGCTGAAAGACTTAATTAAATATATAGGGAAAAGATACTCCATCAGGTATTTCTAAGAATAGAAGTATAATGTTGCAGGATTCTGTTTGCATATCTGGTAATTTTTTGTGTGATTTAATGTGCAGTATATGTTACTACAACCTTGGTTAGATTTCTGCTATCTAAAATACAGATCTATTGTACAAGAAAACAGCATGAAATCTTAGATAAAACTTCAGGATTTCCTGGTATTTCAAAGATTTAACATCACAACTTCAGCTTCTCACTCTTTCAAGTTTTAAGTTCAATCTGTTGTTTATTGCCTCCACCAACATAAGCAATGAAAAGACTCCCTTTTTTATGCTCGTGTTTCATAATTTTATGATAGGAATAATCTGAACTGTTTGGGAGTTTCTTAATATAAGACTGCAATGGATCTCAAGCAGTATTTACTCAAGATATCTGTTGCTCTCATTCATGAACTTCTCAAGCTAAAATAGGACTCTTAAAGAATTTACATCCTTACAGGTGGTGTGGAGAGCAATAAGTATTAATGCCAGCACACGCTAACAGCTGAGTAAGGCTGAAGGGAAGAGAGTGCATATCTGAACAGCTGAATATTAAAGGCCATGGAAATGAGAAATATCCTCTTGAAAGCTGAGGTTTTTGCTAAATAAATGAAAGTATCATAAATTTCAGCCAGCAGAAATAGGCCTAAAGCATGAGGGTGGTGCTGAGTTTGATTAATTTACTCAAAGCTCCACAAAATGCTATTAATCCAAAGTATAATTTTTCACATGCAGCAGGAACAACAAACTGTCAGAGGGCTGAGGGATGTCAAGGGGTACTCAGCACCCACAAGGCTGCTGCAGGTTGTTGCAGAGGAGAGGTAAATTGATGCTGTTTTGCTTGTTGCTGTGAAGGTAAATGGAGGGAGTCACATTGCAAAACCCTTCTTATGGATGAGCTAAAGCAGAATCTCTCAGAAATTACAGTGACTGCAGAAAAGCTTCTAGAAAAAAACAGATTAAAGGAGCAATCACAAACTGTTGGGAGTGACAGATGATAACTCACTACAGAAATCTCAAAGGCAACGGGAAAAAAAAGTTCCAGGAAACCCAGGAAGTACAAACTTGTCAGCTGGATGGGTATTGGTGCTGTAAGGCTTAGTAGGAACTTTAGGACATACCAGCAGGTGGTGAATATGATTTAGTTGCAAAGAATTAGTGGAGTTTTCACAGAAGGAAATTCTCATTCCTCATGTTTTTTGAAGTGTGGGCAAGCAAGACCCTTAATAAGTATTAACTTATTAAGTTATATCTGTCTGCTATGGTTCTACTGAATTTAATAAAGGCTTTTCACAGTATCACTTTCCTGAGACTTTCAAGGATAAGGGGTATTGTCTTTATACAGGAAGAGGGTAGGTTTAAATTAGATACAAGGAAGAAATTCTTTACTGTGAGAGTGGTGAGACACTGGAACAGGTTTCCCAGTGAAGTCATGGATGCAGCAGGATTATAGACAAACTCGATTAGAAGACAGCAGTGTCTGGGAAATAAAATGACTGATGAAATGGAGTATAGATGAAAGTGATGCATGTGGGGCAGAGCCAGTCCTAACTTCACACATAAACTGATTACTGCTGTGCTGACTCTTATCACTTGGGAGCTATATTTTCTGGTACACAGGCTAGCTCAGTGCTTGGTAATACTTAAAAAACATCTGCCAGGCATATCAAACTTGTTTTTTGTTACCACAGACCTAGACAACAGAAACACAGAATAGTACTCCCATTGTATGAAACTCTGATTTTCCTAGACCCTGGATTACTGTGTGCCATTCTGGCTCCTGCATCTCAAAAAGCTAGGAGTGCAACAAGGCTGCTTAGAGAAATGAAGGCATGCATCAGTTTCTCTGTGAGGAATGGCTGAGCTCATTAGGACTCTTCAGCCTGGAAAAAAGGATTTTACACAATTGAAGTTTGTAAAATCAGTACCAGTAGAAAAAGGATGACTGAGCTGGACTGCCTATGGTTTCTTCTAGGATAAAATCTTAGCATCACCAAAAAGCAACCAGGCATTTCCAAAAAATGTGTAGGTTCATGCAGCAGGCAGTAGGTCATGGGTAAGATCTTGCAAAAGAATACTCAAGTTGCATAAACTTGCAGGATTGAACAGGAAGATTAAGAAGATATATTAATTGAAGATTTACTAACAGAAACCCTGCATGAGGTCCATAATATCCCCTGAAGTAGAAGTAGGGCTTGGAAGAATGTTGAGCAGGGATTGTTGAAGAGGTTTGTCTATTTCTTCTGTTCCCTTAGCATCTGCTTCTGGATTCTACTGGAGATGGGATTCTGGCTAGATAGATCTTTGGTCTAAACAAGTTTGTGTTTTTATTTTCCAAGATCAATTTTAAGACCAGTGTGATACTGCACTTAGTAAACATCATCTACTCATAATAAAAATCTGGAAATGTTAGAAATAGATGATTCAGAAATAACTGGTCCTTTCAAATGTACTTCTCAAAACAGTTGTAAGCTTACAATTACAAGCCAAAGTAGTAATTTAAAAATTATTGCAAATACAAAGGCATTTTAAAGAAATAACCAGATGTAGAATATCTTAGAGGTTAATTGTTATTTTCACAGAATGTAGACATGTCTCTGTTAGGGAAGAAAGTCTGTACCACTGTGTCCTTCTGGTGGCCACTCTTTAATGATGTTTTGATAAAGTCGTTGGAACCTTCTCCTGCCTTGGGAGGTGTATGGAATATTTGCATCAGTTATACCATCTGGAGGAATGATGCTTTGATAGAAGACTGTATCACTTTATCTGATTAGTGTCATTACTAGCCTGCATCTGTTGGAGCTGTTTGTGTTCACTTGTGTCATTCATGAGGAGAAATTAATTTCAGCAGCAAAACTGTTGAAATCTTGTCATGGAGTCATCTCTGAAAGTAATTTGCATATTTATATTGCTCCTGAGATGATCTGTCAAGAAACACTTCCTGCCACTTCTGCTTTATTCATAGCTGGAATCTATCTTAGTGCACTTAGCTTACTTTCATGTTAAATTTGAAACTGAAATATAAAGAGGGTCATTTTTTATCTCTAAAAGAACAGAACCCTTAAAGAGAGTCACAGAACAGCTTAAGAGGTTTTTTCAGAAGGACTTCTTTGAATCATTTCATTCTTCAGTGTTCACCTGGTGATCACTTGGAATTTGGGGGATCATTGTAGAAGGAGAATACTTTGGTCTTTTTAAAGATAACAGCTGTCACTGGCAACTTGTCTTTTGCAGCAGGTCTTGGTGGTGTGTGAAGAAAGAAAGTTCTTCACATGCCATCAAGAGTTCTTTCTTTGGTTTTGAAGTTATGGTAACAGTGAGTGTTCATTTCAACTGGGGTCAGATAGCACTGATGTGTTCTTGCTCTCCAGCCATGAGTGTACTGGCTCCTTTCCTGGTGGGAATGCAACTATTTAGGCCACTGCTTATGAGTTGGCTGGGGAGTGGAGACCTGAGCTATGTTGTTAAAACTAACCCATCCTGTAGCCATTGTCATGAATTCAATGTAAAAATGAAAAAACTGAATTCATTGTAGGAAGTGTCATGGTACATAATAAAGACTGTGCTGGCAGGTAGACAGACGAGGGGTCATCTGGGACAGAAGTGAATCTTTGGAACAGGGAATGGAATGGCTCAGTTTCTGGGACACTTCTGAGCTAACCTGATCTCAAGAATAAATGGTGAAACCATGCTCTGAAGTTTTGAATGCATTTCACTTATACTTTGAACTCTCTTTTAAAATGTGATGGTTGTATTCTCAAAAGAAACTGAATAGCTGAGATCTCTTAAAGCATGATTTTGAATTAGTCAGTTCTCTGTACAGAAAGTTTTACAACAAAGATGTAGTACGATCCTTTTAGTGTCTACTTAGAGAATATGGGAAAATACCAAACATCAGTGGTGTGAGGAAGATGACAAAAGAATGAAATTGTCTTATTCTAACAGCATCTTTGGCTGAGGGTGTTCCCATTGCCAAGCTTGCATTTTAATTGGATTGTAAACTATTCTATGGGTTGTAAAGTCTTTTGTAAGGAATTTAGAGAAATGCTATTTCTGGCAAACTTCTCCAAAGATGAATACCACTTTTGTCTAGTTTTAGTCCTGTGCCCATTCACAAGCCAGGCTTCATATGCCTGTTCATATAAATTTAGTATAATAACCAGAAAATCCCTCTTCTGAACTTATGATATGCTTACTCTAATCTTTCTGGTAATTCAAATTCTCATTATTTCAGCCCATATGCTCTTCTTTCCTCCAGTGCTCTGAGAACAGAGAGATCTAGAAAATCAAATTAACTCCAAGGTCAAAAAATCCATGATCTGAGCTGAAGGGCTCTTTTCAGCTGGGGTTGCTGCAGCATTAGGTTGAAATTTTTGAAATCTCTTTGTGTCAATAACAGTGATCAGACTTTTACCTGCAGGCTCTGTGAAGTGAACCTGAATTCAGGTGGACATACATTTGGTATAAGCTACAGTAGTAATAAAAGGGATGCTCTAGACTTTTTATGACCAGCTCAGTAAAAGAGAAAAAAAAAAAAAATCCACAAAAACCTGAAAAGATGGCCCTTTCCCTTGTGGAGTCTACAAGCAAATTCCAGAACTTAGTAGAAAGAACTTTTACCAATTAAAAAAAAAAAAAAAAAAAAAAAAAAAAAAAAAGCAGGCCAGATGTGCAGAAGCATTTCAAAGACATTTCCTCATTTTTAATCTGAATAATATGAAGCATGACCCATGTCCTCTGTTTTTAATTTTTTTTTAAATTTTACTTGCTTTTCAAAGCTCAGTAAAATGGAATATGCATGTCTGAGTATGCCTTATGCCAAATTGGCATGAAGTGCTCATAAATTACACATTTGCAGATGACAGCTCTTGCAGGTAAAGTGGTTCATCCAGATACAGTGCCAAAGTGAGACGTGAGCAGCAACTGGATTTTCTGATTTCTGAGTTATACAATTGCTCTTGTATATAAAAGGAAGCTGTATGTGTGCCAATAATGTAGTAAGAGATGAAACTTATATACTGTCATAATAACACCAGGAAGGGTATGCATTTTACAGGTGGTAATAAATTGATGCAGCACTGGCACTAGAACACCCACATCATCTTTAAGGTCTGGTATCTCGGGTGCAGAGTAGCTGAAGCAAACTGCTGATAAAATTCTGGTTAGTGTTTTCAGAATTTTTTTTTTTTTTTTTCTGCTTTAACCATGAAGCAAAACAGATATGAATTTCCAGACTTTAAGATACAATTTTTAGTTTTCGTGGCAGTTACCAGAAAGTAACAAATTTGAGTTTTAAGAGTGATTAAGGTTCTCATGGTCCACACCTGGCACAAAGAGGTATCCCCTGTGCCTTTATTATGACTTTTTATGACTTCAGTTGAGGCAGACACAAACCAAGGGGAGGGAAAGGAGGAGGATGAGACTTGGTGCAACCTCCTCTCATTTCCTGCCTGTCCACTGGCACTTCCCAGCTTCCCAGCACTGTGTGATGGCTTCTCCTCTCAGTGTATTCATTGTGAGTGTTAGAAGCATGGAGCCAGAGAGATGCTGCACTGTTCTACAGTCTGTCAGAGGTATGCACTGTTTGGCCATTCAAATATATTATGTGCCAGCTTGCAGAATGACATCAGACCTGGACTACCTGTTAGTCCCGGACTAGTTTTTCTGTTGCATCTGACTGCAAAGTCCTTGAGCTGAGACTAAGAAACAAACTTGTTTTATGGACACCTTCAACGTTTTTTTTCCCGTGGGTTGCTGTCTCTCTTTTGGTTACCATAATAGTGCTGTCTTCCCTTCTTTTGTAGTCTCTCTGGGCAAATCTAAAATGACTGCTTGTAGATGGATATTTTAATTTCAAGTGAAGTTGATACTTCAGATACTTTTCCCAAGCTAGGCCTATCTCACCTCTTGTATGCTGAGATGTAATTTTGGTGCATACATATAGAAATTGTTAAGACCTTGTTAATTTTACTACAGTATAGAAAACATATTTTTGAAAAATTAAGGAGATACTCAAGGACTGTTACAAAATGGTTTTGGCAGCTGTGATGTATTTTGTGCCACATTTCCTGTTGGATAAGAAAAAGATTTGCTTGAAGATTACTGCACAAGTTCTTCTTAGAAAGATATTATGCTCCTATGATATCCTCAGAAAGAGTAGACATGAGTTAAATGTCACAAAAATGCAAAAAATTAAGAATTTTGAGTAGCTTAAATGAGCAAGTATCTTGAATTTTTAATGCCACCTCATATTTAGCATTGTTACTGTGGCCTTGGTTTTGGGATTTTCTTGACTCCTTGCCAATTTTTTTTGTCTGAAACTTCTTTTCTTATAACTGAAATGTAAATGAGTATGTCACTTCAAAATGCGTAGATTTTATATATTTTGGTCTGACTTTCCATTTTAGTATAATAAAAGTTCATCTAAACTGAGAAGTATTGAGGTTTTTTTTTTTTTTTACTGACGCCACCTCATACTTGTAAACGTTCCCTGCCTTTCTTTTTGCATCATGTAATTCTTGCCTGTCAAAGATTAGACTTGTTACTTTAGGTCATTCTTTAAAGCTTGCTTTTTTTTCCTTTATTTTCCCTTTCCCTCTTTCAGAAGGGAAAATGGCTGACAACAGTTGCTTCTGGTTAGTTTGTTAAGAGAATCTCACATCTTGAACAGTAGTGGTGTGAGGTTTATTGTGTACTCATAGCTAGCAGTCAATGAATTTTAAATAAGATAATTTTGATTCTGAAGTCATGTAGAAATTTAAAAGTGAGTCCTTAAGTAGCAAACAAGGGCAAAAATCTTCACCCTGCCTACAGAAATAATAATGTGGATATTGGCCAAAGAAGCAAAAACTGGGAGTCCTGGAATTCTTTTTGGTAGGTTAGAAAAGATTCTACCTAGAAGTTTAATATCACAGAAGGTTTCTTTGCTACAAGGCTTTGTGGACTCAATGAAAGAAAGGAAACCGTGCTGTTACAGACTTTAGATCCAGAAAGGGCTGTTTTTCTGTGCAGACTGTTTTCCTCTTCGAAGATTCCTGTTGTATGTCTTCCTGTTCCTGTATGGAACTCCTTTGCCCAGAGTTTCCAAAACTGCCAAGACACAATCACCATGAGTTATAAATGGGAACTTAACATCGGGAAACTGTATGTTTATCTTTGCTAAGAGGGTGTATGTGTCACCACCTGTGCAATGATGTAACTGTTAGAACTGTTGTGGGGCTTGTTTACTTGGATTCAACTGAAATAGTGATTTCAGGAAACTTCACTTCTCAAATATGGGTGAAAAACTGACATAATACAATAATGAGATTTAGCAGTTTGAGATTATGGTTTTTGTGGCTGTAAACTTAAGGCAAGGGTTTCCAGTTCAGTTATGGGATATTCCACATGTGTACCTGTCCTAGTGCTGTGAAAATGTCACAGCACTTAGCTGCCTGTTTGCTGGCTCATGAATCCATGGTGACACTTAAGAAAGGAGATCTTCGGATGTGGATTCAGCAGGATTGAATTAGGTGAATTAGATTTACTATTTTATTTTTAGTAATGGCCTAGTAAGCAACCTAAAAGCTGGAGGGATCCAGTGAAAAAGAGCAGGGATAGAAATGTAAGCAGATAAAGAAAATGAATGAACACCTAGAAGTGGGAAAGAGGAAAGAAAAAGGAGTTAGTATGTAGAATGGTATTGCTTCTCATAGAAAAAAAGGCTACTTTTGATAGAGAATGTGGTCTGATACTTGAGTAGTTTCTTTCAAGAAGTTTATCCCTGGAACCCATTGTTTTTTGTATGTAAATGCTTTTAACTACATATGTGGTGAATATTTATTTTTCTCAGAAGGAGCAGATGTGTAAAGGGTTCAGTGTTACATTTTGAGATGCGTTATTTGTGGCCCTGATGGCTTTTCAGTTATTCAAAACAACCTGTGCGTGTAGTTCCTCATAGTTCTTGGAATCCTCCTGCTGATAAAAATTAACAGAGTTTCTTTGATCATTTTAGAGGTGTGTTTGATGCTTCCCTCAAAATGGCTGGGTTCTATGGACTCTACACTTGGCTGACTCACACTATATTTGGGATTAACATAGTCTTCATACCATCTGGTAAGAATTTGGGCAATTATATTTATAAATAATATTATGTAATTATTTATTGTACAAAATCAGAAATATGAAGTGTTGCTGTCAAGCTTAGGTCCAGTCTTGGAGAATATGGCTGTGGGAAGGGTGGAAATAAGGCCCTGATTGCTTCCCTCTGAGCCTTGCCTTTTTCTGTTTTCACAACACATTCCCTGCCAGCTATTTTACCTCTTTCTGTTTCATTTGCTGCATCCAATCCCTTCTCCCTTGTATTCAGTCTGAGTGTTTTCAGGTTTTAACTTTATTCTACCTGTCTTGGTTTCTGTTTCTTTCACAGTTGACAGGTGCTCATTTTTCAAGATGCCTAAATGCAGGAGGATGTGGTATCATGGAAATGCATGATAGAGGAATGCTTCTTAGTATCATCTGACTATATTACCAGCCTCTGGTTTTCTTTTATTATTTAATCTTAGTTTTGGAAATGGCTGGGCAGCTTCTCAGAGAAAAACCTTCCCTCGTGTTCTTCTTTGCCCTTCTTTCTCTAAAAGGAATGATAATAATAGTGATTGCAAAATGTTTGGGTACTAGGAAGCATAAGGGGAAGCTGTAAAGCAACAAACCCCCTCCACAATATAATGGGAAATGGCTGTATTGTTAAGTGCAACTACCTTAAAGTCTTTGATTACTTTCTAACTAGGTGTAGTGACAATCTTATTTTTTTCAACTACACGCAAAATGTTAAAAGTTTTTGCTTTCAGGTTAATGAGACCAAAAAAAGGGGAAAAAAAAGAAAAATGCCCCATTTAATTGTGCTTTGTATTATGTTCATTCCTGATGCATTAAATTATAGTGGCAGCAGAACTGTGTTGCTTTAGATTACATCAGCTCTTTGTTATAAGTAGAAGGGTGTGCACCTGTGTGCACACATCTGCATACAGAAATATGGAAGTCATAAATCTCATGTTTGCCTGCTTTCTCACTATTATGATGATTGCAGGAGATGCAGTAAGTTAGAGTGAGACTTGGGTTCATTTTCTTTCTTACATAGTGAGAAATGTACAGGGTTGGTATAACTTCAAGTCATGCCTCTTAACTCCTTATGGCTGTCAGTTGCTGAAGTTCTTCTGTATGGGGAATGGTATAATTTTCTTTTTTCCTAAACCATGGCTATAAAACACCAAGAGCTTCATTACACACTTCTTCAATGCTTTATTTATAATAGGTGATGGAAGTGGGACTTACTGGTGTGGCAAAAGTGTCAGAATGTAACTGTAAATATAATTGTGAAATATGTTTCTGTGATCTTTTTTTCACTTGTGCTTCTGTGTGCTCTAGCATTAGCAGCAATCCTTGGAGCAGTGCCATTTCTGGGGACATACTGGGCAGCAATCCCTGCAGTCCTAGATTTGTGGCTTGTGCAAGGACAGGGATGCAAAGCCCTTTTGCTCCTGGTTTTTCACCTCTTGCCAACGTATTTTGTAGATACAGCAATTTATTCAGATATATCAGGGTAAGTACATTGAACACTTTAAAATTAGCATTGTAAAAATGATTGACAATCGCTGATGCCTTTAATTAGACTCATTTTTCTGAAGCATGCAAAACATTTTTCTGAAGCATCTGTGTCTTCAAGGACAGGGATAACCTCATAGTAAGCAGTTTTACTGCCTAAGTGCCTTCATTTTCCCAGCCTCTTTTTTGTGGACTTTGACACTTCAGAGGTCTTGAACTCAACATCAGCAAAATGAACTGTTTCAGTTGGGATTATTAGAATTACTTCATGTTTTCTATTTATCTTATTATTGAGTAAAGGTGTGTAGCATTTGCTTTTTATCTCCTAATGCCAGATCATGCTGTAGAGCAGATAAAACCATGAGCTATTTAGGGACCAAAAAAAAAAAATCGAGTTAATGTAGAATAAGGACAAAAAATGTTTCAGTTCTGTGTTGTTAGAAATTAGTATTTTCGTTTACTAAATATAATTACACTGAACAGGGAGTACCTAATGATAATATGCCCAATATTAATACTAATTAATTAGACTGTGGCTCTAGTTATTTTTAATTAACTAAAGCTAGCATGTGAAGTATAATCAAATTACATTTTTTTTCTAACAGCAAATCATGGATAAAATTAAGGCTAGTAGCTATTTAAATAGTCAATAATTCTTCTGCTTCCTAGAATACATTTTTTGGACTGTAGAGGATGCAAACTCAGTTTACTGTCCAGAAAATATATGGGAGAGGAATAGATTTTCTGACAGTGGAGGAAAATTGTATTCTTCCCAATAAATTGAACAGTAAGCATCATGATGTCTTGTGGATTAGATTAAACCTATTTGAAATAGCTATAATTAGGTTATTCAGGGTTTTCTAAATGGCTTACATTTGTACTGTAGTCCTATTTCATCAGGTGATCTGTTGTTTAATTTAGAAAGCTAGGCAAAAGAATGTTTAAACTGATGCAAATGCTGGGAAAAGAATGAAGTTTTTAAAGGTTTAGAAATCAATTTTGTGTATTGTTGGAGAAACATAAAATTTTATCCCCTCAGAAAAGCAGTCCTGCCAGTGGGTTAAGTTTCATCTGGGGCAGACGTGGTTGAGGTGTGTATGATTTAATAGGTCGTGTTTCATGGCCTTGTTTTGCACACAGTTGTGTTGAAGGCAAAGACTTAAAATTCAGGAGTTGAGTAGAAATGAGGACCATGGTAGAAACCTCAGGAGATGCTGGAGCTCTGAACTGACTAGCTGGTATTTTCTATGTATTACACTCCAAATTTAGGGGAACTTCCTGAGAATTGTGTGCCAAGTTTCAACTGTAGTTTTTCTTCCACAATTCCATATTGCTATCATTATTTTAGCTATAAAGAATGAAGAACAACGAGCAGGTTTTCTGTAAATGCTGTTGGTAGGATTCACATTTTGCAGCTGAACATGTGCAAAATGTGAATCTGAGACACAGAAAATAAAAATGGCATGGTTTACTTGCTGCCATAAGAGCTCTTATCAAAAAGGTCTTCTGGCCCCAACTTTTCCAGTAAATATTAATATATTCAATAAAATTCAGGTTTTTTTTTCATCTGAAAATGTTAGAAGCTAATGATAACAAATGCTCAATCTGAGAGGTTTTTTATAACAAAATGAGAAGACATTGCTATTTCTTTAAGGACTGTATGCTACTTGTTCTTTGAAAGATGCACTGCAAGTTGCTATCATAATGTGACTGAATGACTTCACTCAGAGGTCCTCCTAGTACCTGTTGCTGATTGTGTTAAATTGTAACAGTTCTTGACCATAGAGCATGAGCAGTCTGTGTAACCAACCATCTTTTCATTCTCAGAATGGAAGTGTTTGCCATTAAGTCCTTCAAACATTCTTCAGCAGATGTCTGTAAAGTAACTGCTCCACTGTGGATCTTACCAGCATTCCATGTTACAATAGCATTTGATCTGTTGTGTGAATACAGCACAGAATACAGCTTGGAACATTTGTGCAGCAGTTTGTAGTGTAAATATGCGTAGCTATAGCTAGCTGGGTCATTTCCTAAGCTTAATAAAACTTCAGTATTAATTCACATTTCATAATTGATAATGCTCTGTTTGTTGTTCTTAATTTAATTTTATTGTTCTTGTGGCAGAGGTGGTCACCCTTACCTGACAGGCCTTGCAGTAGCTGGTGGAGCATATTACCTGGGACTGGAAGGGGCCATCATAGGACCAATTCTACTTTGTATACTTGTGGTTGCTTCCAATATATATAGTGCCATGTTGGTGAGTCCAACAAATTCTGTGCCCACTCCATCACAAGCGACATGGCCATTACAGATTTACCGGTGAGCTGTGAATGTCTTACTTGTATCAATTACATTTTCACACACATCAGTATAACTATGCATATGTGTAGGGAGTGTGTGCCTGGTTTTATATCAGCGTGTGCATCACATCTGCATGAGTACTGTAGTATTTGAAGAGGATTCAGCTGTCCCATATTCTAGAAATAAGAAGTATGGCTAAGTAAAACACTGGAAAATGTGTACTGGAAGTGTTTTTTTAATGTCTCTCAGCTATTTACAGAAGGCTCTTTTAGAAAATTCGCTGAAAATACCTTTGTGTCCTATAATTTATATATTGATGTTGTGCTGTGCTAGGAGATGATTGGACATGATTTTTAAACACTTATTCATGGATATCTAAGAGTTCATTGCCCTTAAAAAGGGGCCTGCCCCAAAATACTTCATTTTTATGTCTTTATGTACAATAGTGCAAAATATAAACATACCTAGACTTTGAAAAATGTGGTATCATTATATGACATTTTTCCATTAAGTTATGGTCCTTAGTAATGTCATTATTGAAGTTATGAAATTATGGAATACAGAAATGTATCTTCAAACCATGCATTAAGGAATGGGATAATAGTAATAATACAGTTAGGAATAAACTCGTAATTGAATAACTACTTAGAATTGTAAATCCCATTGTGACAGTATTAATAGTAGCTGTTTTAATGTTTCTACTGTCTTGTTAAACTGTATAGGTTAGCTCATTATACATATATCTTGAAGAGGATTCTCTGCTTGTCAAAAATAATTTTTTGCCTTTTTTGCATGAGTAGTGCTGTCTTTTTTCATCCTGTAATTTAGGAGGAAAAAATGCTAATGGACCTGTCTGTAGTCTCTGGCTTGTAAAAGTTACATTCCAGTTGCTCTTAGGACACAGAGCTTCTAAGCACACAAAAAAATCTTCATGTGTGTTTGGTTCTCCTTTATTTTATAGGAAACAATTGTTTGGAATCACTGTGCAGATTTGTGTCTTACTTGTCACTTTTCTTTTCCTCTTCCACCTCCCAGGTCACCTAGAGAGAGTCCCGAGGAGATGAAAATGTCTGCAGAGTGATGGAGGTGCTGTGCTGCACCTACAACTTGAGGGAATCTCTGTCTTCTGTCTTGGGTTCACAACAGCCATGGCCTTCTGTCCGTTCCCAGCTGTGCCTGGGGCAGTTCACAGGGAAGCCTAGATTGGGTTTTGGGAGAAAGCACTAGAACATCTGCTGGCCTTACATTATTTTGTATGCAAAATGCACTTTCCCTCTTCGAGAGAGAATGTCTACTTCCCATGGCTTTGCATACCATCACACAGTCAGCTGCCTTGTTGAAGGCTTTGAAGACCTTCTTTCTTATCAAAAGAATAGTTAAGAGAACAGGTACATCCACTGGAGTCATTATCTTATCTGCTGAAATTACTAACTTGGCTTTTATTTATTGGGTTATTTGTCTTATTAAACTGTAGTAGCTTTAAAGAAAGCTGTAATTCCAAAATATTTATTTTTAGGCAATTTGGTGGCAAAAGAAGGGCAAACCACTCATTGTGAAATGAAAGTATAATATAATAGTATGTTCCTCCTGAAGGTGTTTTTTTAAAAGTTTCAATCATCATCTCTAACTCATAATAACACTTAAATAATATTCTCTTCCATGCACTGAAACTTAATGTTGTTGGAGACTGGTATTTTTAATGCCTTCCTGGTATTAATAGAAATGCAAACTGTTAAATGTGCGTTTTCCTATTACTGGCAGGACTATTACTAGGAGGACTTGTTTAAGTAGTTTAAATCTTGCCCCCATTTGCAGCAAAACCTGATAGTATTTTGCTGTTTATCCACCCTCCCAGTGGAGACATCTTGTCAACTAAATTTAATCAAAGGCCTTAAGTGTTTTCAGACAATAGTAATGTAGGATGTTTGCATCTCCTTCCAGTAATTGGAAGAAGTTTAATGGGGATTGTTCAGTGTTGGTTTCCAGATGCTGTGGCTGAGTTCAATTCACTTTTTAAACAAATTCTACTACCAGAAAGAAAGAGGAGAGAGCATGGATTTTGGTTTAGTTTAATCGGCGTTTTTTAACCATGTAAGCATCTGGCCAAATGTCTTACTGAGATATAGGATATATCTTAATATATTAAAGTATGTCTTATTAATAAACAAAGGTCCTAAAATTCTGAAATGATGTGTTGCCTAGGTCACAACATCATATCCTCTAGTGTTTTTCTTCCATGTGTAATTTTGCTTAAAATGCAGCTTTGGTGACATTTAAGGCCTTTTGTATTGATTGTCAAAACATTTTGACACAATGGATCTTTATAAATTGATCCTTTTTGTAAATGGAAGTGGGTTTTTTTGGTAAATATTTCATACTTGCACAGCTTTTCCACAAATCCAGTGAGGCCCTAGGTACAAAGTAGCAGATGCACTTGCTTAACCAAAGAACCACCATTCAGTTTCCAGTAACTTGAATTGATTTCAGAGTTTGATAATGAGTTGTACAAAATACAGGCATGCCTTGTATTTCTTGTTGACAGCAATTCAGTGCTTGAAACAAAGGGATCTTATCCAGGGATAAGGATATCTAAGATGTGTGCACAAACAGCTTGCAGTAACTGAGATGTTTGTTGTACTTGACTTCTAGGAGTGCTGACAGATTTGGAATATGTGATATTGTATGTATTTTTACATTGCTTTGAAAAATACATTGCCGTGTAAAGTTTGGAAAGTACTCTGATAACTGAGTAAAGAAGAAAGTCCTCCTATAGGTTTGTAATAAACAAGCTGCCTAACAAGACACAAATAGTCTGCTCCTCAGATTCTCAAAATAAGCTGCTGCAACTTCACTGATGAAATTGTATGTTTTAAGTGAGAGGGGTTAAGTATGCTGTTAGTACACACTTGCAGGTATGTGCCTGAGAGACAGACTTGGGCTTAATTTAGTAGGTTGCCTCAGGTTTATCAAAATATGGAAACATCCCGTTTAATATTTTAAATTCTGAAAAATCTACATATCGCTTTAACTAATTGAATAAGAAGAATGTGTTGCTTGAATCAAGTATCTGTCTTATCTCCTTGGTTTTGTGGCTTATGAAAAAGCTTAAATGAAACACATTTTTATAATTGTTGCTGGCTAGGCTAGAGGATGTGGGAAAATCAGAGGCTTTCCTAAAATATTCCTGCAACTTTCTAACCAGCTGGAATGAGACCACCATGATATTTAGGCAACTTCTTTATTGTATTCCTTTTTTTTTTTTTTTTTTTTTTTAGTCCACAATTTTGCACTAAATTGTTGTTCTTATTGTGGCTTCTTGTAGGCAGCATTTAAAGCACGTCTTTGGTCACTGGTCAAGACATGTTTATTGTCCACATTTACTATCCCATTTTCTGAGATAATCTTTCATACTCCTGTGGTACTCAACAGTAATTTTAAAGAGTCATTAAAAAGCATTATTTTGTTTGGTTTTAAGTTTTCTTCTTCCCCTTCAACCAATTGCCTTAGTTCAAAGAAGAGTCTCTGCTATGAAGATCAAAACCATGATCCAGACACTGTTAACTTCAGTAATGCAAATGAGTAAAACCACCTGAGAAGAAAACGTTGCTGTTTTCAAATGTTCCTTTTCCATGTCATTTTATAGAGAGAACTTCACATCTGATGGAGTCTTGTTTAGTTTGTTCTCCTTTGAAATGAGGCTTTATTTTGATGCTTTCTGTTCCAAATTCAGCTCAGACTTGCCATGAAGAACCATCCATAGTATATCCTTACTCAGTAAATGTAGCTTCAGGAGCTCTTGCTGTATACTGTACCTGATTGAGGAACCAACTGTATGGTTCAGTAATGGTGCAGTAACATCTACTGCTGAAAAGAAAAATAAGAACAAAACTTCCAATAACACCTTCTTGGAATAGGAAATATTCACTGTTTTTTACCATGTTTAGCAAAAACCACAAAACCCCCCAAAACTATAAAATACCACCTTTTGAAAGGGTGTATATTGATTATTTGGGTTCTGTGTTTAGCAAGTGTCTAATTACCAGCAGAAATAAATGACCTTGTCATTGGGTATTTTGCAATCTCTATTATTTTCTGAGCCTTTCTACAAAGGCTCAGAAATGAAACAGTTTAGATCAGTCTCACATTAATGTGAAAATAATCAAACTGGTCATTTTGACTTCTAGTCTTTGAAAAATGTCAGTTCATGGTTATATTGTCTGATCTGCAAAAAAACCCCAGCAGTTTGGTGGGATAAGTTTTCAGTACATGGATTGTAGCTTTCAGATAAACAAACTCAACCCACTCCCCCTCCAAGATCCCACAACAACAACCACCAACCAGCCAACAAAAAAAGCCCCGCCGCTCTCTGCAGTGCAGTTTTCTTAGGAGAGACCATCTTTTCTGTAGTGCTTGTAGGCAAGATGTTGATGGCCTTTAGCTTTACTGTAACCAGCCATTCCAGGAGCAGGTACTTATAAGTGTATTTAGTACATTTAATGTTCAATAATGTAGAGTTCAGAAGGGAATGCTCATAGTAATGCAAGACAGTGTGGTCTTATGGTATGGTGAAATTCAACTGTGCTGGTTTTTATCATTCTCCTTGGGGAAATCAGACTTGTTGCATTTAAGTGTAGCCCAAAGGGCTGGTGCTGTTTCTGGCACTCGAGTCTGAGTTGGCCTTTCCTGCCTGTACCTTGGCTGAGCACTGCTGTAGCAGAGCTGGCAGAAGTGACTATGTGCCAGTTCACAGCCCAGCACGTTAGCTTCAGGTCACTGTAAATACTGGCTTAATTGGATCCGTGAAGGAGCAAACTGCAATGGACAAGAATCTGGCACACATTCATTCTGCCAGCCTTACTACAATATGGTGGCTTTCAGCACAGGTGCACTGTGACCAGCTGGGAGCAGAAATGACTTATTTTGAAATGCTGCTTTAAAAAAAGCAATTTAACATTATAATAATACATATGATGCACGTTTTTCAGAAGTTGATACCTATGTGATCTTCCATGCACAGTGCTCTCTGTGTTTGCAGGTTATCTATGGTACACTTAGGCTTGTCTAATTTAAAGCTCTGTGTGGTTTCTCTTAAAGACACAGGGGAGGAGGATATACTGGATGTGTATTTTTTCAGTGATTATTGGAATAGGAAATCCATAATCTGTTTAATTAAAATCAGAAAAAAAGCAGTATTCAGGGAAAATTGGATGCTGTCTCCAGTATTATCCATGGTGGGTATAAGTGTAACTTTTGAAATAGGTGTATTGCTGCAATGTTAAACATTGTTTTTCAGAAAGCCTGAAATAACAAAACTGGATGAAATTGTTTTCCAGTAGAAGCAGCAGCTGAGTCGTTAGTACTAGGAATACTGCAGTGTTCCCTTTCCTATGGGCCTGATACACTGAGGATGGAAAAGTACCTTCCATAGCTTTGCATCATTGGTAGTGGGTATTTCCACAGCTGCCTTTATTCAAATATTGTGTTTATATTATATTGACTTAAATTTGTCACTTAAATAGTGCCATCTTCATGGATACTATCTCTGGAAATGGCTTTAATTTCCTTTGAAGAAACTGAAGGGTGTTGGGATTGGAGGTATCATTCTTCTGCAGATGCAGTTGCTTACCTTGAGGTGTGCAATTTTACAAGAGAAAATTGATTTGCCAGATAATCTTTATTGAGTGCCAGGTGACATCTCTTAAATCCATGGATGCATCATCTTTATAAACTCTGTATTGACTTGTATTTCCTACACTTTTTGCTGAAGCCAACTTTGACAATTTCCTTATTATTCCTATTTGTACAAAACTAGAATCACTTAAAACTCTTAACAAACATTAGGGAGGCTTGATCTTTAACCTGGTACAGTCTGTCTATAATTTTTACTAAGGTGCCCTTAATGCTTTTTGGTAAAATTTTCTGAAATTATTTTTAAGTGATAAAATTGGAAATAAAAAAAAATGTGGAAAATTAATTTGGTGTTTTGAAACGAAAAACAATGCCAGAAGTCATAAACATATTCAGGGATTCTACATTTGGTTTGTAAATGTATATATTGATATGTAGTGTTATCTAAATATTTAGAGTCACTGTCCTATTCAGACTTTACCTGAAATTGTCCTTTTTTTTTGAGATACCTGAGAACAAAATAGTGCCTGTATATAATGAAAACAAGCAACATTTTTTACAATTCATGTTTACTTGATACAGATAAAGGAAGAGCCAAGCAAATCCTGGTAGTGACTACCACTGTTTTATTGTAATTCATAAAAAGTAGGGAAAAGCTGCTAGTAATGCACTCCTTAGAGACTGCTGTTCCTAGAAGTATTTACACATATCCTCTAAAAAGCTGCCAAAATTAATAGTCATGAAATAAATCTTCAATTCCATAGATTCTTAAACTCATCCACACATCCTTTGGTACCTTGTTTGGAATATGGTTTAGTACATGAGAGTATTGCTTCCATCCCTTTTTGGGAATTGATTCCGGGACCTAAAGGCATATGTCTAATGCCTATACATGATGTCAAATTCAGGAAGGAAGTGCTAATTGGAAATAAATGCATCCTTGGTCTGCTCTGCATATGGATGGACATGGACAAATATAATTCAGATTGCATTGAATTGAAGAATAATTTTTTTTATATAAACACTATTTGGTGACACCAACACCAGGTTTGAGTGGGAAGCAGGGTAGATTTGCTTGCAGCAGGGTGAATAAAGCAGAGTGAGTTCTCTAGCATCTATATATATACATGTTTATGAAAAATTTTTAGAGTGATGTTTTTAAAGAAAAAAGTTGATTTCTTCTCCTAGCCTCACATTTTACCCACTAGAATGTCATGTACAGTGATACAGTGAGGACCTAAAGTCATGGAAATGTTTCATGGTATTTGTGTAGATTAAATGTAAGAAACATCACAAAGCCAAAAAGTAGAATGCTACAGAAGTTCATTAGGCTTAAGAACTGGCATCTAGGCCATAAAATTGAAAAAAAAACCCAAAAACCAGTATTTGCTACTCTTCCTGCCAGTCTCAGCCTAAACCTTAATCTTTCTCAAGTATCAATAAAAACTACTTTTGTGTTGTTCATAACTTACTGTCTGTGTAGATCAGTGTTTTCAGCTTGTCATCTGTCATCATGAGTGTATTTGGCAAGCATTCAATTTGCTCAGATTGTTGCCTTTAAAAATGGATTTTCTGTGCTTCAGTGATGGTTGGATGGTTGAAAACCAACATTTTATATCAGTAGGTAGGTGCTAACCTGTATATATATATGCTAGCTAGCATTTGATGTTTTGGTCAAAAGATATGGAGATATGGGAGGGTTGGGTTTTTTTTTCCCCCCTTGGGAAATTTCACCAAACCAAATCCAAAGACACTTTTGACATCCTATCCTAAGACTGGCTACACCTACTCAAACATAACAGCAGATGTTTTGCATTACAGAGCACAGGTTGTTCTGAATTGTGTGTTCCTACCAGGCCCTGTGGGGATTTGGAGCAATAACTTCTATTATCTGTTGACACAAATTTTGTCTGTACATGTGATGCATCTTCAGAACGGAACTATGTTCAAAGCTGATGTTATCATAATTGGTTTTGGTACAATACCTGGTTTTGCATGTATAATACTGACAGTATATGACAATATGTCCATCTGTGGCCCAATAAAATGTGTAAGTTAAGGTTGAGAACTACTTGTGTAGACTGCAGAGGTATTTAAATAATTTTGATTGTATGCACCAGTCCTCATCCTAATAAAAATGGGTTTTGTAGCAGGTTTAAGAAGCTTTTAACTTGATATTGTATTCACACTGCAGTCCTTTGTAAGCACAGAATGGTTAATATATTTTGAAATAAAATGCCATTAACATAAAGAGAACTGAGTTTGATTTGAATGATGGGCTCTTTGGAATCAGCCACAAGGGCAGCAGTTAATCTGGTGAAATAACGTGTGCTGCAGGCAAAGTTGGATCTGCAGTCCCTGGGTGTAGCTGATGTCACTGGGAGAAGCCACACTTCACTTTTCCTTACATTTTCTATGGGAAAGGGAAGGACATGGCCTCTGAGGTAACTGTGGCTCAGCTGGCACCTGGCAATTTGCTGCACTGCCTGCAGTACCACAGCCAGTGTCCAGACCCTACAAGAGCTCCCTTTTGGCACCTGTAGGTAATTCAGATGCTTCCATTATGGCCTGCTCTCTGAACTGGAAATGGTTGTTTAGTGCCTAAGCAGAGTTTTAGATCATTCTGTTGGCTATAAAGCAAAGGGATCAGATCCTCCCTGCATGACTTCTCACCTTTTGAAATGAGATATGGCTGATGTTCCAGTTTCCATCCCTCTCACTGTTCTGGGAGCAGTTGCCTTGAAGCATTTCCTACAGGAGAGTCAGTTTTAGGTGGTACCTCCTTGGTTCTCTGAAGGGGCCAAACTTGTTTAGTGCACAGCAAGGGTGTTTAACAATTGACACTAGTAACATAATTATGATTTAATTTTTTTTAAAATTGAGGCAAGTTTTCTAAAATGCTCAGAATTTCTTTTAAGTTAGACAAACCAAATGCATCTTAATCAGGCAAGTCAAAGCACATCTATTTCTGTGAGCTCCTTAGCTCTTGGTTGGGTTTTTTAATCATTTTATTGTGCACATAATAGTGTTTTTATTGAAGAAAATAAGGAGTTCTGTTCAACACCCATCTCAGATAAAGCTTTATAGTGATGTAGCACCAACCTTTTTGCTCAGTCTCAACTGTTTCTTCAAAATACTTCAGGAGTTACATGTCCAGTATAGTAAATTAACATTTTGAGAGTGGGAGGGTAAGGAATATGAAGGAGTTATCAGGTAGATAACAAGGGAAAAACGTACTTTTGAGTTTAACCAGAGATACAATTTAAAAGATTGCAGTCTTTTGGCTTTACTACTTAGAAAATAGCAATTGGCATTTTGAGAAAAAATATACCCTAGACATTCAAATACATCTAGTTGACATCCAAACACATGGTAAATGATAACAAAGAAAGCTGTTCAAAAAGGCACCAAGATGGTATCTCGTGCTGTGTATAAAATTTCCTGCTGGATCTGAATTACAGTGTGTAATCATATCAAATGCAAGAATTCAACTTCCATACTTTCAACTGAAGGAGGTTTCTATCAGTTGACATAGCTTTATATAAAAAAATTAATAGCTTTCTTGTACTTTTCACACCAGAAATTACTCTGTGCAAACTATTTTTACAAGGAAGGTCATTCATGTTTCACATCATTGCAAGTAGTTCCTTTTTTGGTTTTGTTTTATATGAGGTAATCTGTGAAATTCAAGTCTTAATGCTGCCATTACCTCTGCTGTGATGGGCCCTGACAACTTCTTTGAGGATCTGGTTCTCTTAAGCATTCATCCTTGCAAGTGTTCTGGTAAAGCTGGAAAATGCAGGATAGTTTAAGGAAGAGGCAGGTTAGGCACTCTAGACTCCTCCACTGTTTCTATACCATTCTTGGTGGTGTAATAAAAACTATAAAAATCTCCACCTCTTCCTTTAGCATAATTTGGTTTTAAACACTGAGGGTACACGCACAGGTGGAAGCTGGGCTCAAAGTAGGCACCAACAGCCGTGTGGGGTGGTTTTCTTGGGTTTTCTTCCTTTTCTCCCTTGTAGACTTACAGCTATGCACATACTTGAATTCTTGATTCACAGATGGAATCAAATCTTAATGCCTTAGATAAGTAGGTTCTTTGCTTTGATTTTGCCTTTCTTAACAGAATCTAATCTGTTTTATTAATAAAAAATAAAAATAATATTATCTTGGGAAAACACCTGCTTTTCTTTACAAGACAAGCAGCAGAGAGAAGACCATTGTGATAAAACTTGGAGAACTTTTGGTGCTTTCATAATTCATTGATAAGTATCTTTCAGCTGAAGTTGTCTTACAAGTTTTAGGGGAAATCATACGTAATCTTGGCTGCCTGACTTAAGCCCTCCTTTTGTTTTATAGGAGAGAAAAAGTTTAATTTAGAAGCTTTGGATGACTTAACAGAGCACATCCTTTTTAAAGCACTGCTGACTGCACACTTGGATTGCTCAGAGAACTGGAGGGAAGTCAGGTTGAAAGCTTTGCACCTCGTGTTTCTCTGTTTTGCAGAGAAAAAGATTTCATTCTCAGGGTCGTGAATGTAATTGGGCTTGTTTAGAAAAGGGATATTTTCGTAAATTTTGGCTTGTTTGAACTTACCATAGAATTATATAATATGCTGAGTTTGAAGGGACACATCAGGTTCATTGAGTCCAACTCCTGGCCCTGCACAGGACACCCTAAGAGTCACACCATTTGCCTGAGATCAGTGTCCAAACATTTATTGAACTTTATCTGGCTTGGTGCTGTAACCATTCCCCTGGGGAGCCTGTTCCAGTGCCCAGCCACCCTCTGGGTGAAGAACCTTTTTCTAATATCCAACCAAAACCTCCCCTGACACAACTTCAAACCATTCCCTCGGGTTCTGTCACTGGTCACCACAGAGAAAAAATCAGTGTCTGCTTATCCTCTTCCCCATGTGAGGAATTTTTAGCAGTGCTGAGGTCTCCCCTCAGTCTCCTCCAGGCTGAACAGACCAAGTCACCTCAGCTGCTCCTCAGTCAGCTTCCCCTCAAGGCCCTTCACCAGTTCCACAGTTTCTTGGGACATTAACCCTTATACTGGTGAGTTAAATTTGCTGCCCCCTCTCTGGGGTTATGGATTGAAAGGCTGGGAGCATTTGAGATGCAGAGTTAGAAATTAATCAGTGACCAATGGTACAAACAGGTTAATGATCACCAGATTAACAATAAGCACTATAGCAAAGAAGCATTTCCATTTAATTCTCTTCTACCTTAATTTTACCAACAGAAGTAACAGCCCTGTTGCAGTTTAAATAATTAATCTTTTCTAAGATGGTGCAGTCAATAATGTGTAATGATGAATATACATATATGTAGAATATAGTATATATTCTTAGTTTATATATATACCATATATAATTACTATTCAAGGGTTTATATCCAGGTAGGTGTATCAAACTAGATGTATTTTGAAGACCTGCTCTCATTAGCTTTAGAACTCAAATAAATGATGGGAAACTTGGGAAATGGCAGTTCCACCAGCCAGAATCATTCCAGAGATTTTGGCACTGGACTGGTGATTTGGAGGCCTTACATGGTAAATGTCAAGATGACTCATGTTCAGTTAGTGTCCACATACAGGCTGCAAGCCCCAAAAATAGAAACAATTGAATAATATTGATTGGCAGTTAAAGGATAACTTCATTATTTTATGTTTTCTGGTTGAAAGGTGGCTGCAGGGTTTTTTGTGACAATGGGGAAATCAGTCTGGGAGTAAGAACAGTGTGAGGCTCCAAGAGAACTTTGTGCTGTGGACTTTTGTTGTAAGATTTTGCTTAAATGTGATGCATTTCCAAAAAACCACAAACAACCCGTCTGAGCATTTCATAAAGGGAATCTAGATCTGATTTTTATCAAAGCAAATGGTTGCTTAGATGCCTGTCAAAGGAAGGTCCTAAAAAAGTCAACTTTCCCTGAGATGTGCTGGAACTTTTTCTTGGTGTCAAGACAGTTCAATTCTCCTCATCTCAATTCAACCTGGTAAAAGTCACATCATCCTGTTCAGATGTCTGATGGAAAGCCTAAAATCAGATTATATCCCCTTCAGGAAGCAGCAATGTCAGGTTTTCTTTAGGGTTTTTTGGTTTGGTTTTTGTTGTTGTTGTTGTTGTTATTTTTTAAAGTTAATCTTCTACAGAGTTTTTCAAACAAATTCTGTTCTGGATAGAGCAAAGACTACTGGCCTTTGTCAAATGCTGCTTTTGCTGGAGGCTTTCAAGAAGTGAATCAGTGACAGAGCAATTCAGAAACTTACACACTGGGGAGGCCAGTGCTTTCTTGTGCCTTTTGGTGGCCTGTAAGTGACATGTAGTAAGTTATTTCTTTGCTTTATGGAACACAGTTAGTAGGTGGGTGTAGCCAGACTGCCATTGCTGCACTTTTGCAGTGATGGTTTTTCTGCTCTCATTTTTTGATACAACTTGACAAACGTAAGCTGCCTGTACACTGCAAAGCCAATTTCTTCATGAAGATTTAAACTGATATTTTTTCTTTTTGGCCTTAAAGAGGAAATAAATTTGATTTCTCTGAAGTATTGCCAGTTACTGCGAATTGATAGAGTACAATATGTTTTCCTAGCCATATTTATCTGGGAAAGTGTTAGTTAATTTGAACTCTCTGCTTACCATCACCACTGGTTTACAAGCATTTAAAAGCTTGCTTTCAATGCACTTCTGCTCTTTTATGAGAGCAAGTGTATGTCCTGTGGTGACAAAAGCTTCCAATATATTTAATTTTCTAGCCAGAATAAACTACCTTGCAGAGGTAGCAACTAAGTAGCTAACCAGAATTTTCTCAGTATCTGTATGAGAGCATCTGATTTGCCTGTGCATTTTCAAATGTTGCTCTTCTCTTTATCTCTCAGTAATAAATATTTGAAGAAAATTATTCTGAGTTTTAGTTCTCCCAGCTGTAAGAAATTCACCATGACCGTAGAGCAGGCACCAGCCTCTCCCTATATACAGCAGCTGGTTTTCTACACCTATCTTTCAAAGTAGAAGTGCTCTGAATGTTCATTAAATAAAATAGAAAAATAATTATTTTACTAAATTTCAGTGATAAAAGGGTTTCCTGTCTTCTGGGCAGTCATTTGCATTTCCCTCTTGCCCAAGGGAAAGCTTCCATTTGCATTGACTATGAAGAATTTTGTTGACCTCATGGACTCCTGAGACCTGACAAACACCATGTCAAAATAAGATCAAGATTAAAAAATTGGTAACACACGTGAAAACTTAATTATAAAATAGCAAGTGACTATAGGAATAATAAATAGGAATACTTCTTCTAGAAAACACCATGATGTAGGAGGAAATGTAACTACTTGAAGGTTAAGTGTGATAACTCTCAGGATTTGCAATGACAGGTAAAAATTATTTCTGAGAAATCCTGATTACTTGTCAAATTGATCTCATTAATGGAGCCAGATGCAAGGTGATGCATTCAGAATTGCACATCTTTTATGAGGATTATATTTTGGAAGCTAATCCCCCTTAAAGCATTCAGGGGTTCAGTTTAGATATCTAACTGGGTGAAAACTAGTGGTGTTGGATATGATTAGAACACATCATCCTACACTAAAGCAAATCATTCTATATGTGGCTGGCTGATGTTTCACCACCTCCAGCCCTTGTTCTTGTGGAATACTTTAACGTGCTGGATGTCTCCTGTAAGCTCAACACAGCAGCAAGGAGGCAGCCTTGGAAATTCCTGGAGGGTGTGGAAGAGAACCTTCTCACACACCTGGTGAAAAATGAGCCTACAGGGGAAATGCCCCACCAGACTGTGGTTTACAGACAGAGAAGTGTTGGAGGGAGATGTGATGGTCAGAGGCTCTCTTGGACACAGCCACCATGAAATTATGGAATTTTCAATACTTGGAGCAGTAAGAGGGGGGCTGGGGGGGCAGGGGTAAGCAAAACCCTCTGGACTTCCAGGTATAGGACTTTGGCCTATTGAGGACACTGATTTGGGAAGGCCCTTGGGAAGCAGCCTTTAAAAACAAAGGGGCTCAGGAAGGCTGTATGCACTTCAAGAAAGAAATCTTGAAGGTGCAGGAGCAGGCTGTCCTTATGTGCTGGAAGATGAGCTGGCAGGGAAGAAAACCAGCCTGGCTGAGCAGGGAGCTTTTGCAGGAACTTGGGGAAAAAAAAGATGGAGTATCACCTTAGGAAAAGGGGCAGGCAACTCAGGAAGTGTTTAAGAATATCATGCAGAAAGAAAATTAGGGATGCAAAAGGTCGTTTAGAACTTAACCTGACCACTTCTGTAAAGGATAATAAGAAGTGTTTTTATAAACACATTAATAACAAAGGGAGAGCCAAAGGAAACCCCCACTCTTTGTTGGGTGTTGGGGGGGAATATAGTCACCAACGATGAGGAGAAGGCTGAGGTACTTAACACCTTCTTTTGAGATGCTCCCAAGTCCCTGGGAGCAGATGGGATCCACCCCAGGGTGCTTGGGGAGCTGGGGGAAGGATCCCCAGGCTGCTCTCTTCATTTTGGTGTTTAGCCAAGAAAGAGTTAATTGACGTTGGATTGATCAAAATCTAGGGAAAAGCAAATTGAAAAATCAAAGGGGCCTCCTTTCAAGTAGGGAAAAATGTCAATATCATGTAGCTGGAAGTTGATTCCAAACAAATTCGGACTCGAGTTAAGGCCCATGTTTTAACACTAATTAACCAATGGAAAAAATCTCACTGATGAAGGTATTAATCATCCTTGACGATTTAAAATCATTCATTGTTAATTCAGAAACTCAATAGTCAATGACAGTGCAAAGTCCTATGGCCTCTGTTTTGTAGCCTGGAAAATAAGGCCTAGAAGAATTGCTTTATCAAAAAAATTCTGTGAATGCTTAGAATAGGGAATGTTTCATTCAGTTAAATTCCCTCTTGTATATAAAGCATCCATAGTTGTCTGAAGAGATAAGCAAGGCCTGCTGTCTTGGCAGCTGTGAGATCAGCATCTGAAATTTCAAGATAGTTCCTTGCATGCTACTGAACTCTGTCCTTTAATGTATCTTTTTATTATAACACAAAAATGGTGGCTGCACAAGGACATTTTTGCTGGGGATTTAGGAATGGAAATGGTTGCATGAGTCATGCTGAAGCCAGATAAATTTTTCAGCTCTGTATGGTTTTACTTTGATGTTAGCTTGTTGATTTTCATGTTTTCCAAATAAATACCTGTGATGTTGAATGAAAAAACATTCTGTATTTCCTGTCATTTTCAAAAAATGATGCCTTGCCTTGATCTCTCTTAACAGCAACATTTGCTGCTTGAGGTGCTGGAAAATGCTGTCAAGTTTTCTGGTTTGTTTAGGTGCTGCTTCATTTTCCTCAGAATATGTTTTCTGGAATGGCCTATAGCTCCTATTTATCCTCCAAGTATTAATTGCTCCTTAGTGAAGGAGCAATCTAATCCACAGTGCTCTGGGGTACACAGGAATGACCTTGTAGATTTGCTGAGCTGGTAAAAGTATAGGAAAGTCCCACTGCACTGACTGTTTTTTCCACTGGCTTTGTTTTTTAATCCTAATGAAATCCAGTTCAGAAGATGAACTGGGTAAACTGTTGCTGGCAGCAGCCCCTTTATCACAGTTAAGTGATACTGAGTGCAATTTTTGTAAAGAGACAGACCTTTTTCATGTACTATTTTGCTCATGACTAAGTTTTATCTTTAAAACCATTTTTCCCCTAATAAAAAAAAAAAAAAAAAAAAAAAAAAAAAACCAAAGCAAAAAAAAGGAGTGGAACATTTTTGCTGATACATGGAGTCCTTTGTGGAAAAAGAATGGATATTCCTACTGCCAGGCAGTTCTTTTTTCTTTAGCTCTGTCCAGATTAGGGTATTTGGGTAACTTGTTAACAGCAGATCTCAGCCTACTGAGAAGCAGGAGACTGTTGTTAAGTGTTTATTATTCACAGATAAAATGAGGTAGTAGGAAATTCTTGGTGGGATAAACAGTGTTGATGTCACTGCTTTCATTGCAAACAGCAGGAGTTTAATCAGATACTTCAGAGGCACCAGAGTTAAACCCATGTACTGAGTGAGTTTGAAAAATCCCACTCTGCAGAGTTTGCTTTGAAGATGGAGAAAATCAGTGGCACAGCAGTGGAAGAGATCAGGATTTTGTCCTCCTGTGTGTCCTACCTGTGCACAGACTACATCATATGTCTGCTGCCACCAAACTGCTTTATCTGAAACAGGCTGAGGGATGTCACCTCAGCAGGAGACAGCGTGGGTTTTTGTAAAGGTGAGGCTGAGTGATGTGGGGAGATGGGCTGCTGGGGGAAGAGCCCTTTAGGTGAACTGGAAGAGCCAGTGCCTCAGGTGGGGCCCAAAGGAAGGGAAATCCTGGAGGGGTGAGGCTGCCTGTGGGGTGAGGCCATGTGGCTGTCCCCTGGCTGCCTGTTCCTGGTGGCATTCTGCCCTTGGGAGCAGGAGCAGCCTGTGGGCAGCGGGCACCCCCTCCTGGACCCAGCCTGAAGCCATCCTTTGGCTCAGTGGGCACCCTATAACTTCTGTGAGCTTGTTTAAAGTTCACACCAGTTGTAAACTATTGGATCTTCTTGTTGCCCACTGCAGATTGGATTTACAGCTGCCTTTTCCCTGCTGAGGATTTACAGCTGCCTTTTCCCTGCTGAAAGGCTAAAAAGCAATCGTGGCTCTGCTGATGGTTCTGGCAGTGTGGCTGTGTCAGGGTTTCCTCAGGCTCTGTCACAGCTGAAGTCTTGGACTCTCATTCTGACTACTGAGAGTGTTAATTATCTTTTGGGCTTCATTCTTCCTTTTCTTTCCAGGCAACCCATTTATTCTCTGTGCCAACTAGTATAAGATATGGACAAACAAGGGAAGCTGTTATCTGAATGTTGCTCTCCATCCACTCAGACACAAAGTGGTGGAAAGGGAATCAGGATTTGTATGCCCAGTATCACAATTCCTATGATGAACTACTGAGTTCATTTTAATCCTCAAGGAAACTAAAGTTTGCAGGATTACTCTTTTTATTATTGTGTTCCCCAAAAGCTGTCTGTGGACGAATCTTGGCAGAGCTGAGCAGTTCAGAAACAAGCACACACCTGAGCTCTCCCAAACCTGTAACTAGGTGTGGTTCCTCTGGTAGCTGCACATACTGCCAGCTGATCTATTTTGCATGTTTGAACTTGGGCTCTTGGCACAGCAGAGCAGTAACTGATGCTGTGTTGTAAAGCAGGGCCAACATAAGCATTAGATATGGGATTTTTAAAGTTAGCTCAGTGGTTTAAACACTAATTGGGGATGCAAGATCAGCTTAGTCTTCTTCATGAAAGCAGCCTTTGTGGAATGGGATACTAATTCCTTGCTGCTGCTACGGTAACAATTTCATGTGAAGTAGGTGAATTTATTTTTATACATAGTCTAGAGGCGGCTGCTCACTTTGTTTTAAGAGGTTTTTAAATATTCAGTGTGCAACAGAACAGCTTTAACTGAGCAAAGAAACCACCTTCCCAGTCCTAGGTGGGGAAAGCAGTTAGGAGGGAAGAGTAATGTTTTAGTGTCTTAGGCAGAAAAGAGTGTTGAGCCCTCCCAGGCAGGTTTTCAATCACATTCAAGCTGGATGCAACCCTCTTTGTTTTTGCTGCTTGTTAAGAAAAGGCTTATACCCTGCTCTTGTCCATCAGAAACATGCTTTTAGGAGGAGGTACCAAGCTTTTAGTCCTAAAAGTGTTGTCCCAACAGTGCCAGCAGAGGCACCAGTGAGGATGAATGTAAAACATTCTTGCCATAAATGTCCAGTATGCAGTGCTCAGAGTATGGCTGTCTGTGTTGGAAGAGAATGGAAGGGAAAAAACCCAAGGGAATGATTCTGAATTCTGTAGGACTTGTCCATTTAACTTGCCTTTTCCAGAACTTCTGCTCAGTAGATTCCTGATTAGGTTAGAACCTTGTGAAATGCAGACACTCTTCAAAAGAAAAGCATTTTGCCAAAAAGTGAAGGCATCATAGTATTGGCTGTGTCCTATAGGCCATTTTCATGGATGAGTAAATCATCCTAGATTGGGGTGAGACTGCAGAGTTAAAAATGAAGAACTACTTGGTGGCTTACATTATAGAAATTTCTCAAGATCTTTATGTTTAGAAGGTTTTGCTATTGCTGTTTGCAGGTGTGCTGATGACCATGTTCTTTCTAGGAGCTGCAGTTCTTCAGAAAAATTATTATCTTGCAAAGAATTTTGATGTTTCAAAATGAAGTTGTAATTAAAACAGGAAGTGAAACCATAGGAAAATAGCAAAAAAAAAAAGAGAATGTAAGCATTCCCCACCTGAAATGGCAAATTTAAAATGTGGTTTTCCTGAAAATTGAATTTAGAGTTTCTTTCATGTGTCATTGACCAAGTTTCAAATTACTTTTCCCAAGGTGAATACTGGGCAATATTTGTATTGAATCCATAAATTTCACTGGAATATTCCTCACCAGAAACATTTGCTGGGATTTGTCATGTCCCTATAATCGAAAAAAAGAAATCCATTAAAAATTTTTGAACAGGAGAATTATTTATGGAAAAGTTTTGGTTGTCCCAGGTTCAGAGGATAAGGGAGAATAACCAAATAAGTTGAGCAGAGAAAAATTTACTGCTGGCATGTTGTGGGGCACACCAGACTAAATTATAAATTTCATCTTATCTTCAACAACAGCCAAAAGATGTGGAAGAATGTTTCTCATTTCATGAAGCAGGAATTCAACACTTGCATTGATTCTGCCCTGAAAAGTCCTTTCTGGCAAGGAACACTCTGGGATTGTGTTGGGTCTGTTGACCTTCAGGTACTTTGTGTGTTCTTACAATGACTCCATCAGTGGAATGCCCCTGAAAACCGAATACCAGCCCAGGGCTTTGCTGCACATGCTGCATGGGTGGTGATCATGGGAGAGACAGATGCTCTGCAGGCAGCTTCATACTTAAATTACTGTCTGAAGCAGACTCTGGAGAAAGAAGGAAGTTTCAAGCCTCTATGCTTCCTTTGCTCCACCTTGATAAATTTGATTTGGACTGCGTGGTCATGTTAAGAAGGAGTTAAAATAGGCAGGTCTGGAACCTGCTGAGCAGTAGGAACTAACACCTACCTATTGTGAACCCACAAATTCATTCAAGACTACCTTCCTTTTCAGACCAGCCTGGAACAGCAGCTTAAATAGACATTTAGGCAGATGATTAAAAACAATAATTAGAAGTTGGATATGAACAGTTACATGTGTGTTACTTTTAAGTAAATTTGTAGGCATTGCAGGCAATGAGTGCAATGTTTGATAGGAAAGAGTGTATTGTTTGGTTATAGAAATGTGTATTTGAGAAATAGGCACAGACTTCAGTAAATACAAACAGATCCAAGTGATGTCATAAGAATTCTCTTAAGGCTTGTGTTTAACATGCACAGTCATTACTGACAGTCAATATTATCACTTTCTTGGCAAATCATTCCTGAATTTTGTGGTATATTTTTCTTTTTGAAAGAACAGTGCTGCTGGGGAGACCAGCATCCTTGGAAGGGAAAAGATACTAGATCAACAAAGCAACAAATAGGCTTTGAACTTTGTAAATAGGAGTGTTTTTGCATAAAGACATTGCTACTGATCCTATCCTTAGCTTAGAAATAGTTTATTTGGAAAAGAAAATGGACTGGAATAGTCTTTGTTGTAGTAGTAGTTTACCAAGTTAGAAATTTCCAAGTCTACTATATACTCAATTGACTTCTATAATACAAATGCTTTTGTAAAACAGGCACTCAGTGGTGATCTTAGAAAATAAAGATAGTTCCTTTGGTTCAGGAGAGCTGTGGTTTGCAAAACTTCTAGTTTGCAAATGCCTCATCAAAACAGTGGTTCTCAGGGAAGAGATCCTCATTTGCAGTGAATTTATCTAATTACTCGCTGTGGTGTGATAAACTGTATTATCTTTCTCATACGTACTGTAAATACCTAGGGAGAGACGTATGGTATTTGCAAATATTACAGTTTTATCTCATTGACACTTGATAAATAATAATAATCCCATGATCACCAGAGTCAGCAAATAGTTTCATCCTGGGAACAGCTTAGTATCAGCTGCAATTACTGGCTAACTCTTAAGCCAACAGTTCTGGAGAAACTGCTACTTCCAGTGGATTATTTCTGGATTTTGTATGCAGTGTTGTCAAGAGACTTACACTGTTGTACAGTAAGGCTATTTTTCCTTGGGGAAAGTGCTTGTTGATTGGCTTTGTCTCAGCAGGAACTTGGAAGGCTGTGTTGCCTGATGCATAATTAACATCTGAAAGCAAAGGTCACTGGAAAGCTTTGGCATTTAACAGATAATGCTGGCATACATTTGAATAATTTTCTATTTCTTGTCTTGAAATATTTTAAAAATCTAAACTATGGGTTTTACGTACATAACAGAGCTGGCAGCTATTTAGGCAACTTTTATACAAGTTTTCATAAATATTCCCTTGACAGCTGAACATTTCTACCTCAAGTATACGTTTTTCATAGAAAATTACATTGCTGCCAGTTTCATTCTGAAGTCTGTCAAGGAAAAGGTACTTTGCTGTTGAAGTTTTCACTGGATTTTCAGGTGTTGCTGTAACTTTTACTCCTTTGTTTCATACCATCTTTTTGCCCAAAAGAAAGGACAGCAGGCATACAAATGTAGGCATTTTTGAAATGGTACAGGAAAGTCTCATTTTGAGTACCTGGCTACCTTTGGAGAACTTAGCTGCATCCTGAGGAAGACAAGTGAGGAATGCAGAGAGTACAACTAAGAGCATGATTGTCCACGTCTAAATGGCATTTGGATGGATTTATGAAAAGGAAATATAAAAGACAACACTGACTGTGTGTTTTTGGCTGTCCTTGAAGAAAGACCCCCTTGAGACAGCAGTGCTCTTCAGCCATTGCTTTTCCCAACACTGAGCAGAGCCCTGGCCTGGCTTGATCTTTGCAGTAGGGGAAGTTCTGTAGGTGGGTAGTGAGACCCTTGCTGCAGACACAGGCTACAGATCTCTGCTTTTGCCTCTAACAATTACTTCAAGCTGCAGAGAAAGGCTTTAGTTGCAGCTGGTGATGGGTTTGAGGTGGAGGGTGCAGGGACAGAGATATTTGCCATTCTCCTCAGTCTCTCACTCCAATTTTAACGTGGAGCTCTCTGACAGTTGTACTGTCAGTGCCAACATTCAGGCTCAGGACTGAGTCACAACAATTCTGCTTGTCTCTGCTTGTGCACTTAGCCCAGGGAAATGCAAGGGAAGTTGATTTAATAGAATGTGTTCCAGCTAAGTTGCCTTGCCTTGGTTTTTTCCCTGGTGGTGGAGCATGTCCATCAGCCGATTTTAGTGCTCATAGGACCCAGGTAACTTAGTTGCATGTTCAAGCCCTAAGGTGTCACCTCTGGAAAAGACAGGGGAAATTTTTTTTTTCCATGCATAATAAAGCACAGAAATATAAATGCTTAAAACTGAATTTTAATTTCTGTTTTAACAGGACAAAGTTAAGAAACCAGTGGATTTACTTTGTAATAGTTATATTTTAAAAGTGTAAAAGTTTCAAATGTCTGACTTCTTTAAATACTGTTTTCAGAGCAGCCCATGGAGGCTAGATGCTGTTATCTAGAAACTGTGTGGTATGCTCTGTGAGATCTGCCTTGGAGCTGATAACATACATCCTTTGTGTATGATAATCTTGAGGCCTCAACAGTGCTTCAGAAAAGATGGAATTCAGCCTGTCCTTCTGTGAGGGGGTGCAGGAGAAAGGGGAGTCTGATTGAATTACATGATAATTCGTCTTGGTTTCCTCTTGTCTTTCCTACTGCAAAAGATATAAGTACAACAGTTATCAGATGATTTTTTTAGCATTCTTTGCAGTGAAATAAATACAAAAACATTTTATAAATATGAATTATGTTAATCCAAGATAATGATGAAAGTAATTTTTTGCTATTGGATGAGCAAGCAGCTGGATGGCTGTGCCCAAGAAATATAAGAGTTGTTGTATGTGCCTGTGTTGCAAAGAATTTATTTAGCTTTAGCTGAAAAATCTGAAGTGATAATTACATCTGTGTGTTTATCAAACATCTGCAAATTTTTCCATTTCAGTGAACACAGCTAGTGCCTCCCACTGGTTATTTTTAACCATCCCTCTGAATCAGTGTCATGAAGAGCTGAGATTTTTAGAGCATAAGAATGCAGTTTGCTATTGTGGAAATAACAGAGTCACATGCTGCCTGATGAAATGTCAACCATAAGGTTCTTCAGTCTGAAAAATGGTGCAAAAGCAGTACTCTAGTAAAAAAAAAAAAAAAAAAAAAAAAAAAAAAAAAAAAAAAAAAAAAAAAAACTAAAACAAACCAAAAAAAAAAAAAAAAAAAAAAAACAAGTATCTGAAAATGCTCCATGGCACACTTTTGTAAATAGATTGTGTTTTTTACAAGTTGGTGTGGAATAAAAAAATACTGTTAAATATGACTTTCATTAAGAGTTAAACTTTCTTCAGAGGTTGTTTTCTATGCTAGTGCAAACTATAGTTAAGTCCATGTAAATACACTAGATTTTATTTTTTAAAGACATTCTTTCTCTTAGTGTAAAAGAAGAAGGTGCATTTTCCCTAATGTGTAATTACTATTTCGTATTTGATTTTAAAACATTCAGTAAAATTTAAATAAGGAAACATTAAATAGATTTGAGAGATTTAGGTAATGCAAGCAATAATGTACAAGAATATTTAGCCCCATGCCCCTCCCCCCACAAAAAATGCCATCAACTGCCCTACCATAACACATAGGGACACGAAATTCAGCAAATTTTAACCAAGTTAGAGACTGTTGCATCAGCACCTGTGACACACAGTGAACACATTCCACATTTGGAATTTTCATGTAGAATGGATTATCAGACTCCTTAATTTTGAAGCTTTTTTCTTGTATACATGTACTTGTCAGACAGGAATTTGTATAAAGATTGAAGTAAGTAATTCATCTACCATTTAAGAAAAATTTAGCAAGTTTTAAAAGATTAAAACCAGATAGGAGTCCATCAATTTAAATATGTTCAGCTTGACAGACCACTTAGTTTCTCAGAATAAATAAGTGAATTGAGGTCAATTACTGTCTTACAGTAATTTCCTATACATTGTGAAGGAGGAGGTACATATGAAGGTGGAAATAAGAGTTGGTTTTGATAGTATTTTCCTTGGAATCAATTCCAGCTGACAGCTTTAAGATCTCAGTTCTGGGAAATGCTGAGCACCTGCAACTGTGAGCAATCAGTGGCAGCCAGGAGTTTTCCTTCCAGGAGGTCAAGCCCTCCATGACCAGGCCCTCTCAGCAGTGAGGAAAGATGCATGGATAGGCTGGAAGAGCATGCTGGTGATGCAAAGCCATTCAAGAGGTAGGTATGAGTCATGTTGGGTATTGTTACATAAGTATGCATATTTGTTTGCTTTTTGAGAAAATGCAGGCACAAGCACAGTTTCTTAGGTGAACAGAAGCTTCCCAAGGAAATAACTGCACTTTTTTTTTTAAACTATGAGGTATTTCTTCATTTGACATGTGATATTTACCTTATGTAAAGCATTTGTGACTTTTTTTTTTCTATTCTGAATGCTTCATGACCATCCAATAGGCAGTGAGCATGATTTGCTCATGGCAACATCTCACACATAGATAGGAGTTTCAGGGTGATGATATAGGATAGGAAGAAGAAACGTAGTGATTTCAGGAAAATATTTTAATTTCTAATAAAACAATCACTGCCACAAGCAGTGAAAATCCAGTGATGCCTTCTAGAAGCTGGTACAGAATATTCTGGTGATAAAACAATTCACTGCCTGTGGCACGTTGACTCTAGCAAATGAATCACCACTGAAAGCCTGTGTTTAACAGAATAGCTATCTAAGTTGATGTTAATAGCAGGCACCCAGGCCTTTAAGGTTCTTAAATCCACTTCAGTGGATATTGATTTGGATAATAAGAAATATTTCCTTAGGGAAACACTTGATAAAAGAGCTTAAGGCAAGGGGAAGTGCTTTTGCATGGCAGTGGATGTGAAGAAAGAGAATATTTAGCCAAGCAGCAATCTCTGTGACCAGCTGTGTTTGTGATTTTTTGTGCTGCCACACCAGAAGCATTTTGCTACCTCCCCTGGAGCCTGGAAGCAGTGCTGCTCTCAGGGTGGTTCTGCCCTTGACAGCAGAGAAGCTGCTGCTGTGGGTGTGTGAGCTTGCTGAGCTCCTCTGGCAGAGCAGGCAGGGCGTGTGAGCCCCTGTGTGATGGACTCAGGGCTGCAAGGGCTCCTCCAGAAGGGCTCAGCCTCTGCCAGTGGGGCTCTGCAGGACAGTCACCTGCCCAGAGGCAGGAGCAATGTGCCAGGCTCTCCAGCACCCCACACCTTCCAGTCTGAGAGTCCAGCCTGCTACTGCGCTCGTGATGTGCTGCAAAAATTAGGAATGGTTATGGACAGACCTTGGCTCAGGTTTAGACTTGTTCAGCAGCCCAGACTGTGCCTCACCGAGCACTGGGGTCAGGTTCATTGCATGCTGCATTTATGCAGGATACTGGGGTAGCAAGAATGTTGGGAATTGGGGCTGAGGAGAGAGGTACTAGCAAAGGGAGAGGGAGACAAGGGACCAGTGACAGACTTTTCTTAAGAGAAAGAGTGACTTCTCAAGTTATCATGCATGTTTATTTGGGCTTGTGTTTTAGTTTGATCTTATGATACTTAAATTAGAGCTAAATAAAAAAACCATCCTTTTTTTCTGTCCCTGCTCACCTTCTATTGCAGTGCAGACCTGCTTGACATGTTTCAGATGCAAGATGAGTGCTGCCCCTGAGACTTGAGCAGCCTTCTCTGTGCTGCTGGAAGAAGTCAATGATCCATCTGGGGAGGGTGAGGATGGTGTCACTGGAAGCATTCCTTTAGTTCACCCCCTTCCAGTGCTCACTTGCTGATAGTCACTTCCCTGAATATGGCCTCTTTTCTTTAATTCCATCCCTTTGCTTTGCATTCCAAAGCTACTGATGTGCCAGGTGCTGTGAGGGCCCCTATTCAGATCAGGATGCCTTAAGAGAGTCTGAGTGTGTGGGATGTGAGGAAACTGGAGCTCGGTGGGAGCAGTGCCCGATTCCCCAGGGAATTGTGACTGAGAGGGGTAAGGGAAATGTGAATGCAGTGCAGTGGAAGGAGATTGCTGAAATATGGCTTTTGGTGCACTGCTGGTGTAACTAGAGAGCTTTGAATGCCATATTGTAAAGGCACCCTGATAATGGAGTTAAGGGATTAAGTGATATGGCAGCAGTGACAGGGGACAGTTTGTGATTATTTTCAGTGTGTCGGCCAGATGAGAGAGAAATGGAACAGATGTGAAGACTGGGAAGGAGGAAACAGATACAGGCAAGACACAAATGAAGAATTTAGAGGTGGAAAAATGGAAAAGAGGTGGTTTATGTAATTCCAGACAGTTTTTGAGTTGTCTTTAGAATTGAAGAACAGAGGCAAAGTTTGTGGGATAGTTTATATCTTTCAGAATAGAATGTTTCATTTTTAAAAGATATATAGGTGACATGCAGATGTATTTGAATAAAGTGAAAACCAGATTTTATATACAGCAAGTTTCAGTATAGTGAATCTCTCAACTTTCAGGTTCCTGAATGTTTCAGGAGGAGGGTAGAGAAAAGAGGGAGACTGATCATGTGTTTCAAATCAGCTACCTTTGATGTGTTCTGATGAGGGAGGGAAAGAATAAATGTCAACCTTGAAATAGGAGTTAAGCATGAACAGTCTGGGTAGAGGTATATGCCAATCTTATTAGGGAGGCAGTTGTTTCATATCTTTGTCAACAGCATAACTGACCATTGCTAGAAAGTACCTGGATAAAAAGAACTTGCCTTTTGCAATTCTTCTATTTAAGTGCATTTCAGTAAGCACAGAGGACTGGATGCACCTCTGTTGGGAAAAAGAGAGGAGAGAAAATATTGTGGATTTATTAACAAGCACTCAATCCAACTTGGAATACACACAAGCTGCTGATGGGAGAGGGAGAAGAAAAGGTCGTGTGAGTTTGGATTAGTCCTTGCCTGCAGGATTGTATCCACAATCATGAGTGGACAGTGCCTCAATTTTTAATTTTTACACAGGACTCGGATGCCTTGAGGAGTGCTTTGAGATGACATTTTATACACCTTTTCAAAGGCAGCAGTAGCTTGGTATGAGTGAAACCTTAGAGGGTTTGTGAATCTGTTCTTTGAGGTCACACAAGCAGATTGATTTTGTGACCTTATAATAAAAAATATCTGGTATGTACAAAAGCCCTGTAATAGAGTTGACAGAAATAGAGATAGTCATGGAAGTAGAATGTAACAGATAGAAAGTGAAAGTAAAAAGTCAGTAAGGGAAGATATAGCTCAAGCAATTACACTTCTTCCATTCCTATGGCAGGCATTGTTACCCATTCTTGTGATTGTTGTCACAGTGGTTGTCTTTTTTTATGCATCAACTGAAAAAAAAAGAAAAGAAATTTTTGAAAGTATTCTTAGAAGTGATAATAATGAGAATTTATGAACAGCATTGAGATTAATAAAATCAGGTATTATAGAGAGCAATTTTTAACTTAATCATCATATTACAGCCAGTCTGTACATATCTTGTATTCTTTATCATGAAACATTTAGGCTTTCCTTTCTTCTCTTTGATTATAAAGTCAAAAGATCAGGCTGCTGCCTTTTTTTGAGACATTTCAGAGACTTAGGGTGCTCTATTTTCCATCCTGGGTTGTCACCTGATTATCTAGGCTTGTCCCTTTTGATGGCAACTTTAGAGTACTCTAGTTGTCTGAGTGTTTTTTTGTTTGGTTTGGGTTTTAATTTTTTTTTTTTTAATAACTGCTGTTTCCTCTGCAAGTTGTACACAGAATAATTTATAATTTACCTGACTTGGTGGCAGCTCTTGGGACTCCAGATTAGAATGACTTGCTTTTCTCTTGCTTTGTTTGCTTTGTCTTGAATGTTTGTTAGAGGCACAATGTTTTTCTCACAGCACATTCTTATTTCCTGTTGAACACACCACCAGCATCTCCCAATGCAAGCATCATTCCTGATGTTCAGACCTTACAGTGCTCAGTCAGAGGCTTCAATTTCTCTTAACTTCCTCAGCCAGTTCCTTGCCCCAGCTCTGTATGTACCATGTAGGTATGGACCTGTACTAATTCATCAGCCTGTAAATGTTAAAAACAGCACTTCTTCACTTTTGCCATTTACCTCCATATTTTATTTGCCTCAATCTCCTAGTGAGGGTTAGCTCACTGGGACAGACCCTCCAAACATGTTTTGTGACAGCCCTTTCCTTGCCCACATCACTGTTTCTGATACTGCATTTATCCAACTGTGCATTTATCCAACTCAACATCCCAGTGGCTTTTGGGCTCAGCTGCTGCAAATTTTTCTGTGGTTCTTACTGAAATGTTCTTCTTGACCTACCACTGCTGTCTCAGTCAACTCTTGAATATTGACATAGTTTACTAACTTGGAGAAGAATGCATGCTCTTTGTTAGTGCTCTATTAACCATTAATGTATAAAACCCTGAAGTTTTTCTGCCACAACTGGGGCTCAGTTCTTTTATTTAGCATAAGGGATTTTCCCCCAAAACTTTTTACAGTATTTAACAACTAAAAAACACTAATGTCACCAAAAAAAGGATTTTGGTGTTCTTTGTGAGTCACTAATAACTACATGAACCACTTCTTGTGCCTGCAACCACCCTGTTGTGCTTTGTTATGACTTGGCTCAAGTTCAGTGTTGCTTGATTGGTTTATGTTAGTCTCCTGCCTTTTTTGCCATACTGTGAGCTAATGAGAGGAGGTTTGACTGACTGAGTTTGCCAAATAAAGCTTCTATGAGGATCATCATCAAAAGGTTTCAGGAACACTTAATAAATTAATCTTAATTTCACCTTCACAAACATCACTCATATATCTTCTTACATGGTGGATAACTCAAAAGCTGTTTATTTATTTCTTCACACTTGATTTAGATAAGGGTACTATTTTATTTAGACAAGAAAGTTGGCATGATTAGTGAAGACTTTGTTTCAACTTTCTCTAAGGAGTTTGGCTTAAATTTTCTGGGATTTTTCCTCAGAAAAAAAGAAAAAGACAAAAATACTTGCTCCACAAGAAAGTTGCTTACACACATTTATGTAAGGCTTAATTTCCCTTAAAATAATGCTTTGTGACACTACTGGCTTCCTCCCAAGGTCAGAAAGAGGGACACAGACTACTGATTTATTGTATGTATTTTAAAGTGTGTGAAAAAGTATATATTTCTGAAGCTTGGCAAATTTGACAGGTGAGGCATCAATTTTTGGAAATGCTCCCTTTAGATATTTTTGTACTGTTTCTAAAATTATTTGTGACACTTCTGGGGAGGACTGGGGGGTTGATGAGATAATGTGGCTGGTAATTGCCTGCATGAGTGCTGTAACTAGAGGTGATGGAAATATCTGTATTGCATGACTACCTTTTTCTATAATATGCCTTGGGTTGACAGTCTTATTTTCCCCCTATCATGGCAGAATGATGATGGTGAAGTCATGTTTAAGGGTAATTACATGAAATTGATTTGGTCAGAACGTTTCAAATCTTGCTTCTCCCTGGCCTTCGATGGAAAGAAGATACTGAGCTACAATCAATATTGTTTACTTTCTCAATTATCATGTGTAAATTCAAGTCTAAGCTTTTGCAATTCAACTACAACAACCCTTAGATAACCACTCACCAATTATCCAAGAAGACACACTATTTTTTCCCACTTTTTTGCTTTGGAGAAAATGAACTTCATCTCTAAATGATGTCTGCCTGAGAACACTTATGAATGTACTGGAAGAGTTGTGACATGTTTTAGCAATTTGTACCTGTAACTCAAAATGTAACTTCTCAGTTTTCACAGCCACCTTGCATCTTAATTGATAGATTAAAAACTAAATGCAAACCCACCACCATACATTCCTGTCTTCCAGGAATATTTCAGGGTAAATAAAGTTCATTGTAGGATGGCCCAGTCTAACTTATGGTTTAGGACCATAGAAGCAAATTTGGTTAAAATATGTCAGCCCTTAGAAATTTTCTTTACAATCTACAGTTTGGGTTTTTTTTTTTTTTTTGGTTTTTTTTTTTTTGGTTTGGTTTGGTTTGGTTTGTTTGTTTGTTTTGGGTTTTTTGGGGGTTTTTTGTTTGTTTGTTTGTTTTTTTGTTTGGGTTTTTTTTGGGGTTTTGGTTTTTTTGGGGGTTTGGTTTGTTTTTTGTTTTTTTTTCCTCCTATTAAATCTAACTTTATGGAAAGAAAGATGAATATGTGTGCAGTGCTGTAAACTGCCTTTTGTTGATCTTATGGAAGAAACAGCACTTGACATGGGTTAGGTGGCTCTGTGGTTTTTTTTTACAAAACTGCCTGCAGTAATTTTGCAGGTAAGGTGAACCTGCAACACCAGTGCATTTCTTTACTAGGTGATGTATTTTCTGACACTAGTGTTCTCTTATGGCCTTTCTTTTTTGGTTCTGGCTGCTCAGATCTCATCAGTACTTCTCTGATGCTACTGGGGGAGACCTTCAAAAGTCTTGAGGACCTCTTTATTTAACTGAACCCCCTCAAGTAGCACTCCTGGATTGATTTGTCTGCCAGCTATTGTGCAGCTCAGGGTGTGGAATGGTCCAAAAATCAGAAGATGATACTCTTCTTGCACTAATGATAATTCTCTTGCACACCACGTCCCTTTCTATTTAACAGTGTGGATGTAGTGCTGGAAAGAGATGTCCTTTTGATAGTGCTGTGGAAGAAGATTAACTAGAAAAAGTGATTGTCATACATAAATGTGCAAGCATGCCTAAGCAGAAATTAGTTTAATCTCCATGGGGCATGTAGGTCTGGTCTCTTCACCCAGTGTGCTAACTACTGCAAAGTGCAATGATGGGTTAGTTTGGAGACAGAGAAACATATTGCATCCACATGCCCCCACTTGGCCTAAATGGAAACAGAATTTAACCTTCACTGGCAGGTAGAACACACACTGTTGGCCCTGAGGTGATTGGCTGTGCTCCTGGGACAACGCCAGTAACATTTCAAAGAGCGTTGAAGATGTGTAATTGAACGTGGAATGCGAGAGGAAAGGTTACTTCTGCAATCCTTATTCAAACATGGATCAACTTTCCTAGTCACAGGCCTCAGTTTTAGGAGAACACAGCCTGTGTTCCATGTCTAGCTGTCCCAGGCTTCTATCACAACTATGGTAACAGGTCGGGGTTCCTCTCCTCTGTGAGGTGCTTGTAGAGAATGTACCACTGAACTTTGGTTCTGAGGGTAGGGATTCTGGCAGCCAGCACCTTTTCCAATGCTGTGCCTTAAACAGCATCTTCCCTTTCTGGCAAGGTGTAGAGAAGTGTCTGGAGCAGTGCTTACACACAGACCTGCAGCAGATACAGGTCTGTAGGTGTGGCCTATTTGTTGTGAAAGTAATAAGGCAGAAGTCATTAGGCTGCAGTCTCATTTCAGTCTCCAGTATGCCTGAAGTGTCTTGGGGCAGCATGTCATTTCTCTGAGTGGGAAAATGTGTGAGACAGCCTTGCAGAGGGAGATAGCAGCCCCACTACCCCATTTGTGTAGGTGCCACAGCAGAGGTGCCAGGGGACTTTATACAGGTCTGCAGTGAGCACAGGGCAGCAGCACCTGGCATCCTCCCTAGACTGGAGGAGGTATTTGGGGAAATAATTGCAAACATTTCTGAAAAATGTTGTTTTGTTCCATTAAACATTGTGACTACAGAACCCTATACACAAGTACTGATGAGGGCAGAACTCCCAGAAGCTCTCAAATGGGTATTCTTACAACTGAGAGTGAGGCACTCCAGCACATCACTATTGTAGAGACATTATCTTTTTAACTGGTCGCCTTTTGCTTCCCAGAGCTGAACAGCATGTTGTATTGACACTTTCTTCTTTGTGCTTTACTTCCTTCTCTAAACCCTGTAAAAATATATTTTTTACATATCCTTTGGCAGAAGGATGATTTCCCATGGCTTGTCCTGCCTTACAAAGATGTGTATCATTGTCCTGGAGCATTGGTTCTACTACTGGGTTGTAAGTAGTGAGGTCTCAAGACTATTTGTTATGGCCCTGTGACTTCTAAAAGGAAGTAGAAGCTAACAATTTCCTATATGTCTTTTACTCCACCCTTTAGATCCACTCCCACAAAACAAGCCCTAGAGCCCCTTTCATAAACTTTTTTGTATTGCAGAGTTCAACTCTGTTGTCTGTATACCAGAGAGATGTGGGGGTTGGGGAGAAAAGGGTAGAGTAGATATCTTGGGAAGATAGAATTCATTCTCAATTTGGAGCAGCAATTACTCTAGCTATGAGTAAAGAATGATATGGTGGGCTGAAACAAAATTGAATATCAGCTCTCTGTAGAGCTGGATGGTTGTTAAACTGTAGGAGCAATTTCTGGACTACAACCACAACTACCAATGCAGGCTGTGAGTGCCTGTAGCAGAAAGGTAGTGAGAATATTATGTACATTCTTGTTTTGTCGGTTATGGGATGAAAACTTGGCCAAGCCTTGATTTTCTTCTAAAAGCTAACCAAACACTGGACAAACCCTCAGTATTAGGACTGTTCTTCTTGAGGAATTAATAGATTATAACTGGAGCACACACACATAGCTGCCAAGTAATTTCTGTTCAGTGTGAGCATTTCTGCTTGGTAGCTGTAGAGCAGCAGTTGCTGTGGGTGGGTACTGGCTATTCCTGCACCAGGGCACTCCTGCCATTCTCCATAGCTCTCTGCAGGTGCTGGGTGCTGTTCCTCAGCTGTGGGAGAGCTTCCTCCAGCAGCTCTCCATTCTCCTGTGGAATCCATCCAGTCTGAATAGAAAAAGAACGTGCATGTCCCCAGGCCTTGGATGGTCACATGCAGGGTTACAAACTGCTGTCTGTATGTGTGCAGTTTTCTTGAAACCTTAGCCTTAACTAGACACTGCCAAGTTGAGTCTAATGACAGTCTGTGAGACTTTTTATGACTACTTCACTTTTATCTATAATAGATAATTAGTTAGGCTAGAGTTTTCTCTTTCACAGTTTCATCCTTCCAATTGATATTTTTCTGATATTTGAATTTTAAGATGATTATTTTTTTTAATTAGGAAAACTTCCTCTGTGCAAATCTAGACAAGGGTGAAATTTGAATAACTGCCATTTAAATCTCCTTGAAAGTGACCTGTTCTTACTGTATTTTGAAGTTGTATCTGGATGAGATAAAGATCACTGAAACTGGTGGGGTCTAGGCATGAAGCTGAATAGAAGCTTGGTGTGTCTTGTGCTGCTTTGGGGACCATGAAGGTGGAGGTGCTGGGGATCTCAGCAGGGCACACAAAGCTGGGGTCTGGCACCTGCTGGAGGCTGGAATGAGCTCCTGTTATTAACCACTTGTCTTAGCTGCTCCTGAACTCCAGCCCATTGTACCTAGTCTCTCACTTTCCTGTTGGGCAACTTAGCAAGGAGGAGAGAAAGTAATTAACTTTCTAGTTTTCTAGTGATTCTAGTGATTTCTCTACTACTGTCCATAAAGCAGGCCATGAAATCATAGAATATCCTGAGCTGGAAGGGACCCACAAAGATGAAGTGCAACTCTTAGACCTGCACAGGACCATCCCCTCTGGGTGAAAACCTTTTTCCTGATATCCAGCCCAAACCTCCCTTGACTCAGCTTCCTGCATTTCCTGGAGTCCTGTCCCTGGTCACAAGAGTGAAGAGGTTGGTTCCTGCCCCTCCACTTCCCCTTGTGAACAGATGGAATTACCTCAGTCACTCCTCATAAGGCTTCCCATGCAGACCTTTCATCACCCTTATGGCCCCCCCATTGGATGCTCTCTAATAGTTAAATGTCTTTTTTATATTGTGGCACCTCAAACTGCCCCCAGCACTGGAGGTGAGGCTGCCCCAGCTCAGAGCAGAGCAGGACAATCCCCTCCCTTTTCTGACTGTGATGCTGTGCCTGGTGCCCCCCAGGACAGGGTTGGCTCTGCTGGCTGCCAGGGCACTGCTGGCTCATGGTCAGCTTGCCATGACCAGCACCCCCAGGTCCCTTTCTGTGATGCTTCTCCCCAACATCTCATTCTCCAGAATCTGACACTGGCCCTTTATAAACATACTGGAAAGAGTCACTGTAGCACATTACTTAGGAGCTGCTGTAGTAGAAGCAAAAGTTTTAGTCATATATAAGGCATGAGAATCAGGACTGTGACCAAATTATTCTTGTATTTTTATCCTGATTCTAATACTTGCTCTTCAAAGAGATGAGCCAATCCTTTTCACTGCCTCGGTTTGGTTAATTTTAAAATAGGTGGGAGTTTATTGACTTGTGGAGGATTATAATGGCTTCATTCTCATAAGATTGTTATGGCATGCTTGAATCTCCTGCATACACTTTGAGAATGACATTGAAAAAGTGGTTGCAAAGCATGTCTGGGAAACTTCATCTTCCAGTGAAGGACTTGCAGAACTCCATTTGTTTAGCTTCATTGCACAGAAAGGTGACTAGGTGAGTGAATTTTGCAACTACTTTTATGAGAAGAAAATGCTGAGTTCTTAAAAAGCCCTTTTATCTTGTGGAAAGAAGCATAACAAGAAGCAATGTCTGGGAGTTAAAGCCAGACAAAATCTATTTGAAAAAGAAACAGTTGAGTTTGGGGGAAAATGGATGTGATTTTAACAGGGAGAGTGGTTAACTGTTGGGATAAACCAACAAGCCCTTGAAGTTTTCAACAAAAAATGTGATGCCAGGCTTACATTGTATGGCATATTGAAGTAAATTATCTAGTTCTCATTTTTGATTTTAAAACACAGAATTCTGTGCACGTAACATGTCTCTTCATCCATATGTATGCATGCAGTAATTTTAAAATAATAAATATTGAACTATATGCGTAGATTATACCTCTACAATATTTAACACTTTTCCAAAATACATAGTACAGAGCAGACACATGCAATTTTTATTGACTTAATTCACATATATAATAAAATTTTTAAAAAAATCACTTTGAGGTATAAAGGTAACTGTCAAAATGGAAATGTGATTTTACTAAAAAATACCTGGGTTTCCAGCACAAGCAGTAATTTGAAATTACATTTTACTGTAATTTTTCTTTCTTGTGGATTAGTCTTCTCATGATAAAGTAAAAAAGCCAGGCAAAAAATTAATCACAGGTCAAAACATGTATTTGAGTTTGAAGAAAGGCCATTTTTTCAGTACCTCAGCACTGGAACTCTGAAGGGCAGAGTGTATTCATTTTGAATTATATGTCCTTTTTTTCTTTCAATATCAAAACATGACCTGAAAATGTAATAATAAAAAAAAAATTAGTCAAATAAACCTTTTAATTTTATGACTTTGAGGATAATCTTCCTCTGGTTCACTTGTGCTTTTAATTAGTGTGACAGTTACTTTATTTTGTCATCTTTTAAAAAAAAAAAAAAAAAAAAAAGTAAGTGCTCATGATGGAGCACCCAGAGTTCATTTGCAGATTTTTAGTTTAAGCTAAGAAACTAGGAATATTAGGGTTGCAATAACCTGGTTCTATTTTGTTGTTAATATGTACAGACTGCATGTATGGAGCAGGTTTTTTCAATCTCTTTCACTAAAGCAAGGAAGATATTTATGTGGAGGTTGCTTTGGATATTTGGAATTTGGGGGGAGGACTGGGTGATGTACAAAATGTGCTAGGTTGTGCTTGCAATGAGAAATTTGGGAGGATCCTGATACTTTCCATGTCAGGTTTATTGCCTTCTTTATAGCAGAAAAGTAGTGAAGAGATCTCTCCACTAACAGCAGCTGACGTGGACTTTTCAAGTTAAGACCTAAATAAATAAAGGAGGAGGAGGGAGAATTGGCTGTGAATAAATAGGAATCCAAGAAGAGATAATTGTGGGTGCATGTGTGGATACACGTGTGTGTGCATGCACAGGCACAGAGGTCAGTACAGTTGACGTTTTCTGCCAAATAACTTTTTGCAATTGGAAAAACAAAGAATGCTGGCAGATGGGGGGGAAAGCCAGAGGTGAAAACAGAACATTATTTTCATTGTTAATGCAGACTGTTTTGAAGAAGAAAGAGCAGCAGGGAAGGTTTTGGCTTTGCAAGCAGACACAGAAACGTCTGTCAGCTCATAATGAACCTGCTTTTGCCTTGGTTTTCGCCTGAGTTGTCAGTGCTTGTGTTTCCCTTTTTCCTTCCTAGCTGAACTTCTTTCTTGATCAAAGCTCCTATTTTATTTTTAAACTTTTCATTCCTGTAAATGACTGGAAGCTCTCCAGCTGAGCTTGGCTAAAGCCAGAGGGGACTGGAAGCAAAGAGCAAGGACAGACGTGAGGACAAATTACAGACATTTAAGGGACACTCCTTTAAGCAGCAAGGAGCAACTCTCCTTCCTTTCTTTGCATTTTAGCTCTTCCAGTTTTTCTAAGGAGCAGAGATTTTCATTTTACATCCCAATGCAGGAAGAGATGTCAAGGCGACAGGGAAAGACCTTGGCAGTGCAAATAGCTTAGATGTTTTTAAAGGATGTGAACACTTATTTTTGGAAAGTTAAAATAATTCATTCATTATGATGTGGGCAGCTGCACATAAGATTTAGACTGAAACAACAGATTTGAACACAAAAACATTAGGACTCAGCCAAAGGGCACTGTCACCTGAACAGTTGATGCCCAAATAACCAAGGATAGCATCTGAGTATCTACCAGGCAAGAAGTAACAGGCACTAGTAGCTTGTAGCTGAGCGTGACTGGGTGTGAAGGAAGGCAGTCTGCCCTCTAACCAATTCAATGCTCTTACCTGAGGCCTGAAGTGTACCAGGCAGATGGAGAACAGCGTGGGGAGACAAGGTACTTGGGCTGTTTATGTTGCTCATGCTGGCCTTGCATGACCCATCTGTCCAAGATTCTCCCTCTGTGAGGGATCCGTGGATGAAGGATGAATGCAATAGTTCCTAGTGATGATAGCAAAAAACTAAGAGAGTCTGTTAACATTAAAGCAACAAAAAGGTATTCCCTCTTCTTCAGGCACATTTAAACAGTAACTGTATCTTAGTAATTTGGTGTGTCTAACAAGTCATATTTTCACTTGCTCTTTAATGACTTTTTAATTTATTCTTTTAGCACTGTTTTCCTGTGTACCAACAGAACTACCTCCATTTAAAGAATGATATTTTACTAGTATTATTGCCAATGTATTGGCAAGAGAGAAAGAGACAGTCATACCAATGCTAAGTGGAAAGCAGCTTCTTTTCATCATAACTAGTCAGATGCCCTTCAAAGTGTAGTGTAGCTTTTGGATCATTCTTCATTCTTGTATCAGCTTTATAAAAGGACCTGATAACCTTTTCTCAAAGACTGTCAAAGTCAAGCTAGGCCTGGCGTGAAGGAGAAGTTCATATATTTATAGGAACGTTGAAATTTATTAGACTGTAGAATTAACTAGCCTTAACTTAAGGAGACATTGTCAGCTTAAATCTCACCCATTGTTAACATCTTGTATAAAGAAGCTGTAAAAGTACTATGCCTGATAGGGGAAAAAAAAAAATCTTCTCTTTTTAAAATAAACAATTGCAAGCATTTCCCTGAACTGTGTGAAAACCCAACACACAAAGGACTGACCCTATGTTGACAGTAAGTGTCAAGCAGAAGTGAAATGAATTTTATTTGTGTGCTGAAAGAAATACAATTAGTTAAAAAAAAAAAAAAAAAAAAAAAAAAAAAAAAAAAAAAAAAAAAAAAAAACAAAAAACAAAAAACAAAAAAACCCCATGGTTTGGATAAGCCAGGTGCTGTGCACAAGCATCAGCATCCCACAGACAGCCCTGGACTTGTTTTATCCTTGAAGCAAGGTCAACAGCAGTGCTGTAGGTCAGCCCTCTGCTAGTTGCTCTTAGATCTGAGCAGCTGTGCCTGGTCTTGGGATGAGAAATGGACCACAGGGCAGTTCCTGACTAGGTATCTGCACTCCAAGATCCAGGGTCAAGGAGATTCTCTGAGGATACAGTGCATCCCTTAGTCACTACTTAGTAAAGTGTCCCTACTACCATCTTGTGTCCTCACTATTACCGAGGGCCTGTTTTCCTAGCAAATTGTCCCATGTCTTTTGGGTGAATAAAGCTTTGAAAGACATCAAGGCTGTAGTTTTTTGATCCAAAGAGCTGTTACTCTGAGGGATGGCTTCTCTTGATATCCTGGTGCTTTTTAAAATTTTTCATTTCATCAGTGTCTGCTCTCACCTCCAAATGACACTGTCTCTCTCCTTTGACTTCAGAGGGTACTGGCCTTGTAACTTTTCTGTCAACTTTGTTATTCTTCCTTGGCATTTCACACATAGGAAAGGACCAGAGGCTTTCTTACCAAGAAAGGCATGCCCACATATTTCTCCCCAAATATGCACGTAGCTCTTAGCTTCAGGCAAGATGTTTGCAGGATATATGCTGTTGGCTCTGTGAATTGTTTTCCAACAGTGTTGCCATAGAGTTACCATAGATCCTCTGCTGGTAAAATGCCTAAGACTGCCTTCACCCTGACAATTGTAGGGAGGACATGATTTGTTCTGGCCTGGATCTGAATCTTAATGTGATTCATGGCAGAGATTGATCTATCAAAATTACGTCAATGAAGCTCTTGCTCTTCACTAAGAGTTTGAAAAATTGAATGTTCTGGGTTTTTCCTCAACAGGAAAAAGATATTTTTATGTACAGAGTTCAGTTCTCAGCCCTGTCACACACTGGGCAGATGCTTAGTTTGCCTGTAAAATGCAGAGAATGATCCTGTCAGTTGTCCAGAGGGACTGGGAGGCTGAAGCAACTCCAGCTATTCAACAACAAAGCAACATATATACATATGATATAAAAATATATGTAGTGTGTATGTGTGTATATATATATATATATGTATATATGTATAACGTGTATATATGTATGTTTGTGGAGAGGGAGAAAGAGCACAACAGAACTATTCAACTTTTAGAGTAGAAGTTTCAATTCGGTGCATCCATGACATTTCTGAAAGAAGTAGCCATCCTTCTGATGGGAAATGATCCATTCTCTTACTTGGAAAGTGTATGAAAATATCCCTGGTGAAGTAGTTCATCCCTTTGGTTAGCCTTAGATCACTGGTGTTGAAAACCATTGATAGATGGGAATACACTGATAATATCTTAGAAAGCTCTTCCTATTCCTTTCACAATTACAGATCTGCCCTCTTAGTGGACATACAAGGGCTGCCTTTTAGTTCTGATTTTCACACCAGATAAGCTGTTTCCTCAAAAGCCTTGTGGCAGATCACATTTTAAAATTTAATTTTATTCTCCTCTTCCCAAAATGAAAAGCCCCTGTGGCCCACATGCTGGGCAGAGTGCTGATGGTCTTTTGAGCAGCACTTAGCAAGTTTAGGGTCAAATTCCTTTGGCTTTGTAGGAAGCCTACGTCTTCCATCTGTGAGACTTGGCTGTATGGCCTTCAGAGGTATTTGCCAGCAGTCATCTGAGTTCCCTAAAGAGAACAAGGAGAAGGTTGTGAAGAGCCTCAGTGGTTTGCCTTCTGAATAGACTCCTAAGTATTTCTTCAGGATATATTCTTCATTTGGCTTCACCATTTTATGCTAAGAGCTGTGTGCACACTCATTTTTCTCAATTTGAAAGCAACCTTCTGTATTCCCAGAAAACAACTTATCATACACTGAAATGGATCAGAGATTCCCAACATTCACAATAAAATATAATCTAGAAATATGCCCTTTTCCTTATGGATGAGCTCTCATTAGATAGATGAGTGGTTCTGTTCCTTAGATATTTGCTGCTGTATGTCTCAGTTTCTTAAGTAGGTGAGTTAGACAGAAGGAAGTCTGCTGTTATTTTTCCTGGTTTTCCTTAGGAGCAGACAGAATAAAAGTTGAAAGCTAATGCTGGAATACTTCTGCTGTCATTCGATACTTGTTCAGAGTGACTACTCCAAGAGGCATTTTGTTTCCTGTGACTGCAAAATCTTTGAACATCTAATTTTTATATTTCTTTCCTTAGGGGAAATGTATGAAAGCAAAACGACTGTATGCTGGTATTTTCCATAAAGTCACATTTGGTAATGATTACTTGTGGTTATCGCATTCTCTCCTCTTCAGATTTGCTGTTTAAATCATTGCACACTCACATTCCCCTTTCAGCCTCCTTCTGCTAATGAAGGAGAAGAGAAGTTGTCAGGTTGTTCCAGAGAAGATGAGTGTGAATTCTAATTTAATTCTAGCATAGCTGGCTTCCTACAGTTTTATCATTGCAATGTGACCTTTCCCCTCTGAATACAAGGAATTGAGAAATCAGAAGAATTTTGAGACTTTTCTTTCCTTGGTCTGCAACAAAATGGAAAAAGAAGCCAAAACTAGAATTTACAACCAGAACAGTCAAATGAATATTTCAAGTTATGTATTTTAATAGAAGTAGAATACCTAGATCTTAATGTGATAAAGGCTTATCTCTGCAGGCATGACTGATTTCAGAGTGCCACTAATGTGGAAAGCACAAAAGCTTGCTGCGAGGCAAAACTAGAATCATTCTGAGCAAGTTTTTGTCTGTGCTGTGATTTCTTAAAGTCACTATGGAAACTGAGCTCAGACTGTACTTCTTCCCCTCTCCCAGCCAAACCTATATCCCACATTCAAAAGGAGTGCTTTTTTTTCTCTCCTCAATAACAATTTTTGGGTTAAAAAGCCCAAATTGGCAAAACCTGTATAGCAAAAGATTACAAATGCATAGTGAACACTGTTGCTTGCTGCAGCCTGAAGTTACTGGGGAATAGTCCCATTCAGTGACTGGCTGTTGTACTTTAAGGTAGAAGCTACTAAATTATCTGCAAAGTGGGTAATATTCTGGTAGAAACATGTATAATCCCAAACTAATTCTTTGATGAGTGCTAGAGCCTTCAAATTATTTTTAAATTTTTCTCTTACAATTTAATTATGTATCTGTCTTACATCCGTGTACACAAACCCCAGGAAGTCATACAGCATTTAAAGAGGTTTGATTTGGTTCAATTTTTGGGTTTTGTCTTCTTTTTGTTGCCTGTTAGGGTTGGTTTGTTTTTTGTTTTTGTTGGGAATTTTTGTTTGATGTTTTATTTTATGGTTTTGGATTGTTTCTTTTGTATTGGTTGTTTTTTTTTTTCCAATGAATTTTTTCCATCACACCATTATCACCTAACCAAAATGGTGGTTTGGAGTTTGTCACAGGTTCTTTTTGCTTTCATCATATCCATAAGTTCCTAGGCTTATGAACTGCTTCTGCCATAACACATGTATTATGATCTGCCAGTGTAAAGCTAAAATCAGAGCTTTCCAGGAAATCCTTGCTTGCTGTAGCCTAATTGTCTAATTCCTCCTTCAGTGCTGAGTTCATCTCCTTGGTGTAAATTCTTTGTGAGCTCATGTGAGTCTACATAATCCAGAGTTGTAGAGAGGACTGGTAACATTTATGGCATACACTTGAACTTTCTCACTGTCTTATTACACCTTCAGTGCTGCCCACCATGGCCCCACAGCCCTTCTTGCAACTCACTGGGTTTTTTGGACTTGGCACAGGTACCCATGTGTACCCTCTAACCCTTATCCTTCCAATGCCTTAAATAGCACTTTAATAACAGGTGTGATTATTAACAAGTGTGAAGCAAGGTAAGCTGGTGTCAGGCAGTTTCTTGTGGCCTTAATGATAATTGTCCTCCTTCAGATTCTGTCAAGGCTGATATTTTAACATCTTCTAGCAAGGTAGATTGTCTTGCTTCCTGTGGTTTTCCTGATGGCTTGCAGCCTTTTTGGTATCATGCCCTGGACATTTTGCACGTATCCTGTTGTTGAGGAGTGATTTTCCCACTGTTGCCTTCACTGTTTGTTATATTTGGCAGGAGGCCCTGGTGGTACTCTATTTTAGCTAAGATTTTTTCCACCTTGTTCATGAAACCTCAGAAGTATAGAACAGCCTTGATGTTTTTTCTGTCTCAGGCATTTAATGAATTTTCCCTTACCCCCATATTAAATTTTTGTGACTCTGTCTGTCCTCTAATTACCAACATATTGAAAAGATTTTTTTTCTTATTTATATTGAACTTTTCTGCTTTTTTGGGGGTAGTAATATTTATAGCTACTAATGATAGCTGGGCATTTATAAAATATGTAGTTATTCATGGGAGAAAGTTCTCTTCTTCCAGTTTTGTGTGCTTTTATTCTCCCTAATGACCCCATTACAAACTGTTGCCAGAAGCCCTGTAGGTGTACAGCTCTGCATTCCAATTTCTTGCCAAGGTATAATCTAGTGGATAATCATAACCACTTTGCAAGTCAACTGTCTCTATGATAAGCCAGTCAGGTTGTCTGTGTGCAACATCTTCTGAGGATGCTGGTTACAAAGCAGAAACAATTTGTGAGATGGGGTCCATGTGTTTTAATTTTGGTTATCTGTTTCTGTCCCCTGTGTTCTCAAGCACAGCTGGAATCCATGCAGTGAGTCACATGCTAGGACAGGGACTATTGAGCAATTCATTTGTGCTGATTTAGAAGAGCCACTATGGTGAAAAGTGAGGAATTAACTCTCTCATTTGTCCTATAAGCACTAATCAATGTGAAGGCCCCTTCCCCATGTCATTGTCATTTCTTCTGTTTGGATCCACTGCTTCTACAGGAGATATTCTTCTAGATCAATGATCATCTTGCTCTTTATTTCCCCTCATCTTGTTTCTATTTTGTGTGGATTTTTTTTTTTTTGGTGTCGGGGTTTCTTTTGTTGTGGTTTTGGTTTTATTGTTGGTTAGGTTTTATTTGTTTGTGAGATTTTTTTCTGGGGGGAGGTGGGGATGTTTGCTAGTAAATAGATGTCAGCCAGAACAGCTTTGATTGAATGCAGTTTGGGCTCATGAAAGCTGAGCTGATGATAGCCTAGCTGAAGTAGCCATGGACTTTAACTAAATCATTAAACTTCCATTTTTGTTTTTCAATCATGTCTTCCTAATTGAATATTCTGCTTGGAATCCTTTTTGAAGTGATTTGAGCAGAGGATTGAGACGTGCCAGACAATAGATTAGAGGCATTATATTTGGAATGACGGAAAAACGCATGTGATAGAAGGAGAAACTCACCTCTAGTAGGATAAAGCCCTTGTTAAATGCATACAATGAGAAAGTTCTTTCTTAAAGGATGTAAGATAGAAAAAGAAAGAGAGAAATAATAGAGGCAAACAGTATCTTGTCCCACCTTAGCATGAAACAAAACCCAACAATTAGGTGCTTTAATTAAGATCCAAACCAGTGATATTTGACATCAGTTGAAAAGGAAAAAATTACTCAAATGTTCCAAGAAGTGAAGCAGGAGGAAAAGACACCCCATGCTGAGAATCACTAAGACTCAAAAGTAATTAATCACAGGCACAACTAACCTTATTACAGGAGAGTAGCATTGTCTTCATGGCGCAGGCATTGATTCCATGCTAGGAAATGAACATAAAGGCTCCTTTAGTGGTAAAAGTAAAAATATAAAATTGCTCCTGAAGATTGTAGATGTGCCTTTTATTCCATTAAAACAAGGATAATGAGACTGTTGAGGGAAGTCCAGCCAGCCAGCTTAAGGAATGTATTTTGTTAAATTCTAATTAAAGACTAATTTCTTCTGAACACTGTCCAAGCAGTGAATTATTTATTGAAAAGAGGAAGCCCAGGGGGAAAAAAAGAAAAAAGACAAGATATTTCTCTTCAGCTGTCAGAAGCCACCCAAAAGTTTTGTGAGTTACTGTCCGGGTTAACTGTTTATTTGCCATGATTACTTGCACATTAGCATAAAAGAGAGCTCCTCTTTCTTCCTGCTGGGCTGACTTGTTTGCCTGTAGGCTAAGGGCCTCATCCACTGCCATTCAGAGACTAATGGGTCTTGCTAGAATGTAGAGAAGCTAAGCAGCCTGTGGCTTGTGGAGATAGTCCAGGGGTAAGAGGGTCAATACCCAGCTCAAACTGGCTTGAATGCAAGGTGGCTTTGTGTACAGCCACTGTAAGCTTCTGTGCCACATTTTTCTTGGTGTTTCACATTACCCAGGCTCTCCAGGTATTTTTGCTGTGTTGAAGTGAGGTAGAACTGGAAACATCATCATTCACCCCAGCTCTGATCATTAATTAGCAGTTTAGTTCACAAGCAACTTGGCCTTAGCTTGCTAGACCATGGACACGTGTGAACCTACAGGATAGTTTAAACTAAATTCTTATGCAGAGAACAGCAGCTGTTCCAGGTGGTATCATGACAAATACAAAGACAAGAAGAGCCTCAGCATACATTGACTTGGCTGTGATGTTTCTTCACAATATAAGTAGAAAAATTATGGGGAACTCAGCATTGAGATTTGATGGAGAGTATTGACAAGAGTAAATGGGATTTCCAGATGAAACTAGGTGAAGGGGCAGCTTGTGGAGCAGTAGGAGTGGGCCAGGTGTGTCTTAGAATTCTGGTAGAATAAAGTATTTGGAGAACTCTTGTTAAAACTTTGATTTAGGAAGTGAAGTTTGTAGAAGTCTGGGATTTGATTACTAACCTAAGTAGAGAGCTCTCTGTGCTTCTACAGGCCGAAGTGGAGGGATGAATTTGCTTTGAAAGTCAGTAGGCATGTAAGATGTACTGTTCTGGACTGCCTGCTACTGTATGAGTATTGTTGAACACAGATCCCCAGGCATCCTTCATGGGATCAGGAGAGAGATCTTGGAGTATACATGGCACATTCTTTGCTTATGCCACTGAAGTCTTTCAAGGGATAGCAGGGAGTGGGAGGGGAGGATGTGCATCCTGGTTTCATCCTGATGTGTTATGTGGATATGGTCAGAGAATGCTGTTTGAAAGTCAAAACCTGCTGGAAATACCTAAGGAATGCCCCTTTCCTACAATTTTGAGACAATCATTTAAAGTCTCTAGTAATTCTGCATGCTTAAAAGCCTAAGTCCCTAAAAAATTATGTTTTAGTGGTTGATAAACTGAGAGGGTTTTAACTGAAGTGGAAGGTGACATGAGGAGACTGCTGTTACTGTGAAGTCCTTGATCCTGCTGCATGGTTAAGAACATCCTGCAGACAAAGGTCTTCTTGCTCAGAGTCAGAGCTGGGATTACTTCTGTGGCATGGGTAGTAGAATGCTTTAAAAGTTTGGGCTTCCTCAGTGTCAAGCGACAGGCCCACCTGCAATTTGATTCTTTCAAGCCTGGTCAACAAGGATAGAATTAGGAGAGAAGTCTTTTAAATAACTGCTCCTTCTAGCCTTAGCAGCAACTTACAGATGTTGAGAGCTGGGGCCTGGCCTGCCAGTGAAGTTTCTGATTCACTATTTGGACCTTCCAGGTTTCCATTGCTCGCTCTTTCCTTTGCATGAAAGCTGTTCATTTAACCCTGGGATTTTTTGCATGCAGGTGTGCATACTGCTTATCATCAATGCTCCTGTGGTGTAATTTAATTTCAGAATGAAAACTATGCATCTTTTTTAAGAACTTTGGAAGTCAAACTGCCTGGCAGAAAGGTTAGTCCATGACAGAAAAGAAAACTATGTTTGGATAAAATTGTAAGTGGTTGGTTGATAAATTAGGCAAGGAGGTGAAGCTGTGTTTTTTTCAGCTTGGAAATGGAACAGGATCATTCAGTTCAGTGCTGGAGAAGCACAGATCATAAGGGAAAATTCCTTTAAAAAATACAGCCCATCAGAGCTAAAAGTTTAAGCATCTTTCCTGACAGGTAGCTCCCCACTGATGTGGCAGTTTTGGAGACCTAGATTTGGTTTTGAACTTTGCTCTCCCCAAGTGTACATCTCTTGGAACCAAAGTCCCCTGACTCTGATAAAGGTTCAGAAAGGGGGCAGTCATTCTTTCAGCTTTCAGGAATTTAATCAGTTCAAATAGATTTCAGTTAATGCTTGTTTACAGAGAATCTTTCATAAGAAACAGATCCTTTCCAAAGCTGCAAAAGTGATGTGATGATCCAGCTACACATCTTTGTGTTACAGCCTAATTGGCTAGAACACATGCTGAGAGAATGTGTGACCAGGATAAATTCCTTTCTCAGCCTGAAGGAGTTTTACCTTTTGATACTCACCTATGAGATCAGAGGAAGTGCTGAGTGGCAGCTCTTTTCTCAGCCTGAATCAGGCTGCCTTCCAGTAACCAGGGCTAGTATAAAAACTGAGCATTTCTTTGATCAAGAGAGAGAGAGCACAAGGAAAGGCATTACTGCAGGGATTAGGGACTTCTTTGTGATTTGGATTATGCTTTTGTTTGCTTCAGTGACTACAGGAGGAGGAAGCAGAACTCATGACCACCAGCAAGACTTAATGGGCTGATTATCACCCTCTCCTCTGCACTCTGGCCCAGAGTAGCCAGAAAGGCTCCCCCATCTTAGCAAGTGTGTGAGGTGGATCCTGAGGAGGCACAAAATATAGATTTGAATCCTGTGAGGCTCAGTTAAGCATTGACCTCAGGTCTCCTATTTGCTGGCTTACTGTTTTAAGAAGGAAATCATTAAAGGTAGCCCACTGTGACACCTTCCTCTCACTTCTCCAAAGAAGATCCTCACTCAATGTTCTTTTCCTCTTTTTCTCTACATATAGCTATATCTCATTTGCAGGAGAGGATTTAGGACTTTAGGTTGAGGAGAGAATCCTTGTTCACAACTCTTAATCCTGTTGTCTAATATCATTCTAATTAACACTTTAGATGTTATTATGTAATTATTTAAATTGATTGAAATTTATTTTGCTTAGTTTTTCATTTCCCGAGAGTGTCAAGTCATAATTTTGGGTAGGCTAGCTCCTTTCAGCTCTTTGCACAAACTGTAGTATTAAGGGAAGAAGTCTGGTAAATTCAGAAAGCATTGGGAGACAAGGAGGCAGTTGAATTTTGGTGTTATGGTGAGCTAGCTTTTGCTGGCAGCTGAATGCCCATCCATCTTTGTTCTCACTGTCCCATCCTCAATAGGCTGGGGGGAAAAAGTTAATTAATGAGTCAAGATAAAGACAGGGAGACTGCTTACCAGTTATAGTCAGAGGTAAAACAGACTCAAATGGGGGAAAATTCCTTTAATTAATTCCCACTAAAACAGATTTGAGTAGTGAAAAAAGCCCCGAAATATTAAAACAACATCTTCTCCCTTTTTTTTCACAGGCTCAATTTCAGCCATGCATTTCTGACTCCTCTCTCCTCAGCCCTTAAGGGTGCAGGGGGCATGAGAGGTAGGGGGTTGTGCCCAATGCATAACACTTTGTGTGATGCTCCCTCCTCAGACTGGTCTCTGGCTCCAACACTGATCTTTCCATGGGCTGCAGTCCTTCAGGAAAAATGGTCAATGTTTGTGTGTGGTGCAATTGACCAGACCTAGGTGCTGCTCTCCAGTTTTAAACCCCCATGTTCATTATTTATGTCATCTGTCTGCTTGAAAACCAATCTTTAATTTATTATATTGGAGTAAATCAGGTAAATAATACTGTGCAGTTCATCCTTCTGACAAGTTTTTGAACATTTAACAGAGAAAAAAATATGAATGCACTTGCATTTTGCTGACATGCTTATTTTTCAGGGGGACCTGTTTATAGTTTCTGACTCCACTAAAAGAATAAATATGTTGGAAATTACATGAATGGATTTGTGAAATCTCTGTAGTTTTGATTGTATCTGTGCAAAAAATTCTGCTTGTGGGGTCTGTGGATATTCTTCATATATACAAATTAGTGGTGGAAGCAAATAACCTCACCACTGCTGGTACATGCAAGGTCTGGGAAAAAAAAAACAACAGTATGAGAACAGAACCAACAGAGAAATGCACTAAAATGCATTAAAGGAAAGGAGGGAGGAGGCCTGGAGAAACTTGATGTAAAATGTTGTACTGCTGAAAAGTTTTAAGGATAAAATATAAAACCTCTCCAGAATGTGACGGCTCCAATCTTAATCCACAAACCAGAAAGTAATTTTAAAGTGAATCTCCCTTCACTAAAGCCCATTGGGAAAACTTTTTCCCATTTTTCACTCAGCAGAATTTTCTTAGGAGTTAAATTATGTGGTTTTGAGAGGTGGTGTTTTATTAATCACTATTAGTGTGTTTTTGTTTGGGAGTATGTGTATACAGATCCACCATCAGATTCCTTTATGTCTTCAGTTTGTTTTGGGATGCTACTCTTCTTTCCAAAAATTGGTTGCATAGATCATATACGTAAAGATAAGAATAGATCCTTTGATAAACATGAGTTTTTTTTAAAAGAAAACAACCAAAACCCCCCCAAAAAAATCAAAAGTAAAAGACAAAGAGAAAAATAGAAAAATGCAAATAAAAGTATTTATAAATATTATGAAACCAATTCAAGCTTTAGTTTCTTCTGGGAAATAATTAATTTTATAAACCCTGGATATCTCCTTGAAACAGAAAAATAAACTGGAGGAGTGGAAATGTTATTGTGGATCATAGAACCATAGAAGAGTTTGGGTTTGCAAGGCTTTTAAAGATCATCTAGTTCTGAGCCCCTTGCATGGGCAGGGGCACTTTTCACTAGCCCAGGTTGTTCAGAGCTGCACTCAAGGCAGGCTCTCTTCCCACATCTCCAAGGCACTGGAGATTTTAGGTTGTCTTTCCAGTCCCTTGGGACAGCTCTTTGTGACAGCCCTTTATCAATATGGTGTTTCCAGTCTCCTCCTTGGCCAAGGTCCCTGGCTAACTGGACATGGGCTTCAAGCCACTCCAGTACCTTCTGTGTTCTCAGGATGGTCTCCAGCCCCACCAGTCCTGCCAGTTCAGGCTTCCAAGGCTGAGAAATGAGCTCACCTGGCAGATGGGAAAAGAGAGAGGAGGGTTTCTGTGGGAGCTCTCCTTCAAGTCTTGAGGAAGAACTTTATACTGAAAGCAGCAGAGCTCTGTAAGGGACTGCCCCAGGAGGTCATAGTCATTGACATGACATTCCAAATCCACCTGGATGCTCTCCTGTGTAACCTGTCCCATGCCATGCCATCCTGTCCCTGGCACAGCTGCCTGAGTTAGTCACTGGGCCACCAAGACTATGTCAGGCAGGCAAACTGCTCCCCTGCTGCTGGAGCTCCTTCTCCTCCAGGATGTCCAGCTGCTGTTCCAGAATAGATTTGCTCCATGGAGCCCTGCACCTGGGATGTGCCTGGCCACTCTTGTCCAGCCCCCATGGATCCCTCATCTTGCTGGACGTGCTGGTTTGGTGATTCCCAGCAGCCTGGCCCTGGCTGTCCTGAGGAGCTGCACATTACTGCTCTTGGCCCACACACAGGGAAAAAAGAGGAGGAGGAGGCATGGGGTGGAGGCAGCTGCCTTGGAGGCTTCTGCTCTTGCCGTGAGGATACCTTTCTCTGCTTCATCTTTTGCCTTTGGCTGTAGCCCTGGGCAGACCTCACACCTGGTTTGCTCCCTCACCTTACCTGGGGCTGCCAGTGGAGCTGTTCAACATCTGGATCTGCCTGCTGCACTCAGTTTTTGCAGAGCTGTGGCCCTGGCTGGTGATGATGCTTCCTGAGCTGGAGTCACCCTTGGCTTAGAGAGTGATCTAGTTTCCGCTTCCAGATTTCTATCCTGGTAGGTTTTGCCTTCTCCTTTCTGTCTGTGCAATGAGTGATAATGATGTGTGGGTAGTAGCACTGCCTTCCTGTTTTGTTTAGAAATCAAACAAGATGGTGGTGGGAATGAATTTTTATGTGACTGCAGTCACAGGTTCACTAATTATTTTGTGCAACTGGGTAGGATGTGTAGAATTGTGATTTTGGATTGCTGTAAAGTCCCATTGTCAGGCTGCATCCTGCTCTGATTCCCCCTTTGTGAGTCAGGCCCTAGAAGCTGGAGATTGCAGTCTCCAGTCTAGGCTCACCCAAACCCTTTATCAGATCCAGCTTTCAGATTATGGATGTGTATATCTGTTCTGTCTAAGTATCCAAAACGTTTTTCTCCTTGTCAGCATCTTCTGTCCTCAGCAGCTCTCTGATTGAGAATCTAATTATGGCTATTCAAGGGTAAATTTGATCAGAGATGTTACTCTGCCTCTGAGCTCCAAAGGCACGCCTTGCTGCTCCAACATTAGCAATGTTCCAGTGCTCCTCTGGCCTTCAGGATTCCCTTCATCTTGCAGTGGTTCTGTGTTTTTGCTGAAAAGTGCAGCACTACAGACCCACAATAACTATATTGCTCTTATTTCCAGTCATCAGCAGTTTGGTTTTGTAGAGATTTTCCAGGTTCTAGGAAGAGATTCTGTGCTTTATTTTGCTATTTTCTGCAGCCTCACACTTATTCAGTTTTAGTTCTATGGGGTTTTTCTTTCCTCTGGCATGACAGAAGAACAAATTTTAAAAAGTCCCTACAATTTGCTTTGGAATACTTGGAGAGGGTACATTGATCAAAAACTCTCCAATACTAGGTTAATTCAGGTCCTGCAGCAATTCCTTAGGCACATCTCACAAAGAGCTGCCTATTCTAAAGGAACAGTAGGCTGGCTTGTGTATTGTCTTTATAATACCAAATAATCTTTGCCTTGTGCTTCTCCTGTCTCTAGCTAAAGTTGCTGCATCATATTCAGGCCATGAGAGCATGCAAATGACTGAAGAACTCCTGTCTGCTGTAAAAATGCTCTTGAAAATTTCACTGATATTTTCCAGTTGTTCAACTGCCTGAGATGTGTTTGAGCTGTGTGAATCTACCACTGCATTCAACACAGCTTGTTTTAATCTGACCTTGCTCAGTCATAATCTGGCTAACAAGTCAAATTCAGTATTATTTTACTTTCCATAGCTAGGGGGAGTATTTTTGCTGCAAATATTTATTATTTTAGCATTAATATGTCCCCCTATCTGTTAAACATTTTATCTTCTACATTAATCCATTAGAAAAATTCCCACCAAAGGCCTACATCCTAATTTGCATTTGTGGGTTTTCCTTCCCAGCCTCTAGAGAGAGTAATTTTGATTCCTATATATCAGAACCAAGTAGTAACTTTGATCTTTTATTTTTGGGTGTTTTTTGAATTATGAAAACCTTTGTTTTAAGGAACATGTTGTTGCTTGAATACATATTGAAATTTTTCCTCTTAGTAAAGGCATTCTATTTTCTGTAAAAGGAGTGGAGGGTGAACACCTTAAACTTGCATATATGACTTTATTTATTCAAATGTTTAACTTCTGCCCAGTGTGGGCAACTAAAAAAGATAGGGACAGATAGATCCAACCTGAAAGTATTTCAAATGTAACTGGGAAGCAGAACAAAGCAGAATTCTGTGAGAAAAGAGACATACCATCCCACTGTCTGTTCATTTGCCTAACTGAAAAAAGCAGGTTTTCAAAGTTAAACCAGTACCTTTGAGCTGCTCATTCTCATTTTTTATAGCAAATGGAAAGAAAAGGCAATTTCCAGAGTAAAATTCATCTCAGCCAAAGGTAAGTGCCCATTCCGACCCTTCTCCTTAGCAGTCATGAAGTTATAACAGGTGTGGGTAACACCTTATGTTGGTTCCTCTGGAGTTTCCTGTCTGGCTGTCAGTGAAACTCAGCTGGCACTAATCTGGCCTGCAAAAGAGCGTAGATGTTGTTGAAAAATTAGCCCTACCAAAAAACCCAAACCAAACAAAAAATTAAGATTTAAATTTTCAGTCAGATTAACTTCTGAGCAGAGACCCTGAAAAACTGAAGTCTGGCATTTGTTGGGGGACTGTGCCTCAGTCTGGGGTAGAACAGGGCTGGTCCTTCTGGGGCTGCTGTAGTCTTGGGTCAGTTTGCCTGTTTAGAGTTTATGTGAGTTCAGTCATCAGATTTAAAGGGGCTTGCCTCAATGTGAATTGATTTAAAAGTAAAAATATTCCTGATGTTTTAGGAGGAATCATATTCTGAGTGACTTTTTTATCAACTTGATACCTCTGACATCTACAGTCAAATATGCTGCATAATTTCTGGAAATCCATTCTCATTATGTTCAGCAGCATGTACCCTCAGCAACCTTACTTTACACCCTTAATTGCATTAAGGAAGAATTTTTATGTGCTGAGAGCATAATCTCCATTTCTGTCAGTTGCTTTTTTGGAAAAGGTGGTTTGGTTATTTTCATTTGCCTCACACAGTTGATCAGTTGAAAAACCACTTAATGAAGGAATGGCACAAGGGTTCATTTCATTTCCCAGTCCTAGCCCCCTGGCTTTTTTCCATTTATGAAAGGATAATGTGTACTGAGGACTGATGTTGGCTGGTTTCAGTAGCTGTTTTGACAGTGCAATTATTGTCAAAATTATGACAACAAAGAGCCATTTTTAACTTTAAAACATGGATGTAGTAGTTTTGAGTTCAGGGATTTTGGATCAGTTGAGTATTCCAGAAAGTTTGCTACATTACAGAGACATCAGCAGAACTTGCCAAGTTAGATGTAAAAGAAACAATCTCTAAATGTGATCTATGGGATTTGAATATTCTACAGAGTCTACCTTAAGGTTCTGTTATACAATTGCTTTGGAATGCCAGGAACTAATGAAGTGCTCTAGTCTGCCTTCACTACCAACCAGCAGCAATAATCCCTGCTTGGAGGCATTGATTCCTGCTCTCTTGCACATGAATTGATCTTTTGTCATGGCAGGAAGGACTGTGAGATTTTTATGCAGTCTCTGTGAAATTGCACCATGAATGGCTGGTGTTGCTAAGCTTTCCTCTCCTACTTTAAAGCACATAGGCTGCCATCTCTCATGGATGTATTTTGTGGCCTGCCCTTTCACCTAACTAAAATATGCAGTTTCTGAGATTAAATAGATTTAATGAAACATAACTTTCTTTGTTTCCTGATCAGGGCGTCAAGACCTGCAAAATTCTGCTTAAGGACACATGTAACCAGTGGCAAATACAAGTCCAGCTGACTGCTTACAGCTGTGAAGGACATGTCTTACTGGTGCTTGAACCATGGTCTTCTCTTCAGATCTTGGTGCCTCTTTCCAGATCTCTTGAGTCTTCATTCTGCCTCTCTAAGGGTGGTGGCCATTAGAGGCATTTTTTTTGTAGGCAGTACTTGCTGGTCACTGTTGGGATGCAAGTAAAAGGAAGATCTGGGACTGTGGAGCTCTGTTTTCACATTTCTGTGTTTAGCTATTTAAATATAGGAGAAAATGCTTTTGCATCACTGTAGAAATGCATAGTAGATATTAAGTGGTTGAATACCTTCTGTCTATTGGTTGGGGATTTTTAAAGTTTTCTTAAAAGTTCTTTTTGCAGACAGTGAAAAAAACAAGGATGAAAAAGGAGATTTTGAAGAAATGCTGTCAGTTTTCATGGATTCCTCTGGGAAGCATTTGCTATTGGTGGGACAGCTTAGCAACATTATGCCTAATTTGCTTTAGCTTTTTCAATTTTTCGTTTTTTTTTTTCTTGCCTGGGTATAGCCATAATAATTGTGGTGTCCTAATGTATGCTCTTTGAAGTGGCAATTATAAATTGATCCAGGTGCCTGTGAGGAGAGCTGTTGTTGGTACTTTTCATTTTGTCCTGAAACTACTTCAGTGTGTGTGCTATGGCCCTGGGAAAGGCAGTATTACAAATTCTCAACAGAGCTTGTTGTGATGGAAAGACCAAGGCAGCAGGCATTTTTTCAAAGTTTTCTTCCTAAAACACATCCAATATTGTGTATTCTCTTTCTGTTGATCCTTTGACTGGGATTTCAACCTCTAGCTGCTATTCAGATTGAATTCTCTATCTTGGAGTGGGTTTCCCTTTTAGAGCACTGGTAAGATGCCTTTGGGACTTTGCACAGATTTGTGATGTGATTTTGGGCAAGTTTATTTTTTGCTGCAAGCCTATCAAAAAATCTAACCAGTTTCTCGAGGATTATGAAAATTTTTGATATTCACAAACATGTATGAGCTTTAAAGCCACATTTTTCAGGCCCCTGTAACCCTGAAGTGAAATGTGATTGTCAGGTAATAGCCACAGTACTGAAACTAATAGGGATTGTTTAAATAGGATGATTTAAAAATACTCAAAACCCATCATGAGAGCTGGAAATACTCTTTAATAAGCCTTGTTACTTAATTTGTTTCACTGGAGAATGGGAGTGGTATAGGTAGAAGATAAAATATTCTAGGTAGAGAAAATGCAGGAGACATTGTCAGGGGCCTTCTTAATCCCATTAAAACATTGTGGTAAAATTAGAAATAGTTTGATTTCAAGATTCCCTATTAGCATGAGATGCCCTGCTTTGTTCCTCTGAAATTCAACTTGTGTGGTTTTGGCTCTGTTTAAAGTCTCATCTGGGTTGCAGTTGGAAGAGGAAGGACAGTGTACAGTTAAGCAGATCAAGTGATATGAACTTGTGCAACTCATGAATGTGCTGTGGAGAACCAACAGGAAAATAAACATTTCAAAAGAATTATATACAATACTGATATCACACATTCTTTATGTCTGTCACTGGTTTTGAAGTATTTTGAAACTCACTAGAGGACATTATAAATAAAGAGAAATAATCTTTATAGCAAAGTGCGAGTTAAAGATTTTCTTGCAAGTCTTCCCTTTGAGACTAAGGCATACTTGGACTTGTGCTCTAATGAATGAGAAAGAATATTCTAGTGAAAAAGTTAAAGAGCAGTCTTCCTAACTGTTGAAGTTTCTATTTTCAAGCTCTAGATGTTGCTTAAATGTTTTCAGCTGAGCATTCTTATTTTTCCTCCTTCACCTGGACTTTAAAGCAGTTTATGTAAAAACAATTTAAAAGAAACAGCCTTACAAAATCTGACAAAATCATCACGATAAAATCAATGTAATTTGCTTTGAGCAACTGGCTGCTATCATCATAGTGGAGGCCTTGAAGCAGAGTTGGAAAAAGTAGTTGGAAGATGGAAATCTTTTGGAAGAAAGTGGAAATCTTTTGATGGAAACCTTTTGAGGGAATCTTTTGAGATACTGTGAAGTAGTAGCACTTGCAGGAAGAATCCTTCTGTTCAGCCCTTTGTTTCTGAGTGGTGCCATCACTGTCTGATCTTTACAAAGTAACATGGTTCAGTGGTTGTTCTCAGAAGTTTCATGGTTTTCTTTCAGACACTGATGGTGGTATTTATGTCTTCTGTCTTCAGATAGCTGAAAACTACATGGCAAATAAACCACTAGCTACCCTAGCCTGCATTTACTGTGGTTGGAGAGGAACTGGCAGCTCCAGAGAGGTGTTCTCTAACCTGCTTTAGAAAGCAGTTTCAGGATGAAATTACCTTCCTTCTTTAGATGCCTTTTTATCTACTTTGACTTTAAGGTGTGGCTTGGAAAGAGCTCATGCTTACTTGTCTTTTAGCTGCCTGTGTTAGATGGAGTGAATCCCTCTTTCTGCCTCAGAAGATGAATGCAATTACTTCTTGTTTCTGAAGAAACTTACCATTTCCTTCCAGTAAGGATAGGTTAAAGAAAAGGCTTAATAGAGTGAAGTGCTGTGCCTGTAAGACTCTCACAGCCATGACCAAGAGCAGAGATAATTTCTGGTTTGGAGCAGCCTGGCTTCTAGATCATAAATTGGGCTGATTTATGTCACAGTGCTGTCTCCAAGTAAGGTCACTCTTCATTGCTTAATAAACATTAAAAGCCTAACCCCCACAAAACACCATGAATGAGAAATAGTTGCACTGAATTACTCTGCTTTGGCAGCAGAGAGCAAACCCAGTCCATTCCCTTAAAAAGACCCATGTTAAAAGGGAGGGCACTTTACAGCAAGGGGAGAAAATTATCTTTGATTTGCTGATAAAACACAGTCCTCCAAGCACCATGTTATTTCTCTTGTGTTGTGCTGAAAACCCCATTGCTAATGTGCAATCTGAGTTATGCTTTCAAGAAAAAAATAAGAGTGAGCTAATTGTGCTAATCCATTGGATTATTTATTTGCCTTTGGGGAGCTTTGGGGCTACTTTCTATACAAACTTTCCTTTCTACATTTCCTATGTGTGATGAACTAAGAAATAAGTTCCGTTTCACTTTGAAATTGCACATGTGAGTTGGGTTCAGCAGTTAGCACCCAAACAAGCTGTGAGCCTGAGCAGGGATGTACAAGATCCTCTGAAATATGAGGAGGTGTCACAAAATCATACAGTGGTGGCAAGACTCACTTAAGTAAGTCAGTTATGAACATTGTGGGAAGCTTAGGGATTGTTACTGACGTGCTATTCTAGATGAATTTAACTTTGACCTAAATTTATTTGGCTGAGGTTTTTTAAAATTATGTTGACCATTTCTACCTTATTGACTAAAGACATTAGGACTAATAAAAGGAGATGGATTGGTTTGCTTGGATATCAAAGTCTTTGACCAGCCAAGTTGTGATTGCATAGATGAAGCTCTGTTTCTAGATGGCAGCAAATCATCAGAACCACACATGGGCTGCATGTAGTGTTTGTGGACAAGTGGGGGCCAATGTAGATTTTGCTTCTCAAATTGTACTCTGAAGTTTTTTTCCCATCCCTTAGCATGTTTTGCTCCAAAACATCATTCTGATTAAGACATGAAAAAGTTTACCATTACTTTCAATTTTTTTTCATTTTTTTTTCCTTTTGTGAGTGAACTGTTTTACATACAAAAGCAATGATGATTGTATTGAAACTGGGTACTGTCACTCTTTACTCTGGATTCCTTATTTATTTTTATCAACTTATGCCTTGCTTTCTGCTTCCCTTGTTTTGATGACCTTTAGTGAAATCCATTAGTTTAAAGAGGTTGCTTTCTTGATGACTCACACACCATTTCTTATTTTACTTTCAGTTTGTTGTAGATTTTATTTATAATCTAGTAAGTTCTGTAAGTATCTGCCACTTTATTTATAGTGGAATGTGTACTGCCTTTCAATCATGTTGTCAAACTGGGGTTTTTTAATACCCTAAATACCTTAATTTTTGTCATGTATTGGTGCATGATTAAGACTAGATGCTATTGCAGTTCCTTCCATCTTCAAAATCTCTAAATTTGTCTGGTTTTGTGTTTCAGTTACCTTATAATGCTGCTGATCATGAATACAACATTTCTGTTTGTAACACTCACCCACTAATTTGTAATAATGCAACATGAAATACAGCAAACTTAAAATTTTGAAAGTCTTATTGAGCTGCCTGGCTTTTAAATATATGATAATTGTGCATAAAACATTTCCTAGCCTGGATGTGACTGGGAAGAGATCTGATTAATGCTTTCTCTAACAATCATTCTCAAAAGATAATGTGTATTAAATGTGCAATATTTTATTCTCTCACACCTCATACAGGAACAAACAATTTGTACATTTCCATTTACTTTTTTCCTGGCTCTATTGTCATGACGTACAGTAGAGATAATTTTTGCCAGGAACACTTGTCGTGAGATTACTTTTGAAGTGGCTTTTCATTTCCCTGTTTTGTTTGAGGCTGAATCCCAGAATCACAATGTGTTTTCAAGAAGTGTCCCTCCTGCCTCCTTTCAGTTGTGTAACATTGCCAGTGACTGGGAGGGCTTGGCTTATGCTAACATGAATTATTTGGCTGTTTATCCTGCTGACTTATACAGGTATTAATGCTTAGTGCATAATTGGCAAAACCCTTTGGTCTGTAAGATAGGAGATGTTCAGAGGTGCAAGGTATGTATGCAATTCTGTTTCCTTAATTTTCAGATGTCACTGACCTCAAGTATTTTTGAATCATTCCAGTAAAGAAATGTGAAATTTTCTTTCTTAAATCTTGGGTGGATTTGTTTAAATGCATAAGGGCACACCAGATCTTGAAGGGATAATTACCTCAAGCAGCAAATCCCACTGAAATAGAATTTGATAATTTTATTTTCTGAAATGACCTGCCTAATTACTTTTTTTCTTACAAATCAAACTAATTCCTCTTTGCTTGTGACACAACTCTGAGATCAAGCCAACCAACCAGACAGAAAGGCACACTTCTTGCAGCAGACAAGAGCTGGGTGCTCTTTCTGATTGGAATTCAGGAAAGAAAAGCAGACTTAATAATTTTTCAAAGAAGGGGCAGGCAAGTGAGGAAGAATACAAGGATGTTGTGAAGTAATACAGGGAGAAAATTAGAAGGGCTAAAGCCCTCCTAGAACAAGAAAATTCACTTCTGTTTGCAGGCAGGTTGCCAGTGCAGGTCATTCTGTTGAAGTAGATTGCCAATAACAGCACCCTTGTTAGAATATGCAGTGAATTGGTTTATTCTAGTCAGTTATCTGCATAATCAGGGTGGAAATGAGAGTAATAAATATACTTAAGTGTTTGGAAATGGCTTTCTTCCTGATGATTTTTCAGTGGGTGAAAATTAGGATTAATTCTAAAGGAGGAGAATTGACCTTAAAAACTCCATTACAATTGACCTTAGAGCCAACAATCTTTCAGTTACTGAGAAACATTTACTAAAACTTAATTGAAAAGATCACTGAAACCTGACCCATGTTATAACAATACTGATTTTTTTCCTCATGATTTCTCTTCATTGATAGAGATGTCTTAAAGCCAGAACAATGTCTATCACCTCTGTAATGGAAGTGATGTGAATCCAAGAGGCAAAATTTGTGTGTGTTAGTATTTACCAGTTCTTTTTTCCATGTTTTTTTCCTTGTTTCACTTTTTTAGAATACTCAGAGTGGCATGTTGATTTAGAGGTACAAAACACACATAATGAACCTCTTTTCTGTTGTGTCAAATCTGCAGGAAGCCCTGTTTATGCAGTTTAGAATTTTTAAGTGTTTTACTACATATTTTCTTTTTTTTATCAGACAAAAAGACATCAAATTAGCCTTTGAGTGGTTCAAAATTTTGAAAGCTTATTCATCATGCAACAATTCAAATTAAACAAAATCTCCTCTTGATGTCTGTAATCTTTTTTATTGTTTGGATCCTCACTAAACTGTGTTCTATGTATATTTTTTTCTTGCACAAGTAATGAAAACCCCTTCTCTTGAAAGCTTTCTAATGTAAAAAAGTTTCCCTGCAGTGAGGAATTTATGGAACAGGATTCAACTTAAAACATAATTTAAAATTTAAATCTCTATCCACTTTAGCTCCATTAAAACTCAGTCTGGCTGTGTGTTTTGGTGCTTTTAGGTGCCTACAGTGTACGTAAATGTTATTTTAAACAGTGTCAACTTGTCTTCTCCCATGGCAAAATGAAGGTCAGTGCATGTTCTTGACATAAAAGTGAACTAAGAATAGCTGAAAACTAGAAGGTAAGTTTTCAAATCTTGTATTCAAAAATCAGAACAGTACTGGGAGAGCCAGTAAGGTTTGTATTGTCCTGTTCTGCTTGAACAAAATGCTTTTGTCACCACAGTGGGTTTCTCTCAATGTCTGAGAAAGCTTTTTTTAGTAATTTCATCCCCTGAACAGTAAATGCTACCTTACTCTAGGTCTGTAACATTTTAGGGAGCAGCAGCTACAGAAACAACAGCGAGTTGCTCCTGTGGAAGTGCCTTAAGCTTGTTGAGCAGGGAAAAATGGACTGCAAGCCAAGCTTCCTGCCAAGTCTCCCAAGCTCCACCCTATAGGGATTTTTCTATGCAGTCATTTCACTGAAAACACACAGAAATCAGGAAGCTTTGTTAAAACTGATGTGGTGCCCTTTGCTTGGGATGTGATGTAGGAACCATGGACTAAGTGACGTGACAACAGTTCACAGAGATTTTATTAACAGAGACTGTTAAATCCTTGGTTACCAGTGATAGCTAAGGCCCAATATTCTTTTTGTTTATAGCATCTATGTTTCTTAGAGTTGATACTTCTTTCCTTGATAAATTTTTCTAACTTATTCCCATTTACATTTTTGTGACATATGAATTGTTCATATTTATCTGCCTATGCAGAAACACACACATGCAAACATGCATGTGTCTCTACATCAGGCACACATACACACCCCAAAAATCCAGCAGCATTTATTCACAAGAGTTCATGTCTTGGTTAACAGATGCTCCTTTGGAGGAAGCAGTAATGCATAGTAGCATGTAATATATAAAGGCATTCTACTGATAGCATGGATACTCAGTTGCTTCCAGAGTCAATAATTACTGCTAAGATTTAAACATACATACATACATATATATGTCTATATGAATAGTGAACAACAACGGTTAAGGACAGGAAATTAAAAAGAAGACAAAAGATGATTGAAAATATTGGGAATATATCTGTGAAGAGGTTGCTAGTTGCTCATTATACTGGATTCTGGACAATCTGGACAGTTCAACTAGCTGAACTCCCAAGTTGGGGACATGGCAGTGAACTCTTCTGTTTCTGCAGTATTTAAGATTACAGAAAAGCACTTCAAATGTAATTTTTTAGTTTGAGTCCCTTATTAAATTATTCATATAATTTCACTTTTGCTTAATGGATCTGTGGAAGTGCAGTATTTCTACATTAAAGTATTTGCTCTGCTATTCTTCGAGATGGACAGGAAAGGTGGTTTGGGGCTCACATATATGAGAATAAATATGAGCTCTAGAGTGCAATATATGGCATACAAATTAATCTAAGTCCTAACACAGACTCTTCTAGAGTGTGGCCAAATATTCCCAAACTAGCCCTAGCTCCACTTGGTCTTCTCCCGATTTTCTGTATTTGCAGAAACCTGGAGGAGAGCCGTCAGTAGGGATGTGTCTGAGCACCTTAACTCTCACATTGTAGCTGAGAGTTGGCCAGCACCTTGCCTGAGGCTCATCACATGTCTCTGGAACCATCAAGGGCTCAGCTGGAGGAAGCAGGTGCTTGTTGTCAGAAGGCCTGAGGAAAGATGAGAGGGGGTTGGAGTCCCAGCCTGCCTGGGGCAGACACAGGATCCTGCTTGGATTGATGATCCTGATGGGTCCCTTCCAACTGAGAATATTTTATGATTCTACTTTCTGAAGGCTGGAAGCATAACTGAAAGGAAAGGCATGGTGGAAGCCGTTTTGCCTGGCTGGGGGAAGGCACTGCAAGTGGAGGCATTACAGTTCTGTAAAACCATTCAGGTATCATTCCTTATTATCTGAAAGATATTCTTGCTCATTATCTGCAAGACCTTAGTTTTAGGTGACATGGTTTGAGCACTAATGCTGCACAGTGCTGTGGATCAGGAGGTACAGAACAGGCAAAACATTCAGTATACTTTTTGTTTGCCCTAGCACATAACCTTGATGATCTGTGTTCCAGAAGTGAAAAACAGTGTCCCTCTGCTGTAATTTAAGGTGCCTATTCCACTTGTTGCTTCTCTGCTGCCAACAATTGTCAGCAAGCTGGGAGAAGCTAGGAAACTGGGAACTGTTCATGTCAAGGCACTTCTCTGATTTTGACCATGCTGGAGAAGAGATGGACATGCTGTGGCACTTGGCACTGGGCTTTCACAGCTAGGCTGCTTTGCTTTTAGAAGCAGCAAGAGGAGCACAAGCAATGTTCTTTGTTGGCATAGCAAGGGAAGAGGCTGAAATGTAAAGTTAAGATGCTCAGTCTGCTGACTCTGCTTGCAGCTGTTGAAGAGCAAGAAGATAGTGGTAATAACTTTCTGTAAGTTTAAGCTTGGCTTCTTCAGTCTCTGAACTTTGGTGCTGTAACACAGAACTTATCCTCTAACCAGCTTTTTCTTCCCTCAGATTTCCCATGGGCAAGAACAGGCATTTTTTTTTTAAAAAAAGTGTATATTTTCATGACTGCTGCCAAACCATGATGTTCTCACTGGCAAGCAGAATCAGAGATAGGAGGGAATATATGTAAGGCATGAATAACCCTAACACTTAGTGTTGTTACATTTTCTGTTTAGTGTGATGTCCTGTTTGGGTCTCTGAGCCCAAAGGAAAACATGGAGCATCCAGAGCATAATCAGCAAGGGAGACCTGAGAGATTTTGCTCTCAGGACCAAACTTAATCAGGAGAAGACTGGAATCTGAAAATGACAATAAGAGGAAAGAACTGCTTGTCCTCTTTGTCTGTGCTGGGCACTGCAAGAAGTAATGGGACTGCACTGTAGCACAAGTTTTTTCTCGGCTTAGGTGAGAAAATTACCCACAAAGAGAGCTCAGTGATGGATTAGGTTGCTTAGGAAGGGTGTGACTGCTTCACTGGAGGCTGATAAGAAGAGGTGAGGCAAAACTAGCATGAATAGATTTTCTAGTGGTCTTCCCTGAGGCAGGGGGTTAGGCTTGGGTAAGCTCCCAGAACTTTTTTTTTGTGTTTCTCTGAACATTCAAGAAGTTCTGTGATGTTCTAATGCCTACAGGAAAGCAGGGCAGTGGACAAGCTGCCAGAGCAGTAAAAGCAATGTAGGTTAGAGGACTGATGCATTCCTAGCCCGTGGGGAGAGATGAGATGGGAGCAGGGAGCTCTGATGTTGCTGCTGCAGAGCAGAGCACTGCCTGCACACCCTCTGTTCGATTATTGACCACACTGCTGCTGCATCTGGGGCAGTAACTCAGCAGCCTTCAGCACAGAGAGAGAGGAGGACATGAAGGGCAATGAGAAGAAGCAAATGAGCCATCCTTTACCCTTTGCTGCTTCCTCTGTACCCACAGGAAAAAAGACTCCATAAGTAATCAAATAAATGCAAAGTTAATTGTTACAATATTTACTAACTCTGTGTCTAATGGCCCCAGCTGGTATAGTTCCCTCTCAGGAATACATTTAAAGATTAAAAAATCCCCAACCATATAAACAATCAACTAATTCCAGGGATTTCACTGGTGAAAGCCTCTGTAATTTATATTACTCAGATGAACTTCTGTTAAGTTCCTCCATAAACTGGAATTTTTCAGACTTTGCAAAATTTCATAATATGCATGCTTTTTCCACTGCTCTATTCTGCTTGATATTGAGCCCACCTGAAAGAAAAAAATCTCTCAGATCTTCTTATTTCTTGATGAGGAAGAGGAGAACTGGTAGGAAAGGTAATGATCAACCTGAGAAGATGTTTATTTAAAGCTTGTTCGTGTGCAGAAATGCATGGGAAAGTTTAATGGGTGAAGGTGTCTTGTTGTGTGTGAAGGTGGATTAAGGTGTATTTAAGAAACTCTGAGTGCAGCAGACCTCCCCCAAATTCTCTTTGGCAAGTCTGTGGTAAGGGAGAAAATACTCCTAATTCTGTGAAGTGAGAATTTGCTACAAGGAGATTGTACATGGGTTTGAGCCATTTCTGGGGATCTTTGAATATCTAAAGTTTTTTGTAAGGTTTTGTCTCTGGAAACAATAAGAATTTAATGACAATTATATAGGAAACTTATGTCAACATAGTGTTGGTTGAATACTTTCAAATAAGTATTTGAAAACCTTGAGCTCAATAGACTAGGCTGAAATCACAAGACTTTAATAACACCAGGTTCTTCTTATTTGCCTTTTAGTTCCCTCTTTTGAAACATGAAATGTATCTCTGTTGTGGCTTTGAACATTTATTTATCATTGTGAAGTTCGGTGCTTTTACATAATTGTTAAAAACAGAAGGAAATAAAGGCTTCCTGCTAATGTGTGAATCTTGATGTTGCAATTTGGAGCAAATTAAGCCTAGTCTCACTGAGAAGTTGCTGGTTGGTGTCATGCACATGCCTTGTAAGGTGCTTGAGAGGAGTGGGCTGAGTGCTGTTGTGTGTGCAGATAATGTTTCTAACTTAATGTTTCTGCAAATTCCCAAGAGACATGGATCTGGCTTTTCCCCTTTCTGTGTGATGGCTAGACCTAATTAAGATCAAGGACTGCTATTACATGTTTGTAAAATAAAGAATGGCTTAAAACTTCTGTGGATTATATTTTTGTCCTCCTCATTTAGCTGTCTGCTCTCTCAAGTCTCTGAGGCAGCATTATGAATTCTTTCAAGCTTTCCTAAGCTTGTGTGGAGTGAGTGTGAGGCTCAGAAACTTGGGAAGTTCCTCTCCTAGGGATGTGGGTAGTGCCAACTCCATAGAATTTTCACTGAAGAGGGATTTGCCTTACCCCTTGGTTCTTGGAGCTGAGCAGGAGCAGATATACTGTGAAGTTCATCCCATGGCAGCAGAAATGCAGCTCCAGTGGGCAAGGCTGGGTTTGGAGCTCTTCATGCCAGTGGACTCAGCAGTTATACCCTCACCATGCTGGTTGGCTCAGTATCTAGAACCTCCTTTTAGTAGCCAAGTGTCTTGCCTGACTGCTTGCCAGGCAGTGAAATGTTTCTCAAAGCCTGGAGGAGGGTACACCATGCATAGCTGTCACACCATTTCCTGGAATAGCTGTTATATTTTGCGCCTTTATTGGTTTTCCAAGGGAATAATTTGTGTTCAAGCCTTCTACTACTGGCATCAGGAAGCTGGTTTTCTTTGTCTTTTAGTCTTAGCAGATCTTATGTCTGTTGGAAATCAAAGAACATGTTGGCTTAGCTCTCAGATCATATGAGCCCTTCATTGTGTGATCAGCTCACAGAAGGATTAAAACAAATGATTCTAAAAAAGGTCGTAAGTATATTCATCCCTTCACCTCCCCCAAAAGGAAATATCCTTTGTCAATATATTTATAGCTCTCTGCTGAAACTAAGTTCCTCACTTCAAGATTTGGATATTCTGTGAATATTGTCAGGAAAATTCACCCAGTTTTTTGTTCTATTGATTGTTCAGAAAAAACTCCTATTCCTACTCTACCAAATTTAAGAATGTTTGCCTTATAGAGTGAATTGCAGGTTTTACTTCTTTCCAACTTGACAGACGAACCATTGGCACACGTACAACATCGTTTTTTTTAGAATCAATTGTTAAGGTAACATTAGTATTGACTTTAATGCCAGTGCTTTGGAATATGGAGCATCCTAGCCAGAATGTGAGATTCAGTAAATTGGTAATTCATGTATCTACTGATAACAGTGGAGCTCAGTGAGAAATAGTAGCACTCATGAAATTTTTGCTGGAGTTCTTCAGTCGACTTTGAACTGGTTTTTACTCGGGAAAAATATCTAAAAACAGTCTTGTCTTTTGAAAAGAATGACGTGAAAATGAAAGTAGCTGGACCAAAAGATTTTCTGCATTAATTGCTATCACAATGCTTTCTTATTACCCAGGTTTGCTTATGCTTGTATTGGCCATTGACTAGGCTTCCTGGTGAGACAATATATCCCATGGTGTACCACAGTCCTGCAGCTTGCTTTTTTGTTTTCCTCATTAGCTTAACTCATGGCACGGGTGGATGTGGGAACATCCTCTGTGTCTACTCCTGAAGTCTTTATGTAGTACAACTTGAATTCAAAGAGCAGCAAAAAACCTAGTGCAGGAAATTACTGTACTTACACAGGTGTTCCTTGGGTAGGAGAGGGATAGGATTTTTTTTTTTTTTTGTCTAGTATTGCAGGAATGTGATTTTGCATTCAAGATTTCTGTGTATGTAAACTCTTGTTTGTTACATGCTCTTGTGCATGTTTAATCTGTACAGGTTATGCTGACAGGCTGTTTAGGAAACCTCTCACTAGTTTGTCCATTAGGATACTGGTAATGGGAAGAAAACTTTGTAAAGGCCAGCAGGATGGATGTTCATCATCATCATCAGTAATCTTCTGCTCTCTTGAGAAGATTTGAAAAGTCTTAAGGTGCTCTTCAGAAAACAAGCAATGGCTTTCAGTTCAGACAGCTGTTTCCAGCAGATCTAATTGCAAGGCTGAGTGTTGAAAACATGGTCATTCCAGTCTATGAGGCTGACAGATGTTGTGGAATGGGTTGTTAAGGTTGTTCTTTGGGGAGCAGCTGAAGATGTGTTAGTGCTTGCATAAGACATTCAACCAGATTCTCATGACAGAAGGTAATAGTGCCATATAAATGCAAGCAAAGCTCTCTACAACAGACTGAAATTGTGGCAGCTGTCCTGTCTGCTGCAGCACAAATCACGTATTGCATGCATTTTTTCCAGATCTGATATTTTTGAACTAGTACAGATGTGTAACAAAAGTTTTAGGAGGCAAGAGGCTATGCATTACAATTTAAATATGGAGTGGCCAATAACAGCATTTTTTTAAAATCAGAGAATAATTGGAGTAGTGGCAAAAATGCTTTCAGGGCTCTTGCATGGGAGAAGTATTCCATTTTTATTTTCTTGACTTTAAGATCCTTGACTTTAATGAGAGAGAAAGTGATTCCTGCTTGATGCTTTGGGTCAGATGTGATGCTTTTCAAAACACAAAGGTGGCTGGTTTTCCTTCCTGATTTACATATATTTTAAAGAAAGCTGCAGAAAGACACTAAGATGTAGGGCTTCTTTGTCCTTAGGTTTTATTTCCAGGGTTACATGTTTCATCTTCAGAAGTAGGAGGATGCCTGAAGCTCAGCAGAATGTCACAGAGCAGCTGACAGTCAAGGAAAACAAGCAAGAGGAGTGGTGTGACAAGATGGTCACATATGTATAGAAGCAGTAAACAAGATTTATTTATTTATTTTTATTTATTTATTTAACCCTCTGAGTCACGTAACACTTTTCTCATCTAAACCTGAGCTATCAAAAACTACCTATTTCAGTAATTAAAAAAACTCTTTTGTAAGCAACGTATGGCATTAAATCACGTGTGGCTTACTAAAGCTCAAGAAATGCTTGTGGCACTTCTCTGCTGACCTCATAGGTAGTGCCACCTCACACTCCTTTCTGTAGAATGCAGTATGAGGCATCAAGGAAATGTTCTTTAATTACAATTCTTGTTTAATATTATTAAAAATATATAATTAAAAGGATATAATCTGTTATGTCTTGTTCCTTTGTAAGTATGTAACTTTTTTTTTTTTTAAGTAAGGATTGGTGACTATCTGACTAGGAAAGGGAGTGAGAACCCTTGACTCTTTTTCATTTTTTCTCTCCCTTAAAATCTGTTCTTGTAGACATTTTGAATCCTGTTTGCTGCTGTTGTGTGCAAAGCTTCATATGCAATACGTTCATTCTGTGTTATATAGTAAGCTACAGTAAATCAATGAAAAGCCTCATCATTAATACAGTCTAGTATTCACAGTTACAAGAAATACATCAAGTCTCTTGAGGTCACCTTTGAATGCCACCAACTGGTAGAAATCATGGTGTAGAGAAGGAAAAATTAATGCATTTCTCTTAACTTATAGAAGACAGAAGAATCTTCAAACTTTTTAAAAAGGTGCAAACATTAGCTATACATCAGGTTTGAATATTTAGCTGTCTTAATCTGTGCCTATTGGGTTATATGTATATATATGTATACGTATATGCATATAATGATTTTGCTGCCAGAAAAATAAAACTGAAAAAAAAGAGATTTTTTTTTTTTTCTGTGGAGACTGTCTGCAGGTAGCTCCGTGCCATTTCATTAGTCTAAAGCCAACTCTATTTTTTGTCTTGTTGTCAGCCTCTTTGCATTCTTAGTGTGTGGTTACTCTGAAGATGGTTATAATTGTGAGTATCCTCTGAGGTCAGCTTAAATCTTGTAGCATTGTGCTTTTTGACTAGATTTATATTCATGCAGCTTGTCAGTCCTCTGCAGATGTAACATGTGAAGTCTTAGAAGCAATTTGGTGTTGTAAGCACAGCATTACTTTGTGCTAATAAACTTTGCCTGTCAACAAAGCTAATTGCCTTAGATAAAGCAGTGAACTGATAAGATTTCCTGGTCTCTGGTGCCTGAGCAAGCCTAGTCCCTGTTAATGCCAGTATCTGTACTTCTAGTGCAGTACAGTTAATACAGGAATAACGTCTACAGGGGCCACAGCATCCACTGGTTCTCAGCTGAATAAAGTCACTTGAGTGCTGAGATGAAAATCTTTGGCAGTCGTGTCAAGGAGGTGTATTTTTTTTCATACCCACCAGCATTATTTAATAAGGCCTGTTTTTTTGCTGCTTTTTTTTTTTTTTTTTTTTTTTTTTTGCTGCAAATGCAGCATTTTGCTGCAATGCATAAACCCTGCATTTTTCTAAATGCAAGATGAGAAATGAACAGAACTTACTGAACATACAGAGGCGCTTTGCAGGCAAAAGGATACTTATCTGTATCTATAGATGTCTTTAAACATGGGGGAGCCATTTGGAGGACAAAATTATTGTAGAGTCACTGATTTGTTTAGTAACTGGAAGTAATGCACCTTTAATGCTAGGGTACACCATAAAAAAAAAGTTAATTTATTTGCAGTCTTAGAAGCAAATACTTGGTCATGCACTACTTCTTCTTGTCATGCAACCACAGTAAAATGACAATGTTTTGTTTTGCCAGGCCTTTTTAAATGGATGCACTAGGAGTGTTTCTTGCTGTCTCATCTTGCACTCTCTTATCTGCTCTTACACCTAAAGATCTTTACTGATACCTAGTTTGTAGCTACACTTGGGAGAACTTAAAGGCTCCTGAACCTACTGCAGGTTGTATAGGGTGCTCTGCTGTTATGTATCTTGTGTTGCTCCCTGAGGACATGTGATTCCAGTCACTGTAACCATCTGTATGAAATGTCAGACTTGCTGCCTTCAGAGTTTGTAATTTCCGTGGCTTTTTCATAATGTTGAGAATGACTAAGGAATTTTTTATTTGTCCCTTTGTTTTCTGTGGGATGAGTGAATAGCATCCCATTTCCCAACACATTCATCAGTCTGAAATATATGTAGTCAAGTAAATTTTACAATTCTTTGATTTAGCAAAGTTCCAGTCTTTGTCAATGGGTAGCATTTTAAACTGTTCAGCTCTGGAAATTGAGTATCACATCTCAGGCATAACAACCAAACTGTGGTGGAGATAACCATATTCATGCTATGCCTCTCCTATACCCAAACAGCCTAGGGTTTGTATTTTTATCTTGTTTTACCAGCTGTTATGGCCAAAGTTAAACTCAATTCATCTTGCATCACCAAGTGTCATCTGGTTCTCCTTTGTTCACTCTTTTATTGATGAACTTACAGAGCTATTTTAGACTGATCAAGCGCAATTGTCCTTGTTAGAGGTTGGCCTTGGTTGCATCCCATCTTACTGTATCCTGAGCTGTGGTAGTGCTAAAGCTGCAGAAGGCATTGGTATGGGGGACATAACCTGATGCTTTGGAACAGGTGTTTATATTCTAGGAAAGTCAGTCTGAGAGGAAGATGCTTAAGCAGAAAAACTCAGAGGTTGTTTTTTCTTTTTAAAAACATCAGTTTTCAGGAATTATTTATGTGGTTTGCTTTTCTACTTTTAATTACAAGTATTTAATTATTAAATTTAAGATATTTGTTAGCTCAGGTTCTGCTCTCCTGACTACTTACTGAATGGAGTTTAAGTGCAAGGTTTTAGTAAGCAGGCTTGCATTGTCTAATGGAGAAAAAAGAAGAATATGTTACATTTTTTTCAAAGCTGGTATGTCCTCATGATCCATTATAGAGGATGCAGAAAGATGTTAACAGTGGAAGAGTTATATCCACTATTAGCTGTGATATTCAAATGATTTTGACTTAGATAGAGGGCAAAATTAATTTCCTTACTGTCACATTTGTAGTTTCACAAGAATGAAATGTTCACGAATCTTCATGGATTGTTTGGGGTTTTTTTTTCTCTACGTAACACTTGACGAAACAATGGGTTTTTTAAAAGCCTTATGTATGTATTAGTATTTATGTCTTTCCTATTAAACGTACGACTTGTAGCAGCTTCTGTTAGGCTCTTGTTTTATAAAAGTAAGGAGAATAGGAAGTCTTTGCAGTTCATTATTACATTTATTTAAAACAATTCACTATCAATTTTATGATGTAAACCTGTGAGTCAGCACTTCTAACACTGACTCAAATATTCTTAAATCAAACTGGAGGACTGCATACAGATAGTATGCTTAAAAATTAGATTTCAGTATCAGTTCTGTCCTATTATGTTCTGAATGCTTTAAAAATATCAAAGTTGTCATTTCTTTGTATATCTTTGGGTGATATCTTTCAAAGAAAAGCATTTAAGCCCCAGAATTCTCCTGAAGCAAGCACTGTGAGGAGAGAGCAACCAATAACCTCTGGAGCTGTGTGTGCAGAGCTACGATCCTAATTGTGGAGAGAACCTGAAGGGTCCCATTTAAGTTTTGATTTTCTTTCCTCCCCACCTTGCTGCTGGTCACTTAGCAGAGCAGCAGGATCTTTAACCTCACCTCTGCATTTTTCCTTGTTGCCCATTTTTCTTTGCAGGACTAGGCTGAGCTTTTCCCTTCTCCCTCCAAGTACTGCCAGACACTTCACTGCTTCTCTCTGGGGATGGTTTGAATTTGACCTCCTTCTGTCCTCTGTGTAGATGGCAAATAGCTTTGTGCACTGCTATTTCCCAGACATTTTAGTAGGCCTTCATCCATTTTTGTGGACATTTGTGGAAACAGCTTGCACAGGAGGCAAAGTAGCTGTCCCTGAGCAGCTGGGTATTTATGACCCATTAACATGTGCTGAGTTTTGAGACTTTGTCAAATGATGAGGCAGAGCTGGAGTACTGATCATGAGGGAGGTATTTGCTGCCTCAGTGCTTAGCACTTCAATGCAATTTTTATTGCTTTGATGTTATATTTAGTGGTGTGTTGGGAAGTGTTTTGTGCTTACAGAATCAGGCTCTTTGTGCTCCTATTATATGCAGTATGTCTGGCTGGAAATTCCCTTCTTCTTTGTGTTAGCAGATTCTCCATCAAAGAAAACTTGAGACTACTCTTTTTTATGCTTCAGAAAACAAGTCAGTCACAGCTGTGTTACTTAGGGTAACTGTCTGTATCCAGAGTCTGACTGCTTGAAGTTCTAGTCTGCACTCAGCTATAAATAGAGAGGGAGGAAAAAGAGTACAGCATCTGCACAAGAAGGAACTGAAGGAGTAGGGTCACTCATGTGACTTTTTCGAGGGTATAAAACTGATCAAAGAAGAGGTGACCTCATGGCAACATAGACATTACCTTTTATCCAAATTGGTGAAGTCAAAATATTTGCTTTTGGACTGATGCTTTTCTAAATATACAGCTTTAAATGGCAATTATTCTTTGTGCTATGAACTCACCTGTAAAGTCATCCTGCCTATTTTCTGCTGACCTCTACAGTTTTTTCTTAAACAAATATTTTAAAATGTTGTTTGGGGTTTAGGAGGTGAACAGTGGAAGAAATAAAAATGTGTTCATCAAATATACTTTTAATTTTGAAAAAGTAGAATTGCATTTGTTTTAAATGACAAGTCTGTAAGATTTTGCTTCTTTCTGTCACCTGTCAAATTTGGGTGACTTCTCATTTAGCCAGGGTGCAACTTTTGGCAGAGAAAACAGTAATTGGGAGTTCTTTAAATTTAGAGCTGAGGAAGTCAGACAGGTGTTGGGGAGAATTTAGGTCAGACAGATACATTAATAAAACAGAGCTGCTTTTCAGCCTAGTAAGGAAGAGGAGGAACAGATGGAGATCCTGGAGTTAAAATGTCAGAGCACAAAGGTAAAATGTGTGTGTCAGACTCGAATCTAAAAGAAAATGGCTGCCATTGTCTGTACACCTGTGTGAGAAGCTGGAAAGGGAGAAGAGATGAACTCCTTTGTCCGTTGTTACTGAAGCATGGCAGAATGACAGGAATTGATGGACATCTGTGGTTCCTTACTGCTGGGAGCACACAGGTTGAGTAGGACCATAGCTGTGAGTGGGAGCTGTTCAGTGCTTCTGTAGAGCCAAGAAAGGAGGTGTGTGACTGCCCTACTGCTCTGGCTGCCTTTCAGTGCTCTCATATGGTCATTCTGCCTTGTGATCTGCACATCCAATGAAGCAGGGTTACGTTTTCAGCCTTGGTTTTGCACCTTCTGAATTTTGCAGTGCTGGCTTCATGTTCAGTTAATACAGATTTGCTGTTTTTCAGTGGGTTTGTAATGAATGTGTTGTGCAGATGGCTATGTGGGAAAGCCTGAGCAAAAGTAGAGGAATGCAAGATTTTCTGCTCTTTTGTGAGTAATCTCTTCTGTTATGTAATCAGGTTGTTGACAGTTTGCTTGATCAGTATTTCATTTTTACAGGGAGGTACTCTACCTCTGCTCTGGAGTTTAATAAAGAGGTTTTTGTTGCGAGACTTTTGTTATCCTAGCAGGACATCCTTTTACTGGATGAATTTGGAAAAAGTAGTTATGGTAAAAGATACTCCAGAGCAGGAGATGATAATTAAGGGGAAATACTGTCTTGTATTTTTTTTTTTTTCCAGAAGCATCAGATACTTTATTGTTTCTTAATAGAGACACAAAAAGAGTTGATTTATATCCCCTTTGCATGGGGTATTCTGTAAAACTTGTTTGTAGCTTTTATAACAGGTTAAAAAAACTTTACCATAATAAACACAGTAAATAAGGAAAAGAATCCAGTCCCTCCAGATGCTTGAGAAAACCATATTATATTTTTTTCCCCCTGACAGATGAGGCTGGTGGTTTCTTAGGGCTAATTAATATTCATGTCCTCAGTTCTTACAAACAAATTTTTAAAAAGTCCCCAAATAATGCTTGGCTGGAACTATAGATAAGTCTGTCTATCACTATCTGAAACCATCCAGTATCCTCTCAGACATTTGAATAGCCTACAAACACTGTGATTGCACATGGGAGAAAGGTCCTGCTGAGTAGTATCACTCCTTTATCTCTCCAGTTGGAAATAATTCATGTGTATTCTGTAGCTAACCTAGCAACATGTTTCTGGCAGAGTGGGGAGGGAGCCCAACATTAAATAATTGAAAAACTGTGCAACAGGGATGGTAATTTTCAGATATCTGTTCTCTGTTGCTTTCCTAAAACTGAGGGGTAAAAATGGGAGTCATGAAATCCAAGTCACTAAAGTAGCAGATCACTGAAGCAATTACTTGGTGTCAATCTCATAGAGCCACAACCTCCTCAGAATGTATGACAGGTAAGAACAAGAGTAATTCTTTTGGCAATCAGAAGACGTGTAAATAAAAGTACAGTTTATTTGGAGGCTGCAGAAAATGTGTTAGGGCAGAGAATCATAATTTCCCATGGATTCCTCAGTGAAACAAATTGAAATACAGCACTGGAAAGAGTGGATGGGAAAAAGGAAGAAAAAGAAACCAACTAGAAGCTATTGTCTGTCCCATGATCATCAATGCCACCTAAGGATATGTATTCTTGGAATTAAAAGCTAGTAGGAACTAGTATTGGCTTGTGCAAGACATCTTGTGATGAGAACCAGGTGCACCTTCCAAGATTTGTGTGTAGAGAGAGTGGGTCCTGCAGAGAAATTTCATGGGCAGCTTGGCACAGCAAGGGCAGTGTGCAGCCATCTTTTCCTAAACACTCAGTAATAGGAGGTAATCCACATAGCAAAATGTCATTATTGATGCTCATGTGATGCTTGAGATGATGCTGGTATCTTTCTGGCATGAGTACTGAGCTCTGCTGTAAGGTGGTCTTTTCTCTGTGTGTCTGTGTGAAAATAGGGCAGCTACACAAAACATAGCAGTGCATAGCATGGTGGATTCTTTATTAATCTCTGAAATTCAAATAAAGGTGGAGGCCTGATGGCAAAAATAAAAAGAAATAAAGTCAGATAATCCTTTATTCTTGCAGAATTCATTATTACATTAAACTGTAAAGGTTGATTTTCTGAACATTAACTCAGTTTCTGGGTACTGTGTGAGAAACACAACAGCCACTGGCAAATAAGTTGATGCCTCCAGGTAGCTATTAAAATATGAAAGGCAACCTTAAAGATTGGGAGTTTTTTATTTTAATTAAAGCATCATTTTTTAGACAGCTTTTTATTTGAATGTCAACAAGAATGTTTGAAATCAAGTGGGATTTCTTTGACTATTAAGCAGTCCTGATAGCAATATTAATGCTAAATAACATTTAACAAATTCATTTGTTTCAATGTGTCCAGAAGAAAACAAAAGCACTGATAATTTCTAGCTACTATTTTAACTTACTGATGATGATTATAAAATTTATGTGACTCTAAAGAAAGCATGTTAGGTACTAATGCAGTTTTCCTGTCTTCAAATCCCTGAGAAATCCTTTGCATCAGTAGCACAAATGGGGGTATTTTTCATTCGCATGCTAGTGCATGACTTGACATGAATTTTAAGAAAAGTAAAGTAAAATGTTTTTGCAGGTCTGTACAGTAGACTGGGTAATCAGCTCCTGAGAGACACAAGGAAGAAAATACAAACAGGATCTTTAGCAAGAAGTAGCTTTTCTTCTAAAAGCTTTCTTCTATTTTTCCATTCAGTAGAAAATAAGCCTACTTTCTGTGGCTAGCTGACAAAAACTTGTGTACAGTGAATGGCCATTCATGCTTTCTGAAAGATGAGTGCTGCTTACCTGTGTGTGAAACAAAAAACAAAGGCTTTGCAATGCCTGTAAAGGATGCAGAATGAGTCCTCCAGAGTAGGAAATAACCCACATTTATCCAAGAACAAGAGCAAGGGGCAGTGTATAAACTATGGAAAAGCAAGGTGTAGCATTTCAGAAGCAGAACTTGTATGTTGCTAGGACCCTGTCAAAATGGCAGCCCCAGATCATGAGGAAAAGAAAGAAAACTCATCAGTTTCCATGTATACATCATTGCAGCAGGGTCCCTCTGCTTAAAGAAAGACTCTAAAAGTGTTTCATGCTCTTGCCTTTAATATTGCTAAGTGCTTTGTGCATGTAAATGTGTGATATCAGTTAATGTAATTTAATGTCTACTTTGGCATATCAGTTGTTTTTCAGAAGAGAGTTATTCCCTTGAGAATGTTAGAAAAGCTCCCGAAAGAGAGGTTTTATTGTCCCTTAAACAAACTCCTTTTGATTCATATGAATTTTTTTAGTTATGCAGGCAACACATACCAGAAAGGAAGGCTCTGGCAGGTAGCAATGTTCCTTCTAAAGGCCAGTGTAGGTTAGAAAAGGCTGAGAATGGAAGTTCATTATCTTCCTGGTTCAGTGAGCGAGAGCTGCATGGCCACCCCTGGTGCACTCTGGACCAGTGGTGACCAAAAGGCTGCAATTAGGCTGGAGTGCTTGTCCTGTTTTCTGTGCCCTGCCACCACGTGCTCTCTGCAACTTCTAATCTAACATGAGAGGAGAGCACAGGAGGAAGGGTGTGAGCAATGCTGATAAGTGCCTGCAATTACTTTTTCAGTTTAAATCCCATCTGGAACTTGATTAATATGCCCCTTCTAGTGTAGTGTGAAATGGGGCTTGTTCACAGTGTTATCTTCTCACGCAGTTTTTCATTAACATGTTGTGTCTGACTCCTACCAACCAGGGTGTTTTAATGACAGATTCCTGGACACATATGCAGAGAGGCTATTTTGAATAGAGTGTAGCAAGCACGAAAGGCATTTTGATAGTTTGTATTTTTACATAAGTATAACCTAACCAAAAAAGAGAACTGAAGTGCCTTAGTATTTTGATGCAGAGAAGCCTGATACTGTATCCTGTGTTGAATAAATCGACTGACTGGGTTCCACAGAAGGGCATGGTATCAGGGTTGGATGGATTGCCAAAAAACTGGCAACTGAAGCTTTGGCTTGACTTCGTGATTAAAGACAAAAGTCAAGACTATATTTGGTTACCCTTAGGACAGAAAAATGAAGGTAAGTCCACATGGTTTTAGGGTGTTGAAATGTGGTTTTAGTAAGTACCTGAGACTTGAGATGTTTGTTTGTTTAACTGTGTATCTCTTTATTTGATACCTGACTATCAACAGGTCTGATGCTTAGAAATACATCCCTGCAAGTACAACACAAGTTGATCTTCTCATTTTCAGTGCAGGTGAAATTCTCATTCCATGAAATTTCATACCTAGAAATTTTCCATACCTTTTGTGCCTAGAATGCACAAAACATGGGTTCACTCTTTTCTGTAACAGGAAAGGAAGAGGGAGGTTTTTTGTTCAAAATCCGAATTTTAAAACAAGTTCGAGAGCTGGTATCATCAGAGGTACTCGGAAGATTTTTTTTTCTTTACTTTGATTTTTAGTATCTGTGCATTTCTGTTGATGCTGAATGTACTTTCGAAATTATTTTCTGAATTTTAGCAGCTCCTCAGCCTCTTAATATTTGACAGGTTGCTTAAACTGGTATGTTGCAAGTTTGTTCTATATGTCCCTTAAGTGTAATAGAATATTTTCCTCCTATGTATTTCAAATGGTGTTTCTGCAGTTGTGAAATGTTTTGCTTGTGGGCAATGAAGGCTTTTGCAACCAGCTCTAGAAGCATGAGAGAACTAGAGTGCTGCATTTGCACTGCAGCATTGGAGAGTCCATCCTCAGGCACGAGTCATTCAGACCTGCCACAGATCACTGGGTCCCTGTAAGGAGTCTGTACACAAGTTCTTCAAGGCTATTCAGTGTTTGGGTTAAGACTGTTCTAAGTAATATTTTTAAACGTAGAGGTAATAGGTTTTTCTGGAGAATGCAGCTGGTTCCTCTCAGGATTTTTAGAAAATGGCAGGGGGCTCCATCACTCCTCATAGCTGGGTGGTTGGCTGGGGAAGGCAGCTGTCGTGTCAGTGCAGTTTGGAGCTGCCTGTTTGTATTTGAGCAGTGTTCCCAGTGGGCTTTTACTGCTTCCACAAGCAGAGACTGAGGCACTTTATGAACAAACTTACAAGATCTGGGAAATGTTTCTTCCTCTGCAATGGTAGATCTGGTTGAGTATAGACTTTATTTTTCAGATGTTGTTTTCTGAGGGCTGGACTAGTGGATTAGTACACTGCCTGTCTCAGACTGTAGCTGATAGTTTGTCCAGGTGCTTTGGATTGATGATGTTGTCAGTCTAAATGCACTTTTTGTTAAATTGTAGATTATTAAGTGGACATTCTCATTCTCAGTTTCTGATTTGATACCTCAGCTTTCTGAAGGATTCCATATGATTTTGTTTTAATCAATAATTACATATTCCATAAAGGTGTTGCTTGTGAATAATTTGTCATTCTGGGTGTGAGGTACAGCGAGCAGGTCATGTTGATCCCTGTGCAGAGGGGCCAGCAAATCAAATTTCTGTTTGAATTTATAACAAAAACTTAATCTCTAAATCATGCATCTGCAATCCCGATGGGCTTACTTCAGAAGTGCCAGCAAAAAATGATTCCTTAAAGTCCTCAATGGCTTCTGAGCCTCCTTACAAGGTCACCTGCAAGAGTCCAGGGTCAATGCCTTGCTAGCCTACAGATCCCTCTGATGGGTGTTTCTGCTGGCAACATTTCACCCCTCTTCCTTGCTTCCTCTCTTCTTAGTAGCTCTGTTTCTTTAAAATCTGACAGAAGCAGCTTTCCTCTTCCAGGCTCAGTATTTAATCAGTCCCTTGGCTCAGGCTGGCCCAAAGCAGCTGGGAACTACACCTGTAAGGCAACAGAACTGCTCCATCAGCAAGCACAGGTGGGATACAGATGGTACTATTATGGTGCTTGTAACACCTAACAAACTGTAGTGGAAACATTTTTTTTTTTTCTCCACCTGTCAACTTGACCTTATCTAAGGCAATGTTTGGGTAGTTGGGATCACAGCAATAAATACAGACAATCCTTGCTGGATGTCAAGATAAGATGGCTTCTTGAGAGCATCAGAGGATCTTCCAGAAAACTATATTCTTGTTTTTTTCTTAACAGAAATAAAATATACTGTCCCCTGGCCCATGTTCACAAGAAGTGAGCTGTTTTGGCTAAAATTTCCATTAAGCAAAATAAAAATGCTGAACTCTGGCATGGAAAACTTCAGCTTGAACAACTTGTCAAAGCTGCAAGTAACTGAAAACAGGGAGTTCTCATGGAAATGCCTGGCAATTTTAATAGTTGGCAGCACTGTCAGTCACACCTATTGTGACAGCAATATTGTCAAGTGCTTCCTGATTTATTATGTGCCATTGAGATGGCGACCTGTTTAGCCAAACATTTTAATAAATCACTCTTAGGCAATTGACATAGATGACCAATACTGTGACATTTTTGAACACTTCTGAGCAACAGATTTATGGTGAAACAGGGCTGGTGATTATGTGGGTAATAGAAAAGAAAAAGTACATATTGATGGATTGTGTTCAAACCATATTTTAGAGCGTGCCCTTGGGCTCAGCACTCCAAGTTATTTTATTTGCTTTGACCTTTGCGTAGATGTTGGAAATGTTGACTAACCTCCTCGTGCTGACAATATCATTAGGTATTTTGAGGAGACTTCTGCAAATGCAGACATACTCTTACATTGTTCAAAATGCCTTGAAAGTTACAGACTTTGGTGGAATATCAATATGATGACCTTTGCTTCTGATAGCAAAGGAAATCTCATTATAGACACTGCAGTATAACTTTGGTTTGCCTCAGTGTTGTATTTCTTTCTAAAAAAAAACAACCTGCTCAAAATGTAATTCAGCCCATAAGGCTAAGGTATTTTATCCTATGGTTTTATGATAGTTTTCTTATTGCTGTGAGAAGTGTGTTTCAGAGAATGTAGAAAGCATTCCTAACAGCTTTTGAAAAGAGGACTAAAAATACTTCCATTTCTGTAGATATCCCTTGTGTTCCCTGTGTGGTTCATAATTGCTCACCTAACATGGATTAGCAGGGATATATTGCTAGGTATTGCTAACCTGGCATAGAAAAGCTAAGCTAAAGCCAGAAAGGATAATTAGTCATCTCCACTGCCTATGAAGCCCTTTCTCAGGGCTTGTTCTGGTGTTATGCCCTGGGCCACAGCTGTGCCCAGGAGCTCTTTAGAAGTGCTTCTCTGCTGTAAGACCACAGATAGACTGAAACATTATGGTGACTCCTGTCTGGGTATGACCAGCTCTGTAATTTTTTAAAATTATCAGCTCCCCCAAAAGCATCTAAGGTTTTTAGACTCAGGGTTTATTTTGGAGTATAATAAAGGATGTTTGATTATGGAACTGTGGACACTGGGCGTCTGTCTATGAGCAGCACCACCGTTTTAGAAGCCCTTACTTTCCAGCCACTGAGAGTCCTGTTATGTTACTGAGGAGGTGGCCTTTGGATTGTGCTGCTTCCAGCCCCAGAAAGCTCAGTTGAGATTGTGGCCTCACTTCCTGGTGGTTGCATCACAGGCCACATTTGATAAGGCACTGTGGGATACAAATCACAAGAGTCCCTTCATTTTCCCCGTGTTGGTTTGACTTTATGTGCTGTTTGGAGCAAACATTGGCATCAGTGCTGAAGAACCAAAAGTACAGGTTGTCTTTTCCAGCTACCAAACCTTTTTTTCATTGAGCAGCTATTTAGGATGCATTTTATCCTGTACCCACCACTGCAAGGTGTCTTCAGTTACTGTCCTTTGAAACCTGCTGGGGTGGTTCAGATACTCTGAAATAACAAATACAGCTGTAGCACCAATAGACTATTATTTTGATAGCACTTTATCACTTCCCAGTAATTGTTTCATAGTTCACTGTGCCAGCCAAGAGAGAACCTGCTTCTTGCCACAAATATGTGTTTAAACATGTGCAGCTCTCTCATGATGACAAGAGTGGTCTCTCTGATGTGCTGGGAAGGAAGGAAGGAACAGACTAACCTGGGAGAGCTGTAGGTTTTAGAGTTAAATGATCTTTTTAGCCAAGAGTTCTTTGAATGGATTTGATGTGTGTGACAAAAAATCCAGACAACAAAAAACAAACAAAACCCAACAAAAATAATATCAAAACAAACAAAAAAACTGGAATGTTCTAACATTTTGGAAGGATATTAAGGCATTTGATATTATTCCCTTCTTTGTGTTCTCTTTATGTCATGTGTATTTCTGATAAAGAACAGCTTGGAATCAGTTATACCCCATGGATGTTCCTAGGAGCCAGGTGAAGGTGTCTTATAGGTTCACCCATTATCCTTCTTTCTGAGGCACTTCTGGCTTCCCCTGGTTCCCTGGGGTTCAATTCCATTTTGTAATAAATGGATGTAATTTGAATAGGTTGCAAAGTGCATTCTGTTTTCCTTGCTTCTCTACAGCAGTCAAGCAGAAATGATAGTCTGCTTCCTGATAGCTTCTGTTGGGAGAGCTACAGGGATTTTCAGCTCTCCAAAGTATTGTATTTGTCCTGATGATACTCCTAATTGCAAGGAGGAATACCTCATAGCCCCCCAGTATGAGGCAATCTGGAGGAGGAATATTTTGAATTTTTTCTAGATAATTTTTGCCTTTGTGTTGGCAAAGCAAACTATGAATACCAGAAAGATTAATTAGGTGTATTCATGCCCTTAAGATCTGCTTAAATGGAAATAAAATTAAATGCTTATTTTAGTGGCTACCACTAAAAGGAATATATTTTGAAGATGTTTGAAAGTGTATTGAGAAATTAGTTCTTAAAATGTTTTCCTCTAACATTTACATAAGCGCTGATTAACAATTGATGAGGCTAAGTTGAAACTCACTTGTTTTGCCTTGTTTCTTCTCTCTCAGAAAAGACCTGACAAAGAGGCAGATCTTAAACTCTTACAAACATGTCAGTGGATTCTTGGCCTTTGGGTGAATTGGCTAGAAAAAAACCCAAACCCAAAACAATTTGGGACCAGAGGGAAGGGGAAGTGCTGTGTTGCAGGAAGCAGCTGTGACAATCAATGTTTCTGGCTCAGATGGAATGTCCCAGCTGCTGTAAAGTCATGTCTCAGGATCCTTTGTGACCTCGGTGTCTTACAAACTGCTGTTGATTTTTTTTTTTTTTTAATTTTTTTTTTTTTTTTTTTTTTAACCTGTAAAGAGGATGGGGCAGTGACACACTTTTGCTGTCAGGACTGGAGGGCTTGGACAGTTTGTTCTCTTGTCTGGGATGCCCAATGGCTGCTTAGCTGTAGGAACTTTTATCCTCTTTCTCCTCATTCTTCTTATCATAGTATTTTTAGTACCTTCATGTGGTTACAGACTGATTGATCTTTATTTCTCTCTCACCCTCACTGCTGCACTTTTGTGCAGACCTGGTCTACAGAGGTCTTCTCAAATAAGAAAAATGGCCCTTTTTTCTCTTCATATTCAGTTCCTAGTCTCTGTGAACAAAGAACCAAATGAAAATCAGTGTTACTTGTTGCAATAACATGGATCTTGAAGACAGTTAACACTATATTTCTGTTGGACTGGCTGAAAGGTAAGTGAGACATTGTATGAGAGAACTATGTTCGACACAGACATTTATGTAGCAGCCAAGGAGGGCCCTAGGCTGTTTTTACTGCTTATGTTGAGTTTTGGGCACATGATTGGGCTTTAATGTAACTAACTTCATGCTGTGAAATAGTGTTTTAAGGGTGCTGAAATGTTTTAGATCTGAGTATGGGGGTTGTAATTGTGTGGCTGTTTTTAGGTTCAAGATGAAAAAGTAGTTTTGTAGTGTCACCTGTTACTGGATGTTGGCTCTCCAAGGTACTGCTTGACTGAGCTCTTGTGCAAAGTCAGGGTTAATGCATGAGTGGGGTGAAAGTCAGGGAATGTTGTCAGGAAATACTGTGACACCCTGGGGACTCTGGATGTGCACAACTTAAAATGAGGTAGATGTGTGTGAACCTGTTAATCTGAAATACTCCTGTTCTGCTGCTTGGCTGATGAGTTCATTCACACAAACACAGTGGGAAGCACTGACCTTTTGCAACTATCTTTGAGGAAAAAAAAGGGCAAATAGAACTGGGGCAATTCTGTTTTGCTCTCTGTTTTCAGTGAGAGGAATGTAGGAGGAAGTGCACATTTCTCAAGGAGAAGACAAGAATAAGGGTGGTAAGTGTATAAAAATAACCGAGAGAGACAGAATAAGAAGGTTGATCTTGCCTGGAAAGTCCATGGCAGGCCAACAGGAAAAGACAAGCAAGTTGACAGAGCAGCTTGGCTGTTTCACTTTACCCTCTGACCTGGTGGGTCTGAACATGAGTGAGGTGGGAAGTCCAGGAGAAAAATTGTCACTGCTCAGAGAATCCTGAGCTACCATCAGAATGGAATTGACACAAGACCAAATTTAGTTCCAAATGGCCCAGAACATGAGAGAAGAGAACACACAAGGTATTTTCTTTCTTCTTGACCTGCATTTCTCGTGTTAACTAAAAAGCAGCCTTGGTTATGGAACTAATGAGTAGAGTCAGCTTGAGTAAATACTTAAAACATAACTCCAGGCTTGAATTTCTGTGCAGCATACTTAGATAATAGTCAGAGTATAACAACTGCTAGATTGGAGAGGCAGCACTTGTCTTGCAGGGTCAAGGCTGTTGGGTGAAAGCCTTCATGAAAAACTATGTGCCTGTCAAAATGAAGGGAGAAAAATACAAATTCTCCAAGCCAACTGTACATTTTCAAGCTCGTCAAGTAATTCTTCATTTTCTGCGTTCAAGATGTCTCTTTACTTGACTAGGCTGAAGCTCTTTGAATTTTTTCAGATAAATGGTAATGTGATAAGTATTGTCATAAACTGGCAGCAGAGCATATTTGACAGTGGAGCTGTTTTATGCTGGAAGCAGATTGGTTTGGAAAATGCAAGTTCATTTAAGCTTACTGTCAGCAGTTAAGAGGTTTTTGTAAAGGAGCTTTGTCAGGAAAGTTTCTTCATTCCTAAGGGAAATATCTTGTCAAAAACAAACAAAAAAAAAAAAAAAAACAAAAAAAAAAAAAAAAAAAAAAGAAAAAGGTTAAAAAGGAGATCTGTGAAAGAGGAAAGGTTTTTCAGAAAGAAAAATTCTTCAGTTATAATATTGGTACAGGAATCTGAAAGATGGGTTGTATTTCCAATTCTGCAACTGACTTCTATGTGGCCTTGGACAGATCACAAGTACCTTCTTGTTCAGAACTATCCATAAAATCTGAACAGGTTTTTTTTTTTTTTTTTTGTTGTTGTTGTTGTTGGTTTTGTTTTTCACTAATTGTTTACGAGCAATAGACCTGTGCTATCCAGTGATTGACCCTGGGTGTCATATGTGAAGTACTTAGGAGACAAGTTCATGACCACTTAAAGGAAATACATAGGCCTAAATCTGTTTGTTTTCCTCATACAAAATGCTAACTAGTGCTGATTTGTAGCTAGAGTTAGCAATTTGTGAGAAATTCCAGGAGCAGAAAAGAATGGCTGAAGTTGGTGTCTAAGTACAAACTTCTACAAAATTTGTATTGTAGAAGCTCTAATATGTTTCATTTTAATGTCTAACATTCTTACATTTTATTAGAAAAGATTGTGCAATTAGACTATATGGGTCCAGCCAAAGTATTCTGTGGATTTATTCTTGCTCTGATGATATTTCTTGGGGTCTTTTATTAAGTGATAATATGTGAAGGCAAGTCCAAGAATTCGCTTATCAGGAAGCTTCTGTTTCAAAAGAACCAAGGGTTAGAAGAGCACAGAGCTGGCTTGTAGTCTCTCAATTTTTCTTGCATGTGGGAAAAGCATAGATTGCTGCAGCCCTTCCAAAGGGATAGATGTGACTAAAGTATCAAATGAACTTGATGTTATTAATGACCTCCACGGAAAAGCTTTGCTGAATTACCATCTGTTAGCCCCTGGCTGCCAAAATGGTACAATAGTGGTGTAGCTGAATGCAAGGAGGCAGCACATCCAGAATTTTGTTACAGCATGCAAAGGCTGGTAGCTCTGACTTTGGGTGTGACCCAGCTGGGGTTTATTACTTTGTAGACTTTTAAAGCTTTAATACTGAAGTGCTATCAATATCAGGCTGGTCTAAATAAGAAGTAGTAAGATTTACAGGGATTACTGAAGTGTCCCAGTTCTAGAGGTATTTGCACCTTCAGTTATTCAATTGATTAGGCAAGTAGAAAAGTTCATGTTAATGCAGAGAATTTAGCAAACAAACATAGTTAGGTATCTTTCTTCAGCACTGAAAATGAAGAAGTGGAAAATTTACAAGATTCACAATGCTAGTGCTAACAAGTTTTTCTTTAAATAAAATCCATTGCTATTTAATGTAACTTTCCCCTTTTCCCCTTGCTTTCTTATATTTTTATGAGTTTCTGTTGCCTTAGCTCTTCATTATTTTTTGAAAAGAAAGAGTTCAGAAACTAGTTTAGGTAGCCTGTTCCTGCTTCTTTGGCATAAACTTTTGTTGTGTGGATAGGATGAGTTGTGGTGTCAGTTACCTGAAAGTCTGCCCTTGGCATGCCAGAAGTTATCCCAGTGGGTTACTGTCAAAGACACAAAATATTTTACTTACTTATATATTCAGTATGGAACCAGTGGAGAGAGCAGGCAGTTGGAGTTATATATTTTCTTGACAAGTGGGAAACAACAAAATTGGCTGTCAGCTTGAGTCATCATTGTTCCATGGTTCATAGGTGACATGAGAATTGACACTACAGCTACAGAAGCTTATCCTTAGATGGTGGTTTTGTCTTTGGCCAGTCAGAGATGATAACAGCAGCTTTTCATTAAGATCATTCATCATGTTCATGACATTAAACCTCAGGGAAACTACTCCCTATTTGCTTCCTACTCTTAGCCTGTAGAGATTCCATGTAAAGCACTTATCCTCTGGATGCCCTCATTGACTGTTTAATTGCTGAGAAGCAACAGGTATGAGATTCCATCTGATACAAGAAAACAATTTTTTTTTGTCGTGAGGGTGGTGAAAATTGGAACAGATTGCCCAGAGAATTTGTGGTGTTTCCATTTGTGGAGATATTTAAAACCCAGCCAGACATGGTCCTGTGTGGAGAGCTAGGCTGAAAGGATAGTGCAGGAGGGAATCTCCCCAATGACTTGCAGCTGTACTGATTACCAAGGAGTGGAAACATCTGTGTGGCAAATCAGTTTGGGGGATATAAAGGAGTGGGGTAGCTGGCCACAGTTATAGGTACCTGCAGTTGGAGCTTGAGACTGAGAGGCTGCTGGAGTAAGAGAAGGAGGCTGCTGGCTGTGCTGTGAGGAGGTAAGGGACATGTGCTCATGTAAGAGACAGGTAAGGTGGGAAGATGCTGTGTGAGGGACAGTCAGGTCAGGTGGCTGGGTAAGGGACAGCTTGGGGTTAGCCAGCCATGCAGAATGAAAGAAGGAGTCAGAGCTATGTGGAACTGCCTGTCAGACAAGGAATCAGTACAGTGTGAAGCTGCCAGTAAGAGAAGGAGTCAGAATTGTGTGAGAGAAAGATCTGTAAGAGAAGGCATGTAGAGTTTGTGAATAAAGGACTGGTGGTTATACCAGCCCCATCTGTCTCGACATAACTGTGACTGTAATCTTCTCCAGCTGAGCCAGTTTGAGCAGTGGAGTTGTACTTGATGACATAGAGGTTCCTCCTGATGCTGATTCTGTTTCCAACTCAACTGCATCCTTGAGATGAGAGCTGTATGCAGTACACAAGAAGAGAGCATACAGGAATGTTGTACCCTGGAAGAACAACATCTTATGCCTTCTTTTCACTGCAGTTTTCTCTCCTGTCAGGTTTTTTGTCTGCTCAGTTGGTTCCCTGAACTCCTTTTGAAGTTCCTTTCCTTCAGCATAGCATTCAAGTTCTTGCAAGAGTTTAGTAGCATTCTCAAACTGAGGTTTAGCTGTTCATTCCCCTCTCCAGGTCATTGGTGAAGATAGGGAGTAGAAAAAGTCTCAACTCTGATTCCCCAAAGATTCCACTTCTTACTCTTCATCCTGAAAAGTGATTGTTAGGCTCAAAGGCTTGGAGAATCATTTATGAAAGAGCCTTTTTATCCAGCCATACTCTTTCTGGAAATTACTCTTCAATTGTCCCCACAGTGCTCTTTAGAGCTCTTTGTAGGCTCCTTTGAGAGTCCTGTAGCAAAGCAGTTTTTTGTGTTTATCATCCACAAACCTTAGCCAGAAGTTCTGCAGTTCCACACTTGAGTTTCCTCCAAGCTCTAGCTAAATGCCATCTACTCCTGGTGATGCCATGACCTCCAGTTTTGTGTTTGGTCTAATACTGCCACTGTCCTTGCTTTAAACTGATACAGCTTCTCTGAGCTCTCTGCTGTGATGGATGCATAGGTGTGGGATCTGTCCAATACTTTCTGTACTGTCAACTGACCAAAAGAGTGCACTGAGCTTCTTGGCTGTGGCCTCATCCTTCCTGAGTGCCTGTTTTGTAACATAGTCATCAAAAAGTTCTTACAGCTTCCTTGCTGGACTTCTAGGGTAGCTAAGATATAGTGTAGTGGCTAGTATTGAGTATATGGAAGGCACTCTCCAAATTCTTTTTTGGTCCCTCTGTTTTCTATGGTATTTTATGAACTCTTCTGTTCTAGTTTGGACAGTCTTTGTGTTTTTTTACATTGTACCTTAATTTGAAATTATACCCTACAAAAATCTCTTGTTTATTGTTTCAGTCATGGACAATAAGGTTTGTTGCAATTCTGGACCACTCAGAATCAGGTGAGACCCTTTTTGGCACCTCCCCAGCACATACTTTTGTTATTATTGCCTTTGATTTGGGTAGCTAAAGTGCCAGTGCTCAGTGTGCCACTTGGGTGCAGCATGTCTGTGCTGGCTCTGGAATGAACAGCTGCTACTGTTGTGGTTGGTTACAAAATGAGCTTGTTATAATGAAATGGCTCACTGCAGTTGTGTTCACAGCATACAATAAGAGATGAATCCCTGGGAGCTGGAGAGCAGAGAAAATCAGAGAACAGAGGATTGAAAAGTATTTCAGATTAATTTTGTGAAGTCCTGGACATCGAGTTGATACATCACACCTGTCTGTCGCCCTCTTTAGTCTCATGGGCCCAGGTGGGCTAAAAACACCACCTGGTAAAACTGGAGTCTTTTGTGCTTCAATAGGTCAGCAGTTATGGATCTGTAATAGAACTTAGGGTCAGCATGTAGGAAGAATCATCAAGTGTCCAAATCCTGACTTTTTGATGGAGCCTTCTAGATTTTATCTGCAGTGATGAACACTGACTTCCCCAGTGTCACAATTGAGAATGTATGAAGTTGAAACCCCTGATATTCTGTGGTAAAAAGAAATGTAAATTACTTGGATCTAGATCTGTGTGAGAAGAGAGCTGTGACAGAATCAAAGCTGTGTTTTAAGCAGAGTAGCTGTTGACCAAATGGAGGCGTCAAGCTGGCCTTTAATTGTTTTACTTTCTGAGTTTTTTTTTTTCTGTGTTGTGTTACTTAAAAACTTACATGTCTATCACTTAGTGCATATATATAAGAGAATGCTATTTTAAACAGAAATGTTGAGAGTATAAAATGCATGTTGGCTCCTACAGAGGCAGACTAGATCAGTCTTTGTGGAGAAAGCAATTAAGCTGGTGCAAGTAGACTGACTCCTTCCTTCACAAAATGTATCAGGACCTGACCTTGTTAGGAGAAATAAACACTGTTTGATGCCTATCTTGAATGCTCACCATCTCCAGGTTTTATTGAGGAAATCAAGCATCAAACTAAAGAGTAGTTTGGCCTGGGATTGGTTGTGACTTTGTGTAGTGACCAGCAAACTTGTCCAAGTTTTTTGGGCTACTGTTGCTATTTGGTGGGATTTTATAAACTTCCTCAGTTTCAACAAACTGTTTTTAAAGAAACCTAGTCTGGTGCAGTTTGTTGTAGCCCATTCAGATATTCTTCAATGTTTGAAGTGTCTGTGTGTGCCAAGTGTGACTTACTTTGGAGTAGTGCTCAATGACAGCAACTTTGAGTACTGATTGATTAAGCACCAGCCATCTGGGTCCACCTGAGCTAAATGTCTTCCTGGGGTATTGTCTTGAGGAGATAAGGAATGGATGGATTATTCTGACCTCTTTTCCAGAAAAAAATGACAATTTCAGCCCCTCTTCTGGGATCATGTAGCCTGTGAGAGATGGGTAGGGTACTGGAGAAGCTTAAAAACCTGTTCAGAATCTGAAATCCAGTATGGGCTGGGGGCAGAGGGTTAATTGTGGTCCTTTTTAAATCTGCCCTGTGTGCATACATTTCAGAATAAAGCCTGCATTTTTCTTGGACATGAAACTGGGGAAGCAGCTTTTATCAGACCTTACATCTGTTGGTGCCCCAGGATATACAGACAGTAACTATTGCCAGGAAACCCAGAACGTGACAAAACACCGGCAAACTGTGTTTTATCCTATTTGTTTGTTTGACACTGTGATAGGAGTATCAATTAGCAGAACAACTGTATTCTGGCCAAATGAAGGAAAAATTATGGTAAACCAATGCTTGCAACTCTCTCTGCTGGTTTGAATGTGTGCCCTGCAGTGCATCTGTTTAGTATGTAACATTTTACATCCTTATGTTTGTTCCTTACAACATGAGGAAAGAATGTTTCTCCCAAAATAGTGGATGGGAAAAATCCTCAGGGCTGTTGATACACACTGTCAAGCATTGAGTTGCTCCTGGTTGTTTCTGCAGAACTTGGGAACAGTGACAAAGCTGCTTCACAAAAGAGTGGAACCCTTCACTGCAAATGTGTCACCCCTCAAGATGAGTCTTTTCCTGCAGATCCTCTGCCTCATTGCCCTGCTTAGGTGGTGTGAGGGGTGGTTGGAGGGGAGGGGGCAGACCTTTCACCTGGGAAGGTCGAATTACAGTAGCTTGTTTGCCCTGCTAGCAGATGTGAGGGTGTTGGCACCCCAGCAATACAGCCAACAACTCGAGGACCCAGGATAGTCTGGATGTGAGCGTGGTGGTGTGTGTGAATGAAAAAGCAGCAAGGGTTTGATTGCTTTTTTTTATCAAATGCTTGGAACTGTCTGCTTTAGGAACAAAAGCACTGTTGAGGATGTGGAAATACTACTTATGATTCAATTGAGAGAGCTCAGATAGAATCAGGTTGTGGAATGAGCATGGGGGCAGATAAAGGAGGGGGTACTGGGCTTAAAATGTCTTATTCTGATACAATGGAATAAAATTGCCTCCCAAATCCCATTAGTTATCCTGTATTTACAGCAGATGGGGAATGTATGGCATGAAAATATAATCTTGATTTATTTCTTATTTTTTCATGACAAAATACCTCAGAAACAACTTCTATGTTTGTTACTCAAGCACCATTTTTTAATACTTGCTTTTTGCCAGACAGATTCTCCTATCTGCAATAATACCCCAAGATTCCCCTATCTGCATGCAATTCCTGGAATGAAGAGAAGATTCTTGTACTTGCTGAATAGTGTATTGGGGTTGAAAGCCCCTAGAAAGAGCTTTGGAAAATGGGTGTTATTTTTCCCACACCTTGCCCTCTTTCCCCACCAGGGACAAATACAATCACCATTACTGCAAATCCTGCAGTCAGGTTTCTTGCATTTGGTGAAAGTAAATCTAAAGGCAATGAGCTGAGCATAGGTATCATATGTTATCTGTTACCTGACACAAGTTAGGGTTAAAAAAGTTTAATTATGGACAGCTATCAGATTGTCTTTCTGCCTCTGGGGCACATAGCATTTTCCTTCCAAGCAGTAGAGAAGGTCATGCCCAAGTCTCTTAGCACTACTAGTTTCCTCAGTCTTAAAATAGAGAAGCAGCCATATTTTAAAATTGTTATAATAGTAGTGAAGTGCCAGAAGAAAGCACTAGCCAGTAGTTACACACCTGAAAATAACATGGATGTCACTTGCCAAAGAATGGTCTTGCTGTAGTTAGGGTCAGCCTATTGCTCCCTGGCTATTGATCCTCTGTCAGGACTATCCTCATGCCTTACTCCTGGCCACCAGTGTTTTCAAAGGTACAATTTTACCAAAGGCATAATTTGGAGCTCATAAAAGGCACTGCAGGAAAAAGTCTGCACAGATAAAGGCTAACAGTGTGTATATTGTGGGTTTTGTGACAGGAACAGAGCAACATGATTTGCCAAACTGGAAACCTTGGAAAGCTGACCCTTGGAAGAGGTTACCATCCTCACAGCAGGACAAGCAGTAATCTCTGGGGAGTGTGTTTCCAGGGCGAGATGGAAGTCCTCAGTGTTTTTTAGGAGCTGCAGGATGTACTAGTTGTGATGGAGTAGAGGCACATGGCTGAATTCTTAAAAATCAACAAGCATGAAGGTTTAATGTATGTCTTCTCACTTTTCCTGTAAAGTGATAGTGAGTAAGAAGAGATCACCAGCTTGCCAAAAGTTTTTAAGTAACATGTACTGCTGGTAATATACCCTTCTTTGAGTATCCTCTCTGTGTTGCTTGAAAATCTGAATGGCTTTATGAAGAACAAGACATTCAGAGGTTTCACAGAATATTTTAAAATATGGTAATGTAAAACCAGATAAAAATCAAGGATTTGTGTAGGAAGGCAAACAGAGCAAAGAAAGACCTTTAGAAAAAAATCAGCAGGAAAAAACAGTACTACTCATCTTCAGAAATATGTCTGTGTACCTATATTTTCTGTCTCAGTTTTTTCAGGGCTCCTTTTACTGTGATAACTTCTCTCATGTGAATGGGGAAATCTGGAATTAATGACTGTTTAGACATAAAATTAAATTAGGGTTCTTAGTCTCAAAAAACCCCGTAAATTGTCTGGCATCTGTCATTTGAAGAGGGAAAACAAAGCATTACATTACTGGAAGAGAGTAAATCTTGGTTACTTAGATTCTCTTGTAAAGTTTTGTATTGATTTTTCCTTTCTTGATAGAGATTTAATGGTAGTACTCATTCTTATGTCAAAACTGGTGGGTATTTAATCAAATTAATTCTCTAGACAGTTTGCAGGCATGAATATGCATGGACCATGCTACTTTACATAACAGGTATTTTAATCCAATATTGTCAAAACATAACTTAGATCAAAACCCATCAAAATTGCGTGGTCAGATATTAAGCTTTTGCCTAATTCCAGGGGAAAAAAAAAAGAGGAAAGGAAGAGATGGAGAAAGATTACATTTGCTTGGAGCCAAGGCAATCACTCAGTGTACAAGTTTTGCTTCCCTGGTGGCTTGTCTAATTTACTTTTGTGAGAATCATATTTTCCTGTTTTATCTTGGAAGAAAAAAAAAAGCAACATAGAAATTCAGTTTAGATAGCTGTTCAGAGTTTGAAAAAGCTGTTCAGTCTAGATCAGACTGGAGAGCCAAGACCTGCAGTTGACAGATTCAGCTATAGTGGGAGTGTCATTTGTATCACAGGAAGGCTCATTCCATTTTCTTGGAACCAGTGTAACTGATGTGAGAGACATGACAGGCATGAGTTGTGTGTCCTGTGAGAGGGAGAATCAGCCCAGGAAATGACTCCAGCATATCAGAACAGGGGTCCAAATATGAGGTTTGCAGTCCTGACTGGGCTGGGGGGGTCTCACCTGATGTGACTTTGGTGTTCCTGGAGGTCTCCCTTGGGCCCCTCCTGTAGTGACTGCAGGTCCCCTCCCTTCTGGGGACAGGCAGAGAATACTTGGTCTGGACTCAGGCTCCCATGGCACCCTGCCATTTGCTGCTTCCACCTCTGTTGCTCACACTCTGCCACTCTGAAAGATTCTAGCTCTGTCAGCAAGGAACAGGCTTACAGCCTTGCTGCCCTAGGTCTCCCTTCACTGCCACAGGTTCAATTTCCTTTCATGTTGCCTCTAAAGTGGCCTGTTTATTTTGTGGTTTATTGGGCTGAAGGCAGGTTGGTGGTGCAGGAATGATGAGAGCCAGCCTGGCTTGCATGGTCACAAGGAAAGCAAGAGGTCTGTTAAATGTCATTCCTACCATATGTTGTGTGTTTTCAAATGTAAATGTGTTTGAACAATAGGATCCTTCACAGAGAGCATGAAAACTGCAAATTGAGAGACAGCTGCTCTTCAGGCACTGCATTTCCTCATGATCAGTAAACAGAGATGATGATTGCTCTGTGTTGCCAAAACAACTCTCTAAGCAAGACCGAAAATTCTTAACAGACCTGCAAGTTCTCATAATTTTCTCATGGTAGTTTATACTAAATTCTTATAATTGTATGTGAGGGAACAATCCAAATCAGTGCTGGCCCATTGAAATTTATCCCCAGGTTCCTATTGGTGACTCCTTTATTATAATGATATTGTTCTCCCTCTTCTGATAGGGATGCAGGAGTAATGGCAGAATATGGGAGTTCTTCAGGTCTTCTCATTGGCAAACCATCACATCATGTGAGTTTCTGGCTCAAAAGCTCTATCTGGTCCACTGTCATGCTGGCAGATACTTAACTGCAGATTTGTGATGGCCAAGAGTGGGTAGGTCATTTTGACTGAGATTTAAAACTTCTGTGTCCAAAGCAGGTATGCCCTGGCTGCTGCAGGGAAATTTTGCTGAAGATGGCAGCACTTTCTGGTATTCTCCTGTTGGTACTGTTGTTTTACTTTTTTTTTCTAAATATAAAAACTAAAAGACATTTCTGAACAAAATTACACTTTTCCTTAAAGTGGTGGAGCACACGTGTACAGGCATCTGAGTATTTCTACGGTTTCCCTTGAAAGAAGAGGTGTTGCCCAAAGTCTCTTTTAAAGTACTATTCTGGGAAACTTGCACCAGAAATTTAGTGGCTCCTCCAGCTATATTTTAAAATCCTACAACTTGAACTCCCACAGGAGAAAAGGAAATACTGATTCTTTCAGAGAAAACCATACAGAAGAGAATCTCTGTATTGAATGTAGGAAAGGTTGAGGTCTTGCTTTGAAATTTGCAAGCGAACTTGTGATGGGAATTGTTTTGAAAGAGAATATTCCACTGTGTGATTTTTTTTTTTTTTTTTTAATCTGAAGCCAAATTATTATGATGCTAAGTGCTTTGTTGTTTTATCAGTTTAATAATTCTGGTTTTCTGAACGTGGTCTACAACACACTTAGTGTGTTTTTCAGTTTGTGGCTAAATCTCACAATCATTCCTTTGATATAGTCAGATAATTCCTGTTATTTCACAGATGTGAGAAGAGAAAGCTGAACATCAAAGATTTGCTCAAAGTCTTGCAGGCAGAGAACTCGTGTCTCTTGGCGTTTTTGTTGGGTATTTCGGAGTGGGGGGGTGTTTGTTGTGTTATTTGTTTCTAGTTTTGTTTCTTTTTTTTTTTTTTTTTTTTTGGAGTGTATTTAGGCTTTTCTTGGCAAATAGCTTCTGCAAGATACTGCTGTTTATTTCTTTTGCTTTAATCCAGGACAGTCCTACTTTTTTGAGACAAAACCTCTTACAGTACGAGAAATTACAGAATATGAGAAAACCAGCCATTTGGCATCTGAATGATTTCTCTGTTGTTGCATGCTGAGTATAAGGTACCTGTAACAAATCTCTTGTATCTTTGGCATGTGCATTAAGGACTGAAGTTTACTCTATCTAGGGTTCTCCCACCTGTAGTGGCCTGTGTTTGACTGCCACTGTTTTTGTGAGCCAGTGCTGCAGGAGGCAGATGGAATATGCTTTGTCTTTCCAATTGCAAAAGGAATGGAAAGTCAATCAGTGAATACCTGGATAAGTTTTGTGTGCAATTGAAATTCAAATAAATTTTGGAGCTCTAGCTTTTGATTTTTTTTTTTTTTTTTTTTTTCAGTTGTAAGCATTCATGATTGTTGTATGGAAGTTGCAGGCAGATGTTTGGGCTTTGTCTTAATGCTGGATGAGCAGATCTAGAACTGGAGATCTAATTTCCTTTTTAGTTCTGTTTGGTTTTGTCTCAGTCTTCTCAGTGGACTATAAGGATGAGAGAGATGAGTTTTGGCTGGTGAGTTACTTGCTTAAAGCTCTCTTGGCTTCTGAAACACTGAGATTTGGGCTAGTCTGTGTTCAATTTTTCCAGCTACCTCTCAATTTTTCTGCCAACACATTTTTTGCTCAGGTGTTGTGGACTGTAGATATTTCACTAGCACAGATGAAGCCTGGCCAGAGTACCTGCCTGCTGTTGTTTTTTGCCCAGTCTCTTTTGCCGTATTCTCTGTAGTGATCAGTGACAGAACCCAAGGGAATGGCCTGAAGTTGTCTCAGGAGAGGTTTAGGTTGGGTATTAGGAAAAGATTTTTCACCCAGAGGGTGTTTGGGCACTGGAACAGGCTCCCCAGGGGAGTGGTCACAGCACCAAGGCTGACAGAGTTCAAGAAGTGTTTGAACACTGCTCTCAAGTGAACGGTGTGGCTCTTGGGGATGGTCCTTTGAAGGGCCAGGAATTGGACTCATCAGCCTTTGTGGGTCCCTTCCAGCTCAGTGTATTCTGTGCAAACATACACATTTCTGTTCAGGAAATCTGAAGGTTGTCTCACAGTCTGAAGATCTGTCTAGTGCTTTGCTATCTTTACTGATTCAAAACTTTGTGTTGTCAAATCTGAATTTGCAATTTAATCCAGTTATTCACGCTATGGATCTAACCAAGAGGATATGGGGAACAGAGGATTCCTTTGCTCTTTGAAGCAATCATTGATGAACATAAAAAGTATTACTGTGTCATCCAGCAAAAAAATTGCCTTTTGCTTCTGAGTAGTAAGTCATTGTCTTTATAACCATGTTCACTTCTACACTTGCCTTTCTTACAGATCTAAGGCAGATATATCTTATGTCTCTTGTAATTGAAAAATTAAAATAAAAAAGGCTCTAGAGAGATATCTTTCAATGAAAAAAGTGAGTTACTACATTAATTGTATGACCTATCTTTTAGATGAAGTAGGCAAGAAGAATTCAGTATAAGTTGAATGGTGCATGCTTATACCACTAAATTGATGAAAAATAAATAAATATAGGAAAACATGCATACTTTTCAAAGGTGTGATATGCATTTTTTAAGAAGCAAATAATCTCCCACCATTTTCATCTGTGATACAATTAAGTTGTGTTTGATCCCTTTTCTTTTGGAACAGGAACAGTCTTTTCAACTGCAACTTTTTTTTTTTTCTCTCAAACTCTGAACAGTCAGCTGTCATTGACTTCACAGTAGATTCAGTGTGATGGACAGTATGTCTTCCTTGTGAGACTGAACACTTCCCTGCAATACCTGTAACAAAAGGTTGTATTTCCATGCACTCATCAGCTGCCTGTATAACAGGCTTGTGAGTGTTATGATAATGTCCATGTGTGCAGACAAGTGGCCTGGTGGACAGATCTATGTCCAAAAGTACTGGTCAGCCAATTGCTCTGCTGAACCTGCTGCTTCTAGGGCTGGCTTTCCATAATTAGGATCTGTTGGAAAGTGCTTTGCAGTGCTGTGTGAGATGCAGTTGATAAAGGCTTTATAGCTGGTTTTATGTGTTTCCAGTGTTAAAGCTTTACAAGGTAAAACCAAACATAATGAAAACTGAAACAGATAAAATAAATTACTCCATTTCCTATAGCTGAAGAGGTGGGTTTTTTGTTTGTTTTACTGTATCAGTGTTACTGGTCAGTTTTCTACCCTAAGTATTAAAGAAATTTGCAAAGAACACATTTGCTTCTGTTTGTGTTCTGCAGCCTGAGAGACACCAGTGCAAATGTATACATGCTTATCTGAGAATGAATCAGACATAGATAGGAAGTGAAATTCTCCTAATACATTATTTATTTAGATAATTCTCTCTGTGTAGAAGAGCCACATATTCAATTTTTTTGATAGACCTGAAAATCCTGCCAAATATCTCTGTATAAATCCCAGCAATCTAATATATTTTTATTATATTTCTTGAAAAAAATGAGAAGGTGTTTCATCTTGTAAATGGGGTGTATGGGTTAAGTCCTGGGAGCAATGAATATTCCAGAGAAAGAGATGTGACAAACAGATTTCATATTTATCTGCACACACCATCTTAATTGTACAGAAGGGACTGTTTGAGGATTGAGAAAGGGCTGTGAGCCAGGGTGAATTCTAGAAGAAATCATGGAAACCCTATCACCAGTTATATTTGTATCAAATGGTACAAAGGATTCAAAAGCAGGTGGTTGAAAGAGCAGTGAGTACTTGGATCAAAAGTGAAAATTTGCCAAAGAAACAATATTAAAGGACTGGCACTGTAAAACACATGTGGACTTTTTAAGCTCAGATAAGAGAAATATCATTTGTACTTCAGCATCCATACCTGAAATAAGCTCAGTAGTGACTGATAGAAGACACAATTCCAGCTCACCAGCTGGGTCACCTTGTTTTCTCAGAGGCCTCTGAGACAGACCCTCACTAGCTTGTGATATTTTGGGAAAAATTCAGAAGGGACCGTGCAGTATTTTGAAAGATGTGGACATTTCTGTTGTTAGTGACTCTGTTGCTTTTGTGTCCCAAATGACTCTGTCTCTGATCTTAGCTTGAGGGTTTCACACACTACAGTGCAGTCCTGCCCCACTAATTATCTTGTGTTCAGTAGGCTCTTCTAGCATTCAGGATCTTTGCCCATGCAGTTGCTCCTTTTCTCTTTATTTCTTTGCATTCTTTCTCCTCCTTGCAGAGTTCCTCTGTTGTCTGTTTTCTACCTCCTGCTGCTTCTCACAGTTATGTATTTGTTTCACCAGTATTTTATTTTACACTGCAGGTAAATTACCATCATCTGTCTTAATGCTTCCAGATTTTTTTTTAAATTTCTTTTGTGTATCAGGGCTTCTCACTTCCTTTAATTTACTTATCTAACCATTCCCACGTGAACTACAAAACCATGACAAGAAAAAGAAAGAAATCTTGCTCTCTGTAGCAGGAAATCTTTGTCCTGGTGTTGTTTTCTGCTAAGGGCAGAAGATTGCTGGGGTTTGCATTTCTTTTTATTTACTATATATTTAATGAGAAGGGGAAAGAAGTCTCTTCAGAGGAAGTGCAAGGCAGTGAATAACATGCTCTAGCTATTCCTGAACTGCACAGACAGTCTTGAGACAATGTGCCATATGCATTCTCCTTCTCATCCTTATCTCCCTGCCAGAATACAGCACCAAATTCAGATTTACATCATCTCTGGCTAAAATGACATCGGGGAACTCCCCTTACTACTGCTCCCTTTTCTCCTTGTTGCACCAAGCAATTTGAATTTAGTCTGAGGGAGAGAGGGGAAAAAAAACCATACTGCTGCCTTCCTTGTACTGGCCTGCATCTCATCAGATTAAGTCCATAGCTGATATAAACTAGCTCTGTGTGTATGTTGCTTGCACTGAGTTTGGTTGGCAGGTTGTCATTGGGCATTTACAACTTGGTAGCACAAGCTGACCAGCAAAGTCAAACAAAAATTAGTATGGAACTTTGTTGCCAAAAGATGCAGTTGCAAGTCAGCAAAACCACCTCTAGATTTCGGAGATATTTAGAAACAGTCTCATCTTCGGTAAAAATGACAAAAACAGTGAGGAAATGAGGTGGTAAAGTCTGTCTCTGGAGGTACTTAAAGGGGGGGTTGGCCAAGAGGTTTACAGAACCACAGAAAATCCTGAGCTGGAAGGGGCTCACAAGGATCTCTGAGCCCAACTCCTGCCCTTGCACAGGACTATCTTCAAGAGCTACACCATGTGCCTGAGAGTGTTGTCCCAACACTTCTTGAACTATGTCCTTCCAACACAAACCACACTGTGATTTTTTTCTAGGTGATTTTTTTTTTTTTAACAGGAAGCTGTAGTAAACATAACTTAAAGAACAACAACAAAAAAAAAATCTTGAAAAAAAAAAATGTCATATTTCAACCAAAGCTGAAATATTTTCAATATTTTTTAGGTCAGTTGAAAATGAAAACCACTTCTTTTGGGTCATCCTGAAACTGATTTCTATGCACCACACTCTTGCATTTCAATTACTGAAAAAAGTCAATGTGTTTTGTAGATCTAGTGTTGAATATCCTGGAATTCACTTGCTTTCTTGAATCTTGAACCTTTTAAAACACACTTCTAAAAAATTATTGTATGTTGTTTTAGTAAGTGTTCTCTGTGAAAGAGTTTTAGATTGTAATAACACACTGGTTGGCTAAAATCTTTCTATTGACATAAAAAAATAAATGGAAACTGCTTTCAGTTTTTTTTGAACAGCACCAGGCTCGATTTGTATATACAGAAAGTGCTGTAAACTTGGCTGGCTATCTTTTTTCATAAATTGCTACATGCTTTTGAGACTATTGAATTATGTTCTGGAAGCTCAGTGAGTCACTTCTACAGCTGGCTTAGGGTGCCAAAGGGCAGTGCTGTGTCTGCCCCTAAGACACTCCAGGCTTTGTCATATCTGCTGGACCACAGGTCAGCCCACACAGTAAAACTAGTGACTGTAGTGTTTGGGAGTGAAGGACTCAGAGCTGGTTTGTGCTGCTGTTCTTAATTGCAGCAACATCTTCCCTGATAAGAATTGAATCAATGCAGCTTCACGGTCTTTAAGTGCATGTTTTTGTGAAACAGAGCATCTTCTTTCTGCTGTTGTAATTGATTCTGAAGAGATCATGACTCCTAGCAAGATGAAAAAATAAAATCCCTAGGAGTTTTCTTATTGGGCCCTTGTTTAATAATAGAGGGGGGAGCAGAAGACACAGGCGTATATTTTTTGCCTTTTTAAAACCATTTGCCTGTTTTGAGTGTGTGTCAGGAATCCAGCTGACAAAGCTCTGTCTACCATTGAAATCTAGAGTGACAGAATGAGGACATGAGGATATTACTTCCTTAGGAATATGAGGCTGAAGTTATACAAGGTGCCAAGTTAAGAAGTAGCTTGTATAGACTTGGTCTGAATCTTGCTGATTCTGTGTCTTGATACAGAGTTGAGAGCTGACATGTTTTAAGTTCTTACTGCAGCTTCATCCTTAAATGCTGGTTCTTTAAGTTGTAGCCCTTTCTGCTTAAGCTCTTTGTTAAATAAAGATGGTATTTACTTTACTCTGAAAAATAGTTACTTTGAAAGCTGTAATGAGCAAATGAATCTGCTGTCCTTAAACTTCTCTGATGGTCGTCTGGAAGAATCTTTTCTTTAATGGATTTGTTTTGCTGACCTGAGGGTTGAATTTGGAATTTATTTTACCTTGAAAAATTCTCTAATGTGTAGAGATGAAAAGTGGTGACTCCTCTAATCTCTGCATCAGCTCTCACTTCTGCTGTCCTGGTGTTCCCAGCTGGCACCAGGCACCTTGCTGTGAAATGCAGGCATCTCCTTGGGCTGGCTCAGACCGTGTGTTTGTGCTTTTCTATCTGCTTGGAGCCCATCAATCCCATGATTTTGCAAGGTGCTGGGTCAGAGCACTGAATGAAAACCACTGTGTGACAAATCTTTGCCAGGAGAAGCGATTTCATGGAATGGGTTTATTTTTTTTTTTTTTCATTTTCATAGCAAAGGTCACAGCACAGGAAAAAACCTTAGGGATTCTGAGCTTGCTGTTTTCACAAGCTGTATGGTGCACAGATCAATGGTAATTTTCTTATGCTGAAAAGCATTAATATTGACTATAAGAATAAAATATGAATTTAAAGCTAATAACAGAACTGTGAAATATTGAATTTGCATCTAGCAAAGGGAAGCCAGGAAAGCTAAGAAGGGGGAGCAGGGCAAACAGGAAGGAAGATTTGAAAAAGAAAATGGCAAAGAGAAGGTTTGAAGCTTCAACTTTCTCAAACATAATCCCACCTTTCTTCCTACTCATGTTTTCAGTTTTATTGTAGAACGTGATCATTTCCTGAAAAGAAACTTCAGAGCAGCTGTGTCATTATGGCTGCTTTTGAGAATGCTGAGGCCACAGTCCACAGGGGCAATGCTGATGGTTTGTATCTTGATGAAAAAATGATTGCTAAAGATCCAATCAACCTTATTCTTGTGTGAGCTGCTGTTCCAATATGTCTACCTGAGGATACTCCTGCTACATGTTCAGCAGTTTCTTTTAACTTTACTTTTTCATCAGAATGTGTTTCTGGAGGGTTTGCCATGTATGACATTTTCAAAATAGGAAAACTTACTGAATTTGAAGTAGGTGTCCAATAGAAGTATCTTGGGTTGCAAAATAGCATTGAACAAGCCACCTATTGAGAAGCTGGGAAACACTCTCAATTACACTATCCTGCATCTTAATATCTTCAGGATGTAGCAAAATCTTTTCTTACTTAGAGTTGTTGATATTGGTGGCATGAGCAAGTGGAATATTGATACTGCATCCTCAATTCAGTGAGAGAAATATTGATATTAGCACATTCTGCTATTTTTTTTTCTTTGTCCCTCTGCAATTAAGATTTCTATATCTGTAAAAGATGGCTTTCATACTTGGCTTTTGTGCACTGATGGTTGAATTCATATATAATTAGAGTATTTCCAAATAGTTTATATATTCTTCTTCAGAGTCCTGGTGATTATTTAGATAGATGTGCAAAGTTTACATAAAATTTTAAAGATTAAATTATTTTACCCTTTCTTGTTGGATGTTGTACAGTTTTTTGTATGATGTAAATGTCATGTTCTGGAGCGATTCCAATGAGGAGAGTAAGAAGGATAAAAATGATTCTAATGAGCTCCAGAGGCTTTATTATGGTTTTAACATCCCATGATGCATGTTAGTGATCCCTTTTCTTCCTTTAACACAGAGCAATACAGTGCTGTGGAGAACAACCACAAAACTGTTTCCCATGTTTCTGGAGTCCCATGAAGGAAGTCAGTGAGAACACCACAGAAGGATGCAGAGAAACCTCCACAAATTGCCTTTGTGAACCTGGGACTGTCATGCTGTCAGGCTGCTGGTGTGTTTATGTGAGGGGTAGGACACCCTGGGCCTTCCATCTCTCTGTGGCAATAATGGAAACGGATGTGACTGCCACATGCTATCCTCTAAACTGGGGAAATCTTGCTTGAACCAGTTACAGTAGCTTCAGGGCACCTTCCCCCTAAAAATGCTTCTTCCGCACTTGCCATGCCTTGTTGTTTCAATGTATAAAGTCAAACTGGGGAAGATCTTCTAGAGCACTGGGAGCAGTGACAGTCCACTGAGAGTCTTGCACATTCAGCATCTTTCTTCTAAGTAATTGACATGGGGTTGGGCTCTGGAAATAGGTCCTGCTGTTAGATGAAACCCCAGTTCAAACAAGCTTGAGATCCACTAGTCTAGGTATATTTACTGTTTTTTCCTATAAAGTGATTTTTTTCTCTTAAGTCTTGTATTAGGTTCTGAGTTTTCAGCATTCTCCTTTCTTAGAGTGTTCAATCTCAGGTTTTGGTTTTTTTTTTTTTTTTTTTTTTTTTCCTGATTTTAGGCTATCTCTGCTTCTTCTTACTTTTTACTGCACTTATATATTATCTCCTTCAATTCTCTTCTATCTTTTTGAAGCATGCTGAATTTTAATGGGTATGTAAATTAACACTAGCCTTACCCCTATAGGAAGCTGGCCTGCTGCAGTTCCCTTTATGCCCTCTTGACATTTTAAGCTTTACATCCAGATGGTGCTGGCTAAAAAAAAGGATTTTTTCTCCTATGCAATTTTCATAGGGAGGAAAATATTCTTCCTAACTTGTGGGGTGGGAAAGGTTGGAACAAGGAATTATTTTGGTACCAAATTGGATCAATTGCTTAAAAAACCAGTAGTTTAAATATCTGTGAGGAGAAATCCAGTCAACAGAAATAAAGATTCTTTTGTTTAAAGCCATTCCCTAGGCAGCTAGCTTCCTAGGCCACCAGGGTGTTCAAGGTTATGAGCACTGCAGGAACCTGGTTTCCAGCTTGGTAGGCAGCTGGCAGAATGCAGATTTTCCCAAAGTTTTAAGTCAGCTTTATTTACAGTAAATGCATAGTAATGGTTTTGCCTGCTTATAATAAGTGGTTGCTTTAGAGCTCAATGCTCTAAATTGCCCATAGATTGGTGTAGGGAATAGCAGCATGTAAAGAGTTTTGTCTGGAGACCTATTTTTCTGATAAGTGATGTAAAGCCTTAAAATTCCTACCAAGCTTTTTTTTTCCTTGCACTATTCGTACCCGGACTTAGCTTTGCCCTGTCTCAGAACAGAAAGCCTTGTCCTGCAACAGGGCAGCCACTACTAGTAGAATTACAAAGCATCAGTACTTGTGTCCTGTGAACAAACTTAGCAAAATGTTAGAACAGCAAGAGTTGATTATTTCATGCTTATGAAAAGAAAATGTAGCAGGGCCATGATGTTTTCAAATTAATCAGACAATGTTTTTTTTGAAGGTTAAAGACCCTTCAAACTTCCTGAGAGATACTGAGCATCCCTATGTGCCACCAAAGAAGATCCTGCCCTTTGCTTTGGTATTTAGCAAGCAGTAGTATTTTCAAAACTGCTTCATGCCCAGCAAAACAGAAGGTTGGCTTTGAAGTGGCTTTTACTGAGACTGCTGGCAGAGTAACTGCAGCAGTACACTGCTCATCTGCAGAACAACAAATCATTTGACTATATGTGGCAAACACCATTGAAGTTAACTAAGGGCTGTGCACCACTGTGTATGCTAAACTTCACAGGGTGCCTCCTGTGTGTCTAAACATTCTAAGAGTCTCTAATGATGGTGAATTTTCTTTAAATTCTTCGTTGACTTTGATTAGCCTAAGGAAGTTTGTGTTGACAATAATAAACCCTCAAAAGGGGTAGCAAGGGCATGCTAACTGACTATTGCAGCCCTTGCCAGAATATGAAAAACCTGTTAGGTTTTTTGGTTTGTTTTTTCCATCCTTTTGAACTCTCCATAAGGATCCTTGACATAGCTCCAATTAGTTCTCTTGATCTTCTTGTTCATTTTCATGCCATTTTGAAGTAGAGTCTGCCTTTACAGTGCTCACCACCAGAGCATGAAAAATCCTTCTCAGCATCTGAACTTAGATGTCAGTGTCCAATTAATCTTACTGCATCTTCAAGTTTTGTCAACTTATTGTAAAAATATAGGCCCCTTGGGAATAGTGCAGTCCTTGAAATTCTGAACTTTTTTTCTTAAGAGTCCACATTATTTTTTTTTGTCTTTGTAAATTACCATTTTGTAACTATTTTCTAGCTTTTACCTAGCTTCTGGTCCTATTCAAGATGTAAGTAAACCTTAATGCATTTTTATCTTGCTGCATCTGACTTCAATATTATTTCTAAACACAAGATGAGCTGATTGTATCCTGTTGGGAAGCTTTCACATGGTACAAGGGTAGGGTTAGCAGTGAGGATGAAATTGTTCAAAGTGAATTTCCTGGAACAATCCTTTCTTATTTGCATTTATCTGTTCTACAAGTGTTCCTCATTTTGAAATTTAAGCAAATGGATAAAGAGGAGAGAATATAGTCTGTCATATAACACAACATTCAAAGGAGAGCTGCTCTGTCTGGCATATAGAAGTGTATTTGCTCCACCTAATTATACTTTTAAATTTGCAAAGAATATGGTTTTATAAAAAATATCGCTCCTGCAATGTTTGCTCTATTTAATAGCAGAGGTACAAGGTAGAGGCTGTTCTTTACAAAGATAGCAGGTAAAGCCCACCTGGGCAAGGTGTGTGTATGGCTGGCTCTGTGCAAGTGTCTGATTTCCCAAGGGATCGTACAGAGCTTTCCATGCAGAGCTAGAGCTTACCCTGTGCTTGCCAGCATCTCACCAAAGGTATTGGAATACCTGTTAAACTGAGGTGTATTGTCACCTGCCCTGTGACAGGTGACCAGCCAAGAAGGTTGACCCCACCAGTCAGGTTGTCTTCTTCTCATGTGCCCTGTGGTGAAAAGGAGAACTGTAATTACTGACTAATTACCTAAGTAATTACTTAAGTATTTTCATGTTCAACTGGCTTCATTTGTCCTACTAAACACCACACCATGTGCTCCTGTAGAGCTAAGCATAAGCCTAGCAAGAATATTTACCGTGCTTGCAAGTCCTCTGGTTATTCCCCCTTTGCATGGCAGAATGATGGCAGGTTTGTTGATGCTGAGGCTCAGTAGTCACAAATTCAGAATTGGTTCTGTCTGTATGCAGAACTGAGCACATTGCTGTGTTGTAGCTGTTCTGCAACAACACGTTCACACCCAAAGTTTGATTTGTTTTATTCTTTTAAATTCTATATTTTGTAATTTATTGTAATAATTAGCCCTCCCATGAAATGCATCAAAGCTATTTAGATAAATATTTTGTGATACCAATGAGATACAGAAACCATTTTTATATTGAGTATGTAAATAAGCAATGTGTTTGTGTGTGTTCTTTCAAATATTTGTTTAGCTTGGTGTGTGATACGGATGGGGTTATGTCAATCCCTTGTGTGAATAGGAAAAGAAAAAGCTTTGAATGTTTTTTCATATAACATAATGAACTGACTGATAGCACAGACTGTTGTCATCAATGAATAAATTAATAAATGTGTGAAATTCATGCCTGATGGCAGTAGAGTATAGGGTATGTGGATTATTTAGTCATGATTTTGAAGTGTAATTTGATTAGTAAGCTTGATTGGCTAATGAACTAGGTAATGCAGCAAAATAAAAAACTCAAAAATACATCCTTCTTCATTCACAGGAAAAGGCAGGTGAGGCATAAACAATGGATCCTGAGTGTCAAAAGCTAAAGAAGTGAAGACAACTGGCTGGTGGCCTGACATCAGCTGGGGGTGAGCAGTGAAGGAAAATGCTGGAATGATTAGCCTGACTGAGAAATGCAGAGTAAAAGTGTCAGTGCTTATAAAGACTTCCAATTCCCACTGCCAAATGCAACTTTTGGTGAGTTTTAAAATGGATGGTGGTTCTGAAATTATGAGTTTTGTGACTTTGTCAATTTCTGAAATCTCAGTGCTTTTGTGATGTAGTAGTCTCTCAATAATTAAGGTAGTAGTCAGCTTCTCTTTATGAACTATTTTTCCTTTTTGCCCCTTGATATATTGTGCTCAGAAATGGTTCTGCCAGCTTCAGCTGTAAATCTCAAGTCCATGACAATGGAAGTGATTTTGTGAAACAAATGGCAGTGTGAGAGATATGATGTTGACCATAAAAATGCCCACATTATGGTTAGAGTTCAGATGTCACAAATCTTAGTGAATGTAGAAACAGGGAGTGAACAAAGTCGTATGATATCATAAGGGATTTTTTGGGTTTTTTTGTCTTACTGGAATGTATAAAAATAGTAGTAGGTCTGTCATATCTTTCAGATAAAAAGCTTGTCAATACCAAAAGACCTGAATATTTGAAATTTCGTTGTTTTTCTCTGATAGGTGGGCTTAATTATATCCTTGGCTGGGTAGATATTGGAGTCCTAAGGTGCTTCATGAAGAAGCTTCAGTCACAAGGGAGGCTGTTCCTCATAAACAAGAAGAGGGTTGTTATGCTAGCAGTGGCTAGTGACTTTTCTAGGTGTTTGTCCTCTCTGTCATCCTCATTTACCCATTAAATTCAAATAGAAGTGTTTCTCTCTTCTCTCTTTGCCATCACGTATGATCACATTTCTTGAACTTTCCCAGAAAAGAACCACATTCTTCAATTCCCATTTAGTAATGAGGAGTGGAGAGAAATGTGCCCAGTTTATCTCTGGAGCAGAGCTTACTCTGACTGTGCTAAGTGTTACCTCTGGCCTAGGCAGAAGGAAAGACATTGGAAGAGGCTCCTGCACTCTGTAGGAGGTTACAGTAAAGTCCCTTGAGCCACTGGCTGTTTTGGGGAGCTGCAGCACTTGAGAGGCTGCCAGGGGATTGGGCAGCATCTGAGTGGTAAGTGGGATCAAGCCAGCATACAGGGGGCTCTTGAAACTTGAAATTTTACTTCCCCAGAAGAACCAGAGGTTGCAGATGGTGAATGTCCACATCCAGCCTCAGAGGTGAAATAATGTCCCCAGTCTATAAATTTGGAAGAAATGGTGTATTCTTCAATGGCAAGAGCGTAGGCCTTTCTAAAATATTTGCTTTCTCCCAGTCTCAACAATATTGAAGCACAGGGGGAACTTGATGTTTGACTCAACAGCTCTGAGAAGTGTTCTGAGTTTGTGGCAGTGGACAAAGAATTAAGAAATGTTAGCTTGCCCATTTCAGTTGGAATATTGTTTTGTGTTGTCACATTTCCTGCTGTCTTCTTCCTTAGAAGCTTCCCATTTAAGTTCTGCTTTGTTTAAATTCATCTGTTGGATTCTTTGCCTGTAAGTAGATAAATATTGCTGATAAGTCCTACCCTGTCTGCATGTCTAGGCTTGCCAGTTTTCTAGACCAGAGGAAGCTTGAGACCGTGCTTGTCAATTGAAATATCTAGAAAATTAATTTTTGTCATGCAGATGCATGTCATTTACTGATCATGTTTCTTTGCAGTCTTTGCTGGAAGATGGGTTAAGGTAAATTGTAAAAATAAGAACTTGTGCAGAATCCTATTAGTGCATTTCTGTATTTTCCAGAATTTGTGTATTGCCGAAACTTTCTATAATATCAATTTTCCTTTTGAGTAATGTATTTGACTTTCTTTTAAAATAGTAATTACAAAGTTGGTTTTCATTAGAACAGAGGTATTTGGGTTCACTGTAACTGTTACTTATGGCTCCATTGTAGTCTGGAGATAGATGAGTATGGACAAAATTTTGCTGGATCATTGAAGTTATCTAGGTATTCAGAGATGGTAATAAGATCAGTTTTCTCCTAACTATAGCCAAAGGGAAAAATCAATGAGTGACCATGGCACATTTTCCTTGGGTATGAAAAATCAATGAAATATGCAAATAAATATTTCACTAAAATGACCTGAAACCATGTGGGCCTAGAGGACATGCTGAGGAAGTGAAGGGCAAATTGTGGGGCCATATATATTGACAGTTTCTGTATTGCAGCAGATACAATACCAAGGGCATCAGCAATATTATAATTTTAAAAAATAAATCAATGAGAAGAGAAATTCAATTAGAGCAAAGGCTAAATTTTAAGTATGACTAGTTAATCCACATTTTGAACAGAAATAATGAGGCATTACATTAAGAATGTAGTCATTAAACAATGTCTGTGTAGATACATGAAGTAGTGAGGTAGGCAGAAAGAAAAGGTTCTCTTAGAGGGATATTTTTACTCCTTTTTTAATGCCAGGGATTCTAGCTTTGCCTATGAAATAACAGGCAATGGTGGATTATGTATCACTAGCATAAAAATTGTTTTTATGGGAGGAAGGAAGGACAAACATAATACAAAACCATGGTAGCACATTATTAGCACAAAGAAGCCTGGAAAATTTTAGGACTCTAGAAGAGTCTTAAAGTTTGACTGGAAGGAACTTTTACCCAAGTCCTTCTGTGTATGGTGGGCCTGGGGAATTGTGTGCACTCCTGAGAAAACATTGGTGAACACCATCAAATTCTAGTGAGCCTCTCAAATTCACGTGCATTAGAAGTTATGTAAAAGATTTGAATTAATAGCAAGATTCTCCTGGTAGGCTGCTATCACTGTATCTCTTGGGTCTGAACATGCCTGTTTCCATATCACAGAATCACAGACAGCTGAGTTGGAAGGGACCCACAAGAATCATTAAATCTAACTCAGCCCTGCATGGCACCATCCCCAAAAGCTACACCATGTGCCCAAGGGCATTATTCTAACACTTCTTGAACTCTGTCAGGCTTGGTGCTGTGACCACTTCCCTGGGGAGCCTGTTCCAGTGTTGTACCACCCTCTGGGTGAAGAACTGCTTTCTATTATCCAGCCTAAACCTCCCCTCACAAGACTTCCTGCTGTTTTCCCAGGTCTATACAGGTTTTTTTTTCTTGATGGAGGAACATTTTTGCCTTGTCTTATCTGTGACTGCATGCTTACTTAGCAATACCATATTATTTAACATTGTTTGGGATGTATACATAATGATACTTTTTTTCCTTTTCTGCTGCTCTTTATTAAAAAAAAAAAAAAAAAAATCTAGACAATTATGAAGATTCCCACCAGTTACAAAGAGCTATGCCTAAATTGCTCCATATTGGTTTTTTTGCTAGGTATATAGCATTACCAGTCTCAAGGTTATGGATTTAAATATAGTTGTTCAGTGAGCAGTAGTTTATTTGATTTGGGGTTTTGTGGGTGGTGGTTTTTTTCTTCTGTGAGGTGCTTTCCTATCACTTGAGGGAGACATGTCACACTTCTGTCTCCTATTGCAAGGCAAAAAAATGTGCTCCATTACATAGTGAGATTTTTTTGAGTGTGGTTTATTCATATATGGATTTTGGGTTAATAGTATTTGATTTAGTTCTGTATTTCTAAAAGTGGCTTCATTTAGTACAGCTATATTTTCACTCTTGTCGGTGCCTGCACAGTGGTTAGGAAGCACTGGAGTTATTTCTTTATTCAAGAAAAAAAGGACAAGTCTTGCTCCAGTCTCTTCTTGTTTAGGCAGTTTAGTGGGCTTTCATCCCTTGCAGTGGTGAGCCCAGGCAGGCATGGGCTTACCTGGCACCAGCACATGGAAAGGAGATCTCCTAACTGCAGGGAAATTGCAGTGACTTCATGGTGGAAGCTGTGAGAAGCACATGTCTTCCAGATTTTCTAGCACAGTAAAGCCCCTCCTGAAATGTTTTATGGGTTGTTTATGAAAACTGGCCTTCTGCAGGACTAGTTCACCTTTCCTACATCTAAGGTGGTACACGGTCCTAGCACAGTGATGTGGAAGTCAGTTTCTGAGGCAGCATAGCATTGCTGGCAGTGAAATCAGATTTTCTGGGCATGTACTTCTTGTATCTATGGATCATCATAATGTTTTTTTCACAGACAGGCCTTCACTCATCAGGCATCTCTTGCAAAGCAAGCAGAATCTCTGTCATATATCATAGGGAAAATCTCAGATTTATCTCAGGAATATTATTTTTATAAATAGTTTGGAAAATATGACTGGGGTTTAAAATGAGTGCTACATAAACCTAGGACACTTGCAAGTCATTTGAAAGTTAAAGTTTTAAGAAAAGCTGGGATAAAGTTTTTATTTCTAATCTCTGTATCGGTGACTCCTATTCACCATAGAGTCTAACTACCAGAGAGTGGACTTCAAACTCTCCTTCGGTGAGGCAAAAATGAATACTGTAGAGAAGCATCAAAACAGGAAGGCAAAGGATTGGAGCAGTTGTTTTTAGGAAAAGCTTTACACAAGATGTAAGGCTGGCAGGTAGCAAGACTAACTTTAGGGAGGGGATTTTTTGAGGTAAGGAGTCTTTTGGAATATCTGCTAATGAAGATGAGTCAGTGCAAAGACAGCTGCAAGAGGATAAGGTAGGAGGAATTGTGGAATGTTTTTTTCACAGATACAGCAATTGGCTGTTGATAGGACAACACAGATTTTGTATAAAACATGACTACTCGCTGAAGCATTAAATAGGGAAGTGTAGTGTCCCTATTTGTGAACTGATTTAAGTAGAGTGTAAACAGCAGTGCACTGACCTATTGAAATATATACAAATTATTCCTTAGGGTTAAAGTGATCTGATATAAATCTGAAGTGGTGATTTCTAATTTTTTTTTTCTTTCATTCCGATTTCCAGTGGAAAGGATGCTTCTGTAGGGGCTTATGTTGCAGTTTCAGCTTGCTTTCTCATGTAAGGTATTCACACTAGTGAATTTACTGTTTTCATCCTTAATTGATTTTTCAGTGTTTTGATGCTTTTAATGAGGACCAGTGTTGTCTGAACAATCTTGGGTGCAGCTGTGAAAGGACTTGGAGAATCAATGTATTTTTGTTTTCCCTGTTTTTCTTTTCTTTTGGTATGGCTATCTTGCCTTCTAATTGTTTCATATCTAAAATTTTCATTTGATTATTCTATTCAACAAACTCTATTCATAAGTAGGAACTTTACCTCTAAAAGTTGTGTTTCTATTCAGCAAATAACATTGTCTCTAAAAAATTTGCAAAATATCTTTTCATCATGACAGCTTGAGAAATGAAAAATGTATGTGGCTTTTAACTTTCTGTAAGGGTAAGTGAGGCAGAACAGAGGTTACCACATTGTAGGTTTTGTTTTTTTCTAGACTGCAGAAAGACCACAGCTGGAATGGGTGCCAGAACAAATTCTTTTACATAGTTCTCTTACATGGTACAAAATGGAGAATGAGGATTTTATGTTCTTTTATTCATAGCAAGAATTTCCTTCCCTCATGCAGGGCTTTGTCCTTTAAAAAAAAAAAAAAAAAAAAGTCTATATGTGGGTAAAGGGGTTCATGCAGAAGAGACCGACTATCTGTTGATATTGATACCTGTCTAAGCCTCAAATTGTCTTGGTGATGGGAGTGTACAGTGGTTAAAGGGGAAGCAACAAAATGCTCTCCTGCATGGAGGATTTTCATAAAAATGAAGAAATTTGTAACTACTGTAAACAATGACGAGTCTAAGTGTCCATCACTTCATGATGGTTATGTTGAGATTGCTCTGGTTTTAACTCTAAGGGCTCTTAATATCTGAGTAACAGGTCTGGTTTTTGGGATTCAGCTGTTACTCTGGAATGCCTTTTGGGGACTACCAAAGAGCTGTATGAAATATTTATCTGAACATGAGGTTTAGTTTCATTAAAAATAGTCATGAAATTGTAGCATACCATGCTGGTAGGGAACTCAAAGTTTGAGACAAATTTTCTTGGCAAAAGCATAGTCTAGAAAAGGTCTCTTTTTACCATGTCCATCTTAATCTTAAAAGCATCTAATACTGGGGAATTCACCACTTCCCTGGGGAGATTATTCCAGTGGAAATTGCTCTTGTTATGAAGAATTTACCTCTTGCATCCAATTGGAATGCCATGAGTAATCTGTATCCATTACCCCTCATTTTTACCACATAATGCCTCATAAAAAGGGAGCCTCCATCTTCTTTGCTGACACTCTTTGAGGGAGGTGTCTTATAAACCTCCTTTTCTCAAGGCTGAACAAGCCCAATTCCTAGAACTTTGCTCATATGACATTCTTCCCTCCCCCTCTGATCAGCTCTGTGGCCCTTTCCCTTTTTTTCTGGGACTCTCTTCAGCCTGTCCACATCTCTTTTGAGAATCTAATACTGAGGGATAACCCAAATGGAGTTTGCTTGAGAATGGGAGGTTTAAACCAAGACAGCAGCATGTGGCCATATCAGGAAGTTCCAGAACTGAGTGTGGTCCTTGTGCTACTGCTGTGTGATGTGCCCATGGAGCAGAGAACCATTGCAGGACAGTGAATGACCTCCTCATGAGGCAAGAGAGATGGGAGGAAGGCTTGTGACTGAAAATTTATCCAAAACTTATGTAACTAGAGGACAGGGCATTTGCAGGCTGCCAGCAACATCTGCTAAGAGGTAACTTTGAAAAGATGTAATGGGCAACACAGGACAGAAAAACAGGATGGGAGAGGAAATTTAGGGTGTTCTCTCTTAAGTATCTCATTTTAAAAGTTAACAGCATGTCTTGCATTGCAATTGGAATAAAGGTATAGTGTTACAGCAGTTCAGTTTTCTCAATATGTTGTATCTCAACAGATTACTTGGTACAGCCCTCATTTCTGGAGCACTGGGGATTGTACTTCCACAATATGTTGTTTTGGATGGCAGACTGGCATAAATATTGCCTTCCCTCAAGGCAAATAATCTTACCTTTCTGTCTTAAATATTTTTATGTTTAGAGTATGGCTGTGTTGTGAGCCTGCTCTGGAAACTGGTCACTCTCAAGGGTAATCTGTCAAAAGTCCAGAGATGTTTTAAAGCCAGATGAGCTCACAACAAAGCTGTACAAATGTCATCCAACCACAGCTACCTTATCTAGAGAGGTAGATTGGAGGAGTGATTCTGACAACACCTGAAGACAGGATTTTTGTGTGAAGCTTTGTAATGGAATACTGCAATTCTTATGGGCAAAAAAGGCATCATTTTGCAGATGGGAACTGGAATATTGTGAGGCTAAGGACTCCTCTATACCAGTTGGGTTTGTTTGGTTTGTTTGTGTGTTTTTTTGTTTGTTTGGTTGGTTGGTTTGGTTTATTTTTTAAATTGAACAGTGTTAACACAGTTTTGTGTCAACAGACCTAAAGTCAATCTTCATTCCAGAGCAGATATAAGCTGTACTACGACCATAAGCTGTAGTATAACTACATCCATGTTTGCATGCTCATTGAGGTATTTGGGAAGCTTCTCTGGCAGCTCACACCCCTGCAGGCACTGTTTCAGAAATGTCACTCTCACAGGAAGGTCCCAAGCAATAGGCTGAGGATAGGGAGGAGGAAGAAAGTGCTGACTCCCGCTGGTTGGCTCAACAAGCAAGCACTAACCATTGAACCATTCTCCTTAGCTGTCAGGCAAGTAATTTCTGAAAATGTTAAGGGACAGATTTTTAAAAGGAAACCCATTGATCACAAGCCCAAGTCCATTCAAAGGCTGGCAGAATTAGGGTACAGACCAAATTTAAAGTACAGTGCCAAATTTCAAATAACTCCTTATGCAAGAGAGACTTCTCTGGCTTTTATGCCTTTGAAAAACTCTCCTTCAAAACTCAGATGTTTAAGAAGATAGCAAGGGTATTGTATATAATTTCTGTCATCAACATAAATACAGTTAACTTCACTATAATCATAATTTTGTGATTCAAAATATCTAATCTAGATAAGTTACAGCCACAAAACTTATGAAGCAACACAAGGTTTAGGTAGGATTATGATTAAATTAGGCTCAAGTGAAAAACATCTCCTTTGACAAGGAGTAGTTACAGTAATCTGTACCTTCTGAACAGTCTCTGACTGTAAGAAACTGCCAGTTTTGAAGAAACATCTGTTTATTGTTAAAGCATATAAAATATAAGCAGGAAAGAACTTTTCTGATTGTGGCTATGTAAACAGAACTGAATTAGTGTAGGCACTCCCTAGGTGAGAGATCCAGTCTGTTAATGGAAAGTGATATCATTGGATCAACAAAAGAGTTGCCAGAAAACCTGGGGATAGAGGGGTATTTTAGCACCTTTGCTCCACAGCAGGCCTGAGGGCAGGTTGCCAAAATGCAGGGTGCCTGTCCTTGGGCATCCTGCTGGAGGGTGTGGGAGTCCAGGGTGTTCCCCTGGCTTCCCTGGATGCCTTGAGACCCCCCTGGCAGAGGTCTCAGAGACCCTGGCATGGTGCCCAGGGGTCCTGGGGACTGGACTTAACTCCCTGGAGAAATTTACCAACATTGCAGGAAGAATTACAAGTCACAAAAGATAAGTAGAGTATAAATTAGATTGTTAGAAGGTAGAAAAGTGAATTTTTAGATATGTTTATATTAGGGGGTTTGTAGCTAATATGGAGGATTTTAGGCGTGGTATGTCCTTTCTTCTTCTTTATGCCATCCTTCTTAGTGCCTGAATGGCATTATTGGATTGGTCTGGGACAAAGCTGGACAGTGTAACAAAGGTGTCATGTATTAGAAAGTAAATGTAAATATTAGGTATGTAATTTATAGTATAAAAGATAAGATCTGCCCCAAGGGCAGGCAATGTGCCTTGGATCACCTTGCTGAACAGACCGCTGTGAGTTAGAGAAAGAATTTCTTAGATAAGAAAGGATAAACAGCCTTGGAAACTTCCAAAAATGGCCTCCTGACTCTTGTCCAGTGATTGGGCTGGGATAACATGAACTCTAAACCACCTACATGTCCTGCTGTGGGGAACTCAGGCTCAGGAGAGCCCACAGACAGTGACAGAGGGCTCTGCTGGTCAGCTCTCACCCAAGGCGTGCTGATCTCTGCACAGCCTCCTGATCCCCAGCAGTGCTCACCTGCTCAGATACAGATCACACTCCTCTGCAAAAGTGCTGTCTTGAGAGCTCCAACCCATCCTGAAGATTGCCTCTCAAAACCAGCAGTGGCTATCAGCTTCCTGTAAAATGGAGCATCTTCACTTTGACATGGATACTTCTTGGCATTTGAGTACATGGAGTAGGAGGCAAAGTAAAATGAGATGTTAATCAAACTAACTGCTCTGGACCTTGCATTTCAGCTTCTTTCTCTTTCAGGTTCTGTGTGAAAGGCTGAGAACTCAGGATCTGAATCATGAGGAGCTGCAAAAAGATTGTTTTTATAAAGAGCCCTTTAGTTCATGTTTTTAAGGCAAGACTGTCTGAGGCTAGTTAACACAGGGTTTAAAGGCTTCAATAATGCTTTTGCAGGCTTTTTGGTACTAAAATAAGTCTAGTACAGAAATGAGGGACATACAATTGCAACTTTACTTTGTTCTATGAATTAATGTAAAATGAACACACAGTAGAGGGAAAATATATTTTGAATAGTTTGGGACAGGTGTCTCAACAAAAACTTTAAAGGCCCTTTCCTTTAAAGGTGGATCTTGTGTGCCATGGCCTCAGTTGGCAATGGCTCAATGTAGGTCAGGGAGGAAGAGGTCATAAAGAGAGTAAAGTCTTTCACCATTAAGGGATCAAACAAGGTTGTAGGAAAGCATAAGAGCAGACAGCATAATCAGTCATTGGCTCTTCCAGCCACTGAGCAGGAATGCTGCTGTGCACATGGCAGGGAGGCCTGCTGAGCCTTCTGACCAAACAGAATAACAAGAAATGAAAAGATAAGATACTGAGCTACTGGGTTCCACTTTGAAAGCAACTCATTCTATAATGCCTCTATCATAAGAGTATTTAAAAACCTTTTGATATATCAAAGCACCATGACAGTTCCAAAATTGTTTGGATGCTCTTGAAGGTCAGTAATCTACATTTTTAAAGAATCTGTATTACTTTATTTTTTTTTTTTTTTTAGGCAGCAAAGAAAATAGTCAGACAGAACTTGTTGTTGAAAATGGACCTTATGGTAGCTTGCTGTATGTACACCTGTAACAAGAGGGTATGATTTAAATAGTACCAGAGGAGATAGTTTAGTTTGTTTGATGTCACTTCTCTCAAAGGCCTGCATATTCTGTAGGAAGCTTACCTTGAGTGCAGTGACCATGGTATCTGTAACATCCCACAGGAGCTCAGCAGCAGTCTGGAAAATGTATGGCATCATCAGATAAAACATTAAACGGAGGATTGTGCTGGAACAGAGATAAAGCTAATGTGTAAAAGGGCAGTTTCTCTACTCTGCACTGATAAGAAGTGCCATTTCTCTTATGCTACTCTGAATCTCAATTAGCTGTCTCCACTACCTAAAAAGTTGAAGTCCATTGTGGATCATATTGGGTCTGACTGCCAGCATAGGAACATGTAGCATCCCTTTCACTTGTTTTGCATTTAGCTCTCTAAATGAAAGCTAGAAAGGTGCTTTATAATTTTATTTGCATCAAATTTTGTTGTCTGGCTATGCAAAAGAAGAGTAGCTATTTGAACTTCATGGAAAGCTTAAAACATGTGCACTTTATATGTTATAATAAAGGCAGAACTCACATTTCATATCAATGATCAGAATTTTGCTCAGAAAATGAGTCTGAGTTCAGACTTTCCCTAAGTTTCTGGAAATTCATCTAGATTTGAGAATTTTTTTAAAGGGGCAAAGATTTTTTTTTTTTTTTCCCTGTAGGGTCATATTTAAAAACCTTTTTCCTTTTGTAAAGCAGTTTTGAGAAAGACCAATAATTTACAAGATACCACGTGATGTTTTTCTCCACTGCCAAGTATTTAGGGAAAAATTAAGTTCTTATTAGACAGCTAGGTTAGGGCATTGAGCTGATCCTGTACTGCTCCTTCGATGGCATATGGTTTTTGTTTCAGGATAAAATTAACCCTGCTGTTTTTCATGTGAGGGGAGGAATAATTACCATGCTTTACTCTTTCTCATCAGTATGTTGGCCTGCTGCCCTGGCTTTTTAGTACCTGGTATTACAGGCAGCAGTAACTTTGTTTTGTTTCCTGCTACCTTGTCCTTCAGCCACCAGTGTTTGCATGGTCATTTCACCTTGTGTTTTAATGGTCCTGCTTTCTAAACCCCAGCTATCTTACTTCCACTGTGCTGTTGTGTGCTGGTACTACACCATTAATCATTTTCACCTCTTGCACTGCTTGGGTATTCATCAGATGTCCTGAAGTTTGCTTTATGTTGCTCTTTTTTCTGTGCTGTTTTACCTCTGGTTCCTCAAGGACCTTTATACCATTATTAACTGATTGCTATCAAACAAGTTACAATCAAATGGTGAGCTTATGCTTTGACCAAGGCAAGTAAAAATGCATTCTTTTCCCTTGTAGGACAGCTTAAAACTTTTTTTTATTTGCTTGTTTTTGTTTTTGTTTTTATTGAGTGAAATGTTATCACCTCTGTGCAGCATTCACTGTGGTTAAGGTGCAGTGATAGTTACTTTCTGTAGGTAGCTATCATTCCTAAATGCAGAGGCATAAAATTTAATTGACTAATGCAGTGAAATATTGTGGTGAGATATTACACTAAATAGAACACTTCATACATTTGACCTCACACAAAATAGCTGGGTAGGCTACATTTAGTCTTGACCTGGCAGGTTTGTACCAGTGAAATCACTACACAGTTTTTTTCAAAAAGGATTTGGGGGTTCAGTGTGTTGCTCATACTCAGTGTGAGCTGAAAGATGCCAGACTTTTAAAAATTGCTTTATGAGAAATGAGTTGACAGCCTTTCTTATACATCTGTCATCTGGGTGGAAAGTAGGCATGAGGATCTTTTCAACTGTCAGCCAGCCAGAGACCCCCTTTCCCTGCATAGGAGAGATAGGAAACAGACATTGGCACCTCTCCCTAGGATTTCAGCATCAGTGTTTGAAGGAGAGCTCAGTGGGTGTGAAGTTGATCTCTACTATTCTGGCAAGGCTGTGCTGTCCTGGCACAGATGATCAGAAAAGTTTCTTTTCAGTTCATAATGAGGGCTGCAAAACACTTTTGCTTGGGGAAACTGCTGCTGGTGGTGACCCTGCCCAGAGCGAGTTATCTCTGGTTGTAAAAGTGATTTATTGTTTGAGTTTTGGTGCTTTTGGGAAGGATTGAAAATTGCAGTAGGATATGGGGTGTAAAACCACAGTGGAACCCACAGAAAACAATGGAGACAACACCTCAACACCCAGGACACACAGCTCCCATTTGTCCCAATTAATGTAGCCTGAAGAAGTCTAGCTGTTCTGGTGCAAGGATTCTGGCAGGCCATGATGTCTGGTGCCAGCCCAGAGCTCCTCATGTTGTAGTCAAGCTTCAGGCTGAAACATGTTCCTTTATTCCTCTTCGTTTCTCCAGCCTTCCCAAAACATCCAGAATACCAATGCATTTAAAATATTGCAAGCACATAAATATTTTAACAGATTACTAGGAGGTACAGGTCTGGCATGCTACACTGTACGAATGCCAAAGCAAATGTTGAGAGAGATTTTTCTTTTATTATTTTAACAAGGTCTGAGAATGCTGTCTGTCTTCAGTTTGAGTCTTTTGGTTGGGGTTTTTGTTTTGTTTTGTTGGGGTTTTTTTTTTTTTTTTTTTTTTTTTTTTTTTTTTGTAGGTTTTTAGTAAGCTTTCACCACAAGAATTCTGCTGGAGTTCTTCTGACTTATGATATGCTGCAAAAGTATATCAAACAGCTCCATTCCAGGGAAAAAATATACCCAACCCAAATCATAACAGATAGACTTGTTTTATGTCTGTAGGCCCTTGATGAAGCATAGACCTGATTCAGACCTCTGTTCAGCACTGCATCTCACAATGTCCTTTTCCTGAGGCTTAGCCAAACCACATTCCCTCACATAAGATGCTGTTACAAGTCAGGGGTAATCATGATCTATCACATAGCTGACTGTGGGGCCCAAAATAGAATTTCTGTGGTGACCTATTACCTGAAGATGTCATATTTCATCTTAATGGGTTGTCCTCTGCTGTTCAGCTGAGATGCCTGTCCACAGTCTGGCTCTTAAAATTCATGACCAGCACTGTCAACCTGTATGTCCATACTCTCACAGTGACTAATTCTGTCTGCCTGTGACATCTTTATCCTGTATAGGACAAGGGGAGGAGTTATGTACTTTGGCTCACTAAGTCAGTGGAAAGCCTTGGCAATCACCTGGCATCAGCACAGTTTAGGAATATTAGTCACTGATGTTTCCTGAGCTGAACCAGCAGTTCCCTTGTCTGGTTCTCCCCTTAGTGTGAACTTCTCTCTATAAGTTTGTACTTCTCAGTTTGCATGTTCCTTTCTGCTTTGGAGCCTCTGTGCCTTGGCCTTGTTTGTTCAGGGAAGTAGCTAATTAAAGAGCTGAAACTTTTTTTTTTTTTTTTTTTTTTTTTTTTTGGTGGGGGTTACCATCTTTCATGTATTTTGCTTCAGAATGTGATTTGTGGCCTGAAGTTCCACAGGTGGGAGCTTGCTGCTGGCATTTGTTGCTGAGAAGGGAGGGGAAGGACCCAGAGCAAGTTTGTGGCTCCATTGAGACAAAGGAGATGGAGGAAAGTTGGTACACCCTGGCTGCTGTGAATGTGTGCAAGGGACAGAAACTGTGTGTCAGACTGGTACCCTTCATTCAGACATGGTCACACCATCAAGGGTGCAGGTGTGTGCTCCTCCTGGTTGAGGAGGTAGTGCTGCCCTGTATGTGCACAGAGTAAGCCTCTGAAAAACAGAACACAACACACTCATAACACCAGAACCAAGAGCTTTTGATTTTCAGTTCTGTGACTATAAATTTTAGCCAGCATGGGTAAGAGCTCCTTCCTCTGTGAGTTTTCTGGTGTCTTGAACAGTACAAGTTTTCATTGCACTATTTCCTGTACTTGTGGATCTTAAAAAATATTTCTCTGTGATTTTTTTAAATGAAGGAACCTCAGAGACCTCTACAATGTTGAAATCATTGTTTTAGGTTCTAAAGTGAGTGGTCGTAGAGAAAAGAGTAAGAAAAGGAGCAAGAAGCTTAGAAGAAAAGATGCACATAGGCAAATATTACCTCAGCCTCATTTCCATAGCAAGACAAGTTAAGTGAAGGAAAAAATAGCAGCTATTGCTTTTTTTCTCCCATTGTGTCTGTACAACTGTTTGAAAAGGCTGTTTCAGTGCTCATGCACCTGTTTTATACACCTTGGAGGTTCAGTGCTGAGCCTCTGTGGCTTTGAGGATGTTGGCAGGCATTGCTTTTGCTGAAGCTCTGGAAGGCTGTGATTGAATTAAGAGATGGCCTCCAGTGAGGGACTCCTTTTCTACTTATCAGCAGATAAAAGCATGTGCACTGCAGCTGAGTAGTGCCTTCAGAGCCATTCATCTCTTCATGCCCAGAGCTGGACATGAACAGCCAATGCAGCTGTGACAGCAGAGAATGAGGGATAGGGCTCATGCCAGCTCTGAAACACTGGCTCAGTAGTCACTCACAGCTGAGAGAAAAAGGCTGAAATCCTGGGGATGGGAATGCCTTACTTAGAAGATACAGCTGATCTATCACTTTTCCAAGTTTGTTTCCTGCTGAGTCCATTCTCCTCCACCCAAAAAATATTTTTGCTTTATTTCCTTGGAATTGAAGGGCTGTTGTGAGTAAAGACTTAATGGAAGTAGTTAAGTCTCTCCAATGTCTGCATGGGACTCAAACCAAATAATAAGAGGAACCTCTAGATATCTGAAATTGGCCCCTCATGCTGCTAACAGAACTTGGCTAAAAGATTTTTTTAAAAATAATTATTATTCTTTGTAAGTTCAACATGCCAAGGAATTTGGGAGTAAGTATTTTAATTGTCAGTGTCTTATGACACTGAGACTCAAATAGAGCCCACCCAGCTTTGTCTTTTAGAACTTTCTTTTTAAAGAAACTTTTAAGTTAGAATCCCAGATTTGTTTCTGCATGGTCAAGTTCTATGGTGGATGCCTTGCTGCACCTCAGTAGCAGCTGCTCTCCAGTCTTTTTCATGGCATGCTTTCTCAATGCTTAGAGGAAATTTTAGGAGAGGAGAAATGGCTTTTAGAGAAACTATTTGGGGGTGATTAACTTCTCTTCAGCAAAACATGATTGCAGTGAGAGAAATTATTATACCTACTCCTTTTGAAGGGACAGAAGAATATCAGCTTGTTGCACCCTCTATGGTTCTGCTGTGAAAACACTGGAGCTAACCAGGAGAGCAGAACATGGTGATTCCAGGTGGGGAGGTGGGTTTTGGCTTGAGAGATACAGAGGGGAATCTGTGGCATGAAATGGTTTTCAGTGACTTCAGTAGACACACTTGGAGCTCAGGCTTTGCTGCCTGACCTCTTCTAAGCTATACATTAGTAGTTTACTTGTATTTCTGCCTGTCTGCTGGTGCCACTGCTCTTGTTTGCATAATGTTTCTTCTTGCAGCATTTCTCTGTTGAGTGCAGCATTCAACCAGCACTAGCATTTCCCTGACAAATGTCTTAGCAAAATCTTTGGAGGTTATTATGTGGATTATATGGATTATTATATATATAATACTCCAAATTATATGGATTATTCATCATTTTTTACTTGTATTGTGCTGCTGCACACAAAGTGCCAACAGGTGCCATTTGAGATGCTGCTCTGCCAATGCTTTTTTTTAACAGTTGCAGAATAATCCCTGCTACCCCCAAAACGCCAAGCCAGCTGTCTGTGTGTATCTCAGGGTTGTGACTTCATCAGCAACTTTTAATTTATAATCCAAATACTGGTGTAAGTTCACCAAAGGGTAAAGCAATGAGTGTAAGGACTTCTATGAAGGAGCAAATTTTTTCCAGAGAGATCCTGAAGGCATGTTCTTCCTTGGCCAATTTGTTGCTGCAGCCTGAGGAAGGGCATCCTGCTATTCTCACAGAGGGCCAGAGGAGCAGACTGGAGAGAGATTAGCATTGTGTGTCAAATATTTCTGTTCATGGACTGCAACCTGGGATTTTTAAGTAGTTGTATGTCAGTTATGGTATAGATGAACACGTTATGAAAAGTGGGGACAAATGTATACTCTAATGTGGTACCCAGATTTAATAAATCCTGACAGCCAAGCTACAGGAAGCTCTGAAACTGCATGCCAAAAGATCTGTGATTAGTGCATTACTTCAGAGATTTTTTTCAATATGAATACCTCCCCATTGCACCTTCTTCAGTGTCCCCACAGAGATAAACTCAAAGCAAGCAGCACTTAGAAGGCTTTTTAGCTGAGAATTGCATTTGTGAGACATTTTTATGTGGAGGATCTATAGCATTTCAATCAAGTAAAATGCCAAGTTAATAAAAGTGTGAAGAAAAGAAATCTGTTGTGGTTAAAAAAGCTGGGCTATATTTTCTTTAAATGCACTACAATCCAGAAAATTAGTTCTGCTTTGGAATACATCTCCTGGCAATAATGAAATTTGGGATGGACTTTTTAAGATGTCCAGTTTCCTTTTCCTTAGCTTTTCAGATGCCTATTCTTGTGCAAAACCTGCCCCAGAAGAGGTACATGTTTTTTTAGCAAAATTGCTGCATGCACAGCCTATTATGGGAGTGGGTTACGGGTCCCTCCAACAGATTCTTTGTTTCTTGTGGTATAAAAAGTCTTTGGAGAGGGAGGGGTATGTGACCTGTTTTGTTTTCATCATAGGTCATTCCACTGTATTTGATCCTGCTGTGAATGGCACCAGAACTGTTGGGATGATGCTGTGTTTTTCTGGCAGGACTTGAGCCAGCCATATTTTTTGCTTAGCTTGTGAAAAGGTAGAGATTTTGTTTCCCTGGGACTTAGCTGTAATGGGCAGTAATTCTGATTGCTAATTTTTCTTTGAAATGTTTATTTAAGTGCTCTGTCTTGTAGGTTTGGAGGACTTGGAGTTTTGACACGGTGTGAAAGTAGTGGACTTGTTTTGGTTTTGTTGTTTTGATGAGATTAGTCTTCCTGCTGACACTGCACTTACCTCTCTATAGTAGTAATTAAATATTTGTCCGTCTGGAACAGGGGATGATGTTCCTGTGCCATGGAATCTTGTGCAGACTGACCTGGAGTCAACAGGAAGGTGCCTTAGCAGCTGATATTCCACCTGATACCTGCCCAGTTTGAGGAGTTTTAGGGTTGTGTCATGTAGACACATCTTTTGACCCTTTTGCAATTCTCCTAGAAGCTTCACAAGAGGCAACAGCAAGATATATGATATCCTGTGGTTTGGAAATATGATGAAATGGGCAAACTTCAGTTAATTAAAATGCCTACATGGGGTCCTCAAAGGTCAGAGCTCTTAACACCTCATCCTGATTGTTGGGAATGAGGAGACCAATTGGCTTGATCCTCATTACCATTGCTTTCCCTGTGGCTGTGCTACACTGTGTTTTAGGTTATGGGCTGCCTCTAAGTGTTTCACATGTGACAGTGACAAACATTTACTGCTTCCCAGCACGAGATACACTCCATGCTCCACATTGCCCAGATGCTTATTGGAAAAGTCACTGTAATTAAGTGTTTCTACTGCCTGTCAGAACTGTAAGTGCAAGATCCCCAAGGAAGGTTCTTTGTGCCACAGCTGTTGGCAGTCCTGGTGTTTGTATCCTGCAGGTGGGGATGCTCACCCTGGTGCTCCTCGTGTTTCAGTGCTGTGGGTTCACTGTGAGCTTCTGGAAGAATAGCCTGACCAATTTGTGCTGCAGGTAGAGGGCTGAAGTTCAGCTCTTGCTGGGGTATGTTCCCCACTGATTCCTGAGATTCATGCCTGGTTTTAAGTATCTGGATCTCACAGGTAATTACTTGATATATATTTAAAAAAAAAAAAAAAAAAAAAAAGAGAATTCTTTGAACTGCCTTCTATTCCTTCACTTTTGCCTCTTGAAATACTGCCTTTATAACAAAGTAGCTTAATGACATTTTGAGGAAATTACAAGTTCAGAAATTGAACTGCTAGAGGTGAATTTTTTTACTTTACTATAAATACATTTACTGGGGTTATATCCTAGTCTCTGCTGAATAGTTTTGCTGTTCAGCCATTTCCCAGAGAAAAATGTTCCAACTGAGCATTCCCAGGGGAGCAGGGGCCAGGCAAGTCCTGGTGGGCCTCAGCAGAACAGATGAGGATGTTGTGGTGTTTCAAGCTGGGATAAACACTACTATTCTTTTTTTCCAGGTTTCCTGGCTTGCTGTTTAAGCACAGTGCCCTCTGTTCACTGTCTGTATGTGCCAATGTATCCTACCCCCCCCCCAGAATTCAATACAACGTGGAAAAGGAGACAAAATCAAGTTGTATGAAAATTCCAAACCATGTAGCTTTCCCAAGCTACTGCAAGACTGTGCTGTTGTGCATAAAGCAATAAAAAATGCTGCCCCAGCCTTCCTTTTGCTGGAGAACAGTAACTGACACTGGGCACAAGTTTTACAGGGCTCAGATTCCCTTTTGTATGGCTCCTTGTCTGGATTGCACGTTTGAATGTCTGCTGACAGCTTTTTTTTCTTTCCTGATGGTGCAGGCAAACAGCCACCTCCCCATTTTTCCCCATGGTGCTCAACTTTCCATCCTTTGTTCAGGCATTGGCCTCCTCCCAGTCCCCCTCCCTCCAACCCCAACTCTTTCAAGCTCCGTGGGCTCCAAGCCTGACACCTGAGCCTTTGTTCTGCTTCTGTGGAAATGTGATTCTTTCAGCTTCCTACAGATAAGTTAGGGGAAAACAGTTTTATCAAGGATATTGCCCCTCTCTGTTCTCCCCAGGCAGCATTGGTCCAGGTAGTGATAATCTTTAATAATCCGCCTGTTTTGAGACAGATCTTCCCACACACTTCCTCCCCTCTCCAAAATATGTTGAGTAGCACACAGAATACAGTGAAAGGTTTAAGAAAATACACTGTTTATAAAATCAATTTGAAATTAATATATTGTACAGAGATAGATTCTCCAAACTGTCTTTCACCCACGCTAATTATGAAAAAAATGGGCATATTTATACACAGAGTGTCTCTTCATATGTAAAATATTTCCATCAAAATGAGCTGTTAATTAAAATTGGTTAGACTTACAGGTACTACTATTCTGATAAAGTTAACATTTAAAAAAATGATTTGTCATTTGCATTTGACTGGTCTTGAGACAAATTTAAATGGATGCTTTTAATTTCATGTAATTGTCACCCTGAGGTATTCCCTAGAGCTATAAAATTATGTCTGTGAAAAAAAATATATAGTCTTATTGTCAGTAGTTAGAAAAAATTAAAATCCTGTATGCCTATTATGTCTTTAAGCTCAATACTAAATCTTACAGAAATAAAACTCCAGGAGAGCTGAATTCATAATTTGGAATGTTATGCAAATGGAACAACCACAGTTAGAAGTAGAAGCAGCACTTCATGCTAAAACAATGAAAACACTTTATAAATATGACCAATTGTGTTTCAAGTAGAAGTTGTAGAAAAAGAAGTAGGCACAATGAATCAAAACAATGCTAAGAGTAATTAATAGCATTAACTAGGAAAATAATTTTGCAAGAAGTGCCTTTAGAGGCTCAGGGTTCTGAGAAAGGCTCCAGCAGTCTTTCAGATGGCTCAGAAGCAGCTTATGACTGCAATATGCAAATAGCTTTGTGCTGTCAGCAGAAGTTAAACTACTGATAGAATAAGGGGTATATTTCATGTACCTCCTCCAGGTGAGCTCTCACAGAGCAGAAAGGGCAGCTGGCTGAAGAGATGTCTATGTTAGATTCAATGCATTATGTTCTGCATGTAATCCAAAATGTAGTTGTGAGGGAGATTAATACCCTGAGCCAGGTATTTTTCTATGAAAGGAAGACTTCATTTCATTAGAGGAGGAACAGAGCAGAATGTGAAAGCCTCCTCTTGCAGTTGTTCAAGATATGCAGATAGTAATGTGAGATTCATATGCAATTCACAGAACTGCAGTCAAAAGTGCATGGCATTGCTAGCAGTGGGATCTACTGAATGAGCAAAAGAAGTGGTAGAAATATTATCTCTGAGTGCATTCTAGAGCTGGATTCAGGCTGAAAACTGATGGCAATAATACAGGGAGCAGTCATAACTGTGGAGGGAAGACCAAGGGAGAAAATTTGGCCAATAGTACCCTTCATTTTTTCTAGAATCTGTAGTTTTTTGGATAAATAGACTTTCTAAAAATGGCCAGAGTCTTAGATAACAATGAAAAATTAATTCCGGAGGGAGCAGAAAAAAAATCAGTAATATAGGATTTTCTGCTTGCAGTATTGGTTTTAATAGCAACCTGATGGATTAGTATGTTGTCATTGTATGTTTCTGCCACGAATCCAAAACAAGTGTGTGTTGTGTTATCAAGGGTTTGCTGACTAAGGCTGAAATTGGAGCCACATGGCACAAGTATATTATTAAGGAATGCAATGGACATTGGAAGCGTATATTTGAAAATTGTGCACATCCCTGTGTCACTCACTGAATACAAACATTACTCTTCCTCTTCTCCAGTTTTGCTCTCTGCCTTTTCTCAGCACCCTCAGGCTCACCCTTCATGTTGTGCTTTTCAGCTCTTTCATCACTCTGGACCTGGGGAGCTTTCCTGACTCTTCCCTGGAGCCTGGCTTGTGCTCCTTCCTTCTGTTAGCTAGAATGGCTCCTGGGGGGAACCCATGGGGATCATTTCTCTGCCTTGTGCTGCCTGAAAATCTCCTGTAGCACTTCTGGCCCCTTAAGCTTTGGAAATGTTAGGATGGTAAGGATGAAGTTTTGATTTTTTGAGTTTTTCTTTTTAATACAGCTCTGCAAAATGCTAATAGCAGGTCATATTTTTCAAGGCAACTTAGTCTTCATAAAGTTCAGCCAAAAATGTTTAAATTCTAAAGTGTTGTTGACTGTGGGGGCATAGTGAAGAAGTAAATTCCTAGTCAGTTTGGTATGTGCAACTGTGGGGTTAGACTTTGCAGGTGGAGATTATTCTTCCATTGCTTTTTAGTTACTTTAAAATAGTGTGAAAAAACTCTTAGCTGGTGTTTTCTTGCTTCTCAGAGGCTTACTCTTGCTTTGTGTTGGGGTTTGGCTTGCACTTTGCATACAAACTGAGGTGACAGCACAGCAGACTTTGTTCATTATGGCACATCATAATTGAGAAGCTATGTATTTTTTTTAAAGGTATGTTGCAGGAGCCCTATAGGTTATAAAAGTTTATTTTGGTCTGTTATTGAACTTGTTTGCTTGAGGTTTTATAGAAGTACCTACATAGACATCACTGTATCTACATCATGCTTAAATTAACATAAGGTGGAGAATAAGCAGATTTTTACAGAAAGCTACAGTGAATGCTGGCTTTTTCTTTGAGAGAACTTCATTGGACATGTTGTACCAATTTTCTACTTTTTTAAGAAGGCAGTGAGTACTAAAATGTTTGGGGTTTTTTTGTTGGGTTTGTTTTTTGGGTTTTTTTGTTTATTTTTGTTTGGTTTTTTTTTTTTTTTTTTGTTTGTTTTGTTTTTTTGTTTTTTTAAATAGGTTTGACACTCAAAGCTGGGGGCTTCAGTGACTCTCTGAGACCAGCTGGGCTGGCTGCCTCTGAGCATGAGTTCCCTGACCAGCTCAAAATAATCCCAGCTGAAGCTCTTCAGGACTGGTCAGACTGATCTTTTCACTCTTTCATCTGTGTTTTGTTCCATGGCTTTGAAATTCCTTATCAGAAAGGAACTGGCATTACTGCAGTGGTTCAGTTAGTGTATGGGGAGCTCTTTGGCAACAAAATAGGTGAAATTTCATTTTTTCCTTCCCTCTTCTTTCCTCACTAGTTATTCTGTCCTTTGAGAACAAGTCTAGGACTTGCTGGCATACATGTATATCCCACTTTTTTGAGTAAAGCTATGGCAGTGAGTAAGATAATAAATTAAAGTTTGAGGGGGGGAAAAAAAAAGTAGGGGAAAGCAGTGTCTCTGAGCATGGCATCTCGTGCTTATTCTATCAAAATTACCCAGTGAGCTTAAACCAGCTTCAGTCAACATGTTTTCTTTCCAAATTCTTTGTTTGTGCAGCACAGAAATGATGAAAAATCAGGGGTTAGAGTTGGAAGTACCTTCCCAGCCTTAATTTGGTGCCAGTGCTGCACAGTGAGGTGTCAGCCTGCTTCAGACCTCAGTGCTGCCCTTCTTTGAAATGAGGGATTGTCATGGTTTGACCCCAGGCAGCAGCCAAGCCCCACACACTGCTCACTCACTGCCCAACCAGCAGGATTGTGGAGGCAATTGGAAGGGTAAAAGCAAAAGAACACCTGGGTGGGGATAAGGACAGTTTAACAGAGAGGGAAAAAGCTGTGCATTACAAGCAAAGGAAAACAAGGAACTGATTCACTGCTCCCCATGGGCAGGCAGGTGTTCAGCCATCTCCAGAGAGCAGGACTCCCTCACTCATAATTGTTACTTGGGAAGACAAACTCCATCACTCCAAACGTCCTCTTCTCCCCTCTTCTTCCCACTTTATATACTGAGCATGATGCCATATGGTCTGGAATATCCCTTTGGTCTGTTGGGGTCACCTGTCCTGGCTGTGTCTCCTCCCAAGCACCCAAAACTTCCTCACCTGTGTGGCAGTATGAAAAGCAGCAAAGGCCTTGGCTCTGTGTAAGCCCTGCTCAGCATTAACCAAATAATCTCTGTGTTATCAACCCTGTGTTCAGCACAAATCCAATAACACAGCCCTACACCAGCCACTCTAACAAAAATTAACTCTATCCCAGCCACACCCAGCATGTGGAAGTTGTTACTTTCAGGAGCCACGCTGACTTTAGTCTGAGTCTGTTCACCTCTGAAGTAGTATTTTGTAATAGGAATGGGATCAGATGTATTTGTAGGCCATATATTTTTATTTGGCAAGTTTTCTGATCTCATTAGTTATGTGATTCCAAAGGAAAAAAAAGGATAAAGAAAATGGTTCTCTCTTGATGGAACTCAGGTAAACTGGTGCAGGCCTAAGACTTACCAGAGGACTGTCTAGTGTTTGTTTTTAAATATTCTTTTTATGTAATAGTTGATTTAAAGAAAACTACATTAGCCACTTTTGAGTAGCACTGACTGTATGCAACTCCCAAAGCCAAAAATAGAGAGTCAAACCTACTTTGCTGCTTTTCCTTTTGTCACTTCTGGCAGTCATCTGCTCTTCAAAACTTTCTTCACTTTCTGTCTACAGAGCCTCATGTCCAAGCCCAAATGGTCCCACGTGGTCCATGGCTGTGTGTGCATGCAGATGCCATTTGTGCTCAGGATTTTATGCCCACAGATACACAGGACAGGGCACTTGTGAGTCTACAGACACAGATCCCACTTTGTGGGCTGCTCAGATGGATATCTGCTTTTGAAAAGTTAGTTCTTAAGCTTTAGAAGTTTACAGCAAAAAGAAGTAAGGATTAATGACAATCCTACTTTCTGGTGTCCCAGTTTATTTCTTAAATTACTTTAACATGTGTCGCTTTTGTAAAATGCAATTTTTTAAATTTTTTTTTACAGTTAAAAAAGTTTTGTTTTCTCCATTTTTGGTAGCAAAAAAGGTACCTATGATTTTCCAATTTCTCTACAGTTATCCTTTGTTTTGCTTTTTCTTCTGTGGCTGGCTTACTGATTTTCCTGGTAGGAATGCAAAGTTATTTAGCCTTTGTTGCCTCAGCAATTAAAAAGCATTAGATCATGCTCCAGCCTTAGTCCCCTTGGGTCTCCTCTTCAGTGCTACTGAGTTGTTTCCAAATATAATGGATAATTGTCCTGTGTTAAGAGAGATGGATTCATTGTGACAGCCCTGTGCTTGCTTCTTCTAATGAGTGGATTTTAAATAATTTATGGGCAAAAATCCACTCTCTTGAAATTTCTGGCTGGACCTGTCTCCTTGACATCTTAATGAAGTTTTGATTAGTTGAGGACATGTTAAATGTGAGCTAGGAAATGTCAGAACCAAAAATCAGGAGGGAGAAAGACAACTGTATTGCATCACTAAGGAATTTGACTGCTTTAGTTCTCCCCAAGTTTACAGGAAGCCAAGCTAGTGTCTGCTCTGAACAGACCCTTATTTGGGGTGTGCATGTAGGGTGAGGCATCCCTTTTTTGCATGTTTTGTACCAAACCCCTATCCTGTGCACCTGCCTGTGGTGACAGATGCAATAGAATTGAGTTTTATACATTGCTATGCTGCATCTGACAGTCATGGATATAAATCCTGTTGCTCCTGCCTGAAAATTCAGGTTTACACATATACAGATTTTTTTTTTCTTTTTTTCAACTCCTAAAAATCTCTCTAGGGTGAATTTTCCCTGGTATATAAAACTACTCCAGTAGTAAATTAAATTAAAGTTTGCTTTACAATCTCCCTGTTGTGAAAAAGTCCCAAGATTGCCTTTATCAGCTCTGTATGATTATACAAGACCAAAAATATCATTACTTTAAGACATCCACCATGCTTTTGTTGATTGCCTGACAACCTCTGAGGTTTTCTGTGAGTAGATTACTGGTTGCCTTCAGTGTTGATCACTTTGCTTTTTTACTACACCTTCTTGGGAAAGAGAATCTGATCTGATTATGGAGAATGTCCTAGTGGGACCTACTGGTCAAATTACAAAACAGGGAAAGATTTTTTTTTTTCCTTAGAAATGACATCATCAAGCAATGAAAGTTATGTACAGTGTAAATAACTTGTCTTGACAGTGTGAAAAGAAAATAGTCACAAACTTATATGCAAATATCCAGCTGTGTCCAAAAATGAGAGATCAGCCATAAATTCAAGAGAAATACCCCTCTCAGTAAATTTGTTGTTTCTTTTCAGGCCCCATCAAGTAGAGATATGATGAACTAACCTGTTCCTGCCAAGTTTCAAAGCTACTGCTTGTTGTTAAGGAAATGGAATTTTGACATTCCAGAACTTGTGGGTTTTTTTTTGCTCTGAGTCAATCCAAATTGATTACTTTCCAGAAATTGATGTTTCAAAACTTTTATTTTGTAAAAACCAGCAAATCATCACTTGTCTGATGCTATTGGTCTGCCTGAGAAGCCAGCTGCCAGCATGCAAGGCAAGAAGCTGCTCCCTGTATCAATTCTTTGTGAGAAAAGTGACCCAAGAGCTCTGTGGGCATTGCAGGATTTCTGAACTGTGCAGGAGGTGGGCTGAGAGGACTGGCTGGTTTGTGCCATGACCTCAGGGATTTTTCGATTCTGGCTTTGGTCTCAGGACTCACAGAGCTGAAAACTGGACTGGATAGTGAAGGTACTGAAACTGTATTAGATCCACAAAGTTTTGTGAGCTCCCAGACATAACCTGAACAAAGGAAAATTAGTTGTCAATGTAATCAAAAGTATTTTGGAATGCTGTCTCTTCAGGGCCTCTTATCATCCATTGAATTTTTCTTTATGACTTGTCCTTGTGGCTAAAATTATATTTTTATGAAAAAAAGCCCAACTTTGACAACTGACATGTGTTTTCTTTTTCCCCTATGGGAAACCTGTAATCACTCAAAACATTACAGAAATTTTAATTTCACTGTCTAGATTTGGTCAGCCAAGAATTCTTGCACTGTGCAGGTTCCTTGCAGAGGGACAGAGCAGTTGAGAGATGGAAGCTTTACAGTTTGCTCTAGTTCTTCTCAAATCCCTCATGGAGATCTAGGTAGTTTCAAGCTGTCAGCTTGGAAAAAAAAAAGCTATTTCCCCATAGCTGACCAAGTCACTTGGAGGTTCTACCCCATGCTTTCAGTGCCATTGCTGTGCCATGTGGGTGAATCATGCCATGGCACACTCCATGCAGGACTCTGATTTCCCCTCCCTGCCACATTATTCCAGTGGCAGCCAGGTGTGCTGGTGCTTTCATAAAAGTTCACTGTCACTCGTGACCTGCACAAGCTGGTTTCTTAGACCAGAGACTTGGTATCCTCAGAGAAGAGAGGAATTAGCTAGCTTTTCTTTTGTTCACCTTCATGTGAAATATTTGTAGTGAAAAGCCCAGATCTTCCTCATTCAAATGGAGAGATACTAACTTAATGTGTATTAAGCAAATACACTGAGAGTAAGAACCAATTTGAGCATTTTTTTCTTGTTTAAATGTTAGCTAGCTCAGCTTAAAGGTCACTTCTTCCATCTATTTTTGCTTAACAAGTTGTTAGAGATATGCACAGTTTCTTGAAATGGAAAGTAATGACTCTTTCCTCCCTATGCAACTCTAGTCTATACTGCCCTCAGAGATCTCAGTCTTGCTTTGTCTTGATTTCTAGCAGTGAGCTGCAGTACAGCAGTGTGTATGAAAGTACAGAAAGGTGTATGGAGAAGCTTCTCACAATTTAAGTACGGAGTCTTTGGGCACTGAGCCTGTGGAGCTGTTAGGAGAAGCAGAAACACTGGGCACCCTCTCTCAGGATGTGCTTTGGAAGTGTTATAGTTACCTCAAAATGCAGTGCACCCCAAAGCTGTGCTGCACACCACAGAAGTCAGGCTGTGGTAAGGAGCCTGGCAGAAATCAATCTCTTTCCTCCCACTCCTCCCTGGTGCTCTAATGCTAACTTCCCACGTTCAGGCTGCTGTCTCCAGGGATTATGTTTGTCAGGGTCTGCCACAACCTACAGCCAGCTGTAGATGTTCCCTTTTCACATCTAGATCCAAAAAGTTAGTGCCAGAAGTGGGAGAGCTCATTTTTCTGCTTTGGAATAGCTTTGCCATTTGGTATCAGAGTGCAACAGTTCTCAAAAATACCTTGCCTAGGTTTGTTTCCAGAAACATTGTGATTTCAAATAGTCTGTATGAACAAATGCTCATGCAAGGATCATTGTTTTACAGCTGATTAAGGTTCTCTTGACCTCAAATACAAAGTAAAGTAGCCTGTAGACTATACATAGGCTAAGGCTGACTCAAGACATTAGGTGAAGTATGTGTCTTGCCACCTTTTAACTGTAATATGGATCAGTCCCAGTCAGCCAAAGTGGATTCCAATTCCAATATCTGGTCAATTAATCAGAATAGGGAGACTCAAGGTATTTCTGTAAGGCAAGGTACTATATGTCTGACTGTGTCAGCTATTTCTGACAAAGTGAGCTGAAGTCAATTTCTCTGACAAAGCCACTCCACTGCTCTTTTTGCAGACTTCTACCTAGCCATTGTATTTGAGAAAAAGGACTGCACTGCATCTTTGGATACAGTCTTTTTCCCAGGACAGGCAAAGGTTGAACCCTTATCACAAGAATATAAAACTCAAGGGAAGCTGCCTTTAATTACAGTAGTGCACATCCTGATTCACTTTGTAGGAGCAAGGGAATGGGGTGAGTGGTGGAGCATCCCAAACTATTATGAACTTAGAGCTTTGATAAGAAAGGTAAGCCTTTATGTTTTGTAAATATCTGTCATGTAGACCTTCATAGTAAGTAACTATTTTACTAATGGAGAAACAGAAAATAACAGACTGTTTTCTCTTTCAAACAACATCCTTGGACTAACATTTATTTTCTTCAAAGGCAGCAGTATAACATGGGAAAGGAAGAAGATCCTTTTGACATTTTGTGAATGTTACAGGAGTGTAGTAGCAAGGTGAAGTTTGCAACATTTCAAAGCCTTATTTGTTCTTCTATATCTATTTGTATCATGTCTTTGTGCAAAGAGGCAATGTCAAGAGAAAAAGTAAGCCTTTAAATATTTTAAAGTGCTCATTTAGGATTCATTTCTGAGAGAACAGAATCCTAAATGTCAGATTGTTCTCTGTAAAATCATCATTAAGAATTAACCTCATTTGATATTTTAAGCACTTAGACCTATCCAAAGAATGTCAAGAGAAGAATTATTTAGATTTTTTTTTTTAAATTTATCTGTAAAAAAATGTCATTTTTGTATGCTCTTATGCAGGTTGTATTGAGTATCAGTATATCCAAAGCATACACAGGCTTCATTTTGACTTCTCCTTTTATGAATGCCTCAGGAAACCTCCTAAAATGTTATTATAAGACATGACTAAAACTCTGGTACTGGTTTCATTAGTAACCAACCAGCCTAAACAAGATTCTGATGTCTTAAACTGTGCTGTCTAGCAGTGTTTGGAACCACAGTGAGACTGCATCTGCATCATGCTACGAGGCATAGAGCAGAGAACCACTTAGACAAATGTTCTGGCTCTCATGGGTTCATGCTCATAGCTGGCTTTTACAGAAGTGCATTTTGAAAAGTCGTCTCCAGCTGTGTGTGCAGCAGTGAGACTCAGTTCTCCCTCACAGCACAGTCCTTGCAGGTGTCTGCAGCCACACACAGAGAATTTAAACAGGAACTTCCAGAGACTGAAACAGAACAACTGCTGAAACGCCCTCCAAAACCTTAGTCCAACCACCCCTGCCAACTTCCTGCAGCTCAAATAAAATGTCTACATATAGTGTATGACCTTTCCTGCGCTCTGGGAATTGTGTAAAGAACTGCATTAGAAATACTCCCCTGTGGAGGGGCTGGGGTCTGTTCATAATCTCTGCAGACAATGGACATAGCACAAAAAAAATTTGCAAAGGCAGTGGCTTAGTCCAGTCATATGCTCAAGAAACTGTGAGAAAGAGAAGATAGTAAGTTTTTTACATCTACCTTTTTTTTCTCCCCCCCCCATTTTTAAAGCTCTGTAATTGTGAAGGTTGTTTTATTATATTATAGGAATGATTTCATTATATTAATTATATTCTACACAGAAAAATCATAGAGTAATTTAATTTGGTACAATAATTTAATTCCAGAATGTTTTAATTCTTTGTACTATGGCAGGTATGAGTACATGCTAAGGCAAGATAACAACTTAGTTGTATTATTACTTGGTATAACTCTTTCTATGAGAGGTCATAGATGAGGAGAGTTTTGGTTTGACATGTTTTTTGTTTTGGTTTGAGTTTTTTGTTTGGTTTGGAGTTTTGTTTTATTGTTGGCTAGCAGCATTTTTTAGTTGTGAAATGGCTTCAAGATATCTCAAGATTCCTATTTCCTACGGAAGTGATTAAGAGAAGCGAAAGGATTTGGCAACCTGTCATTTTCCTCTTCTCTGACAGTAGTTTCGTTACTTGAAGGAAGTGATTTGCAAATAATATCAAGTGCAAATTGAGCAGAGAAGGTTCCTTGATTGCAGCTCAGTCTGATTTTTCTAAATCTTCCACATGAAAACCTAGTGCTGCTCTGACTGACAGGGCAATTTCACCAAGTAATGAGTAAAGATGGATGTCCCTGAGCAGTTAATCAAATTTCTTTTTGGCAACACTCTCTGTCAATATTTGAGGGTGTCATTTTAATTGTTTCAGATTCCTGTTGAAGGAGCATCATAGCCATGGACTCCCCTTGTGCTAGATGATATAGAACTTGGTGATAGTAACAGATGCCTAAAGAAGAAGTGGACTTCTGAAGTACGTTCTCTTAATGGGAATCAGAGTGCTTCCAGCTCCATCAGAAGGATGTTTGCAAATGGCTTCTGCTCGTGCAGAGTTGGTTGTAGATCAGGTACAATTGCTTGCTACAACTGGAAAAAATGCAAGCTAAAGGTAACCATTAGCTAAAATCCTTACTAGCTGTTTTCTTCATTTCAGAACATCTTTGCTCTGAAATGTCTTCTCAGACCTCCTGAATTTCCACTTTTTATTGCTCCTTATACATGCAATAGTCCTACTGTCCCGTTGGCATGAGTGGAGGAGAGCTGGCTCAAACCTCTGCCTGGCTCTGAATTTGTTTGGATCTTTTCATTCTTTCAAAGTGGACAGCTGACCTTGGGGGGAGTAACAGAGATCTGAAGCAGCAGTGCAGTAATTCAACCAGTTCTGTCAGCAGTTTCCTACATTGCAAAACCTGACAGATCTTAGTGCCAGCATTCAGAATTAGTCTCTGGAAGATCCTGTCTGGCAACAGTGCACGAGATGCACAGACTTTGCTTTGCATCAAGGCAGAACTGCCAACAGAGAGTTAGTGCTCCTACACAGACATGACTTTTCCTATGTACTGCAAATACCTTGCTGTTTAATTTTATATACACATTAATATGTATGCATATGCTCAGAAAAGAATCACAGAATGGAGAAATCTCCAGGAGATGGAGTGAAGAGCATGACACAGTGAGAATGCCAGATACAATCTTTGTTACGTGCTCATTTAGAACAGTTTATCCTGCATAGCTTTATATAGTTCTTGTGTTTATACATGCTTGTGTGTGGGCATGCATACATATATTTTATCTATATATGTGGCTTCACTTACTACAACTTGACAAAATGTGATGTTGCAAATTGTTGGGTGAAAATGGCAAAGGAAACGGAAGCATCAAGAGGAAGAAGATAACAGATACAAAAGCTCCAGGAAACTCTTATGTGACATGGGAAGGTACAAACAGCCTTCTGTCACTACTCAGCACCTGATCAGGCCTAGCAGACCAATGCCTATCTCTGTGTTAGCAGTAACCTATAAATCTGTCTGTAGCACTGAGGGTTCACGTATTTTTGCTCAGCTATACCCCACAGTCCTGTAAAAATCAATTAGAAGACAGAAGTTAGCCCTAAGAAAGAGGTGGCAAGAGTAAAATCTGGCTTAGTGGTTTGTTGTGGGATAAAGCATGGTTATACCATGGTTTTATTGCTGGCATTCAGAACCACCTGGGCAGGTGTATAATTTAATAAATGTAGTTATGGTCCTGTTTATACGGAGATTTCACCCCACATGTTCTGAGTGTCTGTGGTGAGTTATGTTAACTACATTGTGTTGGGACTGCACCTGAAAGGAGAATGGGGTATGTTTAAGGTCAGTATACTTTATGCTTAGTTCTTGTTGTTTCCAAATGAATAAATGTCCTTACAAACCATGCAAGAGTTCATTTTTAAGGCTTTCATCTTCTCAAGAATGAGAATTTCAGTGTATGGTAGAAAAGCAAAACCCAATATTCACTCTTTTCCAAGATACAAAGTTTAGCATCCTTTTTTTTTTTCTTGCAGACAGAATGTTTTTCTGCTATCATGCTTCTTTGGTTCTTTCATGTTCTTTATATCTAGCAGCTGAGTCCTCAGCTTAAGGTTGCAATATCACAATAAAAATATTTAACTTCATGCGCTGAAAGCTTTTCTGCACTTTATGGCCAACCAAAGCCAATAGAATGTATCAGAGTGTCAAGTGAGCAGCTCCTAGTGGGGTCAGAGAGCACACCAGATCTTTTATGAGACTTTTAATCACCTAAGTTTGTTTTCACTCGTGAAGGGCTCTAGATGAAAAGCTCATTTCTGTTACTGAACCTTTCTGTCCTGACACCAGCGTGGCAGTCTCTGCACTTTGGTGTGGGATGGCCACTTTACCAACGTCTGTTCATGAAGGGTCAGCAAGGGAGGAAACTTTAAGGTAACTTGCAGCTTGGAAACACTTGCTTTGAACGTGATGCTATACTAGGAGATATGTTTCTTCTTCAGTTTGGTATGGTAGCATCTCACTGGCCCTGGACCAAGAACTTATTTGGCAGAACTCCAAATAAGCTGAGATACTGAGCAGAGAACAAAAGCCACTGTGGCACAAGTGTGTGAGATGAGAGAAGTGAGTCTCTAGCTAGTGCTCACAGGTGCACATGAGTGATCAGCATTCTGTCTAACTTCTCAAGGCTTGACAGATGGTGAAGTGCTTGTGCAATGAAGACTCATTCCTGAAACATTTGTTCAGAGCAGGGGAATAAATAATTTTCAGCTGAACATCCCTTTGAAATGCAAACCATTATCTTTGCAGGCTTCAGTTGCCTCCTTTATGAGCCTGTCTCTGTAACAGTCCTTCTCAAGGAACGTACCAAACACAGTGGATGAGCTCTAGATCTAAAAGGGAAGCCACAATCCTTTAAAATAAACACCCCACCTGACCAAAGGAAAAAAAAAAAAACAACAAAGAACAGAAATATGAGTGAAATTAATAAGATATCAAGAAATGGAAACCATCTCCTGAAAGCTGAGAGCTGAATAGATGTGTGTAGTAAAATAGCTATAAATGAGACGTATACATTGCTGAAGTTAAAAGACTGAAACTATTTCAAAGTTAGGTTCCACAGACAAAATATTTTTCAAAGTCAATGGCTCTAAAAGAAAGGAAGAGGTCTCCAAAGTTTGAGAGAAAAATATTTCCCCCTATTTGGAATGTAGTTGAAAAGGAATGAACCTTATCACCAAAGGATAAGGAGCAAGTTAAAAAACACCTTCAATCCTTGCCTGCTGCAGATGACCCTGATTGACTTTGAGACACTAACAAAAGCTTAATCTTGTTTGCAGTGTATTGAGAGATGGCTGGGACAGATTGACTGTGAAAGGGTAGTCTCTGAGCTGAGCTCAGAATGAAGCATGAAAGGTAAATTGTTTTAAAAGTTCCAAAAGCCATTACTTTTTCCCTTGTAACTTGGCTTAAACCTTTTAAATTCTTGTCTGCCCCACAAAGGCACAAAGCAAATGCAATTGCTTTTGCACCCCAAGGAAAATTTCAGGAGTTCTATTGGGTAGATGGATGTAGATGGGGAAGGACTGAAGAATTCAGACAGTGAGAGCAAGATTTCTATCATTGACACAATGAAGAAATTATTAAAAACTAGAAATACCTGCAGACAACAGGTATTTACTGTCATTAACAAGTTGGATCTTAATTGCTAACCAGTCCAGAACCCATGCTCATTACTAGAAGACACCTCCCTAGGATGAAAAAAAAATAGATTTTAACGAATTTTGTCAGCCCAGGAGAGCAGAGAATCTGTGAGTTTTCCTCACAGAAGTTCTTGGAAGCTGCTGTCAGCTTTCCTTCTATGTGAGAAAGAAAAGTTAGATGTGGTGGCTTAGCAGTGGTACTGCTCAGGGTGGGTTTCATGTTCTCCTAGGTAACTAAAACACGTATTTGATGAAAAAAATTAAAAAGTGATTAGTCTTTCTTTATTGGTATAGAACTGTAGCCTTGAGGCTAGGAAGAAACAGCATGGAGTTAAACAAGCCTGCCCCAAATGTGACTTGTATTGGTGTTTACCACTGCCTCTGCTAAAGTACAGCTCTTAGCCAAGCTTTGTATCTGTTTTTATAGCAGTGCTGTGGAGTTTGAGGTCTCGACCAGCTAAGTGAAGAGAGGCTTTAATATGTGGAGAGGTGAGTGGGGAAGGAGTCAGGGCAGTGAATGCCCAGTAGAGTCAGTGCTCTGTCTGATCTGGAACATTGAATACATGGCAGATTTACAGCTAGCTTGATAACCTTCACACTGTGCTGTACAGTGCAGGGAAATTCCCTTTTCTACCTTAGGATGTTTCCAACCTCCATTCAGTGTGTTTTGTTCCTTTATACCTCAAATTCCATATGCCTCTTTAGAGGGGGCAGATCTAACCATATCAATCAGGGTCTGCCTTTAGAGGTCCTATTTAGCATACCTTGCAATTATTTCCCTTTAAACTTTTCTGGAAAATTTTCTCTTTTTTCTCTTCAGAGGGGTTTTATTTATTAGAGCATGAATTTATACATCTGAGATCAGAATGTTTCATGCCTTGCTTCAACACAGGATCCTTAGCAATTAGAAACTATATAAAAGGCAAATAAAATTGAATTCTTGCCCTGGCAGTCAACTGGCTTTGTGGCTCTCCCTTTGATTCAGAGGTCTTGTATTTTATCTATTCCTTTCAAGACTTTTTCATTCGTCTCTCAGAATTTGTTACTTGTCTTGAAAAGGCAATTCCCCTACCTGATGTTGCTTTCCCCCAAAAATATACCCACTTTCTTTTCTTTTTAACTAGTATCAGTTTAAGGCAGGAGTGCTTTAAGTCTTTCTAGCCAAATAGCCAAAATTCAGTTTTGTCTAGCAGCAGGATAGTTTTTGCAAGCACTTTCACTCAGCGCTTCAAGCACTGAGCCCAAAGCAGTTCTCTCCTTGCTGTAGCAGGCAATGCTGTTCCCACTGTCTGTTCATCTGACCCTGCTCTGTGCCCCCAGCAGCACTGGGTGCTGGGACGTCAGGACAAAGTAGAAGGTGAGGAATGGCATGACCTGGTTTCCTTCCCTTTGCATTAGGGAGGAAGAGGAAAGATAAGGCTGAAGTTGGAGGCAGAGATGTGGTTGAACAAGTTTGGGGTCACTAATTGTCTGAGCCCCTTGGGAGTTCCTGTGAGATTTAGAAAGTGTGTGAGTTGCTCACACCACATCTCTCCTTTTCATACATGCTCATGTAGAAGTGTACACAAACAATCACTGTCCATCTTGCTGCAATTTTTCTGTCACAAACCCAGCCTGGAGCCTATTGAAGTAATGGAAAGGAGTGATCTCTATTAACACAAATTAGATACTTCATCACTGTAGCTCACACAAGTGCCCTGTTCTGTTTTCACTTTGGATTGAAAAACATCTATGCTGTCACTCTGGGTCACCCATTGCATCCATCCTCTGGATAGTATTTCAGCATGATTTGTGCTTGCATAGCACTGCAGCTTCTACTTTTAAAAGCAGAGAGAGAAGGGAATTAATACCATCAGTCTGTAGCAAACCCCAGAGAAACTCTGTCAGTGTTTTATAGTGCTTTCCATTTTAAAGTGGTACTTTTAAGTGAATGAAGGAGTATTTTTTGGTGTTGATTTAAACAAAATAAGGAGTGTATCTGCTGTTTCTTCCATTTAACACCTATTATAGACCAAGTTTTTTTCTATACATTTCTTATCTGATCTAGTTTCCTGCTGTGATCATCTAATACTTCTCCAGAAACAGTGACACCCTTCAGGAATTACATGTTCTGATTTTGGAGAGTGGCTAATAAGTATGGCTAGACTTAAAACACTCAAGAAAGCCAGGCAGGGCTTCCAGAGAGCTGATGATAAATCAGGCATTTTTCCTCTCTTTGAAGAGTTTTCCTTCCTTTGATTTTTAGGACTAAAATCATGATTGTGTTAATAGAGCCCATGGGAAGTTGAAGGATATGTATTGTATAACCTGTGAGTATGATCAGGAGAACACTTTATTTCAGATAAGGGATTTCTGTCTCTCTTTCTCTCTCTCTCTTTCTCTCTCTTTCTCTCTCTCTCTCTTTCTCTCTCTTTCTCTCTCTCTCTCTCTCTCTCTCTCTCTCCCTCTCCCTCTCCCATACTGTTTATAATTGTTGTACATAAAGTATTCTTTTATCTACATCTATAAAATGTATATAATTTTCTTTAAATTGCCCCCTATTTTCTCACCTGTTGTGTGAAGATCCTAATCCCTCCAAGCTCCTGTAGGCACTATGTACTGTCACTGTGACTTCCATGTCTTCCAGTAAGGACTGGCACCTTTGGACAGCTGGGATAAGTTTGCTTCAACAAATTCTTCCTTCATATCCAAACACATGCATGCACATACTTCAGTTTTGGGCATGCTGCCAGCACCATGCATGCACACACCTCTCATTTTGGGGAGTGCTACTTTCCTGAGAGATACTGGAGTAGCATGGGATGGAGTACAGAGCAGTACAGTTTTAGTGAGGATGGAAAAGGTGTCCTAGGCTGAGAGTGGCCTCAGCTCATTACTTCTTTTTTCAGAGTATGAAATCAGTGTTATTGTTAAGGCATTCTGTTAGAAAGGCTAAGTTTAAATACTTGACATTCTGGTGGTTTTAAAAGCTGCACTTCTAGAAGACATTGGCTCGCTGACTTTTCAGTTTGGAGCCCAAATTCCAATCTTAAACATGTTTTTGTTTGAATATTCCAAAATTTTGTGGGATCTTTTTGTCCAATAACACCTTGTTGTAGGAATATCTGATATAGAGACATATATTAACTAGAAATAAGTCTTCCTTTTTATTTTTTTGTTACAGTACCACCTACAAATTTAGATTACCAAAGGGGAAAGACAAATTTAAATTACCTAAGGAGAAAAGAAATTGCTAGGCCATCATGTTAGTGGAATCTATAATTTTTATTTCTTTTTTTAGCCAGAAGGCTTAAGTTTTTTAGGTGTTTGCTAATGCAAGATGGTCCATCAAAGGACCAGCATCTCAGTAATAAACTGCTAAACTTAAATTGAATGGCATGTCCTTTCCATCCCATATTCAGTGAAGTTTGAGATCATCAGAAACTTTTCTAGAAAACCCTCCAGGCAGCTGACTAAATTAAAGAGGGGAATTACTCACAGGCTTAGAAGACAAGTAGGGACATCAGCAATGAAGGATAAGTGTAAAGCTGTCTCTCCCTGCATAATAATTTTATTGCCTGGCTTGATGTATCATAATGTTTGAGATATATTACCCAAAGTAAGTAATACAGTGCACCATTAAGCACATTATGCTGTAAATAATTAAGATGTGCAACATTAAAACTTTTGGGTAGAATGTAATTACTGTATTCCATGAAAAATCAATGTCTACTCCAGCAATGTAAGTAAACATTAAAAGCAGTGTTTCACAGACACACAGAGTTGGCAATTGCTTTATGTATATATTTTAGAGGCTGTTTTTTTGCTTTTGTCTGATGAGATGGAGTGGTTCACATGCAGAAATTAATTTTCAAAAATTTTCTACCTTGAAGATTTGCTCTTTGTTTGAGCTATGAATGATGCTTCCTATGTCAGTCAGCAGTGGAATGCAGAGAGTTGTGCCTGAGTCAAATGTACAGTGCTTGACAGGATTAAGTGCTTTTGGTGCTTGACAGGACTGAGCATCCTTCACAGCTTGCACCTCACTGCATCCCACAGCTCTCTTGCTAGATTCAAACATAAGGCAGGCTTACTCCTGCACTTAAAAGGTAAACATACCATGCACTTACACTGGTGATAAGGTGTGAGTGCAGGTGAGGAATGAATCCCTTACGAGTTTTATTCTGCTCTGAAGAACTGTGAGCTCAAGAAATTAAATCTGCAGGAAGCTGTCAAGATCATTCAGTTGAACCAAACAAGGTGATAGGATTGAAATATGAATTTAACATCTAGTTCTACCCAAATCTTCAGGCAGAATTATGGTAGAAATTTGTATGACTGCATTACATATTAGGCCTTGTCTAGAAGCATTTGTAAAAGGCACCTCACAAGCATATATAAAACAACAAATATGTCAAAGATGAAATTCTGGCTTTCCAATTACTTTGATGAGAAAACTATTTCAATTGTAGTTTATGCAGTGAATCTGTTAGCTTTGTCTTTCAAGGACTTTTAAAACAGAAAAGGCAAGGAGAGCCAATATGCTGACCTGCACATCAACTTAGCATTTTGCTTTCAAGCACTTGTTGAGTCCCAGGAAAGTGTTCAGAGGAATAAGATGATGTTGCAGGAAGCTCATGCATGAAGACTGTGATGTTTCCTTTTTTAACGAAGCTGTGGGGACACAACTCACAAGCTTGTGGCTGAGGCTGAAGAATTCCTTTAGAGTATCATAATCTTGACACTGAGAAAGTGAAGAATTCTACATGCAATGCCCCACAGCATTCAAGAGAGTTACTCCAGACCCCATGCACCTGTGAAATCAGTCCCTTTATGTGTCTTGCCATAGGGTATCTTCTTTTCAAGGCTTCCCACTTGAAAATTGCATTACCTGAGCAGCACATCAGTGCTTGGGCAAGAGAGATCTTAAAGACTGGAAGCCTCTTCTTATCTGCTGGCCATCTAATTCAGTTGTTTTGCTTTGTTTTTAGTTGTGGGTATTTTTTTTTTTTTCCTGATACAGTTGTTTGGAGATTTACACTATTGTCTTTAATAAAGAGCCATGGCAACAGGTATTGTAGAGATTAATCAGATAAAAGATACATTTAGTGATCATTCTTGTGTGCAATTCTATTAAAATTAATAACTCTAATAAGCACCTGGCAGGCATCTTTCAGCATTTGGGTAATAGGGCAGAAGTATAGTGTTCTGGTAGAGAATAATTTATTTCAGCTCAGGTGATGAATTCACTTTTTTCACTCTGTGAAAGAAATAACTTGCTTTGCTATTTATCATTTAGAAGTCTCTGTAAAAGAGATTTTAAATGCAGTTTTGCATAACTTCTTCTGCAGCCTTTATCCCAATAATTTGAGTACCTTGTAGTTGTCCATTAAAAGGATGCACCTCAGCTGTTGTGGGAGATTCAACATCTCTTGCATCCCATTAATTTCAGGAGAAGGAAATGCACAGTGAGGATTTTGCCTGGGTTTAAATAAGAGATTGGTTTCTTATTGGATGGTATTTTCACAAAAATGTGCATTTGTGTTGCCAAGACAGAGTGGAAGCTTCTTGCCCTCTGATTTTTAGGGGCTGTGTTTATGGTCAGGTTGTGCATCAGCTGGCTTCTCTGGGTGGTCTCACTGACAATCCTGATTTGCAAACACATCTGAATATTTTTTACTTTTTGAGGCCTCAGTATTAAGTCTTCTATTTTTCTTTCTGTCTGTGAATAGGTGATTAACATAGAGCTCTGAAATATTTTATACCTGTTGCCAGCATCACCATAATAAAAAATATTCTTGTAGCCTCTCTTATTTTTTATGCATGAGTGGTTTTCCCCTTCTCTAGTTGTCACTAATTTTATTTCAAGTGGCTAAAGAAATGAGGATTGACATTAATGTTTCTTCATATAATTATTCTGTGATTACTGAGACTCTGAAGGAGGGATGGAGGCTGATGTCAATGTACTTTATAGCTTTATTCCACAGCATAAAATACTGTAACCTTGATGATCATATTCCTCTTGTGCTTTGTAGCATTCAACCTTTCAAGTTGCTCACAACAGAATTACTTTGATTTCATTTAATAAAGACAAACATATCTTTCTTTAGCCTTTGAAGTACATGAGTTTGTGGGTGGTTTTTCTTAAATAATTGGATTTTGTTACTTTCTTGGTTTTTTAATTTTTTTTAAAATTTTTTTGATACAAAATTTGAGTAGCTTTTATTAAGTTGCATCTTGTGAGCCCTACACTTACTCTAGAGGAAGAAAAAGACAGTTTTTCTAACATTAGACATTCTGAGGTCATTTGGGAGACATTTGATTCTGAATCTATTGGTGCATGCATGAACAATCATTTTTAATTCAGTTGTTAACTGAAATCATCAATTGGTCTTGAATTTAGAAATGGGCTTTCTACAGCATATAGATTTTGTTATAGTGCAGCATTTTATTTGGGTATAGAAAAGATGTTTTATGCTAGATTGCTGGTAGTAATCTGATGTTCTGAATCTACATTTCTTAAGGAAGAAAAACATGACCAGATGAAAGGAAAAAAAAAAAAAAAAAAAGTGGCTCTGTTATATTTCTCAGGGATTCATGACAGTAACCTTTTGGTGTAATTTACGTTAAAGTTTACATAGATGTTTTCTGTAGGTATTTTTCTTAATGCTATGCATGTTACAGACCTTAACTAGAGTCCTGCTTTCACCCTGAGCCCTGAAGTGTGGCAGGTTGGCTGATGTCTCCTCCTCTTCTCCCTCTAAAGGAATAATGGGCTGTAGGGTTTCTGGGAGGGAAAGGCAGTGGCATGTTTATTAGTCAAAAAAACCCTAAAGGGGTATCTTCATGCCTTGCCTCCTCTTGGCTGCTTTCCCTGTTGGAATGGGGACTGAGAATGAGTTTGCTGCCTGTCACATGTGAGGGTGTCATCTTGCACAACCAGGGGTTCTTTCCTTATGGCTCCCAGGCACAGTTTGGGCATCTTAATGCAGCAAATTTGTTGTTATTTTTAAAGTGTTTGATGAAAATGGGAAGATATCAAAAGAGACTGTTTAATTCAGTGCTCACATCAGACAAATATCTGAAACCATTAAAAAAAAAAAAAAAAAAGAAAAATATTTTTTTTTCAAATGCTCAAGTTGTTCTGTGATGCGGTTCAGGAATCATTTTTTAGACAGGGATGGGAACAAACTGTCATGGGAAATAAAGTTATTTAAGTCAAGACTTGTTGTCTGAGTAGAAGATACTTTCATTTTCAGACATTAGTTAGGATGCTGGTTTAGACAATTGGGAAGAATATGGCGTGGAGTGAAAAAATGGCAAGTCATAAATGGGCGCTCAGAGGGCCCAGAGCACAAACCAATAAAGCTGGTTGTTGTTTGTAGAAGAGGCATATTTGAGTTTTCCACAGCTTGCACTTCCCATCACACTTTGGTCATAAATTCCAAACTGTCCAGCTCAGAAGTCCCAGGAGGCTTGTGACAGGCATTTAATAAAACAATAAATTTTTTAGTTCCTTTTGTGCAAGTGCAGCCTGTAATGCAGTATTTTGTTATGAACAGCTCTTTAGGAAGTGCTCCTTTCTGTAGCAGCAAGTGAATTTGGGATGCAATTGCAATTGGTTTTGTTTTGTTTGGTTGTTACAGCTGGCCAGGGAGAAGGCTGTTTCTGTAGGTCTTTGAAGTCAATAATGTTATGTAAAATTCAGTTGACCATATTCACATTTAGAGAATCTGCCTGTAGGAGGCCACTGAATATATAAAACTTTGGTTTTCAGGCCAATTTATCACCTTCACCTTTAATACACAGAGCCAAAGACCTACAAATCAGCCTAACTGACAGGGAAGCTGCATACTTCTGTTAGTTCAGATGTTTTTATTCATGAAAGCTGGGTGACTTTTCAGTATGTTTCAATTGCACAACTGGAAATGTTTTCAGCTGGAATGCTGTTGGAGTGATCAGCTAATAAGGCAAAATCAAATTCAGACCAAATTTTTGTGCATTCATTTATTTTCTGCTTATAGCTTAGTGCTTTACATCTATTCCTTATGATTTATAAAATATACCCATTTCTTAAGCAGCTCAATGAAGAGTAAAGTGCTGTAGAGGCCCAGGCTATGAAACTGATAATATAAATTGGCAGTGGATATATCATATCATGACATAGTTGTTATGGGATACAGGGCTTGACTTTATTCACATAAAAGTCATAAATATCCATGGTTTTGCTGAAGGCTAGGATTAGGGGCTGCAATGTGCCTCAGACCTGTAGGGATCTGAGAGCTTTTTGAGGAGTGTTAATCAACTGTGTCTCTTGAGGGGGAGTGTTGAATGCAGTGGAACACTTCCCTTAACAGTGGTGATTTTGAGCCTTACAAGATGTGAAAACCCTTGTGTCTCTTAAGTAAAATGAAAAAGGCAAAGCCTGCCTTATTGCTGAGCATAATATATTGTGAAAATAGAAATCTGCATGTGGATTAGGCAGCTGATTGGTACAATGCAATGAATCCATTGGAGAATTTAGAGGATTTCATGCTGTTTGCATAATACCAGGGGTGTTTGAAGGAATTTGGCTCTGATTTCTATAGTCTGACCAATTATCAGTACGTTAAGTGCTATACTCTTTCTCTAGTGAAGTATAATCTTGTTTTTAACTGTTTGATTGCATATATTTGTATCTTTTACATATAATTGCCTTTCCTTTCTTGCCTAGCAAAATTAATTTAATTGAACTGGAACAAACATACTGCAGATTCTTTCAGTGTATGATTCATACTGGGTTAAAGGGAAGCATAATTTTCCTCACACCCTTAGAAAAATACATCAAAATAAAATTTAGAAAAAGGGACAGAAAGCACCTCCCAGCCAAACAAGTGACAAGCATTGATTCGTTCAGCTGAAGCCAGTCTCTGAGAGTTATATGGGTACTATTGATGCCACTTCCAAACTGTAGCAGAAGTGAGCTTTGTAATCTGTCTTCCTACAATAGGTTTTGCAAAAGAAATTAAAACCTTTCTTGTTACCAGATCGTGTTTAGGCTGACCTTAAGAGCAGGCCTTTGATCTGGATGTGGCTATGCCCTATATTTTGGTGATATACCCTCTGTAGTAGATGTTTGTCACCACCAAATAAGTTAGTAGGATCTAGAGCCCTTATTTGAGACAGTGAGTATGCCTCTGGGAAACCAGATTTCATTGAAATTTTGGAATACAGTATATTTCAGGAAGAAAAGAAAATTAATTCTTGGTCTAAATTCACAGTAAGAAACAGGGATTATAGCAAAACCCTGGTCAGAAGCATACTGCCAGCTCAAATGAGTTTTAAAGCTCAAAAATATGCACATTTTGAAAGGATAGTTCCCTTCCCCCACAAATATTAGGAGTCTGGGAGGTAAGAAGATAAAGAACCTGATTTGCATTTATTTTTCTGTCAAAAATTGCTGGAAGTCTTCCCTCTGTTCTTAAAGATCAGGAAAGATTTAGGAGGAGAGTTGATATGAAAACTGAGTGTTACCTTCCAGCCCTGCAACGATTATCTATATCTTCATTACAGTTATTTTATTTGAAAGTGTCTCTGCTGTTTCCATAATACTTTAGTCACTCAATTTAGTTGCAGTAACTATTTAAAAGCTGGAACTGTGAATTTGCAGTGGTTGGTGTGCTTGACTTTCAGGGGTTTTACAGTGAAACAACCTTGTAATTACAGCTAAATTGATTAGATCAGAATGGACTTATGGGCAATAAGATTGCAAAAAACTTTCTGAGTCACCCCGTGGTCCCCTTAAAGAGGAGAAGTGGAAAGCATGCTCTAAAGGCTAATAAAAGTTGCAGTGAGAACACTTCAAGCCCAGAATGAATGACTTCATAAACAGGTTAATAGTGTAACTGGAATTTCCAGGCCACATAATCAACACTTAGCAAACCTTTTTAGAACTTGTTAGATGTGTTTCAGTGGGCAAACACTTTGAGTGGAGCTCCATGGCATAAAATTATATTTTCTTCTGAAGCTGCTCATCCTACAAATCCTGTTAGTAAGAAAATGAGCAGTCTCAGTCAATCCCAGTGTTGTAGTTCAAAGCATAGTTTATTTTCACTGTTCACTTATTATTTGTGAGTCCCCAGAGTGCTTCTGGTGTGGCTGGTGCTAATGAGAAGTACCACAAGGAAAAAGGTAGAAGTGAGTTTGTGAACATTGAATTTCAATAAATTGTACTGTGCAGGGCGGTAAAATGCAGATAATTTGGCACTATGATTGCCTTGGTCCTGTGGCCTAACTTCTTGAGTCATCTCAGCAACAATGATGTCAGTAGTAGAACATGGAGGGAATATCAACCTTTCTGTAGAGCTGAAGTCTCCCTATTTGATGAAATTAGCTAGAGACAAGGAAAAAAATGGTCAATTTGTAATTCTGTTATTTTGAGCAGTTTATAATTGTAGCAGAGCAGAAAATGTGAAGAAGACTGTAACTAGCAACACTTTGATAACCAGCACTATTAGAGATGTAGCAAGATATTGGTGGTCATTTGAGTGCTTGGTTACAGGAGACAAAGAATGGGATTTATTAACATCATACATCAAGAAATGGTAGGAGCTGGAGCATGAGAGGAGAACTTGATGCAGCAGAGTCATGGAGTTCACAGAAAAGGATGACTTGTTGGCACCACTGGTAAACACAGATGGTGAGAAGTTATTCTTTGAGCCTGAGCTGGTCTGAGAGATTGGGGGTTGTGTAGACAGGAAGGAAAAGGTGGAATGTGAAGCTGTGGGCTGAAGGCTTTACAGGTAGGTTTAGCTCTAAGGGAGGTGCAAAATCCACAAGTAGAGCAAAGAAGAGAAAACAGATGGTTTGGGAGAAAGATGATGACTGAAAAAGGGCATGGAAGAGCAGCTGCTGAAGGAAATTATGTACTGGTGTTTCTCCTGGTTTTGAGAGAATTTTGCTTGGAAATAGTAAAAGTGCTGCCAACCACACTTTTCAGTTCTTGTTCTCTATAGGAAGCAAAATGCAAAAGTTAGTGTCAGACCTGTATATTTTCTTTCATTATTTGAAAATTAGTAACCTTGAGTAACAAATGAACAAAACCGTTAAAAACAGCAAACAAAAACCCACACCAAAACCCAAGCTTTTAGGTAAAAAAGTGCCTTTTTTAGACAAAGACGTAAACCCTGGTAGTGGTCTTTTGGGACAAAAATACCTCTTATAAACAAAGAGAAGATAACTTGCCATGAAGAAGGTTGAGTTTTTGTGATGAGGGATTTGGTTTTGTTTAGAACTTGCTGACCCATAAATGGTCAGGTCTGAGCATTCTAGTTCATAGAATCACAAGAACAAAATTTCATTCTCTGGGTGCTCTGTTACAAACAGATCCAACATTTTTAATCCCTTTTCTTTAAAGATTCATTGCTTCTTGCTTTCCACAAGTATAAGTAAGATCATCCAGGGAAGGAATATCTACCATCTACTAAACAAACGTAAATTTTTTCATATTTTTTAATCTTTGGGACACTTGCAATACTTTGATTTGGTTAGGTAGCTGTCACAGAATTTTCTCTGATTCATCCATCTTATATGGTCTTCCAAGTTATTAATGATGTGCAGCCTCACCAATGCAATGACCAGGGGATGGTCCCTTCCCTGGTCCTGCTGGCCACACTATTCCTGATACAGGCCAGGATACCACTGGCCTTCCCAAATTCCTGGTTTCATGTCTATGAAAATGCTTGTAGTACATAACAATGAGTTATTAGATTTGGCTGTCCATGTTATCATTTTTCAATGGATCATAGTAATGTTGCTACTTATTAGGTCTATCACATAATTGTTTCAGTAATTCCTTGTCACAGGATCAGATGCTTTAGTTACCAGCAGCAGTGTCTAATCAGTTATCTGGCTACAGTTAAGAAAGAGGAGTGATTTCTAAATCTTGGTGATTTGAAAAAGACTTGATTGTTTGACCAAAGATTCAGTTATTATTTGGGGCTCTTCTCTTCATCTGCCAAATCTCCTTCCAAACCCCAGGTGATGACATTAGACATCTGATAATTTTAAAATTAAATTTAAAATTGTTTAGCAAAGTATATTTAACAAATAAGGGTTCACTAATTGTTTTGAATATCTTATTTCTAAATCCCTAATTGTGATAGGAATATGATTAGGTAAAGCAAATTCAAACATCATTGAAAATGTTTGATTAATACCTTGTGCATTAATCAGTGAAATAAGCTCATAATTGTTACATTTCCTATATCTATTCCTGGCTTCTGAATTAGGATCTCTAATAGCATTCTTAAGAGGTCCTGGTAAGTTACCATTCATGGAGACAGTACTGTGTAGAGTAGTGGATAGAATATTTAAGCCAAAATATTTTTACTTTAACCTGAGATAGTGCCAGTCACTGTAGTGTAAGTTGAAACAATTAAATTCTAGCAAGCTGATTAAAAAATGACAGTGTTCTACCAAATTAGGCATATGTTGCTGCTAGGGCTTCTACTATATCAACTGAGTTTTCAAAAATTCTCTTTCATGTAGTGTTTGAGAAAACCCTCTAGTAGGAATGCTGTCCATCAGGATATTGCTAGGAAGATTAACTACTGCACGGCTATGTTAAGTGCAGATATTAATTATTAATACAGAAAACAATTTTGCTAACCATTTTGCTATTTAAAGCTTAGACAGCCCAACTTCCCATATTTTGAGGGTTGATTTTAATATCATGATGAATTCTCCCATCACCATGTGATAAATAAGCACTAACTAAATACTCTGCTTCTGCTTTTAGAGTACAGTTTTTTTTCAGACATAAAAAAGGCACTTCTGAGAAAACTTGCAAAAAAAAATCCTTGAGAGAGAGAGATACACTCACACAGGTCACAATAAAACTCGGCATAAGTCTGTATCTGCAAATCAGTTATCCAACGTACAACTCCTTTGACTTTCATTCTCAATTGGTACCTGGGACTTCTGAATACTCTTTTCCTCAGAGGAAAAAAATGGGGTTTTTTGTTTTTTTCTTAAAAAATATTTTCTTTTTCCTGCCAGAATACAGAAGGGAACAATTGCAGACAGTCTGCAAGACCCACAGAACTTACATGCCTACAGTAAGTATCTCAGTTTTGTCTGAGCATCATGATGGTTCTTCATGGTCCCTAGTAACTAAATTTCTGACATACATGCAAGCTGTAGCAAACCTTTGCATCTTGCAAATAAGTCCCTTATTTCTCACCTGCATCTACAGTGTAGTAGACTGGGGAACAAGATGCTGGAGAGTAGCACTGTGAAAAAGGACCTGGGGACTCTGAAAAGTTGAATTTGAGTCAGCAGTGCCCTGGCAGCCAGGAGGGCTGAGCTTAAGTCCTGGGGAGCATCAGGCACAGCATCACCAGGGAAGGGATTTTCCTGCTCTGCTCTGAGCTGGGGCAGCCTCACCTCCAGTGCTGGGGGCAGTTTGGGGTGCCACAATATAAAAAAGACATTAAACTATTAGAGAGCATCCAAAGGAGGGCAACAAAGATGGTGAAGGTTCTGGAGGGGAAGAATGTATGAGGAGTGGCTGAAATCTCTTGGTCTCTAGACTAGAGGAGACCAAGGGCAGACCTCATTGCAGTCTGCTTTGTGAGAGGAAGAGGAGGGGCAGGCACTGATCTCTGCTCTGTGGTGGCCAGTGACACAAGTAGGGGAAATGGCCTGAAGCTGTCTCAGGGGAGGTTTAGGTTGGATATTAGCAAAAAGCTCTTCACCCAGAGGGTGGTTGGGCACTGGAACAGGCTCCATAGCGAAGTGGTCACAGCACCAAGGCTGCCAAAGTTCCAGAAGCATTTGGACAATGCTCTCAGGCACATGGTGTGTTCCTTTGTAAGGCCAGGAGTTGGACTTTGGTGATCCTTGTGGATGTCTCGCAACATGGGATATTCTATGATTCTATGTTATGGAGTGGGAATGGTAGCCCTCTTTTCTCAAAGTCACTTGAATGTATGCAAATTTTAGCAAATTTTTTGTGCCTTGCTTGCCATAACTTCTAACTGGTCACTGTGGAAAGAAGTGCCTGCTTCTCTCCATTGACTGCAAAGAGAGGCTATGTAGTTATGTCAGTAGCTGTCTGCCATGAAGAACTCTAAGAGCAGCTGTAATAAACCTCATGCCTACAAAACCTTCAGGAGTCTGTGGTATCTTTGGCTTAGAGTCACTAGGTGGCAGGCATTGCCACCTTCCAACCTAATTGTGAGTACTGAAACCGCCCTGTTCTAACCTTTCCTCACTGTTTCTCAGTAGTGACAGTTGTGAGATTTCAGCAGCATCTCTTTCCCCTAGATCTCTCTGCCTCTAGCAGTGGGTCAAGCTTCACACTGGCCAGCTTCAGTCTTTGCTGATACTGGGTTCTAGGACCATCTGTATGCTTTGGTCTGCTTGTCTCTCTTAGTCTCTAGTAACCTCATTCTTTGTCTTTCTGCAGTTCATACCAGGAGAAGGGCAGGTTGGTGTTACTCAGACCTGGTCACAGGCAGCTGGGATGTGGGTCGTGTTATCCCACCAGTGTTAATCACACTCCACTGGTTGCACTTCTTTTTCTTCTCTGGTTAGCAGCTCATGAAGGACTGAACCAAACACTCTCACCTGCTTGTCCCTTCACTGTTCTCAATATTTTGGCCACTTCTGCAATATGTGTAGGTTCATATGTATTAGAGGCATTTCCCCTGACACAGATGCTAGCTGCTGAGGTGAAGTTAAGACGTGCAGATGTGCTTCATGTCTCTTGCTGTCTGCTGTTCAGTGTGGGAGCAAAGCCTTCTTTGTAGTCATTATCTTCACCCAGGACTACCACCCAGTCTTGTAGCTGTCTGCACACTGCTGCACTTCTTCTGTCTCCTCACCTTTGGGCCCTTTTTCATATTCACCATGTCCTTCAGTTCTGTTTTATCATTTCAGCACAGTACTCATTGGAGAAGTTTTCTAGAAAATCCATCTAATATCACACTGTTTCAGTAGGTTTTCATCTCTGCATCTTGCTGACTCACTGTGGTGTTTGACAGGGTTGGCTACTGAAAATGTCATTCATCACAAGCCACTGGACTGGAGCTGACTCAAGGCAGGGTGCCATTTTTTTCAAGGTCTGGGCCTTTCCTGGTGATTGAAATACTGCCACAACAAACATTTTGAATTGTAGACAATGCTGGTGATCTCTGAGATTTGTGCATCTTTCCAGCAACATTTCTCAAAGAGACATAAGTGTTCAATGCAAATACATTTTCTGACCCAGCCTCCTCCTGTAATGTTTCACCATGCACCAGTTCTGAGAATAGCAGTAACTTCATGTTGCTGGCATCCAACTGCTACGATTGAACTTTCAGTATATAAATGCAACACATACTTGAAGGACATCTTTGTTTGGCATGCAAGTGAGCACAGTGCATAGAGTTGCTGTTTTATTCCAGTGTGGGCAGGGATCACGCATTAACCATGGAATCAAAATGCACAAATTTGCTTGTGATGCCAAGTTGACAGTCTCCGTGACAGTCTGTCTACATTAGTATTTCCTAATCTTTGATCCATATAAGAAAAATGCTATTCCAGCAAAAATTGCAGCTGTAACACACTCTGAGGTAACCTCATATCACCTTTTTAAAGACCTGTTTTATTTTTAATTGCATTCAGATAAGAATTTTATATTTATGTTTACTTTTGCTGGCAGCCAGAAAAGACCCTAAAGTCTTACAACATTAGCTTTTGTTGGTTTTTGGGATTTTTTTGTTTTGTTTTCTTTTCTTTTCTTTTAAAGGGGAAGTGTGATGGATGTGACTAAAAGGGATTGGAGCATGCTCTTAGTATTTTAGCTCATTTTGGGTAGACACTTTGTAAAGAGGAAGTTTAAGGTTATTACTATACCCAGCTGGTGACTGAATGAATCTTCTCTGGAAGTCCGAAGAATTGCAATGTCTGAGCTGCTGGGATTTTCTTTATTCCTGGGGGGAGAGGAGGAGAAATTAGAGGTATCCTATTCTGCCTGTCCTTTGCAGATTCCATTGCTGCTCTTTCCTTGTGCCTTATGAGAGAAAGGGATCCCAACAATGCTGGTTTGTTGCCAATGACGTGACTGATGCACCCTATACTTTTTGCCACTCCCCTAATCTGTAGCCTGGAATGACTAAGCAGAAGATAGCTTGCTTTTTTTTTTCTTTTCTTTCATGAGTACTGTAATTTCAGGAGGGCTAATGCATTTTTGTGTCAGAAGTGGTGGAAGATCTCAGGTCTCAGGAGGAATAGTGTTTCATGGGTCATTTGGTTTGTAAAAAGCCACTAATAAAAAGTCTTATTGTCTGTCTGCCACCTCCACATATATGAGAGACTGTCACACAACATATTCAGGCCAAACACACAAAGGACAGGAGAAGAAAGAAGCAAAAAATGTATTATGTGATCAGAATGTCCCAGAATATCTGGCAGAGACAGGCCATTTAGGTTCCAGATTATTAACCTGTCTGTGAAATGTTCCTTCAGTTTCAGAAAAATGCCTGGGGAAGATAAACAAACAAAAAAAAAACCCTATGCAAGACACAATCACAACTTGCTTGGCAATTGCAACACTTGTTCTTCTATGGAAAAGATAAAATGGCTTGAGCTCAGAAAGAAAGTTGTTGGCAATGTCCTTTGTGGACTAGACTTAGATGTGCTGTTGCTCTTACAAGTGGGGGTTCTATGCATTAAAAGGTGATGTCTGTTTTGTATATTGCTTTGTAAAACCCTTTGTGACATTACAAAGGGAAAATAGAAAAGTGGTAGATATGGTAAGGTGCCACCAATTAAGTATGATGCTTCTGTAGCACAATAAAAAATTAAAGGAAAGGTGTTAAAATGAGATGGAATCTCCTGAGGTTACTTCATGCTTATCTTTCACTATATAATTTCCCTAATTGCTTCTTTTGGCAGAAGACAGCCTCTGTGTATTCTGGTTCAAGGAGATTTTTCTGTCCTCAATATGGGTCTAGGTTTTATTACTTCAGCCAAAGAGATACTCCTAAAGGAAAACAAAATTGGACATATTTTTTGCTATCAGCCTTCTGTTATTGGCAAAGTGAGGGAATGGTATGTTCCAGCAACATTTTGTTTGGCTGAAGACTGGAAAGGTGAGTAGCATTTCTCTGTGCCTTGTGTTGTTTATTTATGCCAGCAGTAACTGCTGAGTGTGCAAGCATCAATTTTTCTTTGCCAAACATAACATTATTACCAAAATGAACAAGAATTAAGAGGTCTAGATGTTATTTCAGCAAATGATTTTGCAATTTATTTTTTGCCTTACCTAGGAATTGCTGCCTTTAGAAAACTTAGCGCATTTATCTGCATTTAATATTCCTTCCAGAGCAGGAAGCTACAGTCTTTGAGAAGACAACATTCTTAAGATCAGTAACTAATTAATTTCCAGTAACTGACCTAAAGGAGGTAATAATGCTCTCTCATGAATTTAGCATTTGACACCAAATTTGGCAAGAGCTGAGATGGTTGATCATAGGTCTGCCATTCAGAACAACCTAGGCAAGTTGGAGTGGTGTGGTCCTTAAAAATTTAACAAAAACAAATTCAAAGTCCTGCTTGTGGAAGGGAAGAATCTTCTTCAACAGCATGGGCTGGAAGCTCTGGTGTGAAGGATTTGGAGTTGTAGGTAGACAGCAAGCTAAATATGAGTCAGTGGAGTGCCTTGGCAGCCAGAAGGCCAAAAACTGCTGGAGCTGTAGTAAGAGGATGTTGAGGATTAGTGTTTTAAGGTCACTTAAAGAGTTGCCTGCACAGGTATGGACAAAACCAGGTTTAATATAAAAGCGAGAGAAAGTTCATTCGCAAAGTGGACTCTACTACTTATTAGATGGTTAAAGCACACCAAGAAAAAGCAAACAAAAATCCCAAATCAATCAATCCAAACCAAAATAAATCCCAAACTATTTATGTGGAGGCTGGAGGAAAAGGATAGGAAAGTATAAGGATAAAAAGGAATATGGAAGAACCACCTGTTGAGTCACAAAGTTCAGAGCAGACTCCCACCTACTAAACTGAGCCCAGACTTGATCAACAGTTTCCACCCAACAGCAATTAATTTAACTGAAATTTAGCTTAACGTTAATCCATGACAATTTAGGCAATTTAGCAAAGGATTCATACAGAATTTGCTATAGCACAACAGTAACTTACAAATCTAAAGTACTTTAGAATCTGGGAGAGCAACATTCCTGGTACATTTGCTATAGCATATGCCCACTTGCCTACACAGAGACATGAAGAATCTATACAAGCTACCTGTGAAAAACTCCCCTCAAATTCAGTGAAATACTAATTTTGGATGCCTTTGCATCTTCCCAGTGAAGGATTGAGTCTTGAGGAGAGAGCAGTATCAGCCCAGGATCCATCATCACTGTTTGGCAATCTTCCAAGTATAGCAAACTTGAGAGTGCACTGGCTGAAAGAAGTGTCCAGCTCAGAAAGGGGTTGCTGTTTGCAGCCCATGGAGGTCCAGGGGATTTCAAAGGCTCTCATTTCGCACCACTGTTTATAAGGTTGCAAAAGCGTGGGCTTTAGTCACAGTAATTTTCCATCTGGACTGCAATTTGGGTCCGTAAGTTTCTTTGCAAGTTCAATAACAAAATTTTTCCACTTGGGTTCTTATTCAAGCAAGAAAAATAAGTTATCAAAGATAGTTTTTGTTGCATCTGGTGTTGCTTGGGGTGATAGCAAGTAAGAAGCAGGAAGGGCCTTTGCAGAGGTTTTACAGAGATGTTTTATTTCAGCCACACATGGGCATTGTCCAGAGTTTAGGGAACAAAGGCCAGGTACTTTGTAAGAGTCTAGATTAAATACATGGGATGAGCAGGGCAGGGAGAACATCAGAGACCAGTTACCAGGGGACTGGGGGGTGGCACAAGGGAGGGGTTAGGGCAGAGGGCCAACAGGGAAGCAGGGTGGGAGTGACCAAAAGGCTGTCAGACAAGTAGAGGGCACAGGGCTGACCCAGGGAACAGAACAGGAGTTGCTTTCCCTAATTGGCAATGCCTTCAGTCTCCACAAGTGTTTTTGCAAACAGGAGCTTGTTAAACAGCACTAGTTCCCTGGGAACAGATAGTGTTTCTGAGGGGCTCAAGAGGAGCTCAGCCCAAGTGCAATTCATCAAGTCTGAGGTCTAATAAGCATTTCTCATATCATAGAGCAGCCTGGAGGGGGAGGGGGAGGAATTAGGGAAGATGCCCCACCACAGAGGAGCACAGTCAGAAAACTGAAGGTATTGTTTATTCCCTCTTTACTGAGCTCTGGTCAGTCCACATCTACACCACCATTTGGCACAAGCAAAGCACAAAGTGGAGTAAGCTTAGCAGAGGGTCATCAGAGAGCCAGGGGACTGGAGGATACACCCTTGAGGAAAAGCTCCATGAACTGGGGAGTTCAGGCTGGAGAAGAGGGCTTTGGAGAAATCTGAGTAGCCTTCCTCAACACCTTTGAGAAAATCATTGAGAAGATGCATCCTGTCTCCTCATAGCTGTTCATGATCAGAAGTTGAGAGGTAAGAGAAATAAATTGAAATGTGAGAGGATACAACTGGATAGAAGGAATTGTTCTTTCATCATGATGATGATAAGCAGTGGACCAGAATACCCAGTGAGCTTGTGTAGTCTCTGCCCTGTGAATTTGTCAAGACCCGAGTAGAGAGAGGACTAAGCAGCCTTGCCTGATCTCATAGCTGGCCCTGCTTTGGGCAACAGGTTGAGCTGAATGACTTCCTTAGCTCCCTTCCAAACCTACATTATTTTGTGATTTCATGATATATTTCAGCATTGACCTTATTGGAAAAAAACTTTCCATGTACTTGAAACAACCTCAACAGGAAATGGAGTCAGGGTTTCTAGCACTGATGAATGGGATGTTACTTGGAAAAAGAGGGTATGCAGTAACTTCTGTGGTTGGTTTTCTTAATGTGAATCAGCTTGGTGTAAGCTTTTCAGCCTAGTCTGGTCCAAAAGAGTGAAATATTACTTGGTATTTTTCCTTTCTAGGCCTCCCAGGTTTTGAAAACCTAGTTGAGAAAAAACAAACCCAATACTAAATTATTAGATACCCATCTCCAAAATTAAGAAATGAAAAGCTTTAGAGAGAGTGAATACAAGATCTGCAGAAATGATTACTAAAATAATTTCCATTTGTCATAAAATTAGGTGGGTTAATGATAGCAGAACTTCATCAAGCCTGAGAGATAATAGAGTGTAACAGAGAAGTTCTGAGCTGATTGTGTTAGATGATAAGACTTAATCTGGAACTGTGTGCTGCCATCAGTAGACCCGATTAGAGCCTATGACAAACTCACATGCAGCTGGAAAGGGAAAAAAAAAAAAGCAACCCATAAATTAAGTGTTTCTTCTACCAAATGGACCTTAAATTTCAAGATGTGCAAATGTACAGAATTTGTTTCCTAATATTTATGTTACACAGATGATTTTGAGGAAAGATATCTGTACTGAGAGAAACATAATTTGAAGCTTTTCATTCTGAGTGTAAATCTGGTCATAAGAACTGTGAGGATTCATAGGTGGGTCAGGAAGCAGGTGGAGTGAACAGAGGCATATACAACCCTGTGAAAGATGTAACACCTTGTATAATTACCTCAATGTAATATTTGTGAATCTTGCATCTTCAAGAAGTAATGTCTTAATTTAAGCAGGTATAGAGCAATGGACTCCTTCCAAGATAAATGACTGTATTTTGATAAATGTTAGCGTGGATTACATTTCTCTACAGCCTTAGATTTTTCTGATCTCACTCTTATCGGTGTGAAAAATAGGAAGATGAGCCACAGCTTTTAAATGGAAAATTTGAAGTTTTCATCTAAAGTCTGTTGAAGGCAATGATTGACTTTGTGGTAATGTAAATGTCTGTGCATCAGACTAATATTAGTGCCTCTCAGAAGGAGGTGTTATAAACTAAGCTGCATGAAATAGAGATGTTCATTGTGTTGAGAAGTTTAATCAATATTTTACTCTCTCAGCTAAGAACAGAGCTAATTGTGAAGGCAGAAGTTTTCTCTACAAGAAAATTTGATTGAGAAAGCTGATTTTTAAGTTTCCCAAGGAAAGCATTGCAATGATTCTGGATAGAAACAGTTAATGTCACTAAAACTGTGAATTCAAAATTGAGGGGGAAAATTAAAAGAAAAAATAGAAACATGGAAGTGAAGTAAAATTGTTACTGTAACAGGAATTATGTTTTCAGATGGGAAAAACTGTTTTTGTGGAGCTAGACAGACAGATCTTAACTGATTGGCAAATATATACAATTCTGACTTGCCATCTTTTGTTACTTGAGAACTAATTAACAAATAAAATAAAATAAAATATGAATGGTTATAACATTTTGTGGCCTATTATGGAGCTACCTGTTTGCCTGTAGGTCTGAAGTATGTTGCTGCTGTTCCAAATAGAGCAGTGAGTTGACTTAGCAGACAGTTCTCTCAGAGGTGTGCCGTGGGCTGAGACTCAGAGCAGAGAGAGAAGTGGGAAGATTGCCCTGCCTCTGACAGGCTGTGAACACAGCATTTTGTCTGTGGTCCCATTCTGTCATTCCAGTGTGCCTGTTGATTGAACTGAATGCAGAGGACAAGTATTCTGTCACTTTCAAATCCTATTCATCTGGTTTTAATTAGGGTAACTCCAGGATTTATTATCTTACAGCAGCAGTAGTTTGCAGGGAAAATTTGTTGTGTCGTGTTACTGTTGTGACAATGCCATTCAAATAGTGTTGACTTTTATTTAATTCCACTTCCTTTTCTCTCTCTAACAGTAATGAATTTAAGGGTGGCAGCAATCCCTCTAGTAGCTTCATTAACATTTAGAATTTACAGAGGAAAATTAGGAAGGAACAAAATGAGTGTTCCATGACTGATTAGCTTCCTACGGCTTCCCTATTTTATTCCTTTTATTATATTGTGGCCTTTCTTTAAGGTTTTTGTTTGGGTTCTTTTTTTTAACTATGAGTTGCTTAATCTGATCAAGTTAAATTCTCTTCCTATTTAATTTGGAATAATTTAAAGTTGTCACCACATTTTTTTCTAAAACCTGTGAGTAATTTAGGAATCTTCTGTTGTGGTCACTGATAGAGTTTTCTAATTGCCAAGTGATTCTTTGGATACAGGAATTTTTCTGACCTGCTTCTGCAAGTGAGAAATCACCTTGAAAATACAAGTAGCATAAAAAACCTAAGAGATGTGGTTGGAAAAAAATTTTGAAAACCTGTTATAAATATTTATTGGTACTGAAAATTTAACCACAAATCTAACTTCTGAGGAAAACAGCAAGGATGGATTTTGTACAGGGTCACCATAATGAATTCCTGTTTGTTTACTTGCCCAGTGTTAGAGTATATCAGAATAAATAGCTAGTAACTCCAAATAAACTGAAAGAGTGGAGAGAATTCCAGCTACACCAATGTAGTTTGGAGCCGAATTAGGGGTTTCAGGGTATCATTTGAAGTGGTACAGAGCTGGCTGTATTGAGAATTTGCTTGCATAGATCTAGACTGCCTGGAGCCCCTGTGTGACCATTTAAAGCTGTGGTGGAGAAAATTCCTGCTATACTTCTTCCTTCTAAATAATCAGCTTTGTCTTCATGTTGCCTGCATTCTGGGCTTCAGGGTTCTGTGAAGTGCAAAGTAGCATGCTCCTGAGGATATGCCTATGGAAATTTGATTTATACCCCCACTGGTGCACGTATCAGAAAGAAGCTCAGAATTCAGCTAATTGGTTACTCTGCTTCTCTGTCTGACACTTGCAGCAGTAAATACAAATTAAATGGTTTGGAATTTTTGCCTTGGATAGCAGAGGTGCTGTTGGTTTTTTCTTCAGCTACAGTTTTAGGAAGAGCCAGATCTTCCTGGCTAAATACAACGGGAGTCACAACATCAAACCACAGATGAAAATTTCTGAAACTGTCTCAAATTCTTTTTTTACTTCCCTGCTCTCAATGAGATCTCAAGAATATAGGTTAATTGTCTGATGGAGAGAACAGTCAGTAGGCTGTGCTGTTAGATGATTTTAGCATATAAACACTCCAGGCATAGTACAAAAAGGAAAGATGAACACTGCACAGGACTATAGCACTATATATGTGATTCCTCTCCAGGGAAATCTTTCTTTCTGTGCCTATTTTCCTCCATAAACCTGGATTAGTTGAATGTAGGACAGCACAGCTGCATTCTGGTCATCTTCAACAGTTGGATAAAAGAGACCACAATTCTTAATCGTGCTGATTAATGTTTCTTGGCCTGTTTGTTTCTGTCTCGGGTGGGAGTCAAGTCCTCTCACTTTCCACAGGGGATGAATAAATAACAGCAGTTAGTGGAGGTGGAATTCTCTGTAGAGTGAAGTGGGAGACCACCCCAGGGTGAGCAGAGCAGGGGTGGATGTGCCATCTCCCATAGAAACTGCAAAGGCTCTTACAAAATTAATTCTGAAGAGTGTGGGATGGAGAATATTTCATGTAATATTTGTCAGCTACCCAGTGTTGTGACCTAAACTCAAAAGCAGCACACATACCCTAAGAACTCAGGAATTGCTTGATGTCTGTTTTAGAGAGCATACTGATCACACTTGTTATGTTTAAACCAGGACCACTTCCCAAGTGCAGCTGCTAGCCCTGAACATTCATGACTGCTGGGACAAGAGCTGTGCACTCAACATTTTCTGGTGTGCCTTTTCTTAGGGCTTTTTACAGGGACATTCAGGGGATCAGAACTTTGCAAGACCCCAGTCATTTAGGTGTGGCTGCAGTCTGAGGTCTGTGCCTCTGCAAGAAGGGGTAGTTAGTGTCTCCCCACTTCAGGGCAGCAACAAGAAAATAAACAAAGCATAAATTTCTAAGCTTCAATGCTCCTTGATCATAGGAACAGTGAATTCTCTGTCCAGTTATACACAATTGCTTGGTCCCCTGTAATGTAGGTAACTAATCATATCACTAGAGTCACAGCATGCTCCTTCACAAAACGGTGGGAAAGCAGTTTCCATAGAAGAATGGTATGGGAAAAGAGAAAAGTTCTGTCTTTAAGTGATATGGGGAGGGGTAAAGACTGTTTCTAGAGAACGAGAACAGAATCTGAGGTTCTTGTCACAGAAAGGCTGGGAGTGTGTCAATCACCATATGAGATGCAGAGAATCTCCAGCTGTGATATATACTTCAGTGGGATGCTCTCCAAGAGATATTTTCTTAGGTTATTTAATCAAATTTGAGAAATATTAATAAATTAGATGAGATGAGACAGCCTGCTCTGTCAGGGAGATATGCTGACAGGTCTTAGCAACACTTTCTAAACTGAGTCATTCTGCTTAGATGCCTGAAGCAGAAGTTTTTGACGATCCCACAAGTGAAACTGGAGAGGTCTGTGTAGTTCAGTGAAGCCCCTTCACTGATAACCCATTTTCCTGTAAATGGATCATGATTGACAGCACTGCCTCTGCTGCAAAGTACTTTGGGATATACCTCTGTATTTCTCACAAAGATCCTTTTAGGTCCTAGGTGTCACTGGAGCACCTGGCAAGTTAAGCCAAAAATGTCTGGGGAGCTGAAGAACTTAAAATGGACCAGCTGACTGGGGTGGTGAAAGCAGAGGCAGAAGAAACAGTGCTTCTGAAGGAAGGTGGTGTAACTGGGACAGGAAGTCAGAGGTGTAATGTGGAATAAAGTAGGTGTTGAAACGTTACTTCTCTGAGGATTTAAAGTTTTTCGCTGCTGAAAAATTATTCACCCAGTTTCTTTTTGTGTTGGCTTGTCAGTTGTGATTGCATGCCAAAACAACCAGGCCTATTCTGAAGCTGGTTTCCTTGGCCAGAAAGTCTAGATTTATCACTGAACCACCTAAGTTAGATGTGTGAACATCAACAGCATAATTTTCCCCAGTAGACAGCAGCAACTGTATAAAGTGTATAAGAATGTAAATAGCAGCACTTGTAAGAAGTTATATTAGTTGTCTTATCACTCCACCCCCTCCATTTTCCCCAGCTGGAGAGCTTTGGCTGAACCCTTCCACATGGGAGGTGGGTATTACACAAATCCAGCAGAGCTGTTTCCTGTGACCTTGCTAGTGCAAATCCTTGTCTTCAGGCCATGTCCTAGCTGTGAAATCCAGTGCTCCTCAGTTAGCTTTGGGAATGTCAGTGTCTCTGGCAGGCAGACACAGAAAGCTAGTGGGGGGCCACATCACAGCCCTTGTGGTTTGAATTTCTCTTAATGACAATTGAGAGTGACCTACACCAGGACATGTATGAGGGGGAAGACAAGAAAGCTGCCAAATCTCCCGTGCATCTCTGCTCTTTCAGCCTTACATGCACATCATTTGCTGCCTGTGAAGGGTAGATATAGAAGTGAAACCACAAGCCTGCAACATATGTTCTGCCATGCTAAGGATTATTATTCATCACCACCCTATCACCACCTCTGATTGCTGCAAGGCCTCTGGTATCACTTCCCTTTCTCTTGCTCTCAGATGTGTGGCATGGTACTGACAACCAACAGCAGCACATTCATTTTGGGCTGCTTACAATTTCTGGCAGTTACTTCTGCAGTGGTATCTACTTTACTGTGTCATCAGGAGATAAACTTTTGTGGGGGGAGGTTGGGTATTTTTTTACTACTGAGCAATTTCAGTGTGGTCCTGACAGCAAATTCAGATGATATAGCCTAAAAATTGGTACTATTAGCTTTCATATGTGTAGGACTGTTATAGTTCATTTACTTGAAAAACAGGTTTGTTTCTATCAAATGGCCTTACAAGAGAATAATTAGCAAATGGAAAGTATGTGGCATTTTACCAGGTTGGAACTGTGCAGAAGAGTTAAATCTACTCTTGAAATATGTCTCTTACTAGTGTTTAAAAGATTTGTGTTTGGGAGAAAGTCTTGATGTTTAAGTGTTCTTATTCACAAGGCTAATTTAAATGTGTAGGATGTTTGCAAAGCAAGCAAGGCATCCTTTTCATAGATGAGTATGTTGAGTTTTGCCAAGGTGCAAAATTGTATGTTTTGAACTATTGTGCAGCAACTGAATTGCTGATTACATCAGTATTCAGCAGTCTCTGATCTGAGTTCCTGGCTCTGATCACTAAATGACTTAATTAACTGATTTGTTAGTGTGACAGATTCGTAGTTGCAGAGAGTAATTTATAAATACCATGTGCTGAACAGTTTTTTGTTTGCTGCACATAATATTAATTAGCTAATAATTTTGCCAGAAAATACATTCATGGTAGCATTTATTCATGCTGACATTCACGTTTTCTGACAAACAGCAATGCCAGATTCAGTCACCAATGGACTGAGAATGGCAGATATTCCCCAGGATGGCAAGGGTTGTCCTGTCTGTAACTGAGGGAAGCTAAGATGTCTTGGAGAGTTTCAGACACCTAGTGCTCTTCAGAAAATGTTACGTAGAGAGGCAGACCTTCTGAAAGAGGAGTTTCCAGTGGCTCCAGAGTATGGGAAAGTGCATGAGGATGGCTAAGCCTAACTGGGCCTCTGGGTAATACAGATAAAAGCAGCTCTTCTGTGGATTCAAAACTTATCATGCTTTGTTGTTCTTTTTGCTACGACAATACATTGTATTTTATACAGATCAATTCGCCTCAAGACATAGTACACCAGGCTAAGAGGGGCTAGGCTGGCCTACTAGCACTTAGTCACTAAAAGAGATAGACCTGCTCTTGACAGTTCTTGGCTGCATGCCTCCCTGCCAGCTGGCAGAAAGACCTTGTCCCATGTAGGACAAGGCTGGGGAGGGAGATATGCTGGGAATGGGACTGGTCCTTTCCATATGAGCAAGCCATCAGCTCCTGTCAACCAGTCCCTGAACCTACTCTGATTCCAAGGGCCTATTCACTGGATGAAGCTGCTCAAGGCTGAGGTCAGGCATTCATTCACAGGCTGGGCACACAGGGGTTTCTGCCCTTGTGAGCTTGCTGGGTAACTCAGACCATTCTGGCTGAACTGGGCTCTGCAAGTCTGTGCCTGCCTGCTTGGGAAGGAAATAAAGTTTACCAGGGAGGAAGAGAAAGCAGGCTGGGCTGGGTGGTGAGCAGCATCTGGGCACCATCTGGGTTTGTTGATGTTATAATCTGAGCTGATGCAGGAGGCTCACGCTTGAGCACAGTCAGCATCAAGCTGGCTGGTTTTACCCATAGATGAGGACAAATCAGTCACGTGAGATCTTCCCTTGGCTATGCAGTCATGGTAAGAATCTGTTGTAGAGAACAATGGGCAGCTGAAAAGGATGGATAGAATATGTTTTCAGTCATTAGAGCTCACTCTAGTTTCATTAGTGGTTCAGGCTTTTAACTTATGGATGGTTTTTAAAATTTTATGGAGAAAGAGTAAAAATCACAGAATGGGTCAAGTTGGAAGGGATCATCTGCTCCAACCTCCCTGCTCAAGCAGGGCCATCTTTGAACACATTGCACAGAATTGCAACCAGAAAATTCTTGAGTGTTTCCAGGGAGAGAGACTCTACAACCTCTCTGGGCAACCTGTTCCAGTGCATGGTCTCTCACACAGTAAAAAAAAAAATCCTTTTTTAGTATTGCATAGCTTTTCTATGGAAGAGCAACAAAAATGTAATATTGCAATATTAAGCACTAAATGAGTCTCTATTCATGGAGCCATTTATTTGTGTCGTTATAATAATTTTATTGGTCTTCATTGATTTTTCAGGCAAACCTTTTACTCCCTGGGGCATTGATAGAGTACTATTTGCTTTGTATAGTTTGTAGTTGGCACAGTTTTTCATCTTACACTGGAAATATATGAATGAATGACTACTTTCAATTCAGTTGGTTATTTTTTATTATGTTGGCCACTATCTGCTGGCTCCTTGCTCACTTTAGACTCTAGTATTTATATCTCCTGTACTTTCTAGTGAGAGATGTGAAAACAAATTCAGATGGTCTTCTCACATCAAGGAAATAGGAAAGAACCTCAGCCCATGTCTATTGCTGAGCATTCCACCTAAGCTCCTGAGTAGATATTAATGGGACGGCTGCCCCTGGAACTAGAGGGGCCAGGAAAGGTGAAAGGCAGAGATAAGAATTCCATGGCCCTGCTAATGTCCCTAGCTCCTATCTCTTCTATTGGCTTGAGAAGAAGTCAGGCTTGTTTTCTTTCTTTCTGTTTAATTTCTGCCATGGAGAGAATACCCTTATGGAGGCAAGACTTAATTTCTGTATGCATCATCAAGACTGATCAGCAGTGTTTCCACAAAGCATTGAAGAGTAACATTGAGAATGTTCTGTCTTTAGCAAGAGTTGGCAGGCAGATCTGCTCTAAGGCTTCTCAGAACCTTAGGCAAAACTGCAGGAAACTGTCTGGATTTTCAGTGGATATAGAGTTTAGGCAGACAGCTTGACTGCACCCCATGCCACTGCTGACCCTTTGACTGGTTGTGAATCTAGAGTGGTGCTAGTCAGTAATAAATTCATATAGTTTGTTTCATGTTGCCATCTACAATCTTTGTGAACAACAAAAATTCGTGTAGTTTTGGTATACTATTGAGAAATATTAAAAGAGTTTGGAATTTCCCCTCTCCTCTACTAGATATAGCCAAACTGTCCACAAAATGAAGGTATAAAAAAAGCGTTGGTTTATTTCTGAGTGAAAGGTACCCTTTTACTTGATTCTGCTCTCTAGAAGTTGGGGTTTTAAGCAAACTTCTCAAGATCTGAGATAAATGACATTAGATAAATAATGTGGTGTTGCAGAATCTGCAGGTTTTTTGCTGAGTGAAGAACACAGGAGAAATTTTCCTGGCCTGCAACGAACTCTTGTATTCTGTTAATATGCAGGTGAATCTGATTTTTGGTGCTTTTACACTGACATATGCTAGAGAAAGTTTTAGAATAGGAAATTCTACTGTATCGATGGAGAAAATGGAGTAAGAGAGAAAACTTAATGGAGTTAAAAAAAAAAAAACAAAACTGAAAGTTGCAAAACTTCATGTGGGACTTGTAAAAATCAATGAAGACTTTTCAAATGCTTGATTAATGCAGACACTGCTCAGAGAAGGCAAGAGATGCTCGGACACAGGCTTACTATGTGACTCAGTTTAGTTCAGACATGACCTTTCTTTAAGGATGAGACTAAATTTTTAAAAATGGGATTTATTTGTTCCTTTTTTATTTTTCCCCTTCAGAATTAACTGAATGTTTTGCGTGATAATTTTGAAAACCTCTTTATTCTGTTTTGTGTACGGAAATCTAAAAGCCTTTATAGGAGGAAAGAATTGGTACTTGGTTCTTTAAAGCTTTTTCTTGGATAAATACCTATCCAAAAATGAGGCACTGTTTTATCTTCTTCCATTGGGCAGCTGTTGCTGTTGTTTAGTAGTGCAGGGCTGCCTGGGCACTTAGGGAAGCTGAGTTCATCCCCTTTGTTAGCTCTCCTCCCCCTGCTCTTCAACTCCCTCTTCTGCTGGTGCTGCTCTAGTGGTCTTTCCAAGTAGAAGAAGGAATTCATAGGACTGTTGAGAGAAAGAAAGAGGCAAAGAATCATTTCAGTTGGAAAAGACGCCTCCATTCATTAAGTTCAACCATGAACTCAATGCCACCACATCCAGCACTAAACCATGTCCCTCAGTGTCACACCTACACATGTTTTAAATACTTCCAGGGATGGTAACTCAACCACTGTTCTGGGCAGTCTGTCCCAGTGCTTGACAACACTGTCAATGAAGAAATAGATAATACCCCACCTGAACTTTCCCTGGTGCAACATGAGGTTGTTGCCTCTCATCCTGTCGCTTGTTGCTCTGGGGAAGAGACTGATCCCCACCTGGCTACAGCCTCCTGTCAGACAGGTGTAGAGAGTGATAAGGTCATCCCTGAGCCTCCTTTTCTCCAGGCAAAACACCCCCAGCTCCCTCAGCCACTTCCCACATGACTTGTCCTCTAGACTCTTCATCAGTCTTTTTTTTTTTTTCCATGGCAGTGATGATTATAGGAGAACTTGGGAAACAAGAAACTGAAGCAACAGCAAACGCTGATGTCAAATAAGGTAAGACTTTTTGTATGGGATGTAGCCAACTATGAATTGACATGTTGTCGTTTGAGACCTTGTGATAAATTGTTCTGGTCTTTCTCCACTGTAACCAATGCCACAGAAAGACTGAATGAATATCCACAGCCAACCCATTTGTTGAAATTCCAGTGATCCATGATGTTTAATCAGAAAAGCCTCCTCCTTAAGTGTGGGCAACACCCATTTAAAAAAAAAAAATGGGCTGTTTTGAAGGTCAGTGATGTATGTGCCTCTGGATTTTATTGGCAATCTGAATGCAAAAACTTTGGATTCCAAGTAGAAGGGTGACTGAAATGAGAGAAACTTAATTTTTTCCACTTAAGCTGTATCAGGCTGTCTTCTTTATAGAGGTTTGTGTATGTGATGTATGGAAAAACTGTGAGAAGCAAAGTGACATTTGTGTTTTGCTTTGGCCAAAATCCTAGAAATAACTCGGATATGAGTTAGTTTATGTGATACATAGAAGGCTAGGAATAGAAACTGCCACCTTTGCTGTTAGTGTTGTCATCAAACTAACATTGCTGCATGCTTTAAAGTGAAACTAAAGTATCTTAAAATGAATTGCCTTTTTTTTTTTCTTAGTGTTCCAGTGATTAAAGACTGTCATCTGGAAATTACCAAAGTAGCCTCATATAAATATCTAGTGTATAGATTACATGAGTTTAATTCATTATGGTCAAAATTCATCAGTTTTTTTGAGTAAAGAGGATATAAACACTTCAAAGGAACTAGCATTTAATTTATACTCACATTTAGGAGAGCTTACAGTTGTGCTGCTATAGTGAAGAAAGGATATTTTTTGTGTTCTTGACTATTTTGGATTGTATAGGGAGTTTCAAGTTTTCATTAGAAGTCTGAACAGCAAAAATATATTCATGGGTGTTGTACTGAGTTAGATTAATACTATAACAAAAGCTCTACTTTTACATACTCAGAAAACCTGAATTGAATTATATTGTTTTGTAATGTCTTTCTATTGAAACAGCTAAATAGTATTCCTTCCAGACTTAAATTTCAGAGAGATCAAGCTACCATTTTAAAATCTGTTGTATTATGAAAAAATATTTTCAGGCTTTGCTTGAGGAATTGTTACTTATGGAACAGAAATGAGGAAGGAGTTGAACTTCTGAATCCTATTTCCAAAGTTAGAGCTCTTTTTTTGATGGCAGTGTTTCATGCCTTTACCTCCCCTGTGAACTCACTCACAAAAAAAAACCTGTAATCTGTGGGACATGGGTGTTGTTGAGAAATACCGAGTGAGCTCTGAAGTTTATGACAAGAGTGAGCTCTCAAGGATTAAGGCAAAAGAATGTGTCATTTCTCATTTGTGTCAGCACATGAACAATAGTCCAAGATAGTCTTTGAAAGTTTTTTGATACCTCTGTGGATGTTCAGAAATAACTCTCATGCATCTAAATATTGTCAAGACTTGCAGAATTCTTACATATCTGTAGACTTGAGTGTCAGCTGAGCAAGTGAATTTAGAATCTTCCTTTAGTGCCTGAGGTCTCCAAGTAGAGCTGGCAGCAGTGACCAGTGTTGCAGTAAGTTTCTGTGCCATTCCTTTCACGTAAGTCTCCCCTACAACACTATGTATATGTAAGTTATCATCCACATAAGCAGGGGGAAAAAACCCTTACCAGTCCAATTTTATCTTGTTTTCTCAAAAATTTTTTCCAAGGACAGAAAAAAATAAATCTAGGTTTAGGCCATACATATTCCTTACCTGCTACTTTTTTTTTTTTTTAAAGATAACTTCACTAAAGCAACACTATTGTCAATTTAGTGCAAAACCTCCAAAAGCTAGGTGAGTTAAATATGAAGGATGAAACAAATTCTTTTAGCATTATAGTGAGTGTTCCTCTCTTTTCTTTCTTTTGTTGGCAATTGAACACTTGAAGATAAAATCAGAGCCTGGATTTAATCTGAAGATATATGGGTATTTCAGTAATGGTTTCTAAATTGTGTTTGTTGATTTTAATTTTTCTTCTCAAAGATGAGAATGAAGTTCTGAGGTAGGGTAATGAGTTGATCAGTGCTGGAAAATGTATGTTTGGGCACAGAACATTTTCTGTGCATTTTGAATCATAGTAGAAGCTTCTAGAAAGCAAGCTATAAGCTACTCAAGTTGTACCATAAGCTCAAAATAATCTTTGTGTGCCTGCTTGTGTTAGACACATAAAGATTAGTAATTTTAGGCTTTGGAGGGTTTTTTTTCTGGGGGGGGTGGGGGTGGGGGGTTTGGGAGAGTGGATATTGGGAGGTTTTGTTTTATTTTTTTGTTCTTGATTTTTAAAAACACTTTCTTCTTCTTGTTGCATGGGAACATGTGTTGTTCAGAGGGAAACTTTGAAATTTGTTCCCAAAACTAAGGTAGTTGTTTTACCAACTTTAGGAGATCAGTGCCCCTCAAAATAGGGGCTATACTGTTGAACAATTCCAGAAAGGCTACTGTTGCAGTATGTGTGACTAGGGAATAAAAATTTCATCACGTGTGTCTTTCAGTATGGAAAGATAAAAAGGGAGGAAAAGAAGTGTGTGTGGGAGTTGAAAAGGATGATTTTCTACAGAGTAAAGGCTGAAAAAATGGTTTCAATGTCTAGAAGTTCAATACAGAAAGAGTTAATTTAAGATAGGAGCTCTGTAGGATGTGTCTTGATCTCTTTGCAGTCTGGTTCAGAAATAATGAAGGAGTTTGAATTAAATTTCCTATATTATGCCTTTTGGAAAACATTTTTATAATGAAAGAGACATCACAATTTTGTGACAAACAGGTAAGACTGCTGTGGGAGTAGCTAGGGGTACTGGTGGTAAAAAAGAATTCTGCAAACATCCTGAAGTGGGAGAAAGTAAGATGTAACTGTTCAGATACCACTGCAGCTTCAAAGGAGTTGAAGGGATGCAAAGAGTTACATGCTGTAACCCAGGAGAGTAAATGCTCTCTCCTCCTTTGGAAGGAAATGTATTTGACCAAGTCAGGAAAGAGGCAAAATTCCAGCAGCATATATAAGGTGTGGTGAGAGTCATTAGGAGGAAGGAACCAGATCAATAAACTGCAGAATTGTGTTTCCCTCAGTTCCAGCAGTAAGGTGTGTCCCCAAGCCACCAAGCCTGCTAGCAGTGTGTGATACAAAGCACTGCCTGCTGAAGGGACACTTAGGGAGTGCCCAAGCCCAGTGGGCATCCACAAATCCAGGTGATGAAAGGAAACTGCATTCCAGGCTGCTGACAGAGTTGGTGGAAGGCACCATGGGGGCTGCTGGCTGTCACATTGCAGGTCATGACAATGGAGGAAAGTTCATGAGCACTTGAAAAAGGCAGGCATTGGGCCCATCTTCAAGACAGTCAAATAAGAGGATGCCAGAGGCAACCACTGATCCCCCTCCTTCATTCTCTGGGAAGAATAGGGACAACATGTGCCAGAAGATGGCTTGGAGGCATGTGAAGGACAAGGTGACAGTGACCAGGCAGTACAACTCCACCAAGGATAAGTTGTGCTGGGAAAAGCATGAGATTTTCTTTGAGGAGGAGACTGTCCTAGTGGGACCAGGGGACAGCAGTGACTGTCACTTGCTGTGACTTCAGCAAGGCTCATGACAGCCTCCAGTAACCATGTGGGGTGAGCATGGGCAGCAGGAGGGATGGCTGCAGGAGCACTGCTGTGTGCTCAGCAGGACAGATTCCAGCTCTGGGGATGCTGCTGGTGGAGTGAGACTCAGGGCAGTGATGGGGCTGATGCTGGTGATGGTCTGGAGTGAGGGCTTGGGTGGTGGTTGGACAGGTCACCTTCTGCATGGCTATGAGTGTTCCTTCCCATCTGGGGATGGCAGGACAGCTGATGGGAATGTCCCTTGCCACATGGGGAAGGCAGTGGCTTGATGGAAGGAAGGTCCTCTCCCCATTCCTTCAGGCCTCAGTGCTGAACTGATGGCACCTTTTCATGAGGGGCAGTGGGAAAGAAGGGGCCATGCAACCCTTGACAGTCAACAAAAGGACTGTTTGCTGTTGGAAGATATTGCTGGTGAGCCAGCAAGAAGTCCACAGAGTTTTCCTTCTCCCAGCTAATGCAGGTGCTGAGGCTGAGCTGCTGGTAAGGAGCCAGCCATTAACTCCTTGATGCCATTGATGTGACCTCAGAGATGGATCCAGGGTGCACTGCTGTAGTGCCAAGTCATCCCTGTGGCAGGTGTGCCCACTTCCATTGGCTCTTCATTGGCCTGAGGTGCCAAGCCTTGCCAGTGGAAAGCCATCCACTCTTTCAGTACTTATTATTTCTACACATACTTGAGTTTTCTGTACAAGGTATAGCTATGAATTTTCCCTTGCTGTCTGGTTGCAGATCACCCTTAGTATGTCACAGGCTGCTTATGGTCTGCATGCATTTCTTCTCTAGCCAAGTACTTAAGACAGGGTTGATCTCTGCCAGGGATTCTCCAGGGCAGTGCTTACAGTGAAGGGATGCAGATGCCTGCATGCCTGTGCCCTGATGGCTAATTCCCATGTACTTCATACAAAATAAACCATTCAGAGCATAATGTCAGCTGAAGAGTAAAGAGAGGAGTTTCTCTTGCTTCTGTGGTGATTGAAAAAAAAAAAAAAAAAAAAAAAAAAAAGTCTTTCTGGGCTCTGTTGAGACAAGGGAGACCTGAGCTGCTGAGGTGTGAGTGGTATGCCTGCATTACCATGGTGATGGCAGGTCCCCTGGCACCCCTTTATCCTGTGAAGCTCCACTCCTTGCTCTCAAGAATCTCATGCTGAAATGTAAGGTAATACCCGTTGATAAGCTGTCTGCTGGACTAATGAGGAAATGTGTCATCTCTCAGCTATTTAAGAGTTTCTTTCCTCCCCTTGGCTTGTGCTTTTTTATCATGGCTGCTCTGCAGACCACATCCTTCGAGGGCTGGTTGTCATTTCTTTGGGTTATATTCTGACTAGATTTAGGTGACAGAGAGAGGTGGTGCAGGCTGGGAGGAGGTGCTGACAAGCTCTGTCATTTTAATGTCATGAAAAAGATTCTGTATGATGGAAATCTCAGGAAATCTTTTCCACATTCATACTGTACTTCTTGTCATGATGCCATGCAATCAGAAATAAAGCATGAGCTAAGTTCAGCTAGCAAGGGTCAGAGGGCAGATCATCTCTAGAAAGTTCCCTTGGCATGGTTTGACAGGCAGGTTATCTTTCTGTGAAGATCTTCTCCTATGTATGTTTGTGAGTACATACCCTGCTCCAGCTGTGAGTCTTTGGAGGGATTAATTCAAAAATGTGCGGTGGGGCTGTCAGCACACTTGTTACACATCTTGAATGAGATTGCCCACTGACAGGAGGATGTTCTGTACAGAAGTAAGAGGTGCTGTGTGGTTTGTGTCTGGTACTTTCAGAGTGAGCTGTTAGAAAGACTGTATAGTATTCTTTATTTTTAATAAAATGGTTGAAATTGTAGAAAAAGCAAGTTATTTGGTTTTGCTTAGAGTTGTGTTGCAGAGTTCTGGGGGAAAAAATAAACTATTTATTTAAGTGCTTTCCTATTGAAATAAAGGTCAAGTATGGTGTTTCTGCTCTGGCCAGCAGGGCTTTTATGACTGATTTAATTCATCTTTTTGTGCTATTAGAAGTCCTGACTGCAATTCAAAGACAAAATAAAAAAGAGAACAAAAAAGATCCAGTGCCAGAAGGGAGAAATCTTCAGTGTTAGAGAAAGTAATCAACCCTCAATTTTGTTGCCTATTACAGGAAAGTAATTTTACTGCTGAAGAGACAAGGATTTGTCATATCTCTGCTGGCAAAAATGAGAAGGGACAGCCACTGATGTGGGTCTGATGTGTTCAATATATCTTATGCAGATGGGTAGGTATCTAGGATTGTTGGGCTAGATACCACACCTTATAACCAGATCGTGGAATTACAAAGCTTGAGGATAGAAATTTTTAAAAATGCCTTGCTTTTTGCTTGTAGAGCTTCTCAGAAGAGAGAGCTAGCCATTTGACATCACTGTGCTAGCTTCAAAAAGCATAGAAGGATTACAGACACAAGCTGTACAGACACAAGCTGTGACAGCAAGTTAGTTATGGACACAGCTGTAGCTATAGAAATATATTTCCAGGAAAATGTTTTGCCAAGTGCCAGGTATATCAACAACACAGCTAGAGAGATTTGTGGCACAAAAACCAGAAAATGCAAAGTTACAGAAAGGGATCTTTAATTTACAGCATGAGCAATCCTGTGGTTAATCTAAGCAGAACAATCCATTCCAGGGTGATCTAGCACTAGAGGAAAAAATAACACTGCAGAGGGCAGGCAGTCCTGAGTTCTGGCAGCAGGAAATGCTGGAGGATTCATTAGCCTCTGAGTTATGGCAGGGTATGGGTTTGCCAGTTTTCTTGGACTGTGCAGGAGCTAGCAGATGCTTGGCTCAAAGGCACTGTCAAGTGTGCTAGCCCTGGGAGAGAGAACACACTGGAGGCTGAGATGCTCTTTTGCCGATTTTTCTTCATCTTTGCAATCTCTGCTGTTTCATTCACACCCTTGCCCTCATGCCAGCAGGGCTGCTCTGTGTGATGGGCTGAGCTGAGAGACAGGTGACCCCATGGCAGGCCGTGCCCTTGGGGATGGGGTGCTGTCCCCTGGTGTCTGAGGCAGGTGACAGGCTTCAGTGACACTTCTGACATGGCCAGCATCCCACTGGGAGCAGCAGGACACACCCTCAGCACTGAGTCCCAGGCTTGTGGAGGTGCAAGGGCCCAAGGGCAGGCTGGAAACAGGCTGCCCACTGTCAGAATCTATGTGGGACAGGGCTGGGCATGCACCCTGAGCTGAGCTGCAGCTGCTGGGCTCGTGGCAAGGGGTGGGGGGAGTCTCCATCCATGAAGGGCCATGAAGTCCCTGCAGGCTCTCACTAGAATGTGGAGGTTGGGGCATATTTGAGCAGGGTGCTCACAGAAATGCTGGACCTCCCACACTGTACCTGCACAGCATGTGGAAGAGATGAAGTGTTGACTCAAAATTCCCTGCCCCAAAGGAAAAGGAAATTGATGCCTCCTGCTAACAGGGAGAGTAGAGGGGAGGCAGTAAAAGATTGGAGTAACAGGAGGCAGTTGCAAGACCCAGTTCTAATCTTGACTGGTGATTGATTCTGGAGCTGCACTGCTGTGGGAGTGCTGTGTGTGTGGTTAACTCGATGATAGGCATTGCAGTGACTTCTGTACATCCAGATGTAGTTCTGAGCATGCCTGCTCCTCTTCCTCTTACAGAGCAGCAAAAAGGAGAACATGGGAGGAGAACACTGAACATATTTTTAATTTGTGCATAAGTGGTTTCGTGTGTTACATGGCAAAGTTAGTTAATAGGCATTTCTTGCATGTTTAACTCTTTGGAATACATTTTTATTTACTAAATTCTTATACATCCAAGTTCAATTGTGTTACATTAATAGACGTGCTGGAGAGCAGCAGGGAGCAAAATATTTTGACTGACTAGTTGGCTCACTTTTATGACTAAAGGTGTGGAAACTGTATACTGGAAAGTAAATGTCAAAAGCTTCCCATTTCTGAGACAAAGTAGCACCTGAGTTATGTGATAGTGTGGAAAAAAAGGGAAGTTTTTTTACAGATGAAGCCGGAGATGTGTTGTGAAAACAAAAAAGGTCATCAGTATGAGCCAGAGGGGCATATGCACTGCTTTCATATCCTCAAAGCTTATGTCAGAGGTGTAGGCAAAAAGTTGTGATAAATGTTGCACTCTTATTGTTGGATAGCAATGAAAAAATGCCATTAGCTCCAAGAAAGAGGTGAATAAGTTTTCAAGAACTGAAACAGGCACAGCAGAATAATAATGGAATAATTGAAAAATAATGAATATGGCTGAGATGGGAGAGGTATTGTTAATGCTTCTACCGGGAAAGTGACATTAACAGATGCAGAGGGAAAGTGTTAAATGCATCTTGTATATCAGAAGAAACTCAATTTCCATTTTTTTTTTAATTCATGTAGTGGTCCAGATGTATTTGGTAAAGTTTATGCTTCTGTTAAGTTACAAGGACTTGGAGCTGATGCCTCGTTTCAGTGAGATCACGTTTAACCAATGACTTTCTTTCTCTCTGCCCCCAACAGATCTTTTAAAGATCATACAATTGTTAAGGTAAGAAAAAAACCTCTAAGATCATTGTGTCTAGCCATTAGAGATCTGGGATTCTTACCTCTGGGTTCACACTTTGCTGGATGTTAGTGGCCTTGTAGAGATTACTTTACCTTTCCTTTCTTGGTTTCTTTCTGTGGAGACTTTGACAGTACTGAGAATATCTTGATGATTCAGAATCTGACAGTGTGCATCTTTAGTCTTTGCTTTTGTGTAAAGAAAGGAGGAGTGTAGTGGCAGGATAGTTCAGGATAATTCAGGATGGTTCTGACTGATTGCTAATCTTTACAGTGACCTTTCTAGAGCCTGGCTCTAACCAGTTAATACTTGCCTAACAGTGTTGAGGGGCTGATCGTTCCTGGCTAGATGATAGATCCAGCAGTAGCTGGCCCTAATAACAGTTGTGGCTTTGTAGGGAGAGGTTTTAATGCAGCCATGGCATCTTTCTAATAGAAGAAGGAGCAATGTGTAGCCAGGAGACATAGTTTTAATAGAATAGCAGTGTAGCTGCACTGAGGGATGGCATTTAGATATCACATTGCAAGTGTAGAACACGTGTTTAATCAAAAGCTCCAGAAAGTGAGAGGAGGAAGGGAAAAGGTGAATGGGATAGTGAATATTTCTGAAGATATGCTCAGAGAATCAGAGCTGAAATGGAATACAGGGTGAGCTCTCAGCTGCAGATCCATCACAGTGTTGGCACTTTTATTTTTATGGAACAGCCATTGTCTCGTCACAGGATGAAAATTGCACAGTCCTCATCTTTTCAGTGCTGGGAGGGTTATGGCTATAAAAGTCATATGGTCTAAGATAAGGGTCACAGCTTTAGTCAGACTGAAGAGGTATTTCATACTGTAGAATGTAGAACTCCAGATCACTTGCATTTTCTTTGAGCCTAGATCTGGGAGACTGGAAGATTGTTCAGAGATGCTCTGTATTTATTTACCAAGAAATTGTTCTGTGAAAAGGAGAAAATTCGTGAAGGAGTGTTACTGATTGATGCTGGCATCCCAGCAGACAGACAAGGGGTCTTGTAGAGGAACTTTTTATTCTTTTTAGAGCAGGCAGGGTATTCTGTGTCTCCTGACTGTTTCTGGTATGTTAGAAACCCACTGTATAAAGGTCATGGAGGTGGATTTACAGTAAACAGTCTTTTTTTTTTTTTCTTTTTTTTTTTCTTCATTTTTCACATACTTTCACTGAGCACTCAGAAAGAAAAAAAACTTCTGTTTTCTGTTTTGCTGAGAACTACGTGTGAGCATTGATACATGTATCACTAAATGTGTGTCACCAAACCTGGAATGCTGTATTCGGGAAGTCAGCCTTGTAAGGGAAGCAACAGCAGTGCCAGTCTGATGTTTGCTATTGTGTATGTTGAAATGGAGTAACGCTGAGAAAAATGTACCTGGAGCTTCTTCCCTCTCTCTGGGAATCTGATCCTTTGAGTAAATGAACTGCATGAGAGTGAACCGGGAAAAACACAATGGGTGTCCCACAGAGGGAGAAGAAACAACTTTTTATCATCCTTCTTTGCAAGGGAAAAGGAGGTGGGAAACAGGAATTTGCAGTTTAATTGTCTTTTTCAGTACAACTTCTAAGCTGTGTGCATTTTAAACAATAGATCAGCATGCTATTCAAATCCCAGTCTAAACTAGAACTTGTAGAGGATTTGAGGCAAAGTCCATAGCTGTGGAAACAAAGAGTGAGGGAGGAGCCTTTACCCATTCTGTGTCTCTGAGCTATGAATTACTGCTGTCATTCTATACAAGAGTCATCACACATATAGGCCTATTCAGGGTAAATATAGCTAACAATCTATTGCATTGTAGTGTAATAATGCAGCCTGTACTGGTGTGGTTGCCAAGCAGATAAAGTTAGAAGTGATTAGTTCCACCCTCTGAAAAGTCATATGAAAATGAGCACATAATGTCTCTGCTCAGCAGAAACAAGACGAGACACAAATTGACTTGTCAAATTCAGAAAAGTAACCATGCTAACACAAAATAACCATGCTAGCACAAAGCTGAGAGTCATAGCAGGTCCACTATTTTATCACATTTTCATCTTCCTGGCTCCTCAGGAGTCAGTGGGTGACAGGTACAGATGATTGTGGGGGATTGGAGCAGAAAGGAGAAGGGGAAAATGTAAAAAAGCTTTGCCTCTTCCTCTTTTTTTCTTTAGCTTCATAAATAATCTACTTTATACATATGTCATAAAAATTGCCTGGTCATTTATCTCCATGGTTTATTTAGAGTAAACCTTATTCTATCTGCAGGTGGCCCTGGTGCTGTTACCTGGGCTTGTAAATACATGATGCTTGTAAGTGATGTTATCAGATCAACATGTTTGATGCTAAGCTCTGCACACTCTGATGTGTCAGCCTGGTTCTTTACATGGCTTTAATGCCCAACAAACAAGTGCCACCTTCTGTGCTAAAAGGAGAGAGCTGAATTTATTACCTGGCAGACAACTTAGATCACCTAGACAACTACTAAAATTATTAGTTTCTCCAAGTTTTTAATTCTTTTTTTTTCTATAATTCATTTATAATCCAAATGTTGTCAACATTGCATTAGAGAGCAACCACCTAAGAGCTCTTGCTCTATGCTATGCAGAAAAGAAAAATGTCATTAAGTATATGATCAGCACCTGACTCTTTAGTAGTTAATGCCACTGATAACACTTGAAGACTTAAGTTCTTAAAGAACTTGCTGGAATTGTTCAACCTTTCGAAGTCCATACTTTTCTGAAAACAGTGTGTTTATATTCTCTGTGGAAAGCAAGAGTGCTCCCAAGTGCATTCCAGCTTATTTTGGCATCACCTCAGCTGATTCCAGGTGACCAAGGCAGATATCTAAAAGAAGAGGATTGAGAGAACTGAAGAAAAAGAACAAGAAAAAGGAAATTGAATTTTCACTGAAATTGGGCCTGGAGAAAGTTGAGATCTTCATCTCTTTCAAGTTGTATTCTGCTTTTCTCTTGCAAGGAAACTTGCCATGGTTCTGAGTAATCTCCCAGCTGCCGTCTCACTGTATGCACTGCCCTAAAGATGGTGTGTGTGGGAGTGGGTGTTGCTGGAAATGTAGTGTGCTTTCCCCACATCCACTGCAGCATACTTGCAGTTTACTTGCTTGGTTTGCTGGTGTGATTAAGGCAAGTGCTCCAAATGTTTACAGCCTAGAACCATTACATGTCTGAAAGTTGCTCTTCCCTCTCTTCTCTTCTAGGCTTGTGACATATGGCCTTTCCCTTGCTAGAATTCTGCAATTCTTCATGGTCTTAGCTCTAAAAAGCCATTTGTTTGACATTGTTGGATGCTCTTATGCAAATTAAGGCCCTGGTGAAACAGTTTAGTCACAGTCTGGTCTAGCCCACAAAGAATTTTAAAACAGTTAAGGCTAAATTAGAAGGATCTTTATGGTTCCTTGCCATATTTTATCTTCAATATGCACCTCTTAAATTGCCCAAACATTTATTCAGTCACACTGGACCATCATTTTTTCTCTTCTGGAGCTTTTTTTTTTTTCTCCCCCAATACCTTGGATTTGATCTGGTCTCTCACTTTGCCACAAATTGACCAGCAAACATCACTATGTAAGAAAACAGCCCTCTAATTTATCTTGCATTCATGTGGGTCTCTTGTCCTTGTGGTCCAGTTTAAACCTGAGATTTCCCAACACCCTATTCTGTCACAACACAGTGAAATTTCTTTTTCATATTTCATAAATTTTGTCATATCTTGGGGGAGATTATGGAATGTGAGTAGGTGAGAGTGAGGAATAAGGGTAGGAACGAGAGACTTTGTTTCCTCTAGTTTTCTATGTGGATTTCAAAGCAGCAAGGCTAGTTCAGGGTAGCTGGCAAATTTTTTTAAGATTCTGCCTGGGAATAAAGAGAGGAAGAGGGTGAGATTTCCCTCTCAGTTTTCCCTAGCTCCACCTATGGTTTTGGTTGCAAAAAGTTACAGGTATGTGACTGTTCAAACAAATAAATTTTGATCATACTACCTGCCTCTGGAGAAGCATGGAATAGGAAAGCAGGTAGAGCCCCCCTTTCTGTTTGTATGGTGGCCAAGATGAGTCTTGCTTGACCTCTGGAGTGCTTGAGACTGAAAGGGGCAATGGTGCATGTGTCAGGCACTTGGTACTTCTTTATTTAGTGTAGGAATTGCTGATATAGCCCAATACAGTTTCTGGCTTACTGACATGTAAATTATGAAATCCTGTTTCTGGTCCAATCTCACTTTTGTCCTCTGTAAGGGCTGCCCACAATTGTTGGGCAGGTGAACCTCTTGTGCTAATCAGAGATTCTTTTTTGTCCCTGGTTCCTAGAGCAGAGGATCTGTTCAGACAGTCTGGTATTCAGGCTTTCCTCTGCATTTATTACTTGAGTGACCTCCTGATCCACAATCGTTCAACAGCATGAACTGGAAAACAGATCTGGGTATCTCAGTTCACCTGGTCAGCAATACAAAGGAAGTTCAGAGATCTAATGGGCAGGGAAAGATAAGAAGCTAGCCAAAGACAGCAGAGAATGCTGGATATATTAACTCTTCCTAGACACAGTGACTCCTGAAGCTGTGATCTGTTATCTATTCTGCAACAGATGGTGATAAGAAGTTGATGTACTGAAGTTCTTTTATTACTCTACATGGAAAGAGGAAATTAGCTGCAATGTCTAACAGGGTTCAGAGAGAAATAAATAAAAAGCCAGAGGGTATACCAGAAATTCTGTGGGCTTTTCACTGGAAACACTAGAAAATATCTATATGAACTCTAGTGGTTAAATGTTCTTTCAGATCTGTCATGGTTTAACCCCCACCAGGCACCAAGCCCTTTGCAGCCACTCACTCACTCCCCCAACAGCAGGCTTGTGGAGAGAAGGAAGGATAAAAGCTAAAAAACTCGTGGGTTGAGATAATGACAGTTTAATGAGGAAAGAAAAAGCTGCACATGGAAGCAAAACAAAACAAGGAATTAATCCACTGCTTCCCATGGGCAGGCAGGTGTTCAGCTATCTCCAGGATTGCAGGGACTCATCATGCAGAGGGGCTTGTGGGAAGACAAGTGCCATCACTCCAAATGTCCCCTCCTTCCTCCTTCTTCCCTCACTTTATATACTGAGCATGATGCCATATGGTCTGGAATATCCCTTTGGTCAGCTGGGGTCACCTGTCCTGGCTGTGTCTCCCCCCACACACCCCCAGCCCTCTCGCCAGTGTGGCAGCACAAAAAGCATCAAAGCCTTGGCTCTGTGTAAGCCCTGCTCAGCAACAACAAAACCATCTCTGTATAATCAATCCTGTGTCTAGCACAAGTCCAAAACACACCACCATACCAGCCACTGTGAAGAAAATTAATTGTATCCCATCCAAAACCAGCAGAGGATCCCAGGAGCTTTTGACTAAAACAATTTCTTTAACAGTTTCAGTGCTGCTTTCTCTAAATCTCAAAGGTAACATAGGACTGATACAGTTGTGGTGACAGCAATGAGACTCAGAATTATCCTGTGTTCAGACAGATTTTTCTTTGGAAAAAAGCCCTACCACCCTCTGTATTTACAAAAGGAAATTACTATCCTAGCAATCTTTCAGAGAATTGTTTTTTTTTGTATTTGCCTGTTCACATTCTTGGGTGAAAATTTGATTTTTATTTTCATTGAAGACTATTACAAGATGGACATTTGGTTTATGGAGTGGTTTATGAAAGCTTTGCTTTCCCTGAAGGAATGATGTGATCAGGCTGGTTTATGTGAGTAGTGAAGTGCAAACAACCACGTTCAGGAGAGGCCTTACAAACCACTTTGGGAACTGTAGCTGTGTCTGAAGACTCCTCTGAGGGAGCACAAGTGGAGGCAGTCCTGTATTTCCAAGCACAAATTGTTGTTGTGCAATGAGAAGTGTCTTTACTTGATAAATACTCCAGTGAAGACAGCTGGTACTGTTTGGTTTAATTTCCAGGCTGCTCTGCCTTGTGCTGGTGCAGTGGCCAGAGAATTAAGGAGTATAAGTCTGACATTTCTGACATTAGGAAGCTGACATGTTATCTACAGCAAGGTAACAGAAGAAATATTATAAGGTAGTTTTAAGAGAAAGAGCTGTGTGGTGAGCTGTGGGTTAGCAAATGTGAATGATAATTTTAGATAGCATATGGCCAGTGACTGAGGTAACTTTGTATTAGGGATAATTTTAAATTAATTTTAAAATCTCTTGTTTCTTTGATAGTACACTTGTATTTTTACAGTTGTTCCCATCTGTAGATGACCTAAACCTTTGTTCAGTTTTAGACTAAAAGCTTGAACTAACAGTCTGAAATTGAAGAACTTGAGATGTAAATTTAGGGAGACTTTTCCCTTAGCTACCTGCTAGTAGTCTTCAAATAAATGTATTTGTTTTAAAATATAAATCCATTTTCTGCCACACTTTTTTCCCCTCACCTTAAAATCACAAATTTGTTAATTCAGTGTTTCTATAATACATTATTCTCTTGCCTTTTTTTTTTTTTTTTTTAACTTGCATGGGTTTACTCATTTTATTGTACCGTGTTGTATGTTAAAATTTTAATTAACATTCTCTTTCCTCTAAAGTGAGAGGCTTTTCTCTGGGGCTGATTCCATGAACACTCTCTGCAGGTCCCTACTTGAATCTGGGGGGAAAGGATGCATAAGTAACCCATGACCAGATTTATGCTCTTCTGCTCAGAATAATTGAAGAACAGAACTTGCTCTTTACTTGGCATCTACCCATCTTGTGACAGTGTATAGCTTTCCAGATGAAACTAGCTACAGTTATTATGGTCTGTAGAGGAGCTAGGAGGAGAAATGTAGGGTTTTACAATGCAGTAAGTTCCTGGTGAGCATACTTATCATAAGGGTTTATTTTACCATCCTAGTAAAGTGTCAGAAGTTTGATGGTGAAGCAGTTTTTCACACAGTGACCCCAGCAGTACTGTATGAGCTGTATGATGTTATCAGATAACTTAACAGGATGAGAGTGTCTCAGATGACACTTTGCTGAGCTCCTTTGTTATACACTCAGGTGAAGAGAAGTGTGTCTGCATGGCTGCTTCTTCCCTGGTTAGACTAGTGGAAATAAGCAGGTAGGGCCAGCTGGACATCACTGGTGAGCCTGTGCCTGGGGACTCTGCTTAGCTGGGTCAGGCTGTGTAATTCCACAGCAGACCCCTCCATGTAACTGCAGCTTCCTGCTGTTCCACCTGCCGTTTGTACAGCCTTTTATTCTAGTTACTTAGGCAACAAGTGCTGCACTCCAGTAGGAAAGTGTTCTGTCCACTACTTACTGTTGGCACTCTTTGCATACTACTGCACTCCAAAATACCAATGTGCTGTAATCCCTTCCTTTTCCCCAGGTGCTTGCTGAGATGTTGCTGGGTGGCCAGCTCTGCATGTCTCTGCATTTTGCTTGCCCAACAACCCTCTCACCTTCAGGATTCCAGCTTTCTGTGGCTCTCTTGCAGTATTAGACCTTTCATCATGCCCCTGTAGTCGTGGCCATGCTCATACCACAGGATGAAATCTAGGTATGCATCACTCCCTTGCATGGCCATATCTATTTTTGAAGGAAAAGAAAGTAGGAGGGGGTGGCCACAGCTCACACAGCTTCTGTCCTTACTGGCAGATTGTCAAAGCAGGCCTTCAAGGTGCACCCCAAAGCTTAGCTGCTTTCAGAGTGAACATATCCCTCTGTTTGACTTCCTTTGTGCACTGTGAGAGAATGCCACCCTTGCCAGATGCTGCATGTGAAAGATGCTGCAGGACACATTGTGAAGCTTAATATACAAAGGAAGCTGATTTGGCCTAGGAGGGACCTTGTACTAACCAAGAAGTGGCAGAGCTCTGCTCCTGTTCTCTACTGCTTCCATTTTCCAGTAACTCCTTTTACTGTCCAGCTTCATTTAAAGCAATTGAGTCACTATGAGTTCCTGCTGCTTATAAACCAGACATATCTGGGCTAGCTCAGTGTGGAGCTAGGGTGAATCCAGCACAATTTGTTAACTCTCTACCCCTGTTATGAGGAAGATGCTGTACTGCTTCTCAGCAGAGCTGGCTCCAAGAGTAGTGTCAGTGAGTGAACTCACATGGGAGGATTACAGAAACATTGTCAGTATACACAGGGATGTGATGAGGGAGCCCAAAGCCCACTTGGAATTGAGTCTGGCTGGGGATATCTAGGACAACAAGAAGGGTTCTACAAGTGCATCAGCAGCAAAAAGGAACCTTAGGAAAAAAGTGGGGTCACTGTGGCAGAAGACAGAGAGGAGGAATTACTGAATGCTTCCTTTGCATCAGTCTCAATTACTGAGATCAGCCCTCAGGGAAAACCCTGCCTAGGCCAAGCTATCCATACAGCCGGCTCTCTGCTGAAGAATTATTTATTCTGAGCAGGCACCTTGTCCTATTGCTGTCTGTTGGGCTGAGTTCAGCTTGTCACATTGTAGATCACGTCGGTTCCAGTCAGTGAGAGACAGTTTTAAAGTTACTGTACCACAAGGATGCCATCTGAGGGCCCCAAGTGAGGTTTGAGTGCCATAACCTGGGATAATTGTTGTACTTACTGCCTTCAGCTGTCTCTGCTATGCTGGAGAAGTTCCCACTTGCACAGGATGGCTTCTGTAGCTGTGTATAATCCCTGATCCTCTGTAGTTCAGGGTCCTTTGAAAATGAACTGAAACCCAAGGAAAGTTATCTAAATATGCCCAGCTATAAATTGCTGCTTAGTGACAACACAAGTAGCTTGAGTTGTTCCTCAATGGGAAATGGAAAACTAAGAGAGAGGTGAAATAGGAAGAGGACAAGATCACTTGTAGCCACCCAATTGTGATTCCAACTCCTAACTTCTCTCTTGCTCATTTCAATCTGTTTTGGGGATATATTTTCCCTCACTACTTGCTTTCCAAGGTAGTTGCAGCCCCAGGAGGTGATTCTGGCAATTCTGAGCTTAGCTGCAGTAGTGCCTATCCAAACTACCTTCCCTGGAATCTGTGGCAGTCAGTTCCCCCTGATGATGGAGGGGATACACAGTGGTTTACCACTCCTGAAATGTTTTTAGGCAGTGAGGCCTATTTCAGATGTGAATTACAGGGGTAACTTGCTGTATCCCCAGGAAGTCTTTGATAGCTGTGTGCAGACTGGAAACTTGCTGCAGCACACTGGCAGATCTCAGTGTCAGCTGTGGACACTGATTGCTGGGAGTGGTCTTGCCCTTATCTCACAAAGGTCTTGGAAATCTGGCAGATTTCCTGCAGACAGGAGAGCTTCTGCTGTGTCCTAGCTCAATAAAAGTCATTGCCAGCTCCAGCTGTAACAACCTAACCAAGTTCATGGTGATGAGTGAGAAATTGCTTACACAGCGAGCATTTCTCTCTCAGCTGAGTTTACTGGGGCTAAGGCTGTAAGTTCTTATTACCATTGTTAAATTGTTAGTTCAAAATGAAATTTGTCCCATTGCACAGATAAATAATATATTTGAGCAGAGGCACATTGAGGAAAAATGTTGGTCATCTTGCCAGTTCATCCTGTTACAGTCTGTCACTTTTTTTCTCACTGGCTAAAGGAGATGTGTGGTGGTGGATAATTTGTTACATAGTTTTCAGTTTGCAAATTCCCTGTGTAATGGATGTCAGTGTCAATCATTATTATGGGCCCACCAAAAAAAAAAAAAAACCCTTACGTTTTCTGGCATACTTGGCTTTTAAGAATATTTTACTTGCTTTTAAATATCTATAAATAGTTAATAATACCATAACTATTGTAAGTAAATTTTGCAAGCAAGTTCCTTTACTCATCTACAGTAAACTGTGTGCTTAAATAAAGATAAGTGGAAACAAATTTTTGCAAGTGCAATTTCGGTGCTAATAGCAAATCCTGTCACCAGTGTGAATAGAGAACCACTTGGCAGAAGTTCCTTGCTAGGAGGCATTTTTGGGTTGTATGTCCTCATATAAACTGAGTATGTCATTAAATTAGTGTGGTTTTGGCACCAGGGCAGGGATCCTTCGCATCTTAAGCCAGGCTTAATGTGCATTCCCTACAACTGCTTTCAATCTTGGCCTCATCAGTTTATTTGCTGCTTTGCCATAGTGTGCTAGAGTGATAATTTTTAGCTGAGTACTCTGACAGTTATTGATGTTAAATTCTTAGAGCCCATAAGCCTACTTACTGGAAGTCACTTTCCTCTTCCTCAGTCCTTCTCACTTGCCACCTTCCTTTTCATCAGTCTCCCTCTCAATTTGAGCTATTAATTTTATCTTTTTTTTTTTTTTTTTTTTTTTTTAGTATAGAAATAAATGACAAACAGAAGCAAGCAAAGGAGTACCCAGAAAATATTTGCTGAAGGTCTGGGTTTGTGTTGTTTTGTTCACATAAAACTGATTTCCAATGTAGCTGATTTTTTTAGCCTCTGCATCTGCTTCTGCTTGAATTGTTCTTTTACAAACTTGGCAACACATGAGAGGGGAAAAAAACACATATCAGCTGTTTTTCACTTGTGCAGTAGGATTAATTTCTATTTGCCTAGTCATAATACCTGCTATTTGTGAGAACTCATGGGCCTTAAATTAGGTGAGATGGCTTCTTCTTACTCCAAAACTGTGATAGATTTTAATGTTAAACTTTGCAAAGAATGAAACAAAGACATCAAGAACAAATAAGAGTGATTTCAAGTTCATAATACCTTCCATATGACTGCCAAATTGCTTGAAGATTAACTGTCAGCTCAACCTTCCTTTTCATTTTGAGAGTTATATATAATAGAAGTGGTTGTAAATTACTGCTGCTAGTGCATCTGTATGGAGAATTTTCATCCAGGGCCATGTCTGACCTGAAGTTCCTGGAAAAGACAGACTTGCACTGCAGGGTGGAAGAGAACAGTCTTACTGCTGCAGAAAAAAGGGCTTACAGATTTTCTTTCATTATGTTGTTCCTGATGAGAATCATCTTGATCTGTAAAAGGACCCCCAGACTGAGAAGTGACCACAGAAAGACACTAGAACACTTCTGGGATTTTTTAAAAATGGTTTTTAAAATTTATCTCTTTTGTGCAGACAGAAGGGAAGAATTTTTTGTTTGTTTTTGTTTGGTTTGGGTTTTCTCATTTTTGGTGGTGATGATATTTTTTAAACAGAAGTAGGTTGTTCTGCCTTCTCAGAGCTTTTGGAAGGAGTATATATTCTTCTTTGGAACCCCATTTTTGGACTGGAAGTTGATGGTTTAGGGAAGATGTGGTGGTGGTACTTTTGGTACTTCTTTTCTAGAGAAGGTTTCCATAAAACAGCAAAATCCAGACAAGCTAGTGGACTGAGATTGTGTTTTGCCTGCTTGATTTTAGTGTTTGTTCTCCCTTTTTAGTTCATTCAGTTTTTGTTACTCTTTACAGTGTGTCCCCTGGGCTCTGCTCCTCACACCAACTGGATGGTTTTAAGAATCCTTACACTGTATTTCCCAGTGGTAATCAGTGTTTTATGGAAGTTAGGATTTAACTCAGTGCTTTGGGCACTATCTCTTTCTCCTGCAAAAATTGAGGCAGTCCAGGCACACCTAAATCCAATAGGTTTACTACTGGTCCAATTTTGGGATGGTGAAACCATATCCTTTTCTTAACTGTCTTTAAACACCAAATTTCCTGATTCTTGGGAAGAAAATGTTGGGATGGGACTTACCTGGCTGATTCTCATAGCAGCTTAAAATTCTATGGTAGTATAAAACTGTCAGCACAGGAACCAAGTCCTCATAGCCCCTAAACTTGCAATGAATCTCTCCACACTTCTGATTATAGAGGGCTAAAAGTTTTTGAAATTGTAAAAGTACTTAAGCCTGCCAAAGGGAGAAGAAACAGATAATGAGTGGCAGCAGTGAGAGTTGTTAGAGAGGGGAACTCCAGGTCAGGGTGACCAGAGAGCTCAGATAGAGCATAGTAGAGATGATTCTGAGGAAAATGGCATTTGTAACTCAAAAACTAGCACTGGGATCTGCTAGCAGTGTATGTGAGTTGTGGCCTACCATACAACTGTCAAATAACATTTTTGGAGTGAATATTTCAGTCCTGGTAGATTTTTACATGGATGATAATTTCTCTGGCCAGAATGCAGGTACAATAGGAGGAAGTCTGTGTTTCTGAGAACTTGTTTCCCATTCCAGTTTCAAAAGACAGATAAATAATGGGAAAGAAATGGCAAATGGATTAAAATTTCAAGGCTGTTTATCAACATTGACTTAAGCAACAACTTCTGCATAGGAAGCTGAAATTAAGTCTTATTCTGTCATTCTTGGTTTTCCTCTGGATAACTTCACCTAGTTATTTCAAAGTCTTAGATGAAGTCAGAAGGAGATCGGGATTAGTTGCTTCACAGTAGGTTCTTCTGCCTTCTGAAATAAGTATAAAATCACCTAACATTTCCCAGAAACTTCATTGGCATGATAAGCTCTAGGATACTGACTATCTGGAAGGCATATGGGGAGGTAATGTCCCCCGTATTCTCCAGGTTTTGGGTTTGGGAGGCTTCTGTCAACTACTTAACCTCCCTGCCTTATTCTTCTGAATAGGAGATCCACCTCAAAACTTTGTATTTGGTCATCTACCTGTTCAAGCTCATTCAGAAAAATCAGCCTTGAAACTCTTTGCCACCTTTTGAGCAAGTTTCTTTCTGTCTTATTTTGATTCTTTCATACTTTGCTTCTTTGTTTCTTAGATACAATATATCACCTTTGTCTTCTTGATTTCCTGCTGTACTCATGCTCCCATCCAGCTATTTACCCCATGCAGTCCCAGTCAGAATTCTGATTGTTTCTATTATGTTCTCCTGGGTTATTCTCCGTGTTCCTGCTATTTGTGGGAAATCTTTAAAGATTGTCATCAGATTGGCTGCTTAGTCTCCTGCATATTTATTTCACCTGATTTTAATTTATCTTTTTCTTCTTTCTAACCTAGGGTTACAGTGTGTTATCAAGATCACATTTTCCATTTTTCTTCTCTCTAGACTTTTGTTCCTGGCCTTCAATAGATATGATTCTTGAGGGATTAACATTTTACTGGGAAAGGAATGGGGTGAGAGTTATACAAATACATTTCTGGCATAAGTTTCTTAAAACAGAAGGGAACTTGCCAGGGAAAAATGCATACGTGTTAATGTATAATCAATCAATGGATGCAATAAGGATCTTTTGGTTTTAATTTCACTTGCTTGTAAAGTGACCAGCAGATTTCAGCTGGCTAAGACAGATTGCTTTGATAAATCTCTGGGAATTCTTTTGGTATTTTTTGTCTCAGTTGCTTTCTCTGGCAAGCATACAAAAGAGATGTCCCCTCTAACACCCAGCTCTCAGCTTGCCTTTTGTATGTGGATATGATTCTCCTTTCTGAATCTGCAAAACCTCTAAAATCTCCATTAAAATGCACTGTAAACCTCCTCTCCTTGGGAGTACCATGAGTCTATGAAAAGACGACTATGAAAGCGAAGCCAGGATAAATAAACCTTATTCCAAATGAGTGTGGATTGGCAAGCTTAAGAATCATTAATTTTGCCTTAGTAAAAAAAGAGGAAGATGGAAATCCATGGGGGAGAATTAGGTTGGTTCAAGCAATACACCAGTGCTGTAACCCTACTCTAGACCTGTGTGCAATACACCCATAGGGAAATAAGGCTTTACAGCATGAAGATTTTATCAGTTTGCATTTCTGTGACAGCCAGAGAGCACTTGTGAGTGGATGAAGCCAGAAAGAATTGCTTGTAGTGTTCCAAATAAGTGTCACTAGCATCTTTGTGCCCTACCTATCTGGCCTCTATGTGCCACATATAACAAATGTATGCCTATGAAAGAGGTGTGTCTGTATTTTGGTTTGAAAACTCCTGCTAGCAAAGAGGCTCCAGGACATTGTGGCTCCCCTCACAAGCTCCTGGGGCAAGAACAAAAGTTAAAATCTAGGTTTGACCCTTTTCGCCCCAGCCACAGAAAGAAAGTGAAGATCTGCTGTCTTGATGCCCCTCTCCTACTGTCAGTGCTTCTTGGTCCCGAGGCACAAAGGTGAGGTGGGGAGGAGCCTCCCAGATCTCCAGGGTTCCTTATTTATTTGGTTAGTTTATCTAGCATTTGACTGAAATATCTATTCAGTTGACTGGAGCAGTGCTAGATAAGGACATGAATTGTTTAGTTTGGAAAGAATTGAGTGAGAATCTTTTGGTAAACCAGTTCTACCCCAAAAAAAAAAAAAGTCCCAAGGCTATGCCTATTGGTAGGCAAGAGATAACTGAGTAAAGATTTGCACTCCATAGTCTTTCACAAAGGACATTGTGCTCTCTCACACCTGCAGCAACAGCTGAGGGCTGGGCAGGACAGGTTGTGTTCCTGCAGGGCAGAAAAACATCATGAGTTTACTGCTTTTAATGTGAGTATTGTCATTTTTGGTCATGTCCAGCTCATAGACAAGTTTATAAATTTCAAATGTGATTTCTTCTGCAACAACAAAGAGACCTTGAACTAGAGAGTTTCCTTAGTCAAAACCATGTTTTGCTTATCCCAGAGAAAGCTGAAATTTTCTGTTTCCCATTACGCTAAGCTTCCACTTTCAGCCTTGAATTAAGCTGAAATTCAGGACTGTGGGTTGTTGCAAGTCCAGGAAACAGTGTTTCCAGGAAACAGAAGTCTTGGCTTCTGGCTAGTGGAGCAGACTATTTGCTTGTTTAATCATGTTGGGAGTGGATTTACTGGGAAGATTTGTATTTATTCCTAAGTTTTTGATTAATGCATCTTCTAATGTGTTCCTGGAGGAAAGCAATTTACATTCAGCTGCATGAGGGGCACAGATTTTCTGCTTTCACCTCCTGTCTCAGGTTCACTTTGCTGTGATGTGCCTGGCACAGTTAGGTTCTCATTGTTTGTAAGAGTCAGTTTTTGATAGGTCTTTATTTACTAAAAACCAAATCCAGTCTGCTGATCACTCTGGGATCTCATCTTGCATACAACTCAACAAGTGGCTATAAACAATACTTGTGTGTGTAAAAGAGGGGTTAAAGGAATAGCAAAATTAGAAATGTGCTTGAGACTCTGGGGAAGCAGGAGAATCCTAGCATCTCTTTGCTAATGATGTTTCTTTGTTTGACTCTCATTGACTTTAATGAAATATTGCTTCTTATCTTTCAGTCTGCAGTCTCTCACCTGGCAATACAAGTAATTCTATTCTCATGTGATTTTAAATATATTATCTAAAAATTTTAACAGAATGGTTTTTTGCTTAATCCAATGCAATTGAGAAGTTAAAATCCCTAAGCATTTTGGTTTCTAAACTTTTCTTACCATTTTATTTATTTATTTTTTAAATATCAGCTATAAGAATCAGGAAAAAAAAGGAATATTTTTTCTTAGTTTGACGACTCTAATTCTGTTTGTTTTCTTAAAAGATAGTCTTCAAAAATCCAACAGTTTGCTTTTCCATCATGGTGTAAGTAAGTGCTTGAAGTCCGGCAGTCAGGCAAGCTGCTTCCACTTTGCTAAACTCAGCCTGAAGACACCAGAGGTGGTTTCCATCTCTGTTGAGTGATGTCTGTTGGGTGCAGCTGTTTGCACCATGAAGTTCATGGTGTTGGCAATGTGGGGTTTGTGTCATGCTTAGGAAATCACCCTTGAACTCAGATACCTATTGCAGGCCTTCAAGATTAAAACTAGCTGTGTGATGTGCAACATCAAGATTGCCTTCTGTAGCTGCTGATACAGGTGCAGGCTGATCTGCACATTTCTCTTACCAGGGTGGTCAGAGGAGCTGCCTTGGGACATCCAAGCTGCCAGGAGAACAGGGAATATACTGCCAGGAGTATGTGCAAGTGTGGACATGGGTTCTCACAGCAGGCCATTAGTACAGAATCACACAATAAGCTGTGTGGGAAGGAACCCATCAGGATCATCAAGTCCAATTCCTGGCCCTGCATGGCACCATCCCTGTGGGAATCCAGGATATTCCCCTGGCTTCCCTGGATGCCTCGAGACCTGGGCAGGGGGCTCAGAGGCCTTGGCACAGTGCCCAAGACCCCTGTGGGTTCGAGTTCAGTCCCTGGGAAAAATTACCATAATTGCAGGAAAAATTACAAGTCACAAAAAATAAGTAGAGCGTAAATTAGATTGTTAGAGGGTAGAAAAGTGAATTTATAAATTTGCTTATAATAAGCCATCCAGAGCCAAGATGGAGGAATATGGGTGTGGTATGTCTTTCTTTCTTCTTCTTTGTGGCATCCATCTTTTGGGTTAGGATGGCACTTCTGGATTGGTTTGGGAGAAGGCTGGACAGTGCAATGTAAGTGTCATGTATTGGAAAGTAATTGTAAACTTCGTGTACGTAATTTACAGTATAAAAGATAAGACCTGCCCAGAGGACAGGCAGTGTGCCTCCGACTGACCCACTGGACAGACCTCTGTAGGTCAGGGAGAGAATTCCTTAGATAAGAAAGAATAAACAACCTTGGAAACCTCAGAAAACAGCTTCTGACTCTTCCTTCAGTGCTCGAGCTGGAAAACAAGAACTCTAAAACACCAAATGGTGTGCGGTGAGTGATCTCAGACTCAAAGAGACATCACCAATCACAAAACATCCCCAGGAATCACACCATGGGCCTGAGAGCAGTGTTCAAATGCTTCTGTAACTCTGTCAGCCTTGGTGCTGGGACCACGTTCCTGCAGAGCCCCTTTCAGTGCTCAGCCACTCTCTCTGTGTGAAGAGCCTTTACCTAATAATCATGTACAAGTACATATCCAGGGGAAGCTGATGAGCTAAGGTACAGTCTTGTGACCCTTCCTGCAGTCTTGTACCAGGGCAGCAATTTCTAGGTGTGTATTTTGTTTGAGGCCTACACCATTTGGCAGTCTTTATTTCTGTTTAATTAGCTCCATGATTTAAAACTATTTGTAGCCCCCTAATGAACTGGGGAAAAGCCAGTGGTTGTTGGCAGCTGGCTGGGATTTTAACAGCAGTCATGTGCATTTAACAGAACAGCAATAAAAGAGTGAGAAGAAGTCTGGCAGGACTGCCAGGGGTCAGGACATGTGAGGGCTATCCTCAGCTCTGTTAATGATCACCATGAGCACAGAACAGAATTTCAGCTAAATAGCCTTGTTAAGTGACAGTGACAACAAAGGCTTTGACAGAAGGCCCTGCACCCTGTGAGAGGATTTGAACTAAAATGCTGAATGTGGACTGGAACAGCTGAGGGTGTGTTCCCATCATATTTTCAGCAACTCCCTATCCCTGGCAAAATTTTGGAGCGAAAATCTGTCCAAACCCTTAGGCATTAAGCTGCCCAGCAATATTATACAGCCCTGGGGAGTTTCACTGAGAGATGGACATGGCTACTACTGGGTGGTGGTAAATCTACATGCTCTGGTTGTGCTGTGCCTTACAGCTCAGCCCTCTGAGCATGCTTTGCTCATCATCACTTCAATGCTGTCCTAGCAAAGTGACTGAGCCTGTATCCTGATTTCCCTGTGATGTGGAGAAGGTGTCTGCCAATTCTTAATAGTATGTGGCTGTACAGGTGATGATCTGCCACATCTTCAGTCTGCTCCCTTGAATATTCCTCCTTCATATAGTGGCTCTCAGTTATTTCTGTGATGCAGATTTTTCATAGAATTATTTTGTCCCCATCTGAAACCCCAGATCACCAGTCTGCTCCATCTCTTATGAAGATTTTTAGCACTAGTCTGTTAAAATATATAATATATCCTTATAATTAAGACAGGTATATTGAAATGTAGCCTATAACACTTAATGCTTCATTTTAGCCTGTCTGCAATTTAACAAAACTAAATACAGACCACAGTCTCAGCATGCCTACTTTTTGTAGCCGACTTTTCTATTTGGATTATATATTCCTAAGTTTAGGGGTAATGGAAAACAATTACAATATTTCTGAATTTGTGCTTCAATGATGACTACTTAGGAAAAAAAAGCACTATGTATAAAAGAAAAGCAGGGGCTAAGAGCATTCTCTTAGATCATTCTAGCTCTTTAGGAAGCCCCATCTCTGCTCTGCAGAAAGATTTTCTTTTTTCCCCATATCACAAACATGAGTTCTTTTGTGAGTGTCAGATTACACTTTGGATGTATGTGATAAAAGGTAAAGAGTTGCCTTACTGTCTGTCAGTGCACCTTTGAGGCCAATATGAAATACATCTGACTGGCTTTAGGTTTTTCAGTCTGTAAATGATCTTCACCTGTCCTTTTAACCCATATTTGTAGGATATTTTGGTGCCTTTGAACAAAATTGTCTCTGGAGATCTGTGCACACTTCCTTTTTCTGTCTCAGGTGCTAATTATATTATGTAGAGCCTCCTCCCAGGATGCTTTATTTTTGAGATTTCTTATGTTTTGTTTTAATCAGGTCATAGTACAGCGAGATTTTCTTTACTATGATTTTTTTCAAATTCTCTGAAAAATATCTCTGCAGCTACCATATAATACCCTGGTGTGGTTTTGTTATGAAAATGGTACTCAAAGGAAGCAGAAATAGCAAAGAATAACTACCTTACTGTGGGAATTTAAATGTTTCTCTTCTGGGTAGGCTTTCATAATTCAAGCCAGGGTTTCTTAGGTCTCTTTCCTTGAATAACTTTCTGGGATTTGACATCAACAGAGCCCCTTGCTAAGCCAAAGAAAGTATCATGAGAAATCAAAGAAATGTGTAGGGTTTTTAACATACAGGCTACTTCAAGAAAAGACATGTAAAAATTGAGAATTTATCAGTTCTCAATCCCTTTGATGTCCTGACAGTGTGATGGGGGATACACCTCTCACCCACAGGAATAAGTGGTCTCAGGTAAGAGAGATGTATTGCTCTCTGCAAAACTGAGACTGCTTCTTCTAAGCACCTTCTCTTTCCAACCATAGTTTGCTGCTCTTGGAGGATGACTACTCCCATGATCTCCAGATGTGATAGTGGCTGCTACTGTTTTGGTGTGGGAATAAGAGAGAATTTGCATTCTAATATCAAAAGTAAGACACTAGTTATCTGCTTTTTCCTCACTGCAACCAGAAATACCCTTCCTTGACCTTACCTGACCTACCAGTCATGAGGGGTCTGTAGTCTTGAGGAAAGGAAAGCTGACCTGAAACTGATAACCTCTTTCAGTAGCCCACTTTTTATTGTAAATAATCCTGATAAAAGGATTGACACATTTTCCATACATTCGAGGGTTTTTCTCTTCTTCTGCTGCCACAGTTTGTATCCTTCCCATTTATTTATCTGACTGATTTGGAAACTGACTGCTTTAATGAGTAAGCTTCACTACTAGAAGATCTCTGTTTTACTTCTCCACCTGTAATTGACTGTGGTTTTGTTTTTCCTTTTCCTGCCTTCTCCCATGCTAGTATAAAACTTTCTGACAGTTCTTGACATAGATATCTAAATTTTGAAAGTAAGTTGAACTTTAAGAATTGTCTTTTGTCTTTCTGTAAGGATAGTCTAATCAACCATGACTGAGTTTTAGCCACTGTCACTTCAAGTCAGTTGTTCTGTCTTTATATTTTCATTCATGATGTGTACTTCTGGTTTTTGCAACATGTTCATCCTCTTCAGAATAGTGGCAAATGCCAACCAGTTTGACTGAGCTGCTTCTGGGAGAGACAGCAGCAATGGAGAGGATATCTTATGGAAGCAGCTTTTCACAACCATTTCTGTTTAAGTGGAGTAAACCACCAAGGGCAAAAACTTTGCTTTCTGTGGTCTAAATAACTTCCCCAGCTCCTTCTGGAGCTCTTCCTTTGGGAAATACTTCTTTGGTGCCCAATTCTTTCTCCCTCTTTTTTTCTATTTTCCTTCTAGAGAGAACTCTTGTATAAAAGGGAAATCCATGATAGTATATGAAATGCAAGGCTCCTCAACTTTCTGTAATGCAACTTAGTCAGTCTTTGAGGAAACTGAAAGAGTTTTAAAAGTCCTCCTACAAGTTGTCAAAAATCACCTTGCCTTCAAGCAACATTTTGTGTGTGTTTGTATCATCCCTTACAAATACAACATGTCTGTTTTTAAATCCCTGTTTCCCCACTCTGAGAGTATTTCAGCTCTGCTGGAGCTTTGAACCACTCTGGTTTTTTTTGGTTCACTTTAGTCTAACTACTTTGTGTCAGTCTGTAATCTCTTAAAGTCTAAGAGACCAGTTTCATTTCTGTACAGTAGAGCCACTCACTCCAACTGCAATTTGTGTCAGTCATCAAAAATACACACCCTCACAAATGTTACTTTTTCCTTTTATTTTTACATGCCTGACAGGGAAGTCACAGTAACAACTCTTCTTTCCTGAAAATTGCAGACAGAAATGGGATTTTAAAAAACATAGTTAATATCTGTCCTGAAAGTATCTTTCATCTGTTGTTGACTGTTCATGTATTGTTGATGCCATTCATAGCTGTTAAGTCTGGAGGACCATTATGATTCTGGAATGTGACTTAATAATTCTTATATTAGTCTCAGTAATTTATGGTGGGATGCAGAAATATTGCTGTGGTCAGCTTAAGCCTTTTTGTTGCCAGTAGGTAAACTGATGATACCCAAAAGTGTAATGGATGGTGGGTCATCCTCACTGAACAAAACTGTTGAAATTGTAACAGCTTTGATAGAAAGCTCAAGCATATATCATTGCTTGCAGAAATGTTTATGTGTGTACAGACTGGGCAACAAAATGCTGGGAAGCAGTGCCATGGAAAGGGACCTGGGGTGCTGGTCAATGGCAAGTTGACCATGAGCCAGCAGTGCCCTGGCAGCCAGCAGAGCCAACCCTGTCCTGGGGGGCATCATGCACAGCATCACAGCCAGGCAAGGGAGGGGATTGTCCTGCTCTGCTCTGAGCTGGGGCAGCCTCACCTCCAGTGCTGGGGGCAGTTTGGGTGCTGCAATACAAGAAGGACATTAAACTGTTGGAGAGCGTCAAAGGAGGGCCAGGAGGATGATGAAGACTCTGGAAGGGAAGCCATGTGAGGAGCAGCTGAGGTCACTTGGTCTGTTCAGCCTGGAGGAGACTGAGGGGAGACCTCAGCACAGTTACAAATTCCTCATGGGGGGAAGAGGAGGGGCAGGCACTGATCTCTGCCCTGTGGTGACCAGTGACAGAACCCAAGGGAACAGCCTGAAGTTGTGTCAGGGGGGATTTTGGTTGGATATTAGAAAAAGGTTCTTCACCCAGAGGGTGGCTGAGCACTGGAACAGGCTCCCCAGGGGAATGGTTACAGCACCAAGCCAGATAAAGTTCAACAAGTGTTTGATCAATCCTCTGAGGCACACGGTGTGATTTGTGGAGATGGTGCTGTGCAGGGCCAGGAGCTGGACTTGATGACCCTGATGGGTCCCTTCTAACTCAGCAGATTCTGTGATTCTATGATTACACTTTTTTGTCTCGCCATGAAAAAAACAATTATAACTGCAGACCAGTGGACAGAAGAGAAGCAAGAAGTCAAGCAAAGCAAGCATTAAGTGAAAATCCTGAGGGATGAAGGGAACTTACAAAGAGAGGAGGTTGAATTCATTGTCAGCTAGATGGAAGTGAGCACAGTGAGCAAACAAGCTATCTCCTACTGTGTTCAGGGAAATAGATTTTCTAGTACACTCATTGTAAATAACAAGACCATGCAAGAGATGTGCATCCTATATATCAACTTCTTTTTTAGAATAAAATGACATTTTGACCCTGAATTTCTGCTAACTTCTTGGGTGAGAAGGGAGTAACAATATTTATGGCTAAACAATCTGGTCCTGATTTTAAATATATTTACTGCTGGAAAATCTGACACCTTCTCATAAACTGTTCAAATCATTACATATCCCCACTGTTTAAAAATATGTACTATAGTTATAGAATTTCAAAGGAAATTGAGAATGGCCTGAGGGAAGAACTGATGAGAAATCTGTAGTTATCTGCATTTAGAAACAAATTAATCTTTGGAAGCTTTTTTTTTTTTTTTTTTTTTGGCTACTGTTTGCCTTTTATGCTTGTATCTTTTTTTTTTCAGGTTGTGACTTTTTTGTTTTGAAAATATAATCTCTTTATTTGACAGGTTGCCACTCACACACTTTCCCCCAAAAAGTCAACCATTGACACTTTCTTCTTCATTCTTATTTGCAGCCAAAAATGTTTGGATTAAGCTTTTGACAGTAGTCAAGAAATTCTGAAGATGGTAGACACTTTCTGTGAAAGCAGTTATTTTTGTAATCCTGTTTATTTCTGTCTGAGCCTTGCTGAATAGTATCAGAATTCATTTTCATCACTGCCAAAATCTGAATTCTGGAGGAGTCACTAAGCAGATCTCTGATTGGAGTTTTATTTCCATGCTATTTGATTTCTGAAGTCATTCCAAACACATTAAGATGGGGAAAGAACAAGTTGAAAGATATAAACAGAGTAAGGAGAGGAAAACTGACAGAGAAAGGAAAAAATAGGAAAGAATGCTTTCTGTAAAATAGTAGAAACGAAGTGGATCTACTTATCTGCAGAAGACAGATGGCCTTTGGTTAGTGGTTGGTAAAAGATACTCCCATCTCTCTCTCTCTTTTTTTTTTTTTTTTTTTTTTAATAATCTATTTTTTTTTTTTTTGTATTTTTAAATTTTTTTAAACACCTTTATGTTTTATTTGTCCCTCCTCTTTTGGGCAGGTAATTTTAGACACAGCTTTTCACTGCTGACTTACTAGACTCTTAGCCTTTTGACAAGTTTTTCAAAGTCAAATATATATTTATAGTGGCTAAGACAATGCTGCTGTGTGGGGTGGTTATGTTGCCTTTTTTCCTAGCTTGTAAATTACAGGTATAGTGCATGCCCGTACTTTCCAAACTCACATTCATGGTTATAAATGAGTATTAGTTGATTTGGGCTAGTAATTTATCTATTCATGTTCCATTCTCTACAAAATTGAAGTTAGAAACAGCTGCCCCAAATTTTCACTTTGGCTAGTGCCCATTGTCAGCTAGAAGCTGAAATGTTCCATCAGAACTTTGTTACATCTTTATGACAGGACATGCTGTTATGGTTCAACCTCAGACAGCAACTAAGCCCCATGCAGCCACTAGCTCACTTTCCTCCCAGTGGGATGGTAGAGAGAACTGGAAGGGTAAAAGTGAGAAAGAACTTGTGGGTGAATGCTATAGGGTAAGCAAAACAAGGAATTCCTTCGCCATTTCCCATGGGAGGGCAGGTGTTGGGCCACACACAGGAAAGCAGGGCTCCCCAATTTCGGAAGACAAATGCCATTCCCCTGAACATACCCTCCTTCCTCCCTTCTTCCCCCAGCTCTGTAGGCTGAGCATGGTGTCACAGTGGCATGGAATGTGCCTTGGCTCGGTTGGGATCAGCTGTCCTGCCTGTGTCCCATCCCAGCCTCTTTGCTGGTGGGATGGGGTGAGAGGCTGAAGAGCCTTTGACTCTGCACCAACCAAAGCAGCAGTGTCCATGGGCATTATTCTCATCCTCAGTCCAAAACACAGCACTATTCCAGCTTCTGGAAGGAAATTTCCTCTATCCCAGCTGAAACCTGGATATGTGCTGATATCTTTATGTGGAGTGGAAGTAGTCCACGCATTTCCTAGGCCACACTCACAAAAGTATCAGTGCCAGGGGTTTATTTCATTTGAAGTTTGCCCCTCTCAGTTCACCGTGCATTTCTTGCTCATTTTGTCTCTTCCTTGGGCTCTGTGCCATCCCCCAGTCTGTTCCAGAAGCTCTGTGTTATCATGTCATCATGGTTGCTAATCTTTTCTTCTCAGCCATCTGGAAGATAGGAGTTCTTTTGCTGAGTAGCTAAACAAAACAGTCTCCTCCTTCTGCTGTCCCATCAGTGACATCTGAAGTGAAATACTTCATTGGTTTATCTTGGTCCTGATCCTACAGAGAGATTTTAGTTAAGAATTTGGCCAATGCACTGAGGTTTATGTGACGATTTTCTTTATTTTAAAAAAATGAACAACAAAACAAAAACAAAAAAAACCCCACCCCCCACAACAACAAAAAAACCAAACCAAACAAAAAAAAAACACAACCAAAACCAAACCAAAATAAAAAAAAAAAAAAACCCAAACAAAACAAGGCAGGAGAGAGCAAACTCTTTCCAAGGGTGGTATGATAGGGGATTGCTTGCCCCTTTCCAGTGAGATCCTGGTTGCAGTACTGTGATGACCCTGTGATGATGGGAATCCAGCAGTATGACAAAGTTTTAGGTAAATCAGAGGAGGTCCAGAATGCAACTATAGGAATGACAAGAGATTTAGAAGGGACCTATAAGGAAAACATGAGGAACTTTCCTTTTTTTTTAGCCCCTTTCCCATCCAAAAAAGAGAAGACAGTCTACACTTATGGCCTCCAGTATAGCAAGGTCTGTCATAAAGAGGTCAGCAATTGCTTGTTCTTCAGGTTTGTGATCATAGGGGAAAAAGACCTAGTGAGTTTGCAACAAAGATTATCTCCTATATTAGAAACTGCATTTATAAGGGTAGCAAAGTGGTGAAACAGATGGACTTGGAATATTGTGAGCTTGCCTCAGGAAGAATTGGTGTAAGACAGTATTGTCACAGTGTTTTGGCTGCTTTGTGTCAAGGGTCCTGTTCCATCTCTGCACTTCTGTGGGGAGAAGAGTGGTACACTGGAGGCAGCACACCAGTGGTTGCCATCAGCCAGTTCTTTGATCTGCAGGCAATTCCTCTCCTGGCTGAAGCTGATGGCAATACTGACAAGTTGCAATGAGCTCAGAATGGCCTCATTTCCCACCAACATTAACAAGCTGCTGATCTCTCCTGCCTGGAGTATCCCCTTACATTCTGTGCTCTCCAAGGGGTGCTGGGTTACTGCTAAGCAGACAGAAAAGAGCTGCTAGAGCAAAGAGCGGACTTGATTTTGTTCCTCCTTCAGTAGTTAGCAGTCATCATTATTACCACAAGTCTGGGTGTCAACATGTAGCTCAGTCAATGAGGAACACTGAAATATGTTCTGGCCCAGATTCAGGTGGAAGAAATGCTACCTTGGTGCCAGAACCAACCATTAGGACAGAGGGACAGTGGTGGCATTCAGGCTGTCTGACACTGTGTTCCTGTGTCTCTGCCAAAGACATCCTGGTACCATGATTTCAGCAAACCTTGTGAAGTGCTGGGATCACTGATTCACTAATCTTTCTCTATGAATAAAACTCCCTGTTTCTCCCCAGGATTAATTTCTTTCTTTTTAATTTTTTTTTTCCTCCCTCTGGTTGAAGGATAGAAGGATAGTATTGCAGAAAGATTTGTATTGGAGAAAGGGCTGAATCGAGTACCCTTTAGTGGTTGTTGTTTGTGTTTTGTTTTGGTAGTGGGTATTTTTGTAATAAGCAGTGAGTGCTCAGGAATTCATACTCCACTGCTGTGGTAAATATTAGCTCTCCAGTTATTGAACATTGGCCCTCTGCTCTGTGACACTGCTTTTCTTAGGAATCCTGTTCCCCCTTGCTTTGCTACAATTAAAACTGTGCTTCTGATGAAAGCAGGATTTTGCCCTCTGCCAGCCTGAGGTGCTAACATTTTGCTTTTTAGTTTTTCTCAGGAAGGGATGAATGTGCATGTTTTAGTTCCTAGCATTCTGTACCTGTACTTTTTTCCTGCTACTTGTTTGGGCAGGATTGCTTTCCCTCAGTGGACACCATCCTCCAGAATGGGAAAGTGTAGGAGATAGTCCATCACCTTACCTCAGGAACCTTTCAGCTCAAGAGCCAGCCTGCTCAGTATCTACATTACATGGATCATACATTCCTGGCTGGCTTACAGATGGACTGTTCCAGGTGCCTTGTCTGCAGGCATGAGTGAGAGCTTCCTGCCTTCAGCTGCTCAAGAAATCCTCCCTGTCACATCATTCAGGGGAGCATTTTTCACTGGGGAAAGCAGTGAAAACATGTGTCCTGCTTGAAGCTCCTTCTGCCTGTCGAGCATGACTCCCATGATGGACGGCACAAGGAGACAGTCCCAGCTCCGTGCTCCATGTCAAAAATACAGACACCAAGGGAGGCAGGAAGGTCAGCAGCTAGGACAAGTGAATGAGCAGGGTGGAAGTGGGAGTGTTGTAAATGGCTGTGGGAAGGGGGAAGTGGCAGAGATGCTTGAAAGAAGAGAACTAAGAGAAGAACGTGGGTGATAGCCAGTGAGATGAGGAGTAAAAAACCCAAGGGACTGGCTGACACCTAGCAGCTGGATACATAGTACACTCCCAGCTAAATTTATATTTTTATTTATAATTTAAATCCTGTGTTGCTGTTTTCCCTATCCTGATATTTTTTTGGTGAGATGTTATTAGACGGAAAAAACTACCGGTGTTTCAAAGCTTCTTTCATAGGTGAAAATGTTTAGAAGGAAGTATATTTTTCATCTGTCACTTTGATGCCTTGTTCACCTTATGCTACTTCCTTGAAAGTGGATCTCCAGCCAACCATTCATCAACTGCTTTCCTACCATTCTTTCCAGTGTTTCTAAACCTTGGCACTTTTCCATTTCTGTACTCTCATTTTTAAAAGTTACTTCTGTTGTTACGTATCCAGAATAGTAATCTTTCTGATACCAAACAGCAATATATTTTCAGGAATGACTGTTTAACTGCTTAAATAGCAACAGTTCACGTTTCACTATTGCTCTAAAAAATGTTTTGTTAGCAGGTCTTCATGGTTATTATTTTTGGAACAATCTATAACACAATATTTTGGGTGTTTGTCTTTTTCTTTGATGATTCTTTGAGTAGTTATAGAGTCTGCATAACCCACATTAAAAACTGTAGCTAATGAAATGGGGAAAAGCAAGACTGAGGGTAAAAAGCAGAGCAGGTGAGCTGAGAAGCCAAGAAACTGGGTGGTTTGGCAAAGTAACTTGATGGCTGGAAATTTCAAGACAAATTAGGAGGAGCTCTGGGATCTAGACATGCAGTCTGCACTAAATATCTTTGTCTCCTGTTCTCCCACCCGACAGATGAGTAATCTCCAGTGATGTCAGTGGGCGTTATCCTCATGTCCTGAGGGTAATAGATTGGGCCCCCATAGTGCAAGTAATGCCTCATTTTCTCTTTAGCTGGAAAATCATCTGAGTTTCTCTTAAATGTTCCACAAGGGAGCTCAGAGGGAGGAATAAAGGTTTAATATTCCTTTCTAGTTGCATCACTAGCGTGTTTTGCAGTTGAGCTGCAGAGTACAAACGCAGATTTGGAATTGTTTAAATGACAAGAGTTATTGCTTAGCTTCTCAAATATTTTGGCTGTTTAGATACTCAGTCAAGCTGCAGTTCTTCCCCCAACAAATGCACCCATGAGAGAGCAAATGGTAAAGAACATGAACAGCCTGAAGTTGACTCTGCTTTTGGCAGGGAGGTGCCAGCTGCCATTGGAAACAAGTCCAGAATCTGTTGTGAGGATCTTCCTGAGAAAAGTAGATCTTCAAAAAGGTTATAAAAGTAATGCAGCAATTCAGCAGCAATTCATACTAATGATGTTTATGCTACTTTATATTGGAAAAAAGGTTAGTGCATAAACTTCTTCTGACAATGAAGTTCCTTGCTCTATACAAAGATACACATACAAAATCTGGGGGGAAAAAAGGTGTCCTTATTCTTTAGGCTCATGAGTCTTGAGTAAAATTAATTTTTAAAAAAGAAAAAAAAAAAAAAGAAGCATGTGCTCGGAGAACATGAAGGCTTAAAGATGTGAAATTTTTATGAATTGTGAAAATGGGCTCTGCACTGTAGGAAACATCCAAGGAAATTCTGTAGCTTTCTAGAGGAAGTCTAGCACTGAGCTAGGTGCTTTTCAGGTGTCTAAGAGTCCATCCTTCAAGTAAATGTTTAGTTTCACTTGAAAAGGAAGAAAGGAGAGGCTGGGACCAATTGGAAGAAATTACTAGAACAAATGTTAACTTTGCAGATCCCAAGTGGAAGGAACAGAGAGAGTAATTTCAGAGTAATTTCACTTCCAGGAGCTAAAGCTCTGTACTAGACAGAGGTGCCTGAACATCAGCCCTGGCACATGCAGAGTGATATGCCACATAAAAATGAAATTAAGAGGAGCTCATTGCTTCCTCTTTTTCATTGAATGATCTTCTTAGCTGTCCTGCAGTTCTGGCTTGAGTTTACCAGAGCTCACTCTAAGTAGGAGAGTTTCTCTTTGATGTGAGTAAAGCAGATCCATAGCCCATGCATACTGAAGTTTAATAAAATATATCCTTTATTCATAACTGCCTTTCCAGCATTGCTGCAGCAATTCAGATTTAATTTGTGGGTAGGAATGATTTACATGCAAAGAACAAGTACTTCAAAGTATGTGAAGATAAGAGACTTATGTAAAAATTAAGCAGTCTGCAGTCCACAGGATAACTGTGGTACCTTTTGCATCCCTGTTAGAAACCTCAGAGAAGTACCAGACTGAGGGAACACTCCAACTGGAACAGCACAAAACAGATCTTTAATGAAAGCAATTGAAGTAACACTAAATAAACTGATTTAATGGAGTTCCAAAGAGATGTGTAAAAGCTGCTAGTAAAGTCAATTGAAGGCCTGTCACAGTGCCTCAAAAGTCCCTTCACAGCCCTCCTGCTGGCAGCAGTTCAAGTCTCTTTACAGCACATTAGAGGTAAATGCAGCAGTGTTATACCAGGCCCTTTGTAAAACTAATAAAAATATTCCCCCTGTGGGAGAAACCTACTGCTGCTAGGAGAGGAGCTGCATGCCCTTTGGTCTGGGAGTCATTTGTTTCTTCAGCTGGGTTAAAGAAGTCTTTAATAATGCGCAAAGCTATTGTTAATAATTGTATTCCCTGAGCTTGCTTCCTAATAGCAAGAGGCATCCATTAAAATGTGCTGCTCAAAATCAGGCCTAACAGTACAGTTCAGTGGCCCAAAAGACCTTTTTCAAATTGTGGACTGCATTGGGCAGGTTAAACTGTAGCTAATGCCAAGAAGCACTGACCTGCTGTGAGACCATGCTCAGAAGTTCTCATGCAGAAATCTTTATTGGTTGGCCAATGATCTCGTGCTGTGTGAGGATGGGAACATGGGTGAAGTGTATGAGGTGAAGTTCTGGTCCTTTTTTTTTTTTTTTTGTCAGTACCTGACCTGTGTCATAGGGAGGCTCCTGTGGAAATGCAATGCAGTGAGATGCAGGGAGCAGTGCCTTTGCCCTGTGGGAATGGCTCACCTGGGAGGCCACAGTTCCTGCAGCATCTGTAATAGGTGCCTTCCTTAAAAATTAACAGTACATTGCCTCTGCTATGGCAAATGCTGTTTTCCCTTGCCATGTTCCTAGACCTGTAAAAACTTATCTAATAGGATTTTTTGTCCAGGTCCATAAAACCAATATGGCAGCATTAAATCTTCTGTCTCCTGAGAGTGCTGGAAGCAGGATCTGTGGCTGCTGACAAGATGGCCCCACACTAGGCATGAATGCAAAAGCTGTTGAAGGTGCATCTGTGTTACTGATATTGTGTCATTATTGCTACATTGGATGCAGAGTATGTAAAGATTCATGGTGTCATATGGAAGTTTTTGAACTAACAAATGGAGTTTAAACAGAGGAACAAGAGCCAAATTTGCACAACATTTTAAACAAACGGTTCTGCAAAAGAGTGATGTTGTTTTAATTTAATCATCTGTATTTTACCTTTCATTTTAATATTGCTATTCTGAGTATGTGATAGCACAAATTATATTTGCTGATCATAAAAAGAATGTTGGATAATTTAATTCCAAAACAAAAAAAAATAATGCACATTTTCTGCGAAGTGTTTTAATTTCTATCTGGGCAGCATTTTTTTTTATATATGGAGAAGTTCAGATGGCAAGATTTCAGGTGGCCCTTTTGACAGCCATTTGGAACAAGTACTTCACCAAAAAGTGAAAGAGCCTTGGAAAAAGTCTCCTTAAGTAAAGGCAAAACCAATCCTTTCTGCCATAATCACTGCATTCTGTACAATTCACGTATTTTCTAAAGAAACTATTCAAGTTACGGTACAGAAACATTTTAAAGAATCATTTTTAAATCTCTCCTTGTGAACCTGTGCTCTGCTTAATACCATAAGCAGAGCTGCATAGCCATAGCAGGAAGGAAGGCACTAAACAAGCTAATATTAAGCTTCTCAAAGCTGAATTGTTTTCAGCAGGAAAGAAATTCGAAGGCATTAGACATTAGGCCAAGCTGAAAGCCAGGATAGTTGGACATGTTATGAGATGTGGGGCATGGGAAGAGGATGCTGGTTTGTAGTTGCTCTGTGTAGCATTTAACCTGTGTCTGGTGGCAGGGGATTAGTGTTTGGGATTTCAGTAAGAGGGTTTATCTTTTAGTGGGGAAAAGAGAGACAATGTGGTGGCTGAAAGGATGGCAGGCATTGGGTTGCCCAGAGCCCTGCATAGCCACAAAATAACTTTCTCACAGGCTCTGGATTAGCAGGTTTGTACTGAGAAGAGTGAAATACTCAGTGTTTATAGTAAAAGCATTCATCTCATGGCTGCTGCTGTTTTAGTTCCAAATTTGTATGCACACATGATTCTGTTTAGATCCAGACAGATGGAGAAAACTTTTAGCTGTCATTTTTGTTACATTTTAGACAATCAAAGTATTTCCCTGTGGCCTCTTCTGCTGCACCCAGCCTAGGATATGGATCACTAGTGGCACATAAAGATACATGCCTAGGCTGTATGATTCTGTATCTTTGTTTATACTATCTGCCATAACCAGTAACAAAGAGATTTGTGCAGATGACTATCAATAGTCGCTGGAAAGACACTGAAGCCCCAAGGTCCTAGTAAACCTGGTATCTCCCCTAGCAGGCTGGCTGAGTTTGAGCTGTGATCTGGTTTCCTCATCTCCACGTGCACAGCACATAATCTGATTAATGGAGTGGATGGCTTTGCCACAGCCTCCCAAGGCCTGCACGTTTCACATACACAATGATAGGAAAAGGGGGTAAGAAAAGACCAGTAGACATCTGTTGTTTGTGTTTTGTAATGCCTTGGGTGGGCAAATGGTGCTCCCTTCACCTTTGCAATGATGCACAATTGTCTGTTTGATTGTGTTGTAATAAACTGCATCAGAGAAAAAAGGCATAAGACATCTGCATATTTGGAAAATGGGGAATTCAGTCATGGGAGTAGTTTAAAGACCTCAATGTACATACCTGCTGATGCTGTATACTGCTTTTGGGCTGCATGTGGTGGCATCTGGATCATTCATTGTGATCTTAAAAAGGGCAAGGGGATCTTAAAAACTATATGTGTGAAGAAAATATCCCATGGTGGTGATGCAACAGTTCAGAAAAGGCATCAGAAGACATTTTTGTCTCTTTATCTCCGCATTCAAGATGAAAGCAGGACAGTATTGAGCTAAAAACTGGCAAAGGGTCTGGAAGAGAGCAGATTTGGGCAAGGCTTTGGATGTCATTCTTTGGCTTTTGGCTGCTGGGGTGTAGGATGCTGTTGTTGTGCTGCCTGGCTCCTGGACATGACACGTGTGGCAGTGGGTACAAGCATGCTGTTACCCTGCTGTGAGTGCTCGGTGCCTCTGCACTGCACCACTGCTGAAGCCCTGTGCTCTGGCAACCTCTCTTCCGTGCAAAATGCTTTTGAGCTTCTCAGAATAATTGGATGGGAGGATTATGTGTTTAAGATGAACTTGGATTTGTTCCATTTGAACTGTAAACACTGGGTTTATTTAAACGTCCTATGCTGGAAAAGACCCATTACCTTGTAGCTATTGTACAAGCAAGTCTACACATGATAAAATATAAGCTTAGATTATGTGTAGGCTCAGGTGATAAATAAGCTGAATAATTTAAAAAAATTATTTAGAAAACTCATTCTCAAATGCACCCTTTGTATGCCTCTTCCTGATAAAGTAGGTGTGAGAGTAGTTCTTCCTGCTGTACTTCTCTCTTCCCTTTGATTTTTTCCCAGCCTCCTTTTCCTTGCAAAATCTTTAAAGGATAAAGGCTGACACATCCTCCCTGCTTGACTCTTTAGATGTTGATTTCCCTTATACCTTTGCTTTGGTCATTTCAAACTTGAATTGCTCCTAAAGAAATGCCAGATGCCATGGAAACAAACTCAGCCCTCATGTAAATGGCTTGACCATTACCCTCCTGTCTTACTGACTTCTCAGCAGAAGGAATTGAGAACTTGAGCCATGGTAAAGCTCCAAAGGCAGAAAAGGACAAATATTGAGGGAATTTTTAAATGTTATTCTGCTGACAACAAACACAATAAATAATACAGGCGAAAGGTCTCCTATGACCTCGACTGAGGAGGCACCGGAAATGTCAGGTTAGATGAATCCTGCTTGCTGCTTTCAAAATTTTTTTTTACCTTTAGGAAAGGGTTTTTGTCCCTCCAGAAATTCTCTAAACTTTTAATTTCTTTTTTCTTTCTGCTTACTTTTATTTTATTCTTGGCCATCCAATATGCATAAGCAGCCACAACAGTTTTCATGGAATCCCACTGGCTCCTTGTTAACATCTGAGTAAATGCTCATCTTGGCCCTACAGTAGTACTGAATTGAATCCTCCAGAATAAAGTTTAAGAACTTATTTACTAGTGTCCTGTAGGTTAAAAAAACCCATCTGTATGTAGCACATACAGTTAAGCTGTGAGTGCCTGAAAGCTGATAACAAATAATCCCCAAAGAATGGGGAGGGGATCAAATGGATGACCTAAGGTTTACAATCCTTGCTAAAGACTATAGGTGTTGAATGGGAACTTGCACTGTATTGTACATTATTACTTTATTAAACTTCTTGACAGAATTTTGATCAAGTTGATCAACAAAGAACAGCACCCTTTTGGTCATCTTTCAGAGACCGATGCTCTTTTCTTTGTCTCTACATAGCTTCACCCATTTTTTCAGTCTTCACCTCATATTTCTCCTCTTTTTTGTGTATTTTGTTTGTGAGCATATTCCAGCTGCTCTGATTCTGAGCTCCCATCCTTGCTCTTTGTGCAGGAGCAAGAATTTAATTATCTTTATCAGGAGAAAAATTATTTGAAGGCAGAAACATCTTCTGGCTCTGCAGGAGTCAAAACAATCTTGCAGAAGATAGATTCTGTCCATCTAGCTCAGAAGTGATTTTCTGTCTAAAAACTGATTTAGAAAAAACCAAACACAATGTACTGAATTTTCATTAGAAGTGACACACAACTTTGTGTAGTTCAAATCAGTAGAGCCGTGGAGTAAGTTGTTGTTTAAATAAACATCTCAGAGGAGAAGAAAGGCAAATGTATTGTCTGCTTTCACAACTGCTTGGAGTCTGGGGCTCATCCAGCTAGGTGATTGCTGGGTATGTTCTCTAACTAGATATGTGTGCTTGTATGTATATATGTGTGCTTGCTTAGTAGGTCACACAAATCTCTGTGGTGCAACTCTTTTCTCTTGTTCAAAGTGGATTGATTGGCATCATTGCATGTTTAACACTGGAGATTAGAATTCAAAAGCCATGTTACTTCAGCCCCTCCCAGGCTCTTATTTCATCCTACTAATGAAACTGTGGATTTTGAGGCCACTCTTCTAAATAGTTTTCCCACATCCCAGAGTACTATCTGGCCTAGTCTACAGCATGGGACCCTCACAGACATCCTGCATTTCCATCAGGGCTCCATGATCTCTAAACATTAACTCAGAAACGAGGTTGGTAAGAAGCAGTTCTTCTATCTCTTGGTTGAACATCTTTATTCAAAAAGGATGTAAAAGCCTATGTATTTTCTTGCCTGATATGGCTTTTCTGGAAATACTTAGATTTCTAGAGAAATGTCACTCAGGGGTAGAAATCTCTAATTTTGAAAATTTAGCATTTTGCTCAGTTGTGAGCCACATTTTGATGAAGTGGTTATGGTTTCCCACTGTTGTAACAGAAGGGAGCAGAGGATTTCTGCCAGGTGTCATACAATTAAAATCACTGTTCTGTATTTTTGTCAACAAGATAAAAAGAATAAACCTAGGAAATTGTAAGTTTATGCACTTAAGTAAATCCAATATTAAGCACAAGAACAACATATTAAATGGTTCTACTTCATTGAAATGAATGCTGGTTAAAAAGTTCGTGTGATAGCAGCAAGTACATAAATGCCATGTGAGGAATTACTATTTGGACCTAACAGAGCATTTTTCACTGGTCTCTTACTTCACATCTTTCAACAAATGTTCCTTCAACATACAGATGGGAAACAAAAAGATAGAATTAAGGCTTATAACACTTCCTTTAAAGTATGTCCTGAGAAGAGATAGTTCTTTAAAAGATGTTGTGTGTACTTTCAGCTTCCGCTAGGAGCAAAAAGAGAAGCACTCTGCCACCTCACTTTGTCTGATTTTAGATTAGTTTGATGTACATAACTCACTGTTTCAGACTCCCATCTCATTGCTGTTCATACTGGGAAAAACCCTTGGTTGTTTTCTTGTCCTAGACTTACTCTAGTGGAAATTGTGTGCTCTGGGAAGAAGAGAAGCAGAAGCATCCTCTGCTTTCTGTACAGTATACTTAAGAGGAAAGAAAAACATATCTGGGAAGGTACAGAATGAAGAAATGCTGGCAAATAGTGTAAAAACCCACCATTTAAAAATACATTCAAAGTAAGTTCTCTTTAATGTAGCATATAATCAACTTATGTAGTTTTATGTCAAAAGATGTTACTTAGCCAAATAGATAACAAAATTAAAAGAAAACATAAAATTAGGCTCTTCTATTTAAAAAGTAGTAGCAATTGAGGCTTTATTAGGTAGACCAAAAACTTATAAGTGTCCTGGCAAGTCTTTATTTTCAGGGCATAAACTGAAAAGACAGGCTTTCCTTCATTGTGTATCATAGGTTTTAGATTTATCCAGAGGCTCAGGAATTTGACCCAGTGCAAAGACCCCGACCTTGAAGCACCAGCAGAGATCAGTCTCACAAACTGGACCATGAACTGGTGAAGATAGTTGCTTGTTTACATGTGTTGTTCCCTGTTTTCCCTTAAGAAGTATTTTGTGGCAGAGGACCATGGGATGGATTGAAATTGTAGAACTTTGTAGTGGAATTTCTGTCATTCAGTGTTTTAAAATGAGCTGCAGCTTTTACTGGCTCGCTGATTATTGATTGTTGGTGACTATCTGAGCACCTACCGAGGCAGCAGTAGTTACTGAGTGAATGGTCTGGGTGAAGATCATATACTACAAACACAACATGAACCTAAAATATGTTCTGAATGCCACTTTCTAGATTGCAGAAACTTCCAAAGCCTGATCAAGTTCTAGCCAGGCTAATTTCATTCTTCCTTTCTGATGTTTTATTGTGTGAGTTGAACCAGAGTGTGTACACATCAGTGAAAGCTGTGAAGTGGATCTGTTTTTTTAAGATTTTCTCGGACTCAGATTAACTAAGAGTAGAAATTAGAAACATGATTTCCAAAGAGCCTTTCCCTTACCTACTGTGATTTTGCAGCTTGTCTCAGCCCCCAGCACCTTTTTTAGTTAATACAGTGACTTTTTCTAGATGTTTCAAATTATGCCAAGATTGTTCTGATGTGTAAGAAGGTCTTGCCATTGTTCCTAAGGCCTGTCTTCTTCTCTGCCTCTCCCAAGGGTTTCTCAGTATCCTCTGTAACTGCAGGCTCCCAAATTGATGCTGCAGCTCTGTCCTTCCAAGTTACCCTGCAAATTACAGTCTTCTCTCCCCTTTGCACACTCAATTGCTCACCAAGGAAGCAGTAATCCTATGTCCTTTCAGCACAGTCTGCTGCTCTTAAGTGAAAAAAACTTAAAAAGAGAGGTGCAAGAAACCCCCACAAATTAAACAGATAGCAACTTTCATTAGCACATAGAAGATTCTTTTGTTTTGTTTTGTTTTTCTCTGAAGCTCACTGTAGTATTGGTGGGTTTTGAGAGTACATATGACTTCTAGATAGTGAGATATAGAAAAGAGATGCCTGACCTGAGTGTTCTTGCCCAGGCTTGGGAGTGGAGACAGAAGAGGCATAAAGAGCTCAAGCTTTGTCTTGTTAAGAAGCCAAACTTGCTAGCTCAGTGCAGTACAGAAGTCATCACAAGTCATCCCAGGTAAGCCAGTATGTCAGCATCACACTCAGTGTTTAGACAAACTGGTTCAGCAGTTTTTGCTGAGCAGCAGGAGGGTGTCATCGTGCCCCTGCCTTCTGTGGTTTAAAAATAAGGAGCATTGAAAATAAGAGTGCATGAATCTTAATCCAGGTTGCATTTTCAGACATGTGAAAACACATACTTATAGCATTTATGAGGAAGACATTAATTATTTTTGGTGTAGTAAACTAGGCTAGAAGTAAAAGTAGTGGCTGGATCTGACCAATTTAAATTTTCCATGGTGTTTTCTGTATTAGCCAACATTTCATAGCAAGACACCTTTAATTTAGAGGGACTGATGTTCACTTAGTATATTGCTATATGGGTTGGCTCTAAGATTTATGGGGATCTTAAAGTGGTCCTTAGAAAAAGTCACACATTAACTACCTGATAGTAAAAATGAAAATTTTTCTTAGGAGCATGTTCACGCCAGCACAGCTCACTTTAAATATATTTATATTGGCATTCCTTTATTTGAGAAGGGCAGAAACATGGGACGGGTGAAGTAATGAACTTTGGAAACTTTGTGTGATCTGGGGTACACGTGAACAAGGATGACATGTTGCAACTTAATATAGTCACATGCTTTTATGGCCAAATGGTACCTTCAACAGAGTCCTATGCCAAAGGATAATTTGGCAATGCCATGCCAAATAAATGCAAATTAAGTTTAGATTTGTTTTGAATAGAAACTAATAGGACAATCTTTGTGTGCTTGCCTGTAGGATGGAAATTCTGATTTCACTCCCTCACCACCTCGTCTTCATCACTTCTTCAAAGTTAATTTGGAGTTGCTGGATAAAAAGAGGGATGATCCATTCTTTAATTACTCATTTATCTTTCTATAAATTTGTTATTATTAAGAACTAGAGGATTACATCTAATTATGAGCCTGGCTGGTGCACAGCTTTCTTTTGCTTTTCTTTGTAAGCAGAGGGGAGATTTCAGGGTGCTGTGAGAAGTTCTGAGACAATGTGCTTGTCTGTTCACTGCTCCTCCACCTACTTCTAGAAGGATTGAATTAATGAGTGTTTGAAGAATTGCTTACCTAAATACTTGAAACTGAATGTCAGGGTCCTTAAAGTATGACAATCATGTCAACTACTCCTGGTAACAGAGACCCATGATCCTGGTGGGCAGGGGGGAAAAGCTTAGAAAAGTGTCGAGGTACAGCAAAAAGTCACCTCTTCAGACTGCAGGCATAATCTGCTGCAAACATGTGAAAAAGCAAACATAAATCATTCCTGTTGTTCTTGTCTCAGAGAAACGTGAGTGCTGTACAAAAGACAATGCACATGCTCGTAACTGAGTGCTTTATAGTGCATATACTCTTATCTAGTATACCCACAGTATTCTGTATCCAGCACTATACTCATTTCTATATAGTTATTTGTGAGAAACCTGCATCTTTAGAGAACTGCTATGATTTTACTGAGATGTGTTGCAGTAAATTCAAAAAAATATTATTTATGTCATGGTAATACTAATTTTGTTGTTGTTCACTTGCAACAACTATTCATTATACAGCTCAATGGACATGTACAAACTGAAACAAACCCATCTGCAAATCCACAGCAAATTTGAATCAAATTAGATTAAGGATTAGCATTTTATGAAAGTTTGAAAATTACATCATTTTTTCCAGTGTTTTCTTAACTTTCTATTTGGCTCATTATAACTATGGAATGGCTTCTCCTAGAAATTTAAATTTATTTAATCTCTTGGTTTTGGCAAAGACTGATGTCTTGACTAGTTGCAGAGGTCTTGTTGGCAGAATTAATTAGCACTAATAGCATTAATAACATGTTTTCTTGCATGCCTCAAGGGCATCACAGTGCTGATGAATTCCACATGGTCCTAAAAAGGAATAAAGCAGTCAAACAAATAAAAAGGGGGTATACAACCTCATTCTTGCTTATCATTGACATACATTTTTGAAAGCCAAAATCATAAACTATGTTTTCTGGAGCATAGCTCATAGGGAAATTTATGCTGACAAAATAGCTTTAGTGCATTCAAGGTGGCTACAGAGTATGGGCTATTTAGTTATGATGAATGGATGAACTGAGGATTAGTGTTTCAGAAGCAGAGTCAAGGATCTGGAAACAACCTTAATCATGTCTCTTCTTGACTCATAGTATTTGAGTTCATGAGTAAGTGTGCAGATGAATGTTCGTTTATAAGATTGCTACGTTTTTCTAAATATTTTTCCTTGAAGAGTATTTAAATTGACTGACAATTTTAGTAGCTTTTTTTTCTCTGCATTTATTCACATACAGGTGAAACAGAAAATGTATTAGCTCTTAGGATGCAATTCAATCCCACTCTGTAACCCAGAGCATGCCCACTTGCTTTTCTGTGCATCTGTTTGTTCCTTTTCTAACTTGCTTTACGATTTGATTACAAGGATTTATTCACCCACATCTAGACACCTCTTTCAGACCCTAAACACCAGGCTACTGTAGCAGAGCAGATCAATGCAGCATTTTAAATATATTTCCTTAGGTATTTCTGTGACAGGGCTTCAAGTTAATGCAATGCTATGAAGCCCTTAACAAGGAGAAAGACTTGTTTGTGGTGCCAGGCAACTCAGGTAGTAAGTCTGAAGTATGACATGAGCAATTAGATGCTGCACAAACAAGTAGCGTGTCTCTGGTTTAGAGAAGAATTATTAAGGGTCTGTCCAAGGTGCCAGTAGAATGGTATAGATTTGGAACATCTAAGAGCAGTCTTGAAGGGAAAAACTGGGAACGGATCTGGTGGTATTGCTAAAGATCAGTATGGGTGCTCAGTATGCAGGTAGTCTCCTCTCAATTAGAAAGCTCATAGTAGAGGATAACTGCTGCACAATGTGTGGTGTAAGGAAGCAGTGAAATATTTATAAAGGGTAGTCAGAGATGGAAATACTGGAATTCTAGTTACAGGGCCATTAGACCCCACAATACACAGTTTGATTGTGGTCATGCATGGCTGATCCAGGGTTGACCCTAGCCACATGTCTGGATGAGCAGATTGAGATTGCTTCCTAAAGGCAAGAGGACTGCAAAAAGGCTCTGGAGCAGCCAGTTATGGTGTGTGCATCAGCTGTACCCTGACATGGTGTTATGGGTTAGTGGAAAGGTCAAAGAAAGGCACTGGAAGATGCAGTGAGTGACAAGGACTGGAAGAACATGTCTAATATACATGTTTTTGCAGTACCATCCAGGTTTGGGTAAGTGTGAGAGAAAGAATAGTCTCCTGATGTGCTTCAATATGTGTTTTGTACTAAAGGAAGAATTACTGCTTTCCTGCAAGTGTCTGGCCAGCTCAGATGTTAACTAGCCTGTGGGCTGGAAGGGCTAATATTTAAGCTCCAAAAGGGCAGTTCCTAAGTTTAATGAGCTCCAGAGCTGCACTTGTGCAAAATCAGATCTGAAATAGAAATGCTTAAATTTCGCATGAACAAATATCTTGATTTTTCTCATGCTAATTGAGGTATTTCTGACAGAAGTTTCTAAAGAACTGCACACCAAGTATACTCTGATCTGCGCTCAAGTAAGTTTTGCAAGTGCAGGTTTTGCATCTTATTTTGAGCCCAAATGTAAAACCTAAAATGCCAAGTGTATAGTAACTCACCTTGGCAACAAATTGTATTGTAATTATGAGATATAGTGCTGACCTGATGAAGCACAGAAAAAAAAAATCATAGCAGGCTTCCAAAATATAATGTTGTTTCCTGTGGATCACTAAGTTACCAGCTATGCACAGTGGGAAGAAATTAATAGTTTTCTTTATGAAAAGAACTCAAGTCTGTTTATACTATTTATTGGTGCTTTATGGGAATACATGTTTATTATCTGGCACTGGTCCTAGCTCTTGCTCAGCTCACTCTACTAATGGTGTTTTTCCTACCTGCCCGTGCAGTGAACTCAGTGCTAGAGTCAGCCAGTAAAACTGTTTCTAACTCGTGCATCATCCTGAGAAGCAAAAGAGAGGGCTTCTAGCAAAGCAAAGCTAGGAGAGTGATATACAAAACATCTCCACAGTACAAAGCCTATGTATGTCTAACCATCTCTGCCCGAGTATCACTGAAAGAATATTGCAGGAGAGCAATGAGGCAGAGAGTGACCTTCTTACACCAGCTAAGAGCTGAGCCCACAGGCTTTTCTTTGTCATAACATTGTCAGCCACACAGTTCAGTGCTTTCATCATGATTGATTAATCAGGTTCTAAGAAAAATTACATTAAGCCAAAAGTGGGGCTTTTTGTTGTTGGTTTTGGTCTTGGTGGGGATTTTTTACTATTATTACTTCAGTCTACGTCCTCTCTAGGCTTTCATTGATGAAAACAGCCTTCATAGAGTGGTGAAAACATATGTACATCATAAGAATATTTGAAAGTATCAAATGAAAAGCACATTTCTTCTGACAGCTTCCTCAGAAGCTCTTAATCCATGCTGCCTGCTGTTGTGCACATCAGCTGTTACCTTGGCAGAGAGACCAGCTCCTTCTCCAAAGCTCTGAGAGTGCTGTCCCCACTGCCACTGCACAGTGCCTGGCCAGCACTGCTGGGGTGTCAGGTGGGGCTGGATCCTTCCTGTTCAAAATCCGTCCCTGCTGAGAGGTGTGCCAGCCCTCTGGAAGGACTAGAGTCCCCTGGTATTGTCTCTGGCTTGCTTTAGTTTAGCATTTTCCCTCTTTGTACAAGCAGCTTTGAATGGAATGACTTTTGGTGTATTGGATGTGCCTGTGGATCCATGGTTTGTGCAAGCACACCAGGCTCATGCCAGTGTTCTCAGTAATAGTCTGGGTGAGCTGGTGAGGGAAGAGTCAACAGTGTTCTCTGATATACTTGAAATACTCTCTGCTTTTTGGTGTTTTTGTAAAAGACGTGTTTTGCAAAGGTTAATTATCATCTTAAGTCACAGATCTGTCACTAAAGTGGGATCTTCCACTTGTGAAGAAAAGGGATGAGACTGCTAGGAATAGGATAAAAAGGCAGAGAAAAAATTCAGGTATCTGAATGCAGTCAGACCTCTTACAGATGGGAACTGGTCTTCAAAATCTTTTATTTCAACAGAATGACAAATCCAGAGAACACAAAGAAGTTGTTATTTTTTTTTCTAAACAATATCTATATTATAGATTATCTGTTTTCCTCAGTTGTTCTTTTTTTCCCACACGATACCTCTCCTGCCCCCCACCACTGGCATATATAGTTTACCAGGAAATCAGCAAGTCAGGAAATGAGACATGTGGTATAGTTTCTGGAAATATCTTAGATTAGAAGTTGACGATGAGGGTATAATGTCAGCAAGCTTATATGGAAACCTACAGCCTTCATAATTGATTTTGGTGGATTTCTTTAATTTTCAGAATTGTTTCTAAGTACAAAGGCTAGTAACACTTTTTTTTTAAAAAAATAGGGGTTATCCTTTAAATTTTGCCTGAAGTAGCCTGACCCATCACGTGCTAGCTCTCTGTGTTTACCTGTCTGTTACCACATATCTGTCACCAACAACTGTGAAGGGACCACTTTTCTGCTTGAGGATTCTGATGATCTGCCTGCTGTACTTTGGCCTTCAGCATTCTTGCTAAATTATTCACATTGGTCTGAAGTCTATTGGTTTTATTGTACTTCACATCCAAGAGTTTCAAGAAAAGTCCAGTACTAAATTTCTAAATATTTTTGCTGAATTTCCAATCCTTGGCATGCTGAGGTTTTTGCAAGACTTCTTAGCAGAGCCTGTGTGCTTCTCCCAGTGCTGAGTGGAGGGTAGAAGTGCTAGAAATCCCTTGGGGCAGTTCTGTTGGGAGATCCAGTGTGGATCTCTTGCCCCCTTCTCAGATGAATGATGTTACCTAGTACCAGTGCACAAATCATGTCACTCACAATGACATCCTCTTTGTAGGATCTCCTGCACCAACTCTAATGCTTTAAAATAGTAGCCATTTATTACTGTATGATGCACTTCCAACAACTCTAATCCATATGGAAAAGAAATCCAGAAGAGAAAGTGCTTTCAGAGATGCTATTAATGGCTGTAGCATTTATTCTTCATCAGACCCTTAATTTAGTTTGACAAAACTGCTCTTGCTTTATTGATGACTCAGTTCTGTGCTGGTTTTGTGGCTTCTTGTAGCAGCTGGTGTATCAACCAGTTAAGCATGTGCCCCCAGGCAGGAGAGAGACAAACTACAAGTGCCAGGTCATGTGGGGGTAGGTTCTAAAGGTTTCCATCTATTTAAATGGGAGCTGGACACCTAAGTACTTAGGAAAAAACCATCTGGGTCTTATTTCTTAGTGTACCAATCCACACACTCATTTTCCCTAAATCTTGAAAGAACAAGACAAGATCTGTGGATAAAGAAACGTTAGTGATGTGTTTGGAACAAAAAAAAAAATATGACTGGCAATGACCATCTAATTGAGGGAACCTCATTTGTTACACAAGGCACACAGGAGCTCATTGCAGCAAACTGGAAACTAATTGCTGCCCTTGTGTAAAAATTAGAGGAATAATTAGGGCTTTGTTTTATTTGGGAGCTTGTACTTTTGTGTACTGAATTTGAGAGGGACTACCATGAGAAGGTCAAAAGATTGAGGGAGAAGCAGAAACTTGGATGGAGAAACCTGTACTCTAAATTATGCATATGCTGGTGTAAGAGGACCTTGCCAAAGCCTTAGATAATATAAGCCAGAATCCACGGTTTTATGGTCGGAAATTATTTTCCTTTTGTGCTGAGCACTCTCTCTGTTGCCTTTAAAATGTATTATGCCGTCAACAGAATGGTTGGGGATCCCTGCATAAAAGAAGGAGGCGTAGGTGGGTGAGCCTTGCAGATTGCATGTATTGTTAGTTTTTATGCTTCTTGACCTAGGACTGCAATTCCACCTCAGGAAGGAGAAGAGTCACAGCCCAAAACCAGACCAGACACATTCAAACCAGACCAGAAACAGCTACAGGGTCTCAACTCCCTGTATCTCATGACAGGTGGCTTGATGCAAGTATGCCTTGATGAAGACAGTTGTCCCTGCTGCCACATTCACCTGAGTCTCAAGTTTAAATACTTTCTAGGCAGGTGTTTTGCCAGGAGGAATTTCTGTACTTCATATTTGGATAAAATCTCATAACCTTTCTTCAAGTTTCCTTTTTCTGCATAAGTGACATGTCTGGCCAAGACAATTGTTTAACTGAGTAAATGGGAGGAAGAAGACAACAAACCTCAGAGATACCAGTCACTCTCCAGGAAAAAAAGCTAATGCTGCTGCAGGCTGGATGTTTCATTCAGATTTTCTCCAGCCCCCTCAGAGCTGGAATCAGCTCACTTCAGCAGTGCTGCTGTCATTTTACTTGCTGCAGCTCAGTACTGAGTTGCACCTCACAAATTTGCACAATTGCCACCTGTAAGGTCTGCAAATGCTGACCAGGGTGATGAAAGTTTGTATCAAGCCTGGGACAGACCGATTAAAATTTGGAGCCTGTTTCAAATATGTGTTTCTGTTTTTCAATGGAGTTGCTGTGGTACTGAGGAACTGAACTTCTCTTCTGAGAACTCCTCACAGCACTACAGAGATTAAATTATATGGTCATATATTTTGATCTGGAATCAAACTGCTTCTTAGCCTTAGTGTTCTGGATATGAAAAGAGATTGAGGGAATGTGGCTTTGGTCATTACATAACCAACAGTTGGCAAAGATGGCATTTGTTTCTGGTGATTACACAGTAATTGCATTTAGCTGTTTCCAAATTTAGAAAAATTTAATAGTTCTTTGCAACACTAATGAAAAAGTTAATAGTAATACTGTGTAATTTACTTGTGATGAGAGTGTACACTGAGGGTCAGTTAGTGCTGCTGCTCACTTGGGTTTTGGCTCATAAAAATGAAATTATTTTACTATATTAATTCTCATCTGGCTTTTAAGATTCATTGAGCTGGAATCTAGATTCGTTTCCCTTAAAATAATTACTGAGAATTGCACAGTTTTGTGACTCTAGTCAGGATTTATGCTGATGTGACTGAGATCAGTTTCTAGCTCCAAGGTTTGCAGTTACAGTGGGAAAGGATGTAGGAGTGTTTGTGGTTGATAACTTCGTGCACGAGTTGTTGTTGGCCTCTCTTTTTAGTCCAACAGGATGGATTGCTCTGTCAGGCCAGCTCGAGACTAAGCCAAAGAGCCTGGTCTTGCAGTGGTGGATTTCCCAAGGAAAAGGCTGGGTGGTGATGGCAAGGTTACTGCTCACTATTTCAAAATCCATTCCTGTCAGGGAGGCAACCCTGAGAAACACTAAATGAGGTACAAGCCACATTGAATGCATGAAGCTTCTTTGACCCTGACTTTGTCCCATTTTGCATATGATGGAACATTTTGAGGACACTTTTTGTTTGCTTTACAACTAGTGAGAGCCTTGACAGGCATTATATTCTCCTTGTGTATACTTCTAAACAAAGATGTGGCAGAATGTTAGCATCCCAACAGAGTACTATCTGAACACAACAGAAAAGCAGTGTCTGGAAGGGATTCTGAGGACAAAAAGAGACTGAATGCAATTAAATTATAATAGGATGGTGATTAAAATTCCCCTGAGTTCTGAAATGAATATATAATGTAGTCCTAACCAAAGGCAAGTGTCCATTTTCTAAGACAATGGTTAAGACAGCTGAGTGAAAATGGGCCATTCGTGTCTCTGACTACCCTTGCAGACATGCATACCTGAGTGATAGTGAATCTTCTATCACCTTTCCATTTTTGGAAAAAAAAACATAAAAGCAGCAAACTCAAAATACTAACCTCATTATCAGTCCAGACTTTCAGTGTTCTCTTTTTACTTTATGTAAATTCATAAAATAGAAGTAAATGGAGATGTCAATGTATATAAAAAAAGAGAAATCTAACTCTCTGAAGAGAAATTAAATTGGAAGATACCACAGGAATTTGTAAGTCTTTCAACACAATAGATCTTCATATCTTCTCCAATGCATTTTTTTATATTAGTTTTATTGGGAGAAAAAAAGCAGTTAAAAATAAGGCATTCTATTTCATGCAGTAAAGCTAGTGAGAAAAGGTTTCACGGTGCTACAGCAATTTCTGATTCAAAATCCATAATGCTATGAGACATCTGGATACTTTTTTTCCTCTAAATAGGTTGACCCTTCTGCAGTTCTCTTGAGTGAAATTCTGGCTTCATTAAAATCAACAGCAAGATTCTTACTGACTTCTGTGGGCCAGGATTTTGTCTTGGCACACTTTCCTTAAGAACCTTTCGTCTTTCAGACCGTGGCTCTGTGGAGCACTTAAACATATGGTTACCTCTCAGAATGTCTATTTGTTAGCAGAAAAATGCTCTTGAAAATATGTTCGTCATCAAGATAGGTAATACTAGCACCACTCAGAGACATCAGCTTGGAGAAAATACATTTTGAAAGAAATGTTCCTATTTTATTTATTTTATCCTGTGAACATTTAGTCTGCTTGTAAGAATCCAATGGGTACACTTTTTCTTTAGATTTGCCTAGTAACTTTTCATCCCTAGCTTCCATAGAAGCAGGAGTGCTTTGATGAATATTGCTGTGGAGATAATTAATTCCAGTATTTCATCAGCTGTATATTACATGTAAAAGAAAGAAGGGAGGCTAAAGAATCAGAAAGTTAAGTAGCCAGATTAAAAGAATGTGGCTCATAAAAAGATTGTGCTGCTGCTGTAGCTCTTCCAAGACAGAATTTAATTAGTTGCCTGTTCGCTACATGCTTTATTATGCTGTTCAGATTTATGAGACAAAAAAGGTGAAAATTTATCTATTTGCTGCTTCTTTTAACATTCTGCCAAGAAGAGGGAACATTTAGGTCAAAAGTTACTGTTCTGCTGAAGAAAGGGAATTGCAGATTGCTGAGGGCATCTCATTAGCATCAGTATCTGCTTCTCTGCATGAGCAGCAATAAGTGGATGTCAGAGCTGAAGAACAAATGAGAACATACTGCACCAAATATCATCTTCCCTGATGCAGCTTTTTACCTCTGGTGAAAGCCCAGTGATTTGTGGAGCTTCCTCTCTGACAAGCTTTGGACTGATGCTTTGCAGTCCTTGCAATGGAGTGCTCAGCGTGATGCAGAATTCTTAAACCCAAGGGCAGTCACAGGCCTTGCTACAAGAGACTCAGTGTGAGACAGTGCTCAGCTCTGTAAGCAGCATGAGCTGGTCATACAGCCAGGCAGTGCAGCTCAGCAGTGGCCAGTGGCAAGTACCTGGCTCAGGAATACAGTCAGAGCTGATCCTAAGGAGCTGCTCTGAAGAAAACCCTTAATGCCATCAAAGGTCTACCACTGGCTCCTAAATTTTAAATTAAAAATAAAAAAAAATCTGTATGTAATTATAGCCAAACACATAAATTTCAAAATGTACATCTCTTGGAAGAAATGTGAATATTTTATTTAAATCAGCAAAAACTGGAGTTCTGATTTGGAAACTCCAAGTATTCCTTCTGCAGATACAGGCCTTTGCATTGAGATGTCTGTGATAGAAGGAATGACTGCTTTAATTTGCATTCATCTCATTAGTTTCTTTATAGAATGCCCTGAAGAGAGACTTTATGTGGGAGTCAGTATGAGCAGATGGAAATAAGAGACCTAATAATAAAATGCATGCTTAAGAATGACATAAAATTTTACACAAAGGCAGAGAAAATTGAACATGGATCCCAGCTACTTTTAAGACAGGAACAGTTGTACCAGTGTGAGGGGAAGAATTTGGCCCAGTGGATATTGCTAATTTGATTTTATGTACAAATACAGAGATGCTGGGAGCATATAGTATTGGTAATTAGGGCTTCAGGGTACTGGATATACTGCATTACTCCTCTGAGCTGTCGAGTGCATACATGCTGAAACCAGAAGTTAAAACAATGCAAGCAGTGAGAGAATTTGGGCAAGCTACTTTTCCCCCAATTCCATGTGAGAACATGCCACTTAAATTCTAAGAAGACACTCCCCTGATATTTCCATTAACTGAGCCCAGTCTCCCAGGAGAACGTGAATGGGAGGAGAAGGGTGTTCACTTTTCCTGTCTACAGTGAAGCATTCTCTCATACCTATGACTAAGGAGAGATTTTGCAGCTGAGGCTGGTTTTCCTTTCTGTCTCCTGTGTTTCTTAATGCAGTGGTAGGAGCAAACACTGCTTAACTTTGGTCACTTGGGCTGGGGAGAAAAGGGGGAAGGGAAGCTGTGCATGTTGGCCCAGTGTCTAATGCAGGTGTGAAGGGTAGACTTGTGACTCTGCAAAATTTTTCCAAGGAGATTCAACCTGGTTTTGAGTCTTTGTGTATTCACTCTGACTTTAACTTCCTCTCAGATCAGTGATTGTGCAAGAGATTTGTTGTGTCCTGGTCCACTGGTCATCCTTTTTCTTTGGTCCTGAGGTAATGGAGCCTGTGGTAAGTTGATGCTGGTTGTTTCAGTGCCTCCTTGGCTGCTACACTTTTCCTGGATCCTTCCTAGGCTCTTCCCATGCCTTTCTTACTGCCTGTACCTGCACACAGATCCCTGGAGATGGGACAAGTATGGACCCCCTAAATATTCAGAAGCTTTTGAGAGTCTCTTTGCACTTGTTGAAGACATGTTTGGTTTTCTCTGATGCCAAAAGTAATGGACCTCAACTGTCTCAAACCAGTGTGTTGCTCAGATGACCTTGGTTCATCCTAACCAAGTGGTAAAGTTACAGCAGTGAACTCCAGACCAGATACAAACTGTTTGAACACAAACTTAAAGGATATATGTGTATAAGAAGACAGACAGAAGAAAGCATGCTCTAAAAAATGTGTTAAACATCACCACATGCAGGCCTCAGGCCATATTTAGATCTTGAGATTTAGGATCTGAGCTGGGGCAGGGTGCCCAGCCTGGGGAAGTGTCTGCCCTTTGGCATAAGCAGATTAGCTGATATTCAGCCTGATATAAAAGAAGGGAACACAGTCTATTTTTAGTGGTATCTATATCTTAGTGGTAATAGGTGCCCTATTCTTAGGGCATCCCCCTTAAGAGTAAGAAAAATCCTTAATGGACCATAAACAGCCAAACCAGATCTGCTTACATGTGGCTCACAGCACAGCTCATGCCTTAATAGACAAATTGTCTCCTGGATACTTCACAACCCATTCCAGATTATTTATATCCTCTCCCACATAAGAGTACAACATTTCCCTGATGGCAATTACAGCAAAGGCCTACCTGGAACAGAAGTATGAGAGAGTCTGATCCTTCATTTCACAGGCAGCAGCCAGAGACAAGGAGCAGAGCCAGCAGCTCTCTGGACCAGGGCATCTGTCTCCCCCTGGTCCACAGCACCTGCTTGGAGAGGCTCTGTTTTTCACAGTGGTATCCTGAACTGTGCACATGAGCACGAGTGAGGCAAACCTGTCTGCTGCCAGACCTGGAGCACAGGGAAATAGGAAGACTTTTAAGAAATTGTACCTCTAGTGAATTTAAATAATATAAATATTGCATAAACCTGTTAGCTACCTTAGTTATTTATGAACTCAAAGGAGTTTAATTCCTGAAGCAGGAAGAGCTCAAACCTCAAAGCTTTCTGCTCCTGAGCCCTCTGCTTGAGGTCATTGAATAATTGGCCTATCAATATTTTCTTTGGCTGCAGAATGTACATGCAAAGATCTGGGAGTCTTATCAGGGAGGATGTGTAGATATGGCATATATGACTGGGTATTAAGCATACCTTTAAATACAGCTGGTGTCAGGCAAGCTTATATATATGAATTGTAGTTTAATGTCAGCTACGAATATTGTCTGAACAAATAAGAATGACAGTTTCTGACAGTACTTTATGTAACAGCTAAACTGTAAAAGTACCCTTTAGGCCTTTAAGGCTTTGTTTTGAACTTTCCACTTCCTCAGACATTTCAGAACTGGGAATTTTACATTGGCTGCTCCAGCTATGGTTAGTCTTGAATTTAAAAAAAAGTGTTCTACAAGTTCTATAAGTCTGTAACTCAGAGTCAGAAATGGTGAAGTAGCAAAGTAAAATTATTTGAAAATCTTCCAAGACCCGTGTCAGGCATAAAACTGAATCTCAGATTCAAGAATCTTGTTTAACTATAAGACCAGTTCTCCCATATGTTTTAAATAATTCTGAAAGCTGCTTTTTAAAAACTAACTTCAGAGTATTCTGCTTACTCTCTGAATTCTTTATATGAAATTTGTTTCAAAAATATTGCTGTTTACAGAGAGAACCATATGGAAAGAGTTTCACACTTTTTGTTTCCCTGTATCTTAGCTGGGATTGATTAGTGTGACTTATGTTTAAAAAAAAATCCAACAAAAAGCAGGCAAAACCCCAGCTCCTTTACAGTAGTAGCTGCTTCCAAATGAATGGATCTGATTTCCTTTCTAATATTTGCAGGCCAACAAATGACTGTTCAGTTTATCTTTCCTTCTGTTGAAGTTTATTAAGTTTAGTCATTCCAAAAGTGGTATTTCTCATTTCTTGAGTTACAAATCCTTATTGAACTTTCTAGTCGAGGTAATAGAATTTTATTCTGCATTCCACACTCTGCTTTTATCAGCTCTCACATTGGAGCTGTGACTTCTGTTTGGCAAGGTCTTGCCCCTTTTTTTTACCTTCAAGGAGGCACAAGGAGAAGGAGCATGACCATCTAAACCCTCAGCTTATGTCTCCCAGCATTGTAACACATGACTTCCTTATTCTTCCACAGCCTATATACAGCTGGCACCAGAGCCTGACCTCAGGTTGACTTTCAAGTTTACAATATTTATATCTAAAGAAGCTGAATCAAAGTAAGATCACAACATAAAAGTAGACAGGCTGCCATAGCCCAGAACAACTTCTGAATATGCTGACTCACCAGGCACCCCATTAAGAACAATGACTGAATGGATTTTTCTTGTTCTTAATTCTGCCTCACAAATTCCTTTCAGAGGTTTTTTTCCTTAAATTATGTCTTCACAGTCAAGCTCTGTACTGACTTTAAAAAAGGCCCAAGCTCCAAACTCGGCCAAAAGAAAGATAAAGATTATTTTCTTCTTCTCTTTAAATATATATATATATATATATAAACACAAAGCTTTGGAATATAACAAAGCAAATATTTTCAGCAGCAGGTAACATCACTTGTAAAGTAGAGTAGATCTTGTAATAAAGCTGCTTTTAAAAATTTAAAATTATGTAAACAAACTCAATTACCAAATCACTTTACCATTGTTCTGTGCCCTTTTGCCCCTGTCCTGCTAGTCTGCAAAGTGCTTTTGTTGTGTTGTGGGAATTTGATGGGCTGGTGCCTGTCCAAGACTGTGATTCTCTCAGGTGTCAGTCTTTGCTCCAGTGCAATGACTACACAGGGTCTGGTTCAGAACCCCAGTGGAAGTGCCCAGCACTGACTTGTTCACATGCACCAGTGAAGAGATTATTAAGTAGTTCACTGTTGTGGGTCATTTGTTTTCAGTGCATTACTTTTGCAAAGCAAACATGTAGGAGGTGAGGCTAAGCTGACTGATAGAGAGAATGGATATCCTAAGAGAGCACCTGGGATATGGAAAAGGAAGGTGATTCATCTCCTGAAATACTGAACAAAGTGTACCTGTGCTTTGTGCCCAGCAAGCCCTGTGTCCCTTGAGACTGTTCACAAGCTTCAATCTGTGGCCTAGGTTGAGCTCATCTTAGGAAGCATTTGGAAAATAAAGACTATTCTAACCAAATGATCTGTTGGAAGCCATGGGTTTGCCAGTCTGTATCTTATGAGGTCAGTGCAGACTCAGAAACCTGGTAATGGCAGCCTTAGTTTAGAAAATTTAGCTATTTGTTTTTTTGCCATGTTCCTAAAATGTCCTCTAAGGAAGAATATTTTTTGACAACAGGTATCACAACTTCGTTGTGGTCCAAGGATCAGATAGGAATGGGGAAGTCTGAGCTTAATGTAACACTCAGCTTATCTATTTCTATTAGCTGAGCAGTTCTTAACTCTCATTATTACACTGAGCATCTACACAGATTTCATGGTTCTTGATGAGATTTCATTCTTCAATTTAGATGATGCAGGAGATGTCTGAAATGTGACCATTGAACTCACAAGAAAACAATTTTTAATACTGAAATAATTTAAGTCAAACAGAGTTAGTGATACGAATAATGTGATACATAATGATATGAGAAATGAAAGGCAGTATGCTCCCAAAACTATATTGTTGACTGAGGATTTCAACCGCTGATTAAAAATTATAGTCCTGATGCTTACTCTTTAAGTGTGTATTATAGAGTGTGTGTGCATAGAGTAATACATACTTAGAAGCAGGATATAAGTACTTCAGTAAAGTAGAATTAAAATGTGCCATTTGAAAATGCTTCACTTGTCATCCCTGGGTTGATGTATGCTTCTGTAATAGAAAGTGCATACAAAGGGGTCCAGCATTGGACTCCTGTAGTCCAAGCTTGGCAGCTGACAACAGATTATATTTTTCAGAAAAACTAGAGAAAAAGTTGGGGCTTAGGTACAGGAACATCAGGAAATATCTAACTTATGAGTTTGACTTAGAATACTTCAGCCAGCAGCAGAAAAGGAGAACAGTTCGGAAGGAAATTCAAAGTGAATGAGCTGCCAAAATGGAGAGGGAGGCTAAGGAGGGAAGCAATTTAAATAGATCAGGAGGATTATGCCAGTGTGAGGAAGGTATCTTTTAGACAGCAAAATGCTTTTTTTCTCCTCCATTAGTCTTCTGCATTACAGTATCTCTTGTCAGCTAGTGAGGGGAGGAGGACATGGTAATGAAAATCGCTATTTTAGATTTCTTTTTTTTCTCTTTGAGTGTTTGATTCCTGCAGCTTTGCCTGGCTCATGGAAATTGGTGCTGACAGGCTGAGCAACAATGAGAGAACAGGAGTTAATCTCTTGACTGACCTCTTAACTCAGGCATTGCCAATATAGAAATTAATTAGAGGTCTTTCAAGTAATTGAGATCCATTACTATTACTTAACAGCCCACAGTGCGCAGAAATCTTTCATTCTTTCTTGAGCTAATAAGGTGTGTGTTCTTATAAATCATTTAAATGGCACCATAACTATACCCTGCATGTGCCAAGTGGCACTGGCTGAGGTGCCAGAGCTGTGCTCCCCAGGAGGCAAAAAAAAAAAAAAAAAATAGGAGCCTTCAGGGACCCAGCAGAGACAATGGGAGCTGTCCATGCCACTGGCACAGGCAGTGTGCCACTGGGGCTGTGGCCACTGGGGCTGTGGCCACTGGGGCTCTGGGCAGCCTTTTCAGAGGCATAGCTTTCATTACAGCCTGTGGAGCCATAAGAATGCATTAGGTGTGGGATGTGCCCCTGCCCTTGGCTGTGTTAGGTAGCCACTGTGGTTGCCCCCATGCAAATGCCCCTCAGTTTCATGTGCTGGAAAACAGGCACTGCAAACTGCTTCCTGCCTTGGAGGCTTTAGGAACAGTGTAAGTGACATCATTTACTAGTTAGACTGCACTTTTTACCTTCCAAGCTTCATGCGAACATTAAGTAGTAAACATGCTGGCATAAATATGACAAATGGAGATGGAAATAGCAATAGCTTGGGTGAAATTGGTAAGTGACTCAGCTAGAAACTTTTGTGATCGGAGAGATGATCCAAGCTCAAGCTGCACTGACTGAGAGATATGCAAAATGGGATCCATAAAAAATAGCAGACTGCTCCTCTGCAGCTGTATATAGACAGATTTGGGGGGTTGTTTGGATTTTTTTTCCTACATATTCTCCAGATCATTCATAAAATAAATTAAAAGCCATGCATCCAAGAGTGAAGCTGTGCAGGATCCCCTCTGATGCAGTCCTGGCTCATGGTTGTTTCCACCTGGCTCTTGAGAACTTTGCTTAATCAGAGTAGTGTCTTAATATTTCAGCTTTATCCTTCAGTGTGATAATTCAGCTGAAGAACTTACTGAGAAAAGATCATTAGGATCGGATTTATCAGATTTTAGGGTTTGTCACCGAGATCCTGGAACTCAGGAAGCTTACCTGGTGAAGATAGACATTTTGGGCTCCAAGTCATATTTTGCCACTGGCAAAATAGATTTATATTTGCCTCCTATGTCTTAATAACAAGTCCTTAACATTCAGGAAATAAGCACTTCAGGACTTCCTTCCTACAATCTCTATTGATGGACCTAGTCTGTACTATTTTGTTTTGTATGGAATTTCTAAATAGTCATGGAGACAGAAAGCAACAGAGCAGAGGTTATTTCAAAGGCTGGAGTTAAGATATTCTCCTGAGAAAGGAAGGATGTGGGTTGAAGCTCCTTCACACCAAAGGGGACATATCCCCAAACTAGTTGATATTTTTAAAAAGAGTTAATGACAACTTATACATTTATAGCACCAGAAAAATCTTTTCAAGATTGAAAGCATTTGGCAGTGTCAACCCAAATACACAACTTCAAAACAGCAGGGTTTTTTTCCCTCAGCAAATTTTCTAGGTTTGTTTCTTTTTTACATAGTTCTAATGTGGGAATTGATGTAAGTGCTGAGTGAGTGGGAAATTCCTGTTACTATCCATTAGCATTTGATTTGTACATTTCTAAATAAATCCTCTACTCTTACAAACGATTCAGACTAATTAGTAGACAGGGAGTTTGAAAAGCAGATGTTATTTACAAAAAGCGATAGACAGGAACTTATGGAGAATAGTTTGGAACCAAAGAATAGAGGCAGAGAGACCAGCAAACAATCTGGTGGGGTTTTTTTTTTTCTTCTTCTACTAAATTTAGAAGGCAGAGCTGCATTTTTTCCAGTGCTGTCAAAAGTGAAGTGCCTTATAAAATGGAAGAGATTTAAAGTAACTCACAAATAAATAGCTGCTGTAGCTAGAGGGAAGAAATTGCTTAGAAAAGGAAGAAAAAGAAATCCTGCAGTATGAAAGAGACTTAGCTGAGTCTAAATATCAACTTTAAGGTCACTGAGACTTTTTCCTGAAATTGAACATCCAAACCTGTGGAAACCAGAAAAGGGAAATACACTTCAAATCCACAATGTAGTGAAGGTGGCATTTTAATTGATCACCATGAGATCAAAATCAGTAATTCAGATTTTTGCCATAAACAGAAGCATTGAGTGATAATCCTCAATCTTTCTGATTACAAATTAAAACATTGTTGAAAGATCTTTGCAGGAAAACATACAGATTGGATTTTGGAGTTGCCCTTTCTTTATCTGTCACAAGCATTTAAAAAATTACTCTTTATTTAGGTATTTTTAGTTTTGAATTTTTAAATTACAGCTTTTATTTCCCACATCTTCTCAAGGTCTCAAAATTAGGAGGATACATGGATAACAGGATGGATGGATCTACCATAACAAAGCTGCAACAGAACCAAAAATTTGTGAGTCTTTCTGAGCAAGGTGCCTGATGAGACAGAGCTTGACTAGCTTAGAATTCACTAGGTAGGAGAAAAAGCATAGCTCTTGCAGTGGACCAAAACAAATTATCCCAAAATTATGGATTTCTTTATACTATGAAAAAATATTGCTCAAGTTTTACAGAGGCGTGAAAATCTCCTTGAACCATTAAATTATTTTTCCTTCTGTCTTTCTCTCCATCCAAGTTTAAACTTATCAAGGTGGAAGTCAGACTGCACTCTCCCCTCTTGATTGAAATGGAAGCATGAGTGCACCTTCACCTTGAAATTCAGACAAGTCTCCACTAATTGAAGCTACAGACATGTATATTTATAGCAAAGGTCAGAAGCTGAATTGTTAATACTCACCCATAATTAAAGAACCTGAGTTAAATTTGGTAAGGAAATATCATCTCCTGCCTCACTGCAGCAGCAAAGCTTTATTGAAAAGCCTAATGCATTTCACTGAAAATTGTAGCTGGAAGCTTTGATTCATGTCCGAAGCTTAGCTTGCAATTAGCAGTCATCAGATAATGTACTGCAAATCTTTCTAATAAAGCCACAGAGCTTGTTTCTTGTTGAAGGCATTGAGTTGATAGAAGGTTGTTTTCCTCACTGCTGGTGCTTTTACAAGCTGCATATGCCAAAAACATGTTGTTAATGTGACAAAATTGTTTACTTGCTCATTAAGGAGCCGCACACTAATGACTGGGAGAACCAGCGGCGTTACAGGGGAGTCAATAGCAAGGGGCTCAGGATGTGAGAGCAGTAAGTTTACAGTACATTGGGTAGAGACAGGCCAGCCTGCAGATCATCAGACATGCTGGCTCATGAAACACTTCTTTTGTGGATTTCTGTAGTAAATGGGCAGTAGGGATACAAGCGTGACCAAGCACTAATGGTGCAGTCTTGTAGGTCTGTACAAAGCTACTGGAAGGAGAGGTGTCTTGTAGTTTTGTGATTCCTTTACAGGGAGGTTGAAATACAAACAAAGCTGACTGAGAACAAGCCCAGGTGGAAGACCCAAGATTATTTTTAGGACCTCAGATCTTTTCCTTTGTGAGAAGGAAAAGCTTGTCTAGCTGCTGGTAGTTTACATGGTGGAGATTGCAACTTCTTTTGTCTTCTTAAGAGAAACTGTGCATCTATCCCAAATCTCTGCCTCTCTGTGGCAGGAGAGCTTGCCTTCAGATTGCAGAAGCAGCATTGTGAAATTTGGTTTGGTTTCAAGGTTGTACCCTTGAAATCTCACCTCCTATCTTCACCTATATCAATGTCTAGTAAAGTACTAACTCTCCTTGCAAACCTTCCTTCTGTGAAATCCAGGTCATAGTCATTATCCTAATAAATACTGAAGGGAGAAATGCTCCAGTGAGCAAATTATCAGAAAGATACAGAATCTGATTTGGCAAGTCTCCTTTGAAATTTGTGGATTCCTTAAACTGGTCCTGGTAAAAGTATTTGAAGTAAATACTGTCCAATGGGGAAAAAAATTACCTCTAATTTATCATTCTGTAATAATTCCAGTCAACAACTGTGACAGAATAATACTGAAAGTGATTAACATTTCACATTTTACCGAACAAAACCATAAATTCCTCTGTCAGGAAAGAATAGTACCATTAACAGGTGGAGAAATGGTTCTGTTGCATTTGTAGAATTTTAGGCGACCTAAAAAGAGACAGTACACACAGTGTGTAGTAGGGTATCAATTCACAAGATGGTGATTAATCAAAGACTTAACTTGATGAGTTTGAAGGTCTTTTCCAACCTAAATGATTTTGTGACTTCCTGGGCCCTTGAAAACAAAAGAGCCTTTTGCAGTCACTGATGTTTGGTGATAGTGACTCACCATTCTTCTTTCATAGTGTTTCATACCAGTTTTACACTTATGCAAGTTCTCACCTTAAGGAATCCTTTTTGTCCAGTGATTTGCCTTACTGATTTTCCCACAGACCTTATGAGGAAATAAAGTGGGAAGTTTGCATGTGTCCCCCTGGCACTAGGGGACAGTCACTAACACAGTGTCAGTCCTGTGTGGATGCCTGCTCAGGCCACAGGGACATCTGAGGGACAGCTGACCCAGTACTTGGCCTGTGACAGAAGTGCATAGGTTGTAATGCTACAGGCAGCACAACCCAGGTGTTTGGTCCAGTATCAGAAGAAGGGTCTTACAAACAATGTGATTGAAGAAACCTTTTTTTTTTCCCCCAAGAAGGCAGGCTAAAAATCAGATACACAAAAGGCTTTGAAAAGGTTTGTGAATAACAAAAATGCACACAGCATTCTGAGATAGACATCAAAAAAGCATAAGGACCATCTGACAGATTTCACTATCTAAAATAAACATATGAAATAAATATGAAAAAAATACAAGAAAACAATCTCCTTTTCCATTTACCTGTCAGTTTCATGAGCAGGGAGTGCTAGTTAGGAGTGCTAGATGCAGCCCTGACTGCACCTGAGTGACTCAAACAGTATTAGTTACAATCTGGATCTTAAAAATACAGAGTTATCTGTGTTTGTAGATGGATGGACCTGAGAGTAGGGAACAGTTGAATGTTGGCATTGGGGATTCTTTTTCCCCTCCCATGAGCTTATGTTTTGAGTTTAAGATTGAGAATGAAGAGGACAGGAGCAAAGACAGAAAAGTCAGTCCTTTCAAGGCAGTCAAGTTTTAGCTACCATCATAGAATGAGTAAATAGTCTGTGCTCCTGAGAGGATTTCCCACTCCTGGGAATGGTGTAGGGACACTACAAAAGCTGGAAAATTTCTTTAGACATAAGTATTCTCTGCCATCAAGCCTCCAGAGGTGGTGAGGCCCATTGATTTTGATGTCCATCACAAAACTAAAAACTTGTTTCATCCTTTTTGAGGAAGAAGCATAAAACTCACAAAAAAACCCAACACTTTTAAGACTTCATTATGCACTGGAAGTGAAAGTTTGGCATATCAAATAAGTAGTACATATTAGACAAGGTGAAAAATAGAGCCACACTTTCAAGAAGTCCCAAGTTTTTATGTGGTCTTTAAGCTTCTTCATATCAAAGGGAGAAATGATGATTTTTTTCTGTAAGCTTTGAAAGTTTCAGTTTTTGTGAAGCCAAACTGAGATAAATCTGGAAAATTATATAACTTTAAAAGACCACTTACTAAAATGTTCCTGTCATTCACAGTAATATGGAGTGAGTCAACTTGTTCCACACGGTGACCTTAACATTTCCCATATTCCAGCAGATTTTGTACAATCCCAGGAGTACAGGTACAGTCCTGTATATCACTGCCATTCTGCCCCAGCACTCTGGTTGCTGGGAAAGTACTACTTACTGAATACTGTCTCTTTTAATTCTTTGAATAAGAGCTGGAGGCACACACTGCCTAGTCTCTTCTAAAGAACCGATGGAGTATGGTTTTATTTGTATTTGCAGAGACAACAAAATCAAAGATAACAACTTGGAGGCTCCAACTGAGATAGTAATTAAGATAAAATGATGATGTTACTAGCATATCTTAAGAAGCCCAAAGGAATTAGCATATCTTCCAGGAAACTGAATTGAAAAAGAGATATCCTTTAAGAGTAAACATGAAAATATTGTATTTTTACCAAGTATGATGGAGAACCGATACATCTCTCCTGTGTTTGGGTAGATAAGTGGGGTAAGGGAGTTAAGAGGAGCAGAGAAGAGTATTTGCAGGGCAGCTGGGAAATTAATGAATTAATGTAACCCATTTTCTTGACAAGCTTTTTTATAAAAATTGAGTGTTTCTATTGTTGTCCAAAATTTTTAATACATCTTTTCATTTTAAGCCATTCTGTTTTTCGGATGGGAGCTAACTACAAGAAGAAATAATTGTCCGAATTGTCCTTGGAGCCACTAACTGTACCTTTCTATCTATTCCCTAAGAAGATGCCCTGGATTTGAAGACTATGTATTAGCACAAGTAATTGAAAAAACAGCTTATTTTCTGACACTGACACTCCTTTCCTTCAACTCATCTTGAAGGCTGACAGCCCACCTCGTTCCCATTGCTGTTATCCCACCAGCTTCTCTGGGAGTTCAGCACTGCATCTGGCCTGTTCTGCTGGTCTTTCTGGGCCCCTCATTTCTGACCTGCAACATCTCCATCCACAAGAGCTCAGGTAGGGACTGAAGTAATTGGACACTGCTAAAGTTTCAAGTTGTCAGTTTTAGCCATTTGTCTTCAGGTGTGTTTTCCTGGATGCCGGTTTAACTTTTGGTTTTGCAGTACAATCTTTTGTAGAGTTTATTTTAAGCTTTCAGTGGAATAAAAGAACAGGAGGGAACATGCACTTCGTGGCTAGGAAGCAATTTCCTTGTTATTTGAAAAAGTCTGCTTGGAATGGCTATGGGAGAGCTTACAGACAAAATGATTGTGCCCATTTTCTATGTGATAATTGCTGATGAGGAGGTCTGGGGGTCAGGGATTTAATTTCCTTTCCTCTGGTCTACATGGTTGTTTCACAGGTGGTCTGTGAGAAGTCCACAAAAACATGCCCCAGCAGCATGTTAAGCTTTTAGGTGTGCTCAGCTTCATGGTATTGGAAATGCTCTGGAGAGAAGAGCCAGAGGGGTCTTGCTGCAGGCTCACTAGACATGAAGAGCAATGTCTGGGGTTTTTTTTTGGGACCAGAAAGACACAAGACACCATCAGTGGGGTTGATTCCTTTCCTTATCCCACTTCCCAGCTCCTTCTCCCAGTTTGATACCAGTCTGACCCAGAGGAAATTTCTGTGACTGTAAAATGTTGCCAAAAATATTTTGTTTGGAAAGATTAATATATTTTGAGACTGAAAGAGAAACAGTACCCAAGGACAGGGCATCCTTTGGTGGGTTGACCCTGGCTGGATGCCAGGTGCCCACCAAAGCTGCTCTATCACTCTCCCTCAAACTGGACAGGGAAGACAAATATAGTGAAAGGTTCATGAGTTAAGGGCAAAGAGCGATCACTCATCAAACACCATCACAAGCAAAACAAACTGAGCTTAGGGATATCAACTGAATTTATTACTACCAAAACCAGAGCAGGATAATGAGAAATAAAGTAAATCTTAGAAGTCACCTTGCCCCATCCCTCCCTCCTTCCTGAACTCTATTTCCCCCCCCCCAGCAGTGCAGGGAGACAGGGAATGGGGGCTATGACCAGTTTGTTACGGGTTGTTTTTGCTGCTGCTTCCCTTTCAGGCAGAAGGGTCCATCCTTGCTCCGGGATGGGAGACAGTTCTCCATGAACTTCATCAATGTGAGTCCCTCCCACAGGCCACAGCCCTTCACAAACTGCTGCAGCATGGGTCACTCTTCCATAGGGAAGGACAGTCTGGTTCCCCACAGGGCCACAAGTCCTGCCAGGAAATCTGCTCTCTCCATGGGTCTGCAGGTCCTTGGCAGGAGCTGCTCCACCATGGGCTTCCCACAGGGTCACAGCCCCCTCCCAGGCACCCTCTTGCTCTGGTGTGGGTCTCTTCCACAGGCTGTGGTGGATCTCTGCATCCCTGCCTGGGTTCCAGGGACACAGCTGCTCCACCAGAGTCTCCACCATGGGCTGCAGAGGAATCTCTGCTCTGGTGCCTGGAGCACCTCCTCCCCTCCCTTCTCCACTGACCTTGGTGTCTGCAGAGTTGTTCCTCTCACGTGTTCTCACCCCACTCTTCTCTGGCTGCAGTTATAACTCTGCAATAACTTTTTCCCTCCTTTAAATCTGTTATCACAGAGGTGTTGCCACTCTCTCTGGTTGGCCCAGCCATGGCCAGTGGTGGGTCCACCTTGGAGCCACCAGGGATTGGCTCTGCTGGACATGGAGGAAGCTTCTGGCAGCTTCTCACAGAAGCCACCCCTGCAGCCCCCGCTCCTGCTGCTACCAAAGCCTGGCCATGCACACCCAGTACACATCCATTTCTGGAGCTGCTGCAGGTTTGATTCCTGAGTCTCTCACAGGATGAATCAATTCCTGTTACTGGCAGTTACACTTTCCAGTCTGAATCATATATTTGCACCTCTGAGGCCTCACTGGGCAATCAGATGGAAAAGCACTGATGCATTAGCAACAGTAGAAGGCCATGGGATTGAAAAACTCTGACCCATTTAGATAAAATATGGCTTATATTTTATATATTTATAGCTCAAATAGGCCATCCTGAAAACAAAATGTGAGACCAAACTACCAGAATAATGGTATGCCTCAAACTATTTATTCAGACATTCCTATCAAGTTGCTCCAGCTCCCATTCATGTTAACTTGCCCTTAATATGATCCTTTTGCTCTCTATACCTTCCTGAGGCAGGGACATGGGAGGGAGGTGCTGAGGGCTTCTCTCCAGTACCCAATGACAGGTCAGGTGGGAATGCATCAAGTCCATTCAAGTGACAGAATAGATTTAAATTGGACATTAGGAAGCATTTCTTTACTGAAAGAGTGTTCAAGCACTGCAGCAGTCTTCTGAGAGAGGTGGCCAGTGTCCCAAGCCTGTCAGTGTTTAAGAGACAGACAGACTTAATAATGATCTTTTACTCTGGTCAGCGCTAAAGCTGTCAGAGAGTTGAACAAGATGATCATCTTAGGTCACTCCCAACTGAAACAGTCTAGCCTAGTCTCTTCTATTCCTTACCAGCTAGCAGTTTTGTGTGGAAATGGGCACAAAGCAGAATTTTAGATGTGAACATTGTTGGGTGGTTAGATCATTCAAAAGGGATGTGGAAAACACTTCTCTGCTTAGCCTGGTAGAGAGGACATCAAGTCACTTTGGCTCTGAGCACTCTGATGCAAAAGTTGGTGCAGGTCTTCAGTCTGGGCTTTGTGACCTATTCAGGAGTAGTCAAGGGTGTGAGAAACTATATCGCTCAGAACAAGGGATCATCCTTTTTGCTACCTGTCTAAGATACAGATGAGCAGTACTGTTTATCCAGTGAGCAAAGGGTTTTCTGAGCTGATGGAAATCTTTGGGAGCCCAGCTTTCCAGCTGAAAACATCCAGTTCCCAGGAAGTTTATAGTGAGGTGTTGAGATCATTCATCAAGGAGGCGGTTTGTTACCTGTAATCTGCAACAACCCAGAGCCCTGGAACTGGACAGCAGCAATCCTGAAAGAGTTGTGGTGAAGTTTCCTAAGTACTGAGAAGACACTAAGTCAGCCAAAGTAGCAAATCTCTACGGATTGGAGTGGAGTGGAGAGGAGTGGCAGCAGTAAGAAGGTCATGATGACAACCCCTGAAGCATGCTGCAGCACAGAGGAGCTGTGTCAGAGAGGCTGTTGCCATGACGTTTCTTTGGATAAACATCTGGAGTCCTTGGGCTTACTGACGCGTGCTGCTCCAAGAGCCAAAAACTCTTTTACTACTTTAATTGAAACCCTATTGCTTAAAGAGCATACAGCCCCATCTCAGCTGTGAAACCACTGCCTTAAATGAGTGTAGCATCTCTGAGAGGAGGCATCCTTCAAATGAGTTTCAGCCACACTTGGAAAAGAAAAATTATATTGTGGTTTAATCTGAAATGAAGATTCTTGTCCTTGGCTTCTAGAGACCATAATTTTGTCCTCTGGAAGGTCACTTTAGAACAGTCTGATTTTAGTGGCACATAAGCAAAACAACTGCCTTGGCCCCTAGACTGTGGGTGTGGGTAAGAAGCAGAACACATTTTGCAGTACACAGAGGGAAGGGCCCAAGACTGACTCTATGAACCTGCCTTTTATTTTGCTTTGCACACTAAGTCAAAAACAAAAACAAGAAAACAAAGCATCCATTTATTTCAGCTCTAGCCTCCAGAAGCATACAACCTTTTTTTCTGTGCTGTTTATCTCTTTGAATATCAGCTCTAAAGTGACCTGTCCCAACTTTACAAGCACTAGACGTCTCTGAAAACTGCCTTCTGGGGATCAGGAGTCAAACAGTAATGCACATTTTATAGGAAGCACCTAATCTTGATCTTAAATGAGATTATGAGACCAAATTAATAGCTGCTAGTTAGAGTCCATTAATAACCTTAGTGGTGTGTGCCATGCAAGTTTTAATAGGGTTTTCTGGGAAGGACATAGCTCTGTCTGTGCCACTTGTGAACTGCAATTCAGAATTTTCTGTAGCTTTGTCCCACTGGTATTCAAGCAAGAGCAAAGCTTTGTGTGTGCTCTAAGTGGATTTAATTCAGGTGTATTGGAGAAAAAGCTGAAGAGTAGAAAAGACCATTTACCATTAGAAGAGCAGTTCATCTTTCTCCTAAAATACTTTCTTTATTCAAAAGTACTTTCACACAGGGAGTTCTGTGTTTCCATTACACCTTTGGTATGTGTCTTTGATTTTATCAGCTTGTGTCTAATTTCTCTGTCAGGGTTTGGTAAACTGTTGACTGTTCATTTAACTCAACAGCTTTGAAAACAATTTTGAATATTGTGTATGAGTCACTGTATTGAAAGAAAGAGGATGAAAAGGAATAAGTGTGGAGGAAAAAAGGAGCTGTAAAATGTGAAAAGGGAGACAGATCTACCAGTATACATGCAGCAACCCAGGGGCTTCTCCTGGAATAGTGCTCAGGGGTTCTGCAAGGACAGAGGTCAGTCAAGTGCACTTTGTCACATCTGTGTCTAACAACACAGTTTATGGGAGCATCTGGATTTGGCAGCAGTCTTCTTGTCACTAAAGAACATTGGTCTGATGCATGGCAAAATTTTCAAGAAAAGGAAGAAGACAGATTCACCAACAGTCAGCAAATCTTGGTTCCAAGTTCCCACAACTGCAGTGTTCCAAAAACTGGGTGCCCTGTAGGGCCAAGCCATGAGTATTCACGCTCATATTCCTGACAGAAGGTAATCCAGAGTACTCCAAATTTTCTTTTGCTAGAGCAAAGTGAGGGTTCTCTCATCTTTGAAGATGTAGTGTATTCTGTGTAGGTGGTAAACCACTGCTTGTGGCTGGTTTTCTCTCATTCTGATCCATCTGGCCAAAACATGTTTCTGCCTTTCTTGCCTGCTTCACACACACTAAGACTAAATCCAAATCCTAACCCTGCTTCAATTAACCTTCACCACACCAGTTCCTTTCCTTCTGGTTTGATCACCAACATTTTCATCTTTAACCTTAAGGATCTTTTTATATGTATTCATTGGTCAGCTATGTTCTTCTCCTTGCAATGCTGGCTCCCTTCACATTCTGCCCCCTTCCTTCTTGCCTTTTCCATTTTCCTGTGCTACTGGATGTAGATCACATCCACTGGATGTGGATGCATATTTATCTTCTGTATTGCTGCTTACATTGCTGCAAGCCACCTGTTTATTCTAGGGTGACAAGTCTGTGGGATAAAAGGGAGCAAATTGTGGGGCAGTTTTCTGGACATTGTTATCCCAACAAAAACATGGATTTAGAAACTTGGGTAGCAGAAAGCAGCTCATCATGTACTGTGAGTTAAATCAGCTGATCACAGTGACCCTTCTAAGTTCTTTTAGGCTCTTGCATTTTATTTATCTGTACAAGCTCCATCAATGTGTTTTTGCACAGCAAAATGTCTCCTATCTCCAAACATGATGAAAAATTCCACTCTAAGCTCCTAAGTAAAGATTTCTTCCTTACTTGCAGAAAAGGTAAAGAGATGGCTACTGCTACCAAGCAAAAAGTATTAAAGTGTTGTCTGAGGCAGAAGGATTGCACTTGTTTCTATGGACCTTGAGGGATCAATGGGAAAAAGAAGCTTAAAGACAGATGACAAGACTGAAAAAAAGCTAATTGCCTGAAGCAGTTAAGCTAGGCTAAAGATGTCCATTGGTGAAATTTTCATCCCAAGGAAATTTCACCCCAGGGAAACCTTAGTCCTTAGTATATTTTTAAGAAAGGGAGAAACCTCCAGGGAGGAATTCACAGAACAATTTGGGAATCTTAATTCTAGTGAACTGCCAGGACCAGATGGTGTTCATCTCAAGCTGTGAAGGATCTCAGCTCCAAAACTGGAAAGCATGCAATATATTCCTTAAAATAGGAGTTCTTCCTGGTTGCTGTGAAAGTGTCACCAGGGAGCATCACTTTCAGAATGCTCTGAAGAGTGACCTCAGGAGCTGCAGGTGAATGCACAATAACCTACATAGAGGGGAAGCGTTTCAGGCCAGCCAAAATGGAAACATATGCTTAGAAAAACAGAATTACATCATCTGACCAACAATATGGTTTCTGGTGAAAGCCCTCAGCTGGTCTGTGATGTTATTTGAAGGTTTCATTTTAAAAATTGGGAAGAAAGATCTGGCATATATCATCCAGGTTTCTAGGCGGTTTTGGTGATGTTTTTAACAGAAAGTCCTTTGTTCTTGTTAGACAGGTAATTTTTTGTTCTGAATTAAATATTGGCTAGGAATTAAATGTTTTAAGTCCTGGCTGTGTTTTGAAATGTAGGTCACCTAGCAGCAGCATGCAAAGATCTGTGCTGATATTGCTCTTCACCAATTCCATTGGTTGTTTTAAGGCTGAGTTGAAGGTGTGGTCAATATATATCACTATCCATGTTAGGAAAATCTAGAGGAGCTTACAAAATGTAGAAAGTCTTATTTAATTCCTACTACATTTTTTCACTTCAGTGAACAAAATCACAGGTAAATTTTAACTTGTACACATATAGAATCCTATAGGAATACTTTTTTTTTTTTTTTTTTTTTTTAACAGAAATGGCAAAAAAAACAAGGAAGATTTTCTTCAGAAGCAGATGTTTAGGAGTGGTTATTGACAGTGGTTCAGTCTGCTACACCTAGGCAAGAAAGAGCAATGAGAAAGTCTTGCTTCAGGTACCCAGGAAATGAAAGCTATAGTCACAAGTAGCAGCAATTTGAATATCCTTAAAATGAATGAAAGGAAATAATTCTGCAGAATTCAGTGCTAACAGCATATCATAAAAATTAATATCTGCAAGACCTAAAGGATTAGATCATTCTGTTACCATTAACAGTTCTGCAGCAGACAAATTATATGACCAATGTCAGACATCAGATCCTGGGTTATAAACTGCACTTCTGTAAAGTGCAGGGAAGAAAAATACCTCCCACAGAATTGTACAAAAAGAGAAGCATAATTTTATTTGGACAGAGATTATCTTCCTCTGATACAGAAGAGTGACCTGACCTGGTGAGTTAATACACAACTTTGCTGTTGAATTCTGATGACCCATCTCAGACTTTTATATTTCTGAGGAAGGCAATGCCTGTCTATGGGCTTGATTGTTTGCATGTGTTTGCTCATTAGACACTGGTATTTTATGGAGAATGGAACTTCAAGTAAAGTCAAATGAAATTGATGGCAATTTGAAATATTGGCTGCCTTCTTTCCCCTTTTTTATATTTTGTGTAGTTTAAAAAAAGTAATTGCATTTTATGCTTTATGGCAACGATTTAAAAAGTAAATGTAGTCCACTTTACTGTGTTTTCATTGGGATCCCAAAAGTAAGCTGTAGTTATTTCAGAGTCTGAAGGTCAATTTCAGCTTCATAATTTCACAATTTTCCAAGACACAGAATTATAATTTTATATGTAATAGAAAATGTAAAAGTAGAGAAATTGCTTTTTAAAATGAAGCTGAAAAAAAAAGAGAATAATTTATTTCAAACATGAAAGTCACCAATGTCACTGCTATTTGCTATTGGGAGTCTGATTGCCCTTTTGTTCAGGGTAGTGCAACTTCCCACTAGACTTCAACAAATAGATCTTTTATTTTTTTTTCCTTTATTTCTTGAGAGAGAATTATAAGACTGTTGATGTAGTAACACATGTAGTGCTTAGTTAACGCATGGTAACAGACATGTAACAATTACTATCATTTTTCTGGTATTGAATTATAACTGCTGAGATCTGATAAATACCTACTGGAACCAAATCTTTAAACAGCACATATAATTGCTGAAAGCACTTAAAAGGTTTATGAAAACACATGTGATATGTTATTATACAAACATTTGGTATTTAGTCTTAGTTTAAAGTCACCTTTGAGGACTCAGCAACATCTCTGTGTGTTTTTATATACACCTGTATATGTGTGATGTAAATACTCTATATATACAGATGTGTATGTACATGGCAAATACACATTGTAAATACCACCACACATAGTTTAAAGAATGGGTTAGCAGGGGGTTACCTTTGAGATTTTAGGACTGAAAGAATCACACTTTGAAGGAGAAATTCCAGCAAAATTCTTTTCATGAGTGACACGTGTACTCCGGACCTATACACGCAGTTTATTCTCTCTTCTAGAAGTGCCATTTGTCAAAAAAAGCAGTTAAGGACAAAAAAGTCCACAAAAACCTTACAAACCATTAGTTATAGGTTAGGTGCTCATATGTGCACAGCTCCTGGATTGCTCTGTCTGGATAGCTAGGAAGACAATGATCCAAAGCAGCAGGAGTCCCTGATGTGATCGTGCATTAACCAGTTTCTTTATGTCTGGGAAGAATAGCTAATTAGTGAACAGAGACGTAATTGTGCCTGATAATTTTTTTTTCCCAAAAGCTTTTCCTTCTAGAAATGAAAATTGCTTTCTCTGACCTAACAGAGTAAGAAATCCTTAATATTCAGTCTAAGCAACTAACCTATCTTGGTGGCTAAATAAGAAAGCTCTGCAAATAAATCATGTACTATGTTTAGAGCACTTCTGTCTGTCATGATCAAAAGTGTTGTGATAAAGGTAATGGATTACCCCCTTTTCACTTGCTGTAATCACTGGGAGCATCAGCAGCCACAGGACCTGATGTGACCAGTACAAATGCAAGCCCTGCTATAGTCGTGACTCTGCAAGGCTGATTTTCAGGCTATGAGGAATAGTCTGTGTGGATTAGTTGGTTTGAGGCCCTTCTTTTATTTTGAAATCCACTCTGAAGTGCTGAGCATAGCTGACAAACGAGCTCACACAATCTGGGTGTGGTTCTCCAGGGTTTGGGAAGAACAACCACAAAGTTCTCAGGGAAAATATTTTTTGTAGTGCTGAGTATCCATGAGCCGGTAAATTATTTTGGCTGGTTTGTTCATGCCAAGGGTGCAGTAATGTGCAGCCAGAGTCAAAAAGACCTTGCTTGCCATAAATGAGAATGCCATGACTGGGGATTTTTTTGCTAAGATTTCCTCTGGGAGACAGTGGGGTATTGTTTCTCCACTTTATCCTTTCCTCTTGATCTTGTCAGTTTGGGGGCAGAGAAGAAGACAAAGAGTGAGAAAGAATAAGCAGAATGCAAGGAACAGGTCAGGTATTTAATACATAGCCAGGTTTATACCAGGAAAAGGGAGAGAGCCAAGTCATTTATGTATGGCTCTGGATTCCTTCCAATGTTTCTGAAGACCAGGAATGCTGTTGTTCACTGACACAGCTGGGCCTCTGCCAGGGAAGGGGGCAGGCAGAGGAGGGTGTGTGTGTGTCTTTCCCTCCTCAGTATAAGATATGTCTTCTTTGCTCTGCCATTGGCACTGCGTGCAACTGCATCTGTTTGCAAAATAACCATCTCCCCTGTGGAATGACGATGTTGTTCAAATCCCAAGTTTGAAGGGATGGGCTACTGCAAAATATTTATTTTTGTTTTGCTTTGTGTTTTGCTAAGGTTTGGCTTTGCGGTGCCCATGACTAAATGTTCTAAGTACGTCTTTTGTTCCTCTAATGGCAATGTCTGAAATGTTCCCAACTAATTTTTGTTTGCATATGACTACAGATGATTTTTGATTTCCTTCATTTGATAGCGTTTATAAGGGTCTGATCTGATCTCAAGCTTTTCAAAAATATTTTGTCATCCTACAAATAGTCCCAAATAACTCTTGTGACTATTTAAAACACAATAGTTTACAGTACATTTAATAACTTATGAAAGTAACAGGTTCCTTTTAATTTGCCACTTCTATGCCCACAGGCAGGTTTTTTAAGGTTAAACGTGTGTATAAATATATATAATAGCTACATACAAATACACATCTTGGCTATAATTTTAGAAAAATGAAACATTTATAACATTTGAGAAAAAAAAAACAACAGGCTTTTTCAGTGCTGTGGTGTGCTAGGTGAGCTCACATGTGAGCAGTGGCTCATCTCTCACTCACACTCGTGTTCTTCCCAGCACTCGCCACCTACAGCCTGGATTAAGCCACTAAAGACAGGCATGGGCAGGCAGCAGTGTGTTGGCTGGCTGGGCTCCAGGGGCCATTCCTCATGGAAAGCAGTGCTTCATCAGGCTCCCCTGTGCCTTTTGGGAGCACACACATTGTGGTGTGTGTTGAGTCAACATGTGGCTCATGTTGAGTCTGTTCCTGTCTCCACTCCCAATCCTCTGTTTGACTCTGTGGTGGGGAAGGTGACAGGCCTTTCCTTCTGCCTTGGCCCAGGTATCAACCCAGTGCTCAGAAAATGGGAGAAAATACTCCTATTAATGTCCTTGGGGGACTGCATCTTCCCTCAGGCAAAAGTGTCTTTCCTCATGTATGGGCTAGGAGAGCCTGGAGAAATCCAAGGTTGCCTAGATTCAGGAGAATCAGGCTCTATTAACTATGTTGTCACTTTAAAATGGCCAAAAAGAGAATTTGGATCTATCTGAACAGGGTTTCTTTATAAGAAAACCAGTCTGGGTGAAGCAGCATTGCTGCCCTTGCCCAGTCACAATCAGGAGGGCTCAGAGAGGCTGGATTTTCTATCTGAATTTACACTCAATAAAAAGAATCACTTCCTCTTTTAGTAGCAGTTTCCTATAAGGGTAGTGTGTACAATATTCCTGTTACATAGTAATGAAGTGGGATAGGCCGTATCTGGATAGTATTAACGCACACACACCCATATACTAAAAGCAAACCCAAACCTAATGTTAATGAGAACACTGTGTTGAATGGAGATCTCAGCTGCTCTAGGCCCTCTGATCAAATGAAAGCTGAACTTAATGTGATGAATCTGCCTCAAAATCTCTGCAGAAACCCTTAAAAGTCTTTGTTTTAGCAAATAGGGGAGTGATGGCTGAGATTATTAATGCCACTGTGGCCAGCAAATTTTTTCTGGCTGGAGTGCAATACAGAAACTTGTCTCATCCCTTGCTGCCCAAGTAAGTGATTTGACATTCAACAACTCTTTGGAAGGAGGCAAGCTTATAAAGAGCTAAGCAGGATGATGAACAGCACTAGCAGATATATGAAAAACACCAGGAAAATTGTTTTTGTGACTATTTAGAATTTTGAGGATTCCTCAGAACCCACACTCTGTTGCATTTGTTCACCTTGCTAGACGCTCTATTGGAGGCACACTTGCTTGCATCAGCTCCTTGGCATGGGTCCAGCTGTGACATGAAGCACTGCTTCTCCTCTGTGGGCAAGGCCAGCTGCTCCTGCAGTCAGCCACACCTGGTCATTAGTGAGCACTTTTGTAGCCCTAACCACAAGGCACTGAAATTTACTTAGTGACAGCAATGTTTAATTTTACCTGGAATTGCTTCAGAGCTGGAAGTTCTGTGGTGCTTACTAGAGCAGAGGTGATAACGTGAATTCTTGTTTCCAGAGAGAAGCACCTGGTGTGACACTAGAGTGTTAAAAGGCATAGAAGAAAGGGGAATTAGGAGAAGAAAGAACAGGAATGAAGAAGAGCACTTTGAGTTTATTCACTGTATTGCAGGCAAAGTTCATAAAATATTCAGCACTTGAACTCTGAGTATGTGGTCAGAATTTCCTCTCACTTCTGAATGACCTGCTGCACAAACATTGGCTTGTTGACGTATAATAGCTGCCTTCAAACAGGATATTATTCAGCTCTCTAAAATAATCTAAAACTCATTTGAAATAGCCAGGTTAATCCCCATCACCTGTGAGTGAGGAATAAAAAATAAATTATTCACAACCCATTACTTCCCTAGTAAAGCAACACAGATTTTTGTGACTGTTAATGTGACTGGAATCAATTAAACTGCTGTGCATTCTTTTAGAATCTTAAAGTATTTTTAAGTTTTGTTTTAAACATGGTCAGTGGCATACTTTCCCAAATGTGAATTCACAATATGTGTTTTAAGGTGTTTTGGACCAGTTAAGACTTGTTTAGAATATAAACCCATTAAAGGTAAAATGGAGAAATATTTCATTTTAAAAAGAGGGTTTGGCTACAAGAGGCTTGCTTTTAGCTTAAATCATACCAAGTGAGCTGGTAAGAATGATGAGATGTGGATAGATTCCCAAAGCTTACTGGAAAGAAGCAATTGCATATGGTTAGTTTATAGGAGATAAAAGCAACATGGGTCATAGTTGTACAGTACCAAAATCTTTTCTCTTGTGAAGAAATATTGATTCAACTTATTTAATTTAAATCTTAATTTTTTATCCTTAGATAAATGGCAAACAGAAATGTGCTGTGAAGCAAACCAGCTCTTCCCCTGTATTTTCCCTGCACTGTCATCAGGGCTGGATCACCCACAGTCAGGTTTTCCACCTGCCAACAATTAAGTGCCTCTTCCTGTAACCTACAAAAACCCTTTAAAAGGTATGTCCTCCCAACCTGTTTTTTTGTGTTTTTACAGTCCTTTGGAGGAAGACAGAGCACAGAAGTGTGCTAGAAAAACATTTTCCTGAAGAGGGAAGGCTGAAAGGTCAGTTATTTCCCCCCCCCCCAACAAAAGGGTGGAGAAGTGGGGGTAAACAATTTGGTTTCTAGTTAAAGGCAATAGAAGTTCACATTTTTATTTACTTTGAGATTTCCCCCCGTTTATGGAGGTGACTGCAGAAGCTAGCTGACCTCTCTGGAGGCCCTCTGGAGATCAGGTATCCTTGGCAGCTCCAAGCCTTTTTTGGGGCACATTCCCTAGTAAGGTGGATTTCACAGTTACTGAGAGGGTCTCAGTGAAATCATCCTTTTTTCATGAAGGGAAAATGCTTCCTAGGCAACCCTCTGAGGCTGCTAGGTCTTCTACTGGCTTTTCTCCACCATTCCTGACCTTGCTGCTTCCATCTGTTCTCCAAAATGTGCTTTTGAGAGGTGAAAGGGGATACTTTTGTCTGTGTATTTTGCTGACAGTGATCACAGTAACAGCTAATACCACAGCATTTAAAACATGATTATTCCAGTTGTGCATTTAACAACCTTCAAAAACAATATTAGAATATTTCTTTTGCCAATCAAAAGAATATAAGTTCTTGTCAGACAGCTTTGGAAGCAGGTGTGTAATGTGCTGGGTCTGAAAATAAAGCATTTCATTTGCAGCCCGGTCAGCCAACAACGCTGTGCTGAGCTTTTCCAGTCCTTCATATCCCAAAAGGGTGTTTCACTGAGCTAGCAACTGGCCTTGGAGAAGGAAGGACTGAAACCCAAGAGACATTGACTCTTTGCCTGACCCTGGCTCAGTGGAGCAGCTGGCATTGGCTAACCAATATCTGCAAATAGGTTTCTCTGGAGCCACCTTCTTGTTCCATGTATCTCATAAGATTATAACCACACCTAAACTAAACCAAAACAATTTAGCATTTTTGGAAACACTTTTGATCCACTCTTTTACCCTACAAAACCCTATTGCTATTAGTGCTGGAGAGATGTCAGCAGCTGGCTGAGTGAGAGCAGTTGCTTATTTTCTTATTTATTCCTAATCATCTTGGCTTCCTTTGGTTTGTTTTGAGAAGGCAGAGGGATGTAAAGCTCACAGGCACCAAAGCAACTCAGTTTGTGGAAGGCCAAGTCATTTCCATGACTTGGAGGAGCACAAATGAGGAGGATTGTGTGGGGAGAGAGGTTCTGGCCAGGTAGCCCATGTGCTACCAGAGCAGACTACAGACAGCAAGATGACAAGAGAGAGCAGTGGTCAGTGCCTTGAATGTTGGCCTTTCATGAGGGATAGTGGTGAATGGACTGACAGGGAAAAGCAGTGTGTTTTGTGGTGCTGGGAGAGGGAGGATGCAGGTGAGCACAGAGGTGGTGCCAAGGTGGGACCTTGGGGTAAGCAAGGGAAAGGGATGTGAGGCAGGATTATTTGATCAAGAATAGGTGGCTTTCATTGAAAACCTTTGTCTGTTAGCTCTGTTAGAGCCAAGTCTTCCTAGTGGGTTTTACCCTCAAAATTTCAAAGCTTTTCCATTAGAATTCCCTAAGGAAGCTGTCTCACAGAGACACCAAAGGTTCCTGGGCAGTAACACTCACCTGCCAGAGCTCTGCACTTCCTCTCAGTGTGCTGGGCAGCTTATGCCATGCTCCTTACTTCAAAAAGACTTGATCCTTTTAAATGTGTCAAACACACAGTCCCATATCTGACAGTCAGTTATTGATCCCCTTGATCCATACTGTTTTTCTGCAATACATAATATCAAACTCTGAAAAGTAGGTGTTGGTCTCTCAGTGTCTTGGCTCAGTCACTTTACCACAGAGTCCCTCTTGCATCCGACTGTGCTGATGGCTTCCAGGCAGGTAAAGTCCCTTCAACAGATAAAACAACTTGGGAAGCTGAGTTTCAGCTCCTGTCTCCTACTAACAGACCATGGGTCAAGAAAGTCATGGTGTGTTGGGTCTGTGCACAGCTGGGGTTATAAGCAGCATAAATGATAAGTGATACAGATGGATTAAAGTGAGGTTTGCCCTCATCTTATGGCACAGTGCTCAAACACAGCTTAACTAAATCTTGGGGTCTCTGTCTGCAATCCCACAGCTTTTGCTTCAGGATCCTCTAGAACCTCAGTGATGTTTGTGCCACATCTGCCTGGGTGTTATAAATAACTCTGTTCTGGAACCACTTTGGTTTTGGCACCTTCTTGAAATTTTCTTTTAATTTTATATTCCTAACAAATTAGTGTTGCCATTGCTTTTAACGATGCTTCCTGAAGGCAAAAACTATGCTTTCATTAGGGTGTCTGTCAGGATGACATCTTGCCAACTTGAAAACTCTTCTGTTTGTTAAGGGTTCTTCTAGCACAAACTCATTTTAAAGAGTTGGGAGCATGGAGAGAACAGCAGCTGCAGAATTTTTTGTCAGCTGCAGAATCTCGTTGCAGAGACATGGTAGCAGATAAGGGCAACAAGGGTGGGAAATCCTACATGGAGTCTTAACTCTTTCCAGACACCATACTACTGACAATTCCAGATTGCAGCAAATACTTTAAGTGACATGTGTGATGTCACTGTGGTGAATGAAAGCAGATGAATCTGATCATAAAGCCATGTATCTGCTCCAGGGGGGTGACTAGAAACAGTAGAACTTCTTTTTAAGCATGTTATACTAGAAACAGACATCTAGTAAGGGTTTGGGGCATTTTTACTTCGCCAGGTATTATTAGTTAACAACTGTTTTATGAGACTTGATTTAGGGTTGGTTTTTTGGTTTGTTTTTTTTTTTTTTATTTCAACATGTTTCTCCTGTGTTTGTGTAACTGAAGGAAAGAATGCAATGGAATTGACTTTCTAGAGTTCTTAGGCTGAGAAACACAGTGGCTAGAAGAAGCACATGTGAGCACATGTGTACATGCTTGTACCCAAACAGTAGATAAGTCATTTTTCAGCTGGATCTGATTAATAATTAAAGCTATTGAATGACAGGGACTGGAGTATATTGTGAACAACCTCCTCCTGACTACAGGTCACTTTCTTTTCTGATAGGTATGGCACCAAATCTCTATTGTAAGGACACTGGAATTCATTCAAATGATCAAGGAATGAACTTGTTTAAATCAATAAAATAAGCAGGCTTTTAAAGCTGCATGTGAGATGCTTCTGAATGCTGCCCCTAAGCTTACAGACTGGGAAACAGGGAACATCTGATAGTTCATTAAAATGTCAAGAAAGGAAGAAGAGGGATGATAAGACAGGAAAAAGCAGGGCTACAGTTGTTTTGGTTAGCCCCTGGGTTGCAAACTATTCAGTGTGTTGTTCTGAAAAAGTTTTCAAGGGAAGAATTGACCTCATCTGTGAACTCTGTGACCCTCAGTGATAATCACAGGGCTGTTGTGAGAGACAAAACTCTTAGGTTTCTTTTTTTTTTTTTTTTTTTTGCAAAACAACACAAATGATGATGTGTTGCTCCCTGAAGGATGAAGTGTTGGTAGAAGCACCTACCTGCATCACTGGTAGTGGATTGGTGAGAGTATTGTTATAATATTCTTGTGTTTAAAACAAGAACTCATTCCTATGGGGATCTAAAACTACATGCTTTACCTTCCACAGTTTTTTGGTCTTAAAAGTAAGCAAGGCCTGCAATTTATAATTTATGGCCATGTTCCAATAAACGGTTTGCATTATTTATTCTAAACTTCAGGTATTAAAAGAAGAATATTAAAAAGGAGGAGGGAGTCTCATAATTATTGTCATTTCAGTGTTGGCTTTCATTAAAGTTGAACAGGTATAGTTATAGTGTTAGTAACAATAAAATAGGAAAGCAATTAAAAAAGTCATTCCAGCCTTGTCTGTCCTGGGATGATACATATATATGTGTGTGTGTGTGTATGTATCTATGTATACCTATATACACACATGTATTGTTTGCAGTAGGTTGACCTTAATTCTATTAATGATTTTAAAATTTGCTCATCCTGATATCCCCCAAAGGCCAGGATTTCCAAAAAGTTAAAGCTACAAGTTTCTGACTGACTGCAGCTGACTCTGCCTGCATTGAGGAGCAAAAGTAATCAATAGTGAGAGACCTACAATCTCCATGTACAAGAAGCTCCATGAGCTGGCAGAAAGCCCTAGAGTGTCTTTTTTTGCTCTCACAATCTGGAGAGTGCTCTCAGTTTCATAGTCAGAGTGAGAGCCATAACCAACACATCTGCTCCTTAGGCTGACCTCTGTACAACTAAGTTTTTATAAAGGAAAATTAAAATTATCACATTGTTCTGAATATAGCGTGCCCCTTTTTTGCTTCTACTCCATTGCAATTATGTGGGTGAGACTTATCTACTGTAAACTGCAGCTACTATGCCTCCCATAGTTTGAGGACAATTTAATTATTTATTGGTGTAATGGATCTTAAACAGAGGATCCAGTCTTATTTGAAGCTTGGTAACACTGAGCACTTTCATTTTCTGCTTTCAACTGTATGATTACTGCTCAAGTGCTTTTTTTGTGGGAAATTCTTCATCCCTTTTTATGTGAACATAGTACAAAGATCCTGGTCTATCATCAAGTTAATATATGAGAGATATGATTTCAGCTATGTAATTTGTGTGCCTGAAGGAAATAATTTTCCTAGGAGTACCAGAGGCAGTTCTAGGCAGGCATACCTAAAGCTTACCTGCACTTTTTAATTTAAAGGTAAAGAAAGAAGGCAGTTGAGGGCAATTCTCCCCTTAAAGCTGGTACTTCAAAGGACAGGGTGAAACCTTTCAGGTCAAAAGTCTCTCAGGTCTCATCCCTTGTGTGATGATATGTGTTTATTCTTGAAATATGCTTTACTTTATATGTAAAAATATATGCAAGTTTGTATACATCTATTTGCAACAAAAGATATTGGAAAGGATGAAAGTCTATGGATTTCAGATAATGAAACTGTAAAGAGAACATATCACCCAGCAGTCATATTATCATCACCTCAAAATAAAAAAAAAAAATCTAAAAAATCCAAAGCAAAATGTTTCTCATATCTCTTAGTCTTGACTTAAAACCTAGCTCTGGAATTTTTCAAAGGCTTCTATTAGTAAAAACTGGTTCTAACTTTTTAGTCCTCTAGTAAGTTCTAATTTCTTCATGGTTTATCTTAAGAAGTAACTATTAGAGAGCCTTCACCATGCTCATCCTCTGGGAAAAGAGATCACTGCAACCTGAGCTTCCAGCCTCATCCTGCTTCTATGCTGAGTGCTGTGAAATGTGACAAGTACATTTACAGTGCTTTTGAAGGGTGTATAAACTAAATGAAGACATAAATGAAGCAGCTGAATGAGTTCAGAGAAACAGCCCTGCTCAAATGAGCCCCTGCCCCAGTCTTGGTTGAGTCCTGCTGGTGGTTGGGTCAGGAGCAGGGGGGGTCTGGGCCAGGCAGGACCCCATCACTGCATGAGGCTGCTGCTGCTCCTCTCTGACAACAGTGCCCATTCACAGGATACAGAGCACACAGCTTGGGCTTGGCCTACCCAGCCTAGGATCTGTAGCAATCTGGCCATTCAAACTTTGGCTGCAGAGGCTCCTCAAGGAATTGGCTAGGTTGGGTGTGATGCTTGAGCTGGCCTGATTGCCTGTGACCCATATAAATTGCAGTCTCAGCATTCCTGAAGCACACAAAGCTGGAAATCACTGTATCTGCTTCTAATGAATGTAGGCTCTGTCCACACTTGGCAGGTTTCTTTAGCTCTGCTGGTTGGACTAATAAAAGATATTATCTCTATGAGTTTTACCTTGCTTATACCCTGAGATTATCCCAACTGTGCCACTTGGAGGTCAGACAGAATAACTTTTTGAGATTAGGCAAAGCTACACTGATATCAGAAGAAATAACCTGAGAATTATATTCTTAAACCAACACAAAGCTTAAGGTCAGAGAGTGGGTAGTTGACAGAGCTTTGCAGTCCCTCAGGGTGCTCTGGTTTCATTTAGTGACCCAATGCACTGCCAGAGGCTTTCTACCAGTGAACTCCTTTGGCATCATGCTACGCAGTGTTTGTTCCTGAGGTGTGTGCTGTGCCTGGTCTAGGGCAGGAGCTGTTGTTTCTTTTATAAAAACCTGCCTATTTTTGCTGGACTTTGAAGTAAGCTGGTCTTAGAACAGTACTGGCATGATCTCTTGAAAGAATTTCTGTGGACTGAGGGGAATTTTGAATTTTTGTGTGCATTTGTTGCATGGATTTTACCTCTCTCTGTTTCCCACTTGCTAAATCATAACAAATAGAGGATTGTGTTTCATACTCTTCACTGACTCAGTCATATTTTCAAAAGCTATTTATTTTTAATATAAACAAACGAAACAACCTGCCTTGCCTTTTCATATCTACAATCACCCCCTCCTCTCCATGTTTGCAAAACACTGCAGCAGCCTAACAAAATACAGTGTGTGGTGTTTCCTGCTGTGACCCAAAATACCCACTCGTGCTCTGGCCCAGCCGTGCAGGTTTGCTGCTTTTGGCTGTGAGCAGTGAATGCTTTGTGGCAGTAAACTATTATATTCCATAGACACACATTATCCTCTCCACATCCCCTGCCAAGGCAGCTTCCTCTTGCAAAACTTCCTTTGTCATTTTCCCACATCTTTCCCATACTTTTTTTTTTCTTTGGTTTCCTCTTACCCAGCACAATTATCTGGTGTTTTGAAATGCAAAACCAGCCCACTGCTTGTAAACATTTCTTTCTTTTTCCCTTCTGCTGCACCTCTGTTGCATTTGATGTTTGTAAGCTCTCTTTTCCTACATTTTATTTGTCATACCTAATTTCTGACACATCTGTATCCAGAGCCATGACCTATTTGTGCTATTATTGCATTGCAGCCTTGTTCAATACTTTTTTCGTTTCTGTCTTTGCCCACTTGATCTTTAGTAAGAAGCAGTGGTTTTCAAGCATTACAGTAATGATTGTGCTTAAATGTACAATATTATCTGACTTGGAAATGGTTGGATTTCCAGGCATGTTCTTTCGTCAGGATGTATGTCTCAATATTCTGGTAAAAGTCCTTTTAGTACAATGTGTCATATAAATGACATCCTGCTTTTTCATCCCATGCCAATATTTGTTTTCTGTAAAAAAACAAAACAAAACAAAAACAAAAAACCAAAACCCCCCCCCCCCAAAAAAACCAAACCAAAAAACACCAAAATAACACCCCCCCACACAAAAAAACCGCAAAGAAAACCAAAACCAGCTGTCAGTGCTTGCTTATTGCAAGTTAGCAGTAGTCAAACCTCATACAGAGCAACAACTTGTATATTCTGTTATAGGTAGGATATGAAGTTTTTGCAGGCATGCTCTCCTTTGAATTGAGTTAGGCATTGGAATGGGAATTAGTGACAAAATAAAATAATTTTTCCTATTATGGTGAGTTGTGGAGGTCTAAGACATGTTCAGTCCTCTGCATAGGAAGGGGTGTGGGAGGACTGGCCATAGACAGGGGAGCTGGAAGTTGCCTGTGGCACACTTTCTTGAGGTAGTCAGACATCAGGTTTCACTGGTGTTTTCCCAGTCCTCTCAATTTATTTATTTTTTTTTTTTTTTTAATATAGCTCTTTAAGTTACCAAAACAAAACCCAAACTTCTTATGTATTACATAGCTGCTGGAGTAGGGAGAGTATATCAAGCATGTGTAATAAGTAAAGGGAGAGGAGGAAGAAGAGTGACACAGGTGTAATCACAAATATGTTCCAAATTTGGATTTGGAATAACATTTTTATTAATACATAAAATACATAAATTAGTCTGCAAAATGTATAATAAGCATGCAGATTGAAAAGGCAAACCAGCTCATTTTAAAAACCTGAAATATTTTGTGAAACATGGGGTTGAGTTTATAAGTGGTGGGAAAGTTAATTTCATACCAATTGTCAATTGATTGCAAAGAAATGGTGTTACAAAGCCTGTAGATACAAGTAAAAAAAGCAAACAAAAAAACTATATGGACATCACACAAGTCAGAACTGTTTTACTCAGGAATTCTGAGCAGAAAACAAATCAGATTGTAACACAAATGCCCTCCACAACTTCAATTAGGCAGTAAAACCAGAGATCAATGACAGGAATGCCCGAGTCCTGGCTATCTTACATCCTGTGTCATTTGGTGCTAAAGCAGAATGAAAATGTGTCAGTTTGGATTATTCTGTCCACTCCTCCGAGTTGCAGCAAGTAACACAAGGTCTTTTACACCAGCAATTTCTACACAAGATTTTTATTGCACCTTTCCTGTGAATTGTGCTTAATCTTAGAAATGGGATCCTGGATTCTGGATCCCTGTTTCCAGAGTGGTGAGGTGCCCTAGGAAATAAAAACTAGAACTCCCTGTTCATCAGTTTTGTCCCATTCTGTTACAGAGGCCAAGGGAAGGCAAAGTGAAGTGGGTTTCTTTTGGTGTGTGCGGCAAAGCCCAAGCAGACATGAAAGGGAATTGAAGCCCTGCATTAACAAAATCCTTGCTGGTTTTACTGGCAGGAGAGGCAGAGGGAGAGGCATGCCATGCCAGCAGTATTGTGCTGTAGGGCCTCAGCAGGATCTGGGGTCACTGGGAAATCTGCAGAACTGAAAGTCAGCACATGCTCCCCGCTGTACTGTGGTGTTTATGTGTGGTGGGGATGACAGTGTCTGTACACACAGACTGATATGCTGAGTGTGCTTGCCAGAAATCTAAAGATTTTGTACTTCAAGGCTTCAAAGGTTTCATTCCAAATTACCATCCATGTGTCTCAGGTCACAATTTGCATTTATTGACAGACTCTTTTTGGGAGAGCTGGGTGGAAACTGGAGGTGACTTGTGAGGACCAGAGTAGCTTCTCCTCAGCAGACCCCAGGTCACAGGGCAGGCACAGGAGCAGATGCAGGCAGGCACAGCCTGATCAGCCCTGCCTGCTCCTGAGTGACCAGACAACCAGCCTCCAGCTCCCCCCACTTCTTCCTTTCATCACCCTGCGCTTCCATGGAAAAATAATTTCATGCAAATTTTAGAAGAACATTCAGTTAATCAAAACACAGCAGGCTGCCAGCGCAGCCTGAGCAGAACGGTGCTATCGCACACCATGGCACTTTCAATTCTGCTGCTTCATTCTCTTGACAGAGATATTAACAAAAAGAGGAAACAGGCTATTACTGTGACAAAGGCTTTGACAGCACAGGGAAAATGGCACGTTAACTCAGCATCAGGCAGGCTGAAGCTGGCTGGTAATAACCATGCTCCATTTATGGCACTCAAACCCTTTCTCACCGCTGTGTGGGTGGGTTTGTCTGCTGTGGAGCAGGGCACATTTATCCGTGCACTTTTATCCACATTTTACCCACCTGAGTATTCTGACATTTGTACCCAGATCCCCAGTTTTAATAGAATGGGATATTAAAATATCATCTTGAGCCTCCTTTGTTTCAGATCTCAAACCCTCTAAGTAACACCCACTGATGTCTGGAGGAAGCATGTCAGGAGTCACACTCTATTTAATGGATGGGAGGGCTCCTATTTTAAGGGGGAGGCAGCTTCCGCTGTATGTGTAGAAGCACTGTCATCTGATTTTACTGCAAGCAGATGTTGGACTGTGCTTGACTTGGAAAAACCCATGAGGCTCAGAATAAACTACACTAATTGAGGTCATTTGATAAACTGGGTGTATTTTAGTTACTTCAAGATCCAATTCAAAGTTGCAACAAACAAGGATCAGTTTTATCCGGGTCTCTAAGAAAGCTCAGGCCATTACTCTATTCATTTCTCCCTGTCTGAGACCCATTAATGATCAGTGTTGGGGAGGCTGCTTTGTTTGGGTTAGGATTAGGTTTAGGGTGCTTTCTCTGTGCCAGTCCCACGCCACGGGTCGCTGCAGCAGTAGCACACCTTAGGTAGCCCTGACACAGCGATCTGTCTGGCAAACTCCTGTCATTAAATTGGTCACAACATGAGCAGTTACAGTTTTGGATGGTACTCTGGCCATTTTTGAGCTATGGCTTCAATTGCTGCTGCTGTTCTCTGGAATTTGATATTCAAAATAATTTTCCTGACCTCCTCCCTCAGAGTCTATTTAGGTCCTGAATTCTTTAAGCCAGGACCTGCCCCTCTGCCCAAAGAAATAATGGGCTCACTGGGTTCTTGATCAGTGTGAATAGTAACACAGAGATCAGCTTTGCATAAAGGTATAGCCTCTTCTGTTACATCCAGTAATAAAAAAGGGAGAGACAGACAAGCCTTGGGATGTTTATCAAGTTTGACACAGCAATAGTAAAAAAAAAAAAAAACCCAAAGATTTACAAGGTCGTGATCATTGGAGTGTGTCCAGCTACCCAATCTTTTTGAGTGAATTTCCTGGAAAATAGAATAAATGTAAGCAACTGGTAAGTCTCTTTCTTTTCCCTTAGTAATTGAAATTGGTCTAATTAAGTCAATCCAAAACCAAGCTGCTGGCCAGACCCCTCTTCCCTTGCCCCTTATTCCTGCTTCTTCCCCTGGGCAGGCACTGATGCAGGGATAGACATCTTGAGATGTGGTTCAAGGAGCTGATATGTCTCAAAATATATCCCTGGCCCCCAGCTGCTCATTCCTGACCCCAGAGTCGCCCTGTGCTCAGGCGAGCAGAATATTTCTGTGTCCATCCAGTGGACCACGTTGGGAAACTGATCCAGCTGAAGAATAAACAGGGAAACATAATGCATTCTTCTCCCAGGTGAACCAGATTCCAAATTTGATATGCTGAGCTGCTGAGAAAGCACAGTTAGGGGCAGAACACAGGACAGGGGCAAGAATGAGGTCATTAGAGAAGAGGACAAAGTGCACCTGAAGACGTGGATTGAGCTGTGTCCTTGGAGCTACAGGCAGGTCTAGGCTGCAGGGGAAAGTAGGGCATTGCCACAGCTCTGGCTCATCTCTGGACCAGAGGGGATCTCATGGAGCAGCTCTGTGAGCAGACACAGATCTGAGAGACCCAGTAATAAATAGTTACATGCTGGGACACCAGGTCTTCACAACAGCTCTGGATACAAACAGGGAGGTGGTGATGCCACTTAGGAGCTCCAAATAAATCCCCTTGTCTCCCTGGCACGGCCTGGGAATTGCAGCTGTGGGATTGGTGTATCAGGACTCCTGCAAGGGGGCAGCCATGCCATGCCATGCCATGCCATGCCATGCCATGCCATGCCATGCCATGCCATGCCATGCCATGCCATGCCATGCCATGCCATGCCATGCCATGCCATGCTCCCAGCTGTGCTCAGACAGAGGCTTTTCTGCTGTCCCCATGATGTCATGGGGAGCTGCTGTTCCTTGCTTGGGCACACAGCTGGTGGTTTCAGTGTGTTTTCTTAATGCTGTGAAGCAAACGGGAGAGAAGGTGATCAGATAAAGGTTCAGAAAACATAAGGAAGGTATAGGAACAATCTTGACTACAGATGGGAGCAGATGCTTTGACTGAAAATCTGGCATTAAGGTCTCATGTGGTTCCACAGCCTCCCCTGTGCCCCCAGGGCGCTGTGGGGCAGCACTGGGCAGCAGGAGTGGCTGTCCTCACTATCTTGGCTCCCCAAAGACATCTCAAGGGTTTCATCAGCCCTTGCAAGGAGCTTGGGCTTGCAGAATTTTTGAAAAAGGAATCAAAAGGCTGAAAATTAGGTCTTGCTTTCTTTTGACAGCTATGCTAGGTGCTGGTGTTGTCCTCTTAATATCAGCCTACTTCACCCCAGCACATCATCCAACCTAACAATCAGGAAGCTCCAGCTCCATGTAAGAAACCAAACCAACCAAACAAACAAAACTTTTAAAGTTTTGAATGTCACTCCTAAGAAAAAGAAGTTTAACTCAGAGGTAGATAATGTTAACGACTGTAAAATGACAAGAATAAAAATGTAGAAGCCCACAAGATGTATTTTAATGTGAATGTTTATCTGTAAAGTGAGTCAAGGCATTTTCCCAGACTGGTAAATTCAAGAGAAAACTAATAGCATTTTCATTTTATCTAGTGTTTACCACAAAAATAAAATATAGCACAGACAGTATTGACTATTCAGAAATATAGATGCAGCCATCAATATAGGAAGAAAGATTGGTAGGATACTTGTCTCTTGAAAGTTAACTTTAAGTGGCTGCAAAATTTTTAATGATGTTGACATTCAGATGGTCACAGAGAAGCTTCAGCACAAATGTCTTCTGGAGATGAATGAAGCTGCTTATGATTCAGAAATATTATTTCAGCATATGATAGGTGCTGTTTTCAGACACCACATCAATTACACCTTTTTTATGATAAAGATTATCCTCACAAGCAAAGCAGAAAGGTTATACAAACCATCAACCAAAAAAAAGTCTTTATATTCTGAAGAAGAAATTATTGTGTCAAATGAAAGAAAAAAGTTTACTGAGGAATTTTATTTTACTCTGGATGAAAGTTTTGGTTAGCTATAATAATTTCTCTGCTAGCAAATATATTCTTTCTGCTTTACTGCTGACACTGCCTCCATTATTTTACTTCCCTGACCTTCAACTTCAGACTTTGTATAGTTTTGCTTTCCTCTGCTCCAGGTTGTTGCAGAAATTGTGTGTCTGCTTATTTCTGGTTAGTAATCCTGTGCCATCTGGAGCATGTTTCATTTTTTATGTCTCTTATGTCTGTTTCTTTATAAAAAATTAGCAATTTAATCATACAAAACATAAACTCTGAGTGAGTCCAGAGGAGGGCTGAGGTGATCAGCATAGGGCAGGAGCACCTCTCCTGTGCAGACAGGCTGAGTTGGGATTGTTCAGTCTGGAGAAAAGATGGTTCTGTCAAGGCCCTATACCACCTTCCAGTACCTAAAGGGGTATAAAGAGAGTTGGAGAGGAATTTTTAGCAAGGTTATGCAGTGCTAGGACAAGGGGAATGGCTTCAAGCTGAAAGAGAGCTGGTTTAGATTGGATATTGGGAAGAAATTCTTTACTGTGAGCATGTTTAGACACTGGAACAGGTGTCCTAGAGAAGCTGTCGATGCACCATCCCTGAAACTGTTCAAGGCCAAGTTGGATGGGACTTTGAGCAACCTGGGATAGTGGGTGCATCCCTACCCTTGGCATAGGGGTTGGAATCTTTGGATCTTTCAGATCCCCTCCTGCCATTCTGTGATTCTCATTCTGTGACTCTATGATTTTAAAGTTGTTGAAAGAAATTGCCCTGAAAGCACTAAGCATCCATTGTCCTGCTCTGCTGGCTCAGGGTTACCAGTGCAGGAGGGTGTGAGGTTTCAGAGGAAATGGGAGCAATGCTGCCTGCAACCTTCACCCCAGCAGCCAATGCTAGAGGGTTTTGAGATGCTCATTTTAGGTGTGTGCAGTAAAGCTAGTCTCCTAGCCTCCAAGAAACACTGTACCTGTGGTGTGAATATGGCCATCACAGTGGGAAAATGCCACTCCTTAGGATAGTTTGCCAAGATGCAAAGAGGTGTACAAAATTGCCAGAGCTGGCATCAATGAGAAATCTTGCCTTGAGGTATGCCATGAAAACCTGCACTGAGCAGCCAGCCTATAAGCATACCAGATAATGAGCAATTGGGGTGCATTTTGGTTTGATTTGTCTTTCTGGATATTCTGTTTGGGGTTTTTACACAATCAGAGCATCTAGAAAGGGGATTGTATGCTTATGGTCAGGCAAGCCGTCATTTACATGATTACTGAAATTATTTCTTCACCAGTTACTTATCTCACCAATTCATCATTGTTTAAATTTTAATTCAGTGACAATGTAACCTCTGGAAAACACTGCTTGCATCTATAATTAATAGGTTGTTATGCTCTGTGCTTTAAAATTTGATATACTTCCCTCAAACTCCATGAAGAAATGTTTCATGTGATCTGTTTCTGAATTCACAACACATGAGATTGGCCTGCTAAGTTTCATACAAGGAGGTTCATTTGTAGGGAGATGCAGATCCAGTTTGCTGTTTGCTGTCTAACACGATTTAGCCAGAGCAGCACAGCCCTCCCCTTTTCTCCTGACAGCAATTCTCCCTCCAAAATGAGGTTCTGGCAGTCTGCTTTTGTACAAAGTAGACTCAAATGTAATTATGCTGCTATGACAACTTAGAGCAACTCACAGTCCTTTTTCTTCGCATCTTCATAGTGCTGCTACAATAGAAAGTGATTCTGTTTTTTCTTCTTCCAGGATAAATAGAAATACAGTGAAGTCCAAGTTGTACTGGTATAAGGTTGGGGTCAGTCCCAGTATATTAAACACTTGTCTCTTAAAAATAATGTAATGAAAAGAGGGAGAAAATGTCAAGTGCTCGGTCCCCCAGCTCTGTCTTAACAAAGGCCATGTTGACAACCTTGTCCACACATCTGCATGGGGAAGGAAATTTTGTCTATTTGAATATCCATATGGAAAGAGAGCAGCCACGGCCACATCTCTCCCTGCCTCAGCTTTTCCAGGAATAAGCCACAGGAATACTTCAGAGCCTTGGTTGCAGTGTTTAGTCCTTGCACAAGAGCCTTGTCTGTGCTCCCATGCTCCTGGGGCTGGGATGGGTAACAGCCCAAGTCACTGCCATGGGGAGATGCCAGCAAGGGAAGGAAATAAAACCCAAAGAACTTCTCTGGACAGTGCCTCTGAAAGAAGGCAGAGAAAGGAGCTGGGCTCTGCATGGAAAGAGCCAGTGAGGAGACACTGGCTGGAAGGAGCACGCTGGTCACCCAGCTTACTGTGAGGATTGGCTGTTCTGGTGGGAGAGCATCTCAGGAAATGCTTGACAGCTGAGGAGTGTTTTATAGAGAGTGGGCACACTTTCTGTTCCCTCCTGCCTGTGTCCTTGTAGGGCTCTGAACCTGACATCTCCTGCACTGAAAGCAGAATCTCTGCTCTAACAGGCGTCAGCTTCCCCTTAGACCTTCTCATCCAGCCTTTGAGGCAGGCAGTAGAAAGTGTCTTTCGAGGGTCACCTCAAAATTTGGAGCATGGTGCAGGCACACTAAGGCAGAGTGCCTCAGGCCAGGCCTGAGGGAAGAACATGTGCTTTCACCATCAAGATGTCTCCGTTAATTACTACCAAAGCTTGAGGTTTTCCATGTGTTCACCTTCGATGAGTTATGTCCTGCAAAAAATCCTACGTGTAGCCAACATAACTTAATTCACAGTGACACCCAGGGAGCTGTGGAGAGGTGCCAGGGGTGTGATGGAGAGCATTTTAGTTTCATGTGGCTTCCTGAAGCTCTCTAGAGCACATTGAAAACAGTCCAGACATTTTTTTCTTTTTATTTAGGGTAAAAAAATATTCCATTTCCAGCTGTGAAAGCAACTGCATAGGCCAGAACAGAAGGTGTTTGTGGTAAGAAGACACACAGGCTTAACCAGACTATTTTGATCTTTTTTTTTTCCTCCCTGAATTCTCCAGGGAGGAGAGATGTCAGCATCAGAGGTCAGGAGAGAGACCCAGGTATTCTAATTTTTTTCTTTCTGAGCTGAGCACTGGAAGAAGTAGGAACTTCTATTACTTGATGTCCCCTCTGTCCCATAGGCTGTGACCTGAGGTGAGAAAAAGACTGTTCCCAGCTGGTGTGGCTGAGAGAGTGACCAGACCCCGTGAAGGGCAGGAGGGAGCCCATGTCCCTGCTTCTGAAACAGGTCCTGTCTAGAAGCAGTGACCCAAACCACACAAGTACCAGAGCCCCTGAAGTCCCATCTGCTTCTGCCTCTCCACCACGCAGTCCCCTTGCAGTGGAGATGAATTCCCCGGCTTCTCCCTCCCCAAAGCAGCCACCCAGAATCTGCCAGGTCAGAACTGGGGGTAAACAGGGTGAGCACCAGGGCTTTAGGGGGCCACAATAAAGCCTCAAAAACAAGCTAAGGAATACCAAGAGGTAATTTTTGGCTAAACTGTGTGGATTGCTCTCTTGCCTGTGCAGGGCTGTTTCTAAGTGTAACCCTCCATAGCTCTGGAGCAGAGGTGGGACTTAATTCCTTAGACAAGGGAACTCAGACAGCCACAGTGGGTCTGGACTTCTGTTCTGCTCTCCCCCCTGAGTGCTTGGCTCTAGGTGATCCTGGGTGCTGCAGAACCTGTGCCTCCTCCCCTGCCTTCACCCTTCAGCTGTCTGTCAGCATGGGCATCCCCTACACCCATGGGTGGCCTGGTAGCTCTGACTTAGAAAAGCTGCTTTCAAAATGGCATCTGTCACCCTTCTGCTCCTCTCTCCCCTGCCTCAGAAATAGAGAATAGACACCACTGCAGGTGATTTCCCTGTCTCATTTTGACATCTTTGTGAAGTGACGCTGTCAGATATCTTTCCTATGAAGAAACATCTCCTTTTCCACTTGCTTGACATTTCAGTGGATGAACTAAGAAGATTCTGGCCTTTGTTTTGATGAAGCAAGACAGATTTTCTGTAGAGGATGGTCGCCCTAGAGCTCACCACAGCATGTGAGAGATGTCTTGTCTGAAGCACAGACCTAAATCCAGCTCTTACAGCACAAACACTGTTTCTGTCTCAAGCCCCATGTTTGCTTCTGCATGTTTTCTGACCTTGCAAAATGTTCCCTGCTAAACACCTCCTGGCCCAGATCTCACCTTTGCTTTGGTGGCTCTTTGTCTTGCTGTCTAGACTTCCTGTGTTTTGCAGACTGAGAGTTTGTCTGAGACACTCATGAAAGCTGAGACTGACCCTTGACAAAGTAATACTGCTTGTGAGAATTGTCCATGGCTGAGTGAGGTGAATCTGGAGGGGAACTTGCTGTGGTTCCATTGACCCAGTGGTCAGAGATTGACTGCTGCAGCCTGTCTGTTGTGGAGGTTCCTGGAGAACCTTTCCTAGGGGAAGTCTTAATGCATCTCCATATGCACAGCAGCTGTTCTTCTCTAGGCAATCAGTGTTCCCAGGCTCATTTTATATCATGTCCCTTTTACTCCCAACCTCCCTTCCCTCTTGCACATACTGCTCCCTACACCTCCCTATTGCCAAAGAGATATCCCTACCCAACTTTACAGCTCATCCTCTTTGTTCTCAGCTCTGAGGGTATTTTCCACACAATCCCTGTGCATGTCCACTCCCTGTCTGCTGTGCTGCAGCTGCAGGCAGAGCTGCACCTCAGCCCCACACATTGGCTGCTTCATCCTGTTCACATGAATGATTCCTCAGAAGTAAAACTCCTGTTTTTGTCTGAGATTAGAATACCTGAGCATGTTCATTACTAAAGTGCACCACATTCACAAGAGAAAGAGACATTTGAAAGCTTTATATTCTCACAGTCATGATCCGTCCACAGTCTTGGACCATCAATCATATCCCTGCAGAGTACAAAACAATGCCCAATGCTGTCCCTTGTATTTATTTTCTGAAGATGTTAATGACTGTGGGAGCAAAATGAAGTGGTCCTTCCCTGAGGAGATAATACCATTTTGTTCTGAGAGGCAGGTCATAACAGATGGGATATACGTGCACTTACTTTCTGTGTGCACTTCTCATTTCTCCTTCCCTGTTTTTTTTCAGAAGCAAAGTTAGGAGAGACTCATACCAATTGATGGTTGACAGCAAGACAAATATTTTCTGTTTTGAGGGGTTTGTAAGAGAAGAAATGGGAATCACACTCTTCCCTCCTTCTCTGCAAAATGAAGTCTCTCACAAAAAACCTTTCTTCCAGATGATTCTTAATCTTATCAATAACAATTTGTAATCAATGAAGTAAAAGCCAGCTGATCCAGCATCATATAAAGAGCTTGGAGCTCATTGGAATTGTAGTTTAGTTTCCTTTGTTGGCTTATATAGTAGTTGGACAAACAATGTTTCCCGGTTCTGATTCCATATTAGATTCTATGGCTCTGTATTTCACAGCTACCATAAAAGCAGGTGCTGCAGTGATGGGAGCCATATAAGATAGATGATAAAAATATTGTTGCTGAGCACTTCAGGGTGTACTTTGTGTGAGAAGACACTTAATCTAAAGAATAAGGGATTGTTAAATTTTACTATATAGCATATGCAATACTAGAATTTATTAGTCTGTTGTTCAATACAGGAACTGATGTGCTGTTTTGAGTATTTTTTTAATCCATTACATAAAAGAAGTTCCCAAACTTCCTGACTCAGTTTTCCTGTTTGCAATATGTGAATACTGTTGATATTAAGTGAAAGAGCAGTAAATTAAATAGCAGAATAGATATATAGCACACGGATGGAGCAAAATTCGTGTGTGTCTTTGAAAAGAGTTGGGCTTTCCCCAGACTAATAAAGGACTGATTTATAGTAAGGTAAGGGCAGAGAGCAGACATTGCTTATTCCCCACATGTTTGAGGTTGTGCAGGAGAGCTGTTCAGGGTTATCTGTACTGTGGCACTCTTCAAGCTGCCTGTAACCAATAGTTAATAACACACTATCGTGTGGATGTCCAAGCCTGAGACAATTCAGTAACTCAGTCTCAGAGGGCTGAGCACTCGTTACTTTCCATATACAATAATAATTACCAGAAAATACTGACAACCCTTTTTTTTTTATATGTATGCCATCAAACACATTTTTGGATTTTTGCATTTATATTCTGTTTTAAATTGACAGGTTTAGCCCATAGCGGCTTTCAGCACACTAGGAGTGGAGAGTGCCATTTTTTTACCTTCCTGCTGTTTGAGGGAAAAGCAGTTGTTCTTTACACAAAGTCTCTATAAGTGGCAGCTTTTAAAGACTTCCTTGTGTGATGTCTGAATTTTTAAAAGTTTTGAAGTGCCAGGTTTTTCTGCATAAAAACTGCTTATCCCTCAATAGCAAGAACTTCAAACAGTTTGCTGACAGCACACAGACAGCCCCAACTTAAATAACTTGAGTTGCTTCTCTTGTCAAGTGGGGGAGATTAAGGACAAAACCCTACAATGATGAAGATCATTATCCTGTCTGCTCCCAATCTCTACACATCTCCAGGCCTGACCAGCATTCCCCTGCCTTGCAGTGAGTGTGCATCTCTGTTGTGCAGATCCATCTGCAGCAGCAGCAGCCTGTCCCTCTGTGCTCTCTGCATGCTGGAATTTGACCCAGCCAGGAGGCAGCCTGGTGCTTACACATGGCTGGTCGTTGTCTCACACTGCTTCATGCTGGCTTGCAGAGCTGAAGTGCCTACTTCACCCATTTTGGTGTCTGACACTAATTCATCCCTCCTTCATGCTCCAGAGTAGGAGAGCACAGTCCATTTATGCTCTGTTAAATTTGCACAGGAGGCAGAGAGATGCATTTTAATTATTTTAATCTCTTTGTGTGCAGCATAGAGGTATAGTGTATTGATTTTTCTGTTTATTTTTTCCATCTCTGAATGAATAAAGCTTTTTTACTCAGCAGCTGCATGCTTTTAACCTCAGGCTCTCAAATATTTGTCATTTCAGTTGACTCTTCCCTCCAACTTTCACCTACCTGTTTCATATCTTGAGGATCTGCCTTTACTGGAAATGATAGTCAGAGACATAAAATGTAAAATACACATTGATATCATGATCCCATGGTTTTTGGGATCTGAAAGGAGAAAGCCACTATGGCAATAGGGACCTGCAGCAGATGGGAAGTTGCCCGCTGTGACTGCAGTGTGTACCTTTGGGAATATAGACCCTGATGTCTGTGTAAATAGTCTGCTGTAAAAACAGTACCAGGATCTGCAGCATCTCTGTCTGTCTGTCCATACCTGGTTTCTACCAGAATAAGCAGAGACAACACAGGCCAATAGTCATGGGAGAGGAATTTTTATATTGAGAGCCTTTCAGATGCTGTTCTAACACAATTCCCAGCAGCAGGTGCTGGTAAGACACAGGTGATCCTCCTGTGCCTTTCCATTCTGTCAGCACTCAAGTCTGGATGCACACACAGGCAGTGGGTGTCAAATAAGCATTGCAGCCTCACTGCAAGCTGTTTGTCTCTATTTTAACATGGTGCAAACACTGGATGTCTAAGGAAATGGAAACTCCTCTCTAACAACTGGATTAGTCTCAAAATACTGTTTGTGTGGATCCCCATTTTAGAAACCATATTTTCACCTGACTCACAGGGAAGTCTGCTGCATTTTCTCTGTAGATGGAGTCAAGATAGGCACCTTCACAAACCTCATGAAAGTTTTACTTAGCAGGCAGACCAAGGCTATCACTAAACACAGAAAATACTTTTGGAAAGGAGTAAAAACACTGTGAGGCACGACACTGGAACAGGCTGCCCAGAGAAGCTGTAGCTGCCCCATGTCTGGAAGTGTTCAAGGCCAGGCTGATGAAGCTCTGAACAACCTGATCTAGAGAAAGATGTTTCTGCCCATGGTTAGGGAGTTGGAACTAGATGATATTTAAGGTCCTTTCCAGCCCAAACCATTCTATGATATCTTCTGGTTTTTGTGCTAGTATTCCACACTGAAAATAGCTGATGGTCCCTGCCTGACTTTTTGGCCCTCTGCAAAGCTCCAGCAGCCTTCCTGCAAGCTGTAGCTTTAAAACTAGGTAAAAACAAGCAGCTGCAGCCTTTTGGGCTTATTTGGTAGCAGCTGTTGCTTGCCAGTGTTCTCTCTCTCATCTTGCAAGTATTCCTGTCCTTTCTTCCCCTTTTGGCTCCTTTCTAATTTCACTTAAATGCCCTCTGTGATTTAAGAGAATGGGTCATGAGAAAAAGAGGACACAGAAACTTTCTTTCCAGCACCCATATGTGGCAGTGTGCTGGGAAACCTTTGTTCAGCCCTGTCAGAAGGTAAAGATTTGTAAAGAACTGCTGTGCTTCTCTGCTTTATCTTCCTCCACCCTGTGCATGCCCTGGGATCACTGGTACAAAGGTGGGTCCATGAGCAAAACCTTCTTCCCTCTGAGCAGCCTGGTCTAGTGGAAGGTGTCTTTGCCCAGGGCAGGGGAATGGAACTAGATAATCTTAAGTGTCCTTTCCATGATTTCTCTCCTCTTTCCTGGCAGCCCCATGTGTAGAGAACCCCCATCACAGCCATGCCAGTGCCAGCTCAGGGGAAATCTCTGCACTGGCAGAAGGTTGTTCAGTAGCTCCTTTCCTTGCCAAGCCCCAAAGTGTGCCAGTCACTGGTGTAAGCTAAGATTTGAAATGCTTTTCCTCTCTTTCTGCCAACACAACATATGAGATGGTTGTACTCTTTGTGATATTTTAGTAGTTAACAAACATGTGCATGCTGTAAGAAAAATCTTCCATGGAAATGAGATGGTGTGTAATGTATGCCTTCCTTTACAACACCTTTTAAATTATTTTTCCTTTTTATTATTTTCAAGAAGTCTGTGGAACTAGAGCATGACATAGGAAGATAAGCTGAGAAGAGCCAACTGAAAGGAAAATCTTCGAGTTTGTGGCTATTGGAACAGAAGGCAAAAAGGTAGGATTGCGTCCATGTAGCTGTTCATCTTTCACCCATTCACATTGACTGCAATGGGACTGCTGGCTCTGTGCCCCTGCCTGTTGGACCCTCACTTTCTAAAGGTGGAAGGGGACATTAAAAGACTCTAGAAGTTCAGGGAGATGGAAGCCAGACTAAGGCAGAGTTTAGCAGGCTTGTACTCCAAATGGTTTGGCTCCAGGAAAGCAAGCGAGGACTCTGCATATGAGTTGGCCCTCTCCAACTCTGTGTCACTGTCTCTTTGAGACCAGCCCAACTTCACCACCAGCTCACACATAAACACATGAAAAAGAGCAAACCCTGCATTTTTTTGCTGAAGCAGCTACCTGCTTAGTGTTCAAAACAGTGGCTTTATTTCCATAATGTTAGATGGCAGCATTGTAACCTTTAACAGCGCATGAATCAAAAGTTGTCAGCTTTTCCTCTTCTGCCATGAGCCTTGTGATTCTTGCCGTGTGCTTTATTTTCTTGTGGTTAGCCCAAGCTTGCTTGCAAATTTTTCCTGTTTAGAAATGTCCATCATTTCCTGTGGTCTTTAACAAGAGGAGAATGCCAGCCAAGGCAGGCAGCCTCTCCACACAGCTCCTTGCTCGTACACACTGAGGTTGCTCTCAGTAAACAAGGTCACTGCCTCTCCCTCTCTTGGTGCAAACTGCAACAAGACTCTGCTTTGTGCCCTTGTCCTGGCATGAGGGGGGTACTGGGAGGCTGGAGGGGAAAACTGGCCTGAAAATATCAAAAAACAAACCAATTCCAAACCCCAAACAACCAAAAAGAACTCCACAACTTTTTTCACCAGCTGTTGAAAAAAAAGTCTTATATACTTATGTGGAAATTTTCCTATTACTGTTATTATTTCAGCTTGTAGTTGGCTATGGGAACATTTCCAAAGAAACCAGTACTCTGGGAAACCTTTTGTTTTCCAGAAAGGCTGTTATTCAAAAGCAATTAACATAAAAACATTAAAATTGTCCAACTCTGGAGACAGAAAAATGGAGGAAGGAAACGTGAGAGTGTGTGTGTGTGCATGCAGGAGGGAATACTGCAGTCTGGTGTCTGCAGAAGGAGCAGACAAGAGCACTTGGGTCAGTGTGGGATGGGTGCAATTGCCAGGGAGGGTTGGGATGGTGAGACCCCACACCTGTGGGATGCAGGTGAGGTCAGCTGGGGGCCGAGGGTAGTACAAGGCAAGGAGAGGTGTGGGGCAGCAGGAGTCCCAGGAGGGAGGGTACAGATACCCAAGTGTCTGTCCATTCTTCAGGCCTGGTATGCAGTGTGTATTATGTGCTTTGGCAGCTCTCAGTGCCTGTTGTCGCGAGGTGCAGCTGCTGTTTTGAGACCAGGCTTGTGCTCGGCAGCTCAGAGCAGTGCTCCCAAATCCCCTTACTTCCCACTGACAGTGCTTGGTGAAGGCACTGAGAGCGGCAGTGTTGAGGGGTTTATTTTACATTTCTACTGTGCAAGTTTTTCCCACCATTTCATCAGTGGGTTTTGAAACAGCTGGCTGATTTCAGCCTCACTTGAGAGGGCAGAGGGTCATTAGATATTAAAGTCCTGTCTGCTTGTGTGGAAATGGAGTTCGATCAGAGGGAGTTTCCAGATGCCCCAAGGCACATCTCCCTGCCTTTTTCAAAAGAGCACAACTATTTTAAAGTGTGACCTGCACCATATGCAGCCTGAAGTGAGCTGTTTTCTCTTGCAAAGGTGGTGCCATAGCTGTAAATGTACAGATTATCTTTTCAGGCCTTTTGATGTTTCTATCAATTTTTCCTCCTCCTATGTTACCTCATCCCTGACCTTGCTCACATCCATATGTGTCAGTCTCAGCCAGACAGAAATGTGGAGATCTCAGTCCTCCTCAGGGGGGAACCAGGGGACTTGGTAGTCAGCTAGAGGTAAGGAGTAGTCAGCTAGAGTCAGGGAGTAGACCTGTGGGAAGGAGAAGTGGCATTATTATTGGGAAAGTTCCATTCACTGTGACTGGGAGACATGAACTGGAGTTGCTGGGGTAGAGTGGAGGGATGCAGGAGTGGATGAAATATCCCAAACTAGCTAGGATTCCTGAGATCAGTGACACTCAGAAGAGCCTACCTGAAGAGCCTACCTTCTGTCCCAGAAGCAGAAATCCACAAAGACCTTTGATAAGTAAAAGTCTGAAATGCAAAAGCTTGTTCTAAACAAGACGGTGGTGTCACACTCTGAAAAACCCAGAGAAGTGGGGCAAAAAGCATTGCATAAAAAGGCAAAAGGCATGTGAATAACAGGGCCTGCAGAGCAAAAACTTACTTTAAGGAAGGCTCAGGGCAGCATGTGGTGCTGGTGGAAGAAGAGGAGGCATGTGGGACTGTCCTTCTCCTGCCACAGAGGGAGGCTTTGCAGGTTTTCAGGGCAGTGTTTCTGTGCTGGTGTTTCCCTGTAAGTCTTCCCTTCCATTTAAAGGGCAGAAAAAACTTTTAATAGATCATCAGTAGTTGGTACAACAGTGTCCCCCCACTTCCATCCTTCTGTCTGTTTCAAGATCATATTTTAATTGAAACAAGATGATGTAGGCAGGATGAGTGTCTATCAATAGCTTCCAAAGTGTCACCTTAAAAGTAATGTATATGACCCAGTTCAAACACCAATATGAAGAAACAAAAATTGTTAAACACATAGTCCCATTAGACACAGGCATGTCCCCTTGTAGATTGTTTTAATCTTTGGAAGATACTTATTTATGCTGGTTCCAGGAAATGATAACATACTTTCAGTTTTGGTGCCCAGGAAATGCATTTTGATAAGAGATTCCATTCATACCACATGTTGTATTGTCACTGAATTTATGGCACAGATAATATGCATGCTTACTAGTTTCTCCTTCTTTCACGATTTTCAAAGAGTTTAATTTTTGTATTCTATTACCTGCTGTGCAGAAGAGATTTTGTTTGGGATTTTAACCAAATCCTCATTTAAAATATGTAATTTTTGATGGTATAATATTCTAGGTTGATCAAGTTATTTATCTCAGAGAGCATTTAGCATATTGTAGAGGTTGTGAAACCCACGTAGGGTGTTTAAACTTCCAGTTTCATTTATATAACACAGTATTTAAGTCATCTGAGCCCCCAGAAGATTACCTGTATAAGTAGCAAAGGCAGGCAGGAATTCAGCTTTTGTTATTCAATCTCTTTTCAACATATGAAATGCATTTCCAATAGCTGGTTATGTAAAGCAAGGTTTATTGAGATTATATTTTTCAGCACTTGACTCTCAGCACTGCATATTTCTCATTCATATTTGCCTCCCTTTTTGAGGGCTTGTATGAATCATTGTCACAACTAAAGTTCTGCAGCAGCCTGTGTATTTTGAGGAAAATATTCATTTGAAGAATAAATATGTTTTCATGATAAAAAATATGAAGGTAGGGATGGATTATATTTTAATTGTGCTTGTGCAAGCTTAAAAAAATGAAACACGGATTTGAAAACTTTATCCATAATCACTGAGCTTGGTGCAGTGTTACTATAGATAGCCAGTTACCATTTAGAGACCAATAACAACAATGCTGTGTTTACAGAAGTTTTATCAAAATTAATTGCTCATGTGTTCTGTGAAGCTGTAGGAAACTATCCTATACAACAAGGGTGGCTTCTTGCATACATGCGTAGAAATTTTCAAATCTTTTTACACCAGGCAATGGTCTGGTTGGAAAAAATTTCCTCATTGAAAGAATGATTAAATACTGGAACAGGGTCCCCAGGAAAATGGTGGAGTCCCTGGAGGTATTCAATAAACAAGGAGCTGTGACACTTTGTGATACAGTTTAGGGGGGATGTAGTGTTCAGTTAGACTTTCAATTGGTTGGACTTTATGATCTTGGAGATCTTTTCCAACCTTAATGATTATATTGCTTGAAAGTGAAGTAGTTACTGCTTTGAGGTTAATAACACATTCACCAGTCATAAATGCATACTACAGGCCTTAACAATTGAAATATAGGTGTCTTTTGTTTTGTTTTGAGTTTGTTTTGTTTTGCTTTGCTTTTATTAAGCTGACTGGTAGATTTAAAAATACCACTCCAGTGGAAGCTGTGAGTTTTAGTATCCTAGGCAGTCTCTAGAAGGAGAAATCATAGAGCAAGCATGACAAGATGGAATATAAAGTTGCCTCCAGCCACAGACAGCAAACAGTTTGTTTTGATAAGGTTTTTGGGACAGGCTGACAGTTTCGTTCATTGACTTTGCTCTTGTTTGAATTTGGGTGTTAATCTTGTTATCTAATGGATAACATCCATTAGGATGTATTTTAAATCTTGCTAGCCTGAATACCAGGGTGCACAAAAGCAGGATAAAGAGTGGGTGGTAGAGGAGAAAGAGGGATCCTCTGCCTACAAGCACATGGTATGTCTCCTCTCCTTCAAGCATTAAAAACACATTCTTGAGCAGAAAAACACAGAAGACAGAAATCTCAGGAGACAACAGTCTGCCCCTGTTTGACTTTCTCACCAGTTTGAGACTTCTCTCTGGACATCAAAGGGCCTCAGTTGCTTTCAGCTGAATTGCTCTTTGTGGTGGCAAAAAGTCAATGTGACTTTGAGCTAGGTGAGCTCTGAAGTTCCCAGTGACCAAGAAAGCCCTTGGGCTCCTGGACCCTTTTATGCCCCTTACACACCTGAAGTGCTGTACTTAGCCAGCCACATCATGATATAAAGCAGACAACCCCATTCAGTAAATATGTTAAGCAGTTTAGAGTATGTGCCATATGAAAGTAAGCATCTGTATCAACCTTCAAGTTGGCATTTATGTTTCAAAGCCATAAATTCACCTGTTTGCACCTTTTGCAATACAAAATTTGAGGTATACATATACAAGGAAGGATTTGGAGTAGATGTCTTGACTAAAACATCATCTTGGAAGGTGAAGCACAGAAAGAACGTGGGTGTCTTCAAAGTCTGAACTGCACATGTCCAGTGTTGTATGAGGTAATCTCTTTTGCAAGAGGACGGAAGATTGCTGAATTCTCAAAAATTGACTCTTTCCCTATATCTCCTTTCAGAGCCTTTTTAAATTTTCCAGATAGTCCTGGGCTATATAAGAATCTGGGTAGGGAATAGAAACCATATTGTTTAACACCGGTGACTGGCCACACAGCATATTTGAATCCTGAACAAAAATGCTTAGAGATATTGGTACCATTCAGCAACCAACAGGCAAAAACAATTTTATTGAAACTCTTCACCATGTGATTATAAGAAAAGACTATAAAAAATGTCATCCATTTATGGTCAGAAGTATCAAGTACAACAAATTACACTTACTGAATATTTCAGTTACTGTACTTGGCAGTGAATTTACTTTAACTCCAGGAGAGCATTACAAATGAAATCTTTAGTAGAGATGTGAACCAATTGTGCAATACTGGACTTTTTTTTCCTCAGGCCATAATCCTGCTCCCATTCCCAGATTCACTGTGCCTATCAAGAGATGCATTCTATTAAGAAAACAGAAAATTTGAGCAGTTTCTAACTACAGAAGGCAGCATAGCAGCTAAGATATTTGGGATAAAACCACCATGAGACAACTGCAGTTCCAGCAGGATTTGGCTCAAGTGTCATGTGGGAAGCCTTTCCCCTGCCAGACCAGAGATTAAAGAGACAGGGGGTGAGGGGGACACAAGTTCCAAGTTGTGAATCACCCCTCGTGTTGGCCAAAGAGCCTGCAGATGGAAATAGGAGAGAAATGACCACTGAGCCTAAACTCTGCAACCTTACTTTACCCGGTCCCCAGTTGGAAGAACTGTGCTTTGTTTCCCTTTCTGAAATATGCCTTTTCATACAGCATTTGCCATCATTAATTGGAGCATCTCCCTCCTGCATCCTAATCAAACAGTGCTGGCAAAGGAGAATCAGTATTATGAGCAATGTCTGTCATGTGCTGGCCAATTCAAGCTGTGAATTGCCTGCCTTGGGCCTGGCAGGTAGGGGATCTCAATTTAATTTTATTCAGAATAAAATTATTAACAGCAATGAAGCATGTGCAGACCATTCAGAAAAGGAAAGAGCCCCTGTTGCTGAGAGAGAGCTTAACTCAGTTTCTTCTTTTCCCTCAAATACGTTTAAAACATTGAAACTACAGGAGGAAAACACTACCAGGTAAAAGATGGCAGCAAACACGTTAAAATTGGCGCTCCACCAAAAATCAAGAACAGGTGAAAAACAGCTGAGAAACAGTTCTAAGTCAAAAAAACCTGCACAGATCCAGCAGTGTCCTACATCTTAGCAAGTATGTCTTTCAGTCAGGGAGTTCCTACTTCAGGGCACAGGTACTCTGCCAGACCCAAATATCCTGCCACAGGAGTCAGCAGGGAGTAGGATTTTGGCCAAACCTGCAGCGGAAAAGCATGTTAGCCAGAAAGTGCCTTCCAAGTCTGGGTTGTAATGTTCCCCAAATGTAGTACAGAAATGAGATTTTGCTACCAAAAAGTGCTGCTGGGGGCCTGGGCTGCTTTATCAAGAAATGCACTCATGGTGAACTTCACTAGAATTTAATTCCAGCAAGGGCTCTGCTTTTCACCCTGTTTCCCAATCCCTAGAGAAACAACTGTGGAAAGCAGGAGCCTTTGCAGCGAGCCTGACCCTGTGTCGCAAGAGATGGAGCCACATGTGTGTGTATGTGTGTGTGTGTGTGTGTGTGTGTGTGTGTGTGTGTGTGTCACTGTGGCCATATCCAAACCAAACATCTCCCTTCCTGGAGTCCCGTCCGGCGGGGAATGTGGCGGTGCGGCAGTGGCTGCGGGGAAAAAAAGAAAAAAAAAAAAAAGTAAAATGTAATGATTACTATAACAAAATGGCTTTTCTCAAGAAAAAATACGTTGCAGATTGGGTGACAGTCATGTTTCTTTCCTTTTCCTGTTTTTCCTCCCTCTTAGCTGTGCACATACGTTTCTTCTGTGGTAGGGTTCCCATCACAGCAGTTTTAGGCAGCCTCCACCACACATTGCTGTTGGGACCGGGCTAGGACAGCAGGCAGCCAGCCAGCTTTGTGGGATAGAAGCATTCCCCCTGTATGGAGAGGAAGACAACATGCCTCTCCACTTGTCTTGTCAGCATGTAGCTGGTGGTTTAGATAACAATAAGGCACACTGAAGAACTGTGTGTGTCTTTTAGTGTAAGAACATCAGTATGGTGTGTGTGAAATATTGGCTTTAGTGAGCTACGCTGGCTCTGGATGGAAAGGAAAAGTTTTTGCAGTGCTTCTGCCTAGCTTCAGTTAACCCAGCCTGCCTCCCTGGAGGATAATTTGTTTTAAGGTGGGTTTATGAACCAAGATGCCACCCCCTTCTTGCAAAGCTCAGTAGCTGCTTGATTGCTTTTTAGCATGAGAGTTCAGAAAAACATTCTTAAACCATGATGTCTCCAGAGGTTTGTGGTGAGAAAACAATGTTAATTTGCCCAGTCTAGAAGCAGAAAGATGAAAAAATAGTAAAGTACACTGTGTTCTTTGTTCCAAATACCTGAAATTAGTGTCTTTGTTGGAGATAAGTGTCGTAAATGGCTTTAACACTTTCAGGTTTTCCTCTCATTTTGGAGCAGTGCTGTATTGCTGCCACAGCACTGCTGCACCACACAGCACAGTCCACCTATTTGCACTTTTTAATGAGCACTGACTCTACTGTAGCTATTGCATTAGTTATTCATCCATGATTTATTGTAGTTTCCAAAGGAGAGTGTGTCATATCAGCTTCTAGAAAAGTTCAAGACAGCTGCCTGTGTCATGGAAAAATAAGACTTGACTAACAGAGGATGTAGGAAGCCAAAGTAAATAGTAGAAATGTGTAAAGCAGTTATGGTGATGTAGATTAGTACATATGAAGGTATGTGTAAATCTGAGTGCTTGACATGATTGATTCTTACGACGAAAGGGAAGTCATTGCATTATTATGTTTTTAGTTGGAAGTCCCTGCTGACAGTGTTGGAGCTGTTTCAATGTCCCATTCAATTAAAAATCTCAAATATTGTGTAGAGTTGAGCTTACATTTCCATCTTTCCAGAATTTCAAATATGGACAGACAAGTAACAAGAGGGAAAGTGCTGAACTTCGAAAACTGTGCCTGTCAGCAAAAAGCACTGGTGTGCACATGCAGCACCTCTTAGCTGAACCACATAACTCGTGTTTACAAAATTTCCCACTGTGAGAGGTAGATGTGATGGTAGCTGGCTGACAGGACCATCTAGAAGGCAGGAGGAGAGCTGTGTGAGTCTTGCAGAGCCTTTCAGATCTCTTTTTGCAGGCAAAAAGCTGCAAGTTGCTTAAATCAGTCACTGTGACACATCCAGTTAGCTTGGTTATGAAGAGAGCATGAATTATGATATTATACTGTGTCAGTCAAAGATGAATGTTTTACAGCACAAATCCCATTATTATGTGTACATATTAAATAGAAAGATTGTGTTTTGTTTGGGGTTTTTAGTTTGCTTGGTTGGGGTTATTTGGTAAGGTATTTTTTTGGCGGTGGTTGTTTTAACAGCAATTTAAAGACTTTTAGACTTGGTAAGAGGTAGGTCCAAGTTGTGGTTAAATCCTGCAGACAATAGTATTGCTGATCTCAGGATTTTCCAAATATTAAAATACATGTCTGCATTTCTCAAGACCCCACAGAACTTCAAAAACATTAGACCAATTTTTCCTTTCTGCAGATAACCGAGATGGCCATAAACTGCTTGAGTGTTCTGGTCCTGGAAAGATTTCTTGTAATAGACAGTCTCTTGAATAACACTTAGTGGCTTATTAGCAACTTCAGGTATTATATTTTGGCCAACAAAATCAAAGTTTATCCCTTAACTTTTGTTTAACTACAAAAAATAATTTATAAGGTGCAACCCTATGTAATGCAGATGCTTTTTCCAGTCATATTGTTTATATAACAGGTACCATTAAAAATGTCATGTGATGTGGTTCTGTATGAAGATGTGTATGAAGTTGGAGCAAAGAAAAATAAATCTCCCAGTAAACCCTGTCACTCTTGTGATTGTGATCACTGTACCATCCCCAGCACTGCTTCCTACAGGAGTCTGAGGCCAAGGCTGGAAGTTGATACATATGGGCTGCACAGCTCCAGATGTGGGCTAGTCTAGATGAGAATTAGTTTTAGCAGAATCAAATGGAAGTCCTTACCTAGAGATAAGCCTGAAGGTCTCATGCACTATCAAATTCTTGGAAAAATATTTACAATGTATATATTTACACTCAGGATTTATACATACATTTACACCCAGGGTGTGTAGATATAGTTATGGTGTGACAAATATCCCTATTTACACAAGTTGGCAGGAAAAAACAGAATAAGTACAAGAGCAGTAAAAGAACAGAGTAAGCGTCCATGTGCCTTCTTGACTGAAGTCTAGAGGGTTTCATTGTGTCTTTTTTTAAATTTGCTTAAGATAATTTAAGTTTCTCAAGTGGTAACTGCTAGCCTTGGGCAGTAGAAGTACACTTGCTGAAGTATGTTTGTCCTGTATTAGGACAGCTGGCTGGCCCCATGGCAAGCCATTTTTTATTTTCAGGTGAAGCTTCCAGCTTTGGCCCACCCTGGAGTTTTTTGTATCCTCTGTAGAAGTCTGTCCCTTTTGGTGACATGGGCCATTAGCTTTCCTCTTATGGTTTCAGCTTTTCTTCTTGCTTTTCACTTGGGAGTTTTCTAGTGGTTCTTTTCTTTTTTCAGCAAACAATTTCTGCAGTTCTGCAGGTGAATTCTAGTCATTTTGTATAAAATACATAGGGCATGTGTTTTTCAGTCTTCATTTGTAAGATGAACATCATAGAGTTGTGGTGGTTTGTAAAATGTTTTGGCTGGTTGCTTATTGGGTTTGTTCCAGCAGGGAGGGGAAGTGAGAGATGGAGGGAGTCACATCTCCCAGGGAAGGTGCTGTCACTAATTATGCCTTGGAGATTATTACTTTATGGCTCAGATATAATTAGTACTTGATCAAACTCATACGTGCTATTTAGGACAAAAGAAAGCCTCTCTTCCTATATGACCCAAAGAGCCAGCTGTTATTTCAACCATTCATTTGTAGGGCTTCAGGGAGCTGCATCTTTAATTCTTATGAGTTCTAACAGCCCCTGAACCCCTTCCAACAGTTACCATGCCTGCAGCCCTCCTCTTACCAAAACTTTGCCACCTATAGCCATACAGAGGTGCAAAGCAGTACTTTAAGTATACCTCTTCTGGATTCTGGTTGTCTTTTGAGAACTCCTTAGAAATGTACATTGTAGGACAGGATTTTTAACCTTGTCCATGTCTTATACATGTCAAGTTGGCAAAAGCTGGAGGTAGAGGGTAGTGCAGCACAGATCATGAAGGTAATGGGGACATGGCCTCACAGGCAGAGAAGTCCTGAAAGAGTGATAAGAGAACCCCTGTCTGACCACGATTATTTTCTTTGCTCCTCTAGTGCTCATGTTTCACCACTTCAGATCCAGGGCTGGGAGCAGTATCAGGTGCCTTCTGGTGACAAGAAGTGTGTGTTGTGTGAGCTGGTCAGATGATAAAGGTGTTGAGTCAAAATCCACTGAATTGGTAATACTAATTCCCAAGTCTTCAGAGAGTTGCAGATCCCCAACAGAATCTGGGCTGGAGTTTAGACAGCCTATGCCCAAACCTGCATTCCTCTATCCTCACCCAGCTGCTGACTGGATCCTGGGTGGTTACCAAGCTATCTTGAAGCTCTTGCCTCTAAGCATGCTTAGAGGCATGTCAGCCTCAGCAGAACTGAGCAGCTCAGTGCCAGGTCTGTCCCCCAGCAGCAGATGCAGCTCTTCCAGACTGCATCTGCAAAAAGGCTGTTGTAGGCTACTGCCTTTGGTTGAAGTACAGCAGGGATGCTGCTGCAGCTGCTGCAGTTCCTGTTGTCCTTATCCCACCACCCAGCCTGGTCCTCTCATACAGCCTCAGTCTCTTCTTTCAGCCAACAGATTCAAAGAAGCTCTCCCATTCTCCGGGGTGTGTCTGAACTTCCAGGATAGTGTATAACTGTTTTGCAGTGGGTGCAATCCCAGTTTGTAGAGTTGGAGGATTAATCAAGAATCTGTGAAGTGCAGTGAGCAAGGCATGTGTGTGAAAGGTGGAAGAGCAGGATTCCACTACTTCTGCCAGAAATCATCCCTGTGGCTTATGCCTACTTTTTATGAAAGATATAAACAGACCTTGGGCTGACAGTTACTGCCTAAAGGCTCTGGAGAGGTCTGTGTGTCCCAGTGGCATTGTATACAGGAAATGAACAGGAAGAATAGCATTTGCACTCTCTGTCACAGTGTGATGCTGCAGAAGGACATTTCAAGGTCCACTGAGAATTTGGCTTCCAATTCATTATTAAGTAAATTATACCCCTGTGGAAAAAGCTGTTACATGTGTTTCAGGGCTGTGTTTCACAGTGGAGGGTCAATGTGCTGTTTCCTAAGGGTTCAGGAGGCATGAGCCAAACCCGTGGACATGGAACACCTTGTACCTCACTAAAATGGTAATTCTCAGTTTACATATCTCATGGGAAGGGCTCACATAACACTGGAAAGGAGCTGCTGGTACTCATTTCTTAGCTCTCTGATTTTGTACAGCCTGGTAGAAGCGATGAAACATAACAAACAAATTCTTGGTTGTTAGAGCCAGAAATGTTTTTTTGATTGTGTTTTACCACCAGTTTCAGTAACATAAGCCATTTTATTTGGAGAATAAGGTTTGTGCCTGTTAGCTGCTGCCACTTGTGCACGAGACTGATGTCAGCCACTGACTTCATATCACCAGCTATGACATATATACACCTTCTTGAAAGGCACAGTTTGAAGTGGTCATTTAAACTCTATTTATGTTCTTTATTTCAAATATTAAGGCCACCATAATGCCATATGTATTACTTCAGAGGATTACAGATCACACCACATAGTGTTTTATAAACTATATCTCTTCAACATAGCCTTATATTGTCAAGCCAATTGCTTCTACAGCCCCACTTCCAGTCCTTCCACCTTAGTCTATGTCCAGATCTTGCTGAAATTCCTGAGATTCTTCTTTATTAAGGTTATTATCGGATCCTACACTGCCTCTGTTGCAAAAATTGGGCCCACAGACAATTTATTAGAAAATCCTTAATTCTTTCCTCTTTGCATTGTCTTTATCCATTAATCATGGAATTAATGACCAGACACACAGAATGTAGGCAGTAAATGTGTGCTTATGGTGTCCTTTTAAAACCATTTCTTCCTCCTGGGAGAAAATAATCAAGAGAAGCTGCTTCCCCCAAGATGTAGGCGGGATCATAGCAAAAATTAAAGAACTCCCTATTACCCTTGCTTGTGCAGTGCCCAACTCACACCAGGTATCAGCCAGGCAGACCAGGCCTGCCTCTCTGTTCACAAGGGTTTATTGCTGTATATTTATCAGCTCTGTACAGTGGCACTGAATGCACACACACCCCATTTATTACAGTATGATGAGGTAGGAAACACTTTCTTCCCACGGGTAGGCAGCTGTCTTGAGAAATTTCAAAACCTGATGCTGAGAACTTGCTTGTGTATGATCTGCACTGAAACAGAAGTACCCACACAAGGGGCACCTATTCTCCTGTACCATAAATTGTGCTTTGGATTCAAGACTTGCTGAGAAAAGGGGCATTATTCACATGGGCTCTGACTTGTAAATGAGCTCTTCACTTGAGAGAGGAGTAGTTTTTACATCTCAGACTGGGGACACTCCAGGCAGTCCATGGCCAGATGCAGTTTTCTGGGGTGCAATGCTGGGTGTGCTGGAGTCAGTAGCAGAGCCACAGCAGTCAGCATGCAATACCTGAGGGGAGCTCTTGTCCAGAGGAGAACATGCTGGTAAACAGTAACCACAGCCAGCCTCAGCTTACTGTCTAGTCCACTAGTTCTATGCTTTTTGTGTAGAGATTATTGATTTTAGACTACTGTGTCAAGAGACAGCAATGATCTGTACAAGTGACCTCGTAAGTCATAAACCATGTGCAATTACACAGGCAGTACTAAACTACTACAGTAGTATAAACAGTGTTTGTTTGTTGTTGTTATTACCTCTCCCAAGAGCTTAGGGCTATTGCTGTCTGTAGGCTGTGATTTACAGTAGTGTAATCACCTGAAAATACTGGGTTTGTTAAGCTTCTCAGGTAATACAAAACGAGTCAAGAAATACTTACAGATACCAAATGGATTTAAAATGTTTTTCTTGCCTGAAGATGTATTATTTTATTATGTTCCACCCATCCACTCGCCAACAGATGAAGTGGTCTTTTATTGGGAACACTTACCAAAAAAGAGAATTATAAAGGAATTTCTGTGACTTTTAATATTAGTGGTACGACCATCATAGTGTGACTGAATGTTAAGTAACAATACAGATACCACTTGACTCCTATTTAAAAGAGCCCTAAGTCAGGGTTTTCCTCCTGAAAAGTCTATGAAACTCTTTCTTGAAGTGATTAAGGAAGAAAAATTCTGTGCTATTTGAGAATGTAAGCCACACACGTTGTTACAGATTGTAAGAGACCTTAAAATCCATTGGTTAGTTTTCTAGTAATAGATTATTGTTGCATGAATTTATTAAAGATTACTTAGCCCTTCTGGAAAACTATTGTAATCATGCTTTTCAAGCCTTTTTTCTTAAAAGGGTGGACTTGGAAAGACCTTTTAAAGCTTATATTGCTGAATTTTTAGTTTGCTATTTTGTATCAGAAAAAAGCCCTCCCCTTTGCTTACTCTCATTTTCCTCTGACAAAGGAGATTAAGGCATATCTCCTTGGGTATGACTGCTACTCCTGTCCTCCATGGAAGCCCATATATAGCAATTCCATAGGGATCTAGAACACTATGATGGGAGAAAGCCAAGAAATACAGGACAGTGAAATGGAGGGACTCCAAAATGAGCTGGCCCAAAGCCTCTCTCAATTGAATTTTGCAGCTTTCTAGGATGTGAGGCCAAGGTCATTCCTACTTCAGATGCAGCAGAGGGGAGGGCTGGGGCAGGAAGTTTTCATGGGCACACACCTGCGGTTTGAAACAGCAATGAATAATCAAGGGAAGAGCCCTGGAGCTCCAGCACCCTGTTTTCCCTTCCTCCAAAGAGCGCGGAGGCAGCAGCTGTGGCTGTTGATTGCTCCATTCCTCTCACGGATCACAGCAGACCTCTTCCTGGGAGCAGCTGGTTCCAAAGTCCCTGACCCCTCGTGGCCCAGCCCCAGCTCAGCATCCTCCCAGCACCACAGCTTAGGCACACCAGGCAGGTCAGCTACAGTGGTTCTGCTGCCCTGGGGCAGCAGTTGTCCGCTTTGTCCTGGCCTTGGGGGCAAACAGATCCGCCCAAAGCTGCTGCAGTCTTAAACAAAAACAGAAAACCCCACCGTAGGCTGGAGACTCCCCATCTCCAGTGTTTACTGGACCAGTGGTGGTGTGTTGGGCAGGAAGCTGCACAGGAAAACAGGAGCTTGGCCTCTGGATTAGGGCAAATGAGGCATGGAAAAGCTGCCTTCCACCTGCCAAAAAAACTGAGGCTGAAGCTTTGCCAGTTGGACCACACCTTGAGAGCTGCTGGACAAGCTCACTTCTCATTAATGTCAGTGGGATTTCTGTGGGCATTTAGCAACTGGTGTGCTGTAAGCCCTTACAGGGGGATGATGGGGAACATCACAATGCAAACATGTGCAAGGCTGAAGACATCCATGGTCTGTGTGAAGTAATGCACTCAGGTGATGCTTCCCAAACAGTAATGGTTGTACTCTAACAGGTAAGTCCTCCCCCTGACTGCTTGCTTTCTGCTCTAGATATATGGCAGTGCTATTAGCCAAAATACATTTTCCCCATGTCTGAAATGGTATTCATTGCTGCTTCTCTTTTCAAAAGCTTTTCTTTTGTCCTTTTTTCAATTTTAATTCAACTTATGTATGTTTATCTAGATAATATCCTGTAAGTACTTTTATGTATAAATGTACTTCTCAATTTTCACTTCTTCTAAAGCTGTCAATAAAACATTTTAAAACTGCTCAGATAGGCACAGATAGGCTTTTAAGTCATACATATTTTCTCTTAAATAAAGCAAGGCAGGTACTGCTCAGTTCTCCCATAGAAGGCACTGATGAGAGCAGCAGGCTCACGTGCTGTTTTTAAAAGGAACTCAGCAGGACTGAATATCAGTGCACATGTTGGCCACTAGATCTGTTCTGTTCTCAGCTTCCTGCTAAATGAAACCTGGTTTCATTGTTCCACATAGTAAACTGTTGTTGATTGATGTAATGCTGAATGGTGCTGGTGGCTAATTAATCACTCTTAGCTTGACCACTGCACAACCTAATGAATAAAAAGGAGGTACTACTGACTAGGAACAAAAGGCCAGCAAGGGAAGAAACATGGAAAGGAAGAAAAGGGAATCTCGTAGCCATCATATGGATACAGAGAATTGAGAAAAGAGTCACTAATGTTTTTGCCAAATTTAAGATGTATTTGCTTTTCTGATGCTGATTTATTCAGTGAGACACTTAGATGTTGGAAACAGAATGCATAAACAATGCATGGGAGAAATTAGCTGAGAAGCAACATCTTAATATAGAGTACAGGAGTGCATGGAACACTTCTGACAGTGGAGGAGCCTGGGCTCCTACACAGTCATTCCCAAAGAATGTTAAAAATATTTGTGGGAGAGAACAAGCTTGTGTAATCGATTTTCTGAGCTGCTGTCTGCTTATTTAAAACAAGAATTATCTTACAGCAGTTCTATGTGTTTCCTTTTCATATGGGTGTTAAGCTTATCTTATAAACACATGTTCAGTACGTAATGCAAGTTTAAAATATCCATTATAAAACTCAATGCAAAGAGAATGTGGCTTGGATGCTTGCTGGCATGCAGAGAGATATCCTGCCTTATTATTTTTTTGTACTGTGATAGTTATGGCATTATCAGATATCTAGGGCTTTGAAGGATCTATTGTAAGCATGTCAAAGACTTCTAGAATTTGTTTTTGGCAATATTAGATCACAAAAACTGAGGACTGAGTCCCACCAACAGTGGGACATTGGAGTTGAAATTAAACTAGCATTAATAACAATCTGGATATTTATTCTTTCAATCAGAAAAAATAATCTTAATTATTATCATGTCTATAAAAATATGCATTCAAAACACAGCTTAGACATTGAACAGTCACTGCTGTGTGCTGCTTGTGCAGGCAAAGAGAAGGGTGTGCCTTGCACAAGCTCCTTGATGTCCACAGTGGAGCTTGCTGAGTCAGGAGTGCTGCCTCCTGATCAGCACCTCCCCTCCCCAGTGACCTGGGGAGCCCAGGACTAACAAACTATGGCACAAGTGTTCCACTGGCAGTTTTACACATGGGAAAAGAGCATTCCCACAGCAAGTGGTAACTTCTGTAGCAGCCAATCCTAGTGCCACCACTACAGCACTGTTGATGGAGTGTGGGAGTGAAGGCTGTGTGACTGGAGACTAGGAACAGCTGAGCCTGAACTTGGAGTCCCCATTACAACCTACCAGGAGTTTAGGCTGGGACAAAGACTCACAAGAGGGAAGACAGTAGCTTGTCATAAAAAAGAGGACAGAAAGAATGAGCAGAAAACCCTCTGCCCCTTTGCCCCTAGACGTAGTTTCAGGAAGTCAAGGTCATTCTTATCCTGGTGTGTTGGCACATACCTGTCAGCCATCCCCCCAGCAAAAGTCTAAACTCCCTTTCAGTCTCCTTCTTCTAAAGTATGACAATGTTCCATTGCTCTCAAGTCTCAAGTATTCTTTTGGCATCTCATGGTGCTAAGTTCAGTGTTCTAAGGTAGAAGGTCTTGCCTTGCTGAAGGCCATCTGGGTGTCAGAATGCCAACAGAGAGTGGAACTCCTGCTTTTTACCATCTTTTTTGAAAGACTGGGAAATTAGTACTTTCTTCATAGTAATTAGTACAACTACTGTAATCACTGGGAAAGGTAGAAGAATAGTCAGGTTGTGAAATGAGGCACTCAAAAACTGCAGAGTGTCATGATTAAGAGTTACATGGTGATTTGATTGGATCCTGTTACACATGTTCACTGATGGACATATAACAAGCAATGTATTTTACAAGCACGTCCAACTTTATTTACGCTGGCAGTTAATTCAATACAAACATTTCTGTCTTCATTTCCACAGTGCCACAGAACCCTGAAAAGTCATCACAACAGCAGCACTTGCTGGGTATTTTAGCTTTTTTACAGATGGGACAAACTTCATAGCCAAGTGGCAAGCACATCTGGTAAGGCAGGTTTAGACATCTGGATATCTTGTTACCTTTTCTTCAATTCAAAGGACAGTTTCTTCTGAGCCAAGGTAGTATATAACATATACTGGGTGGAGATGAAATCCTGTCTTTACAGAAATTAATATAAATGAGACATTATAGTACAGACACATATCCTTAAGGTCTAAGTTATTCTGTTCACCAGACTAAATTGCTAACAAATTGGCGAACAAACAAATATCAGCATTTATGAAAATTAAATCCATATGTTCTTCAAATGCATGTATCATCAACTACTTCCAGATGTAAAAATCCACAGATAGTTTTAAAGAATCTTAGTCCCTGCAGTCAGTTTCCAAATGATACTCCAAATGAGCACTGTTCACAAGCGATATACAAGAATATTTAGTCTCTTCAGGAAACAATACTTGTTGCTTTCCTTAGAGCCAGGTATCCTGTAACCACATCTGAAGGGAGCATCCGAATATAGGCAAATTCTTCGATAGTACTAAATCTTAGCTTGCTCTGTGGATCTGTGTAATTTGCCTGAAAAAGAAACAATGGTAGAGATATGATTCAAATAAAATTTCTAACCATAACAGTAAAAGAAGCATCTTAATTCCAAGACCACAAAACTGTGAGTTTCTCTTCACTGCTTTTCACAGCAGTGCTGTTCTACCATGTGGCCACAAGTCTGTCTTTTTTTCTTTCTCCTCATGTGAGAACTTATGAGAAGTTAACAGACCCCTATAAAATCAGATTAGAAATGCATTAAACATAACAGAGGGCTGAAGTAAGTTTCCTGTAAAACACAGCGCAAAAGAAATTCCTCAACTCTCTAAACTCACCCTAGCAACTCTGTGCCTTGTGTAGTCTCTCTCAAGGCAGCTCTCCAAAGAGTCAGGCTGCTGCCAATAAATTACCCACAAAGAGGCTGAATTATGGGTGCTCTGATAGCTTTGGACTGCCTTTCTCTTGCTGCATACAACTTAGCTTTTAATTTACTTTAAAGTGGTTGTTAAAGCTAGGGAGTCTCAGCTTATGGTTCTGTGACTGAACTGATAAGAGATTTGAACCCAGCATTGTGGTTTGCTCCAGATGCCTGCTTTCAGGATAGCAGCCTGGCCAGCTCACCCTGGGCTACCCTTGTATCCTCTGCTATATTTGGACCCTGGGTGCCTGGGAGTGGTGCCAGTTTCCTTCTATCCTCTCCCCTTCCTTGTTGCTACAGAAACCTGGAGCTCAGCTGAGCTCAGGGGTAGGCCAGGAGGCTGCACTGGGAGAAGGCAGGCAGCAGGGCATTGCCTCTCCACACTCAGCCTCCAGGACAACCCCTGCCTCTTCGACACTGGATAACCAAGTGCCTGCCAAGGCTCCGAAAGTGTCTTCTGTGCCTTTCTTTAGCACGAGATGGTGACAGGCTGCAAGGCACAGCCAGCTGAGATCCCTCAACACATTGCTACTAAAAACAGGAAAGGCTGGAGTAGTCTTCCATGCCACACAGTTTTATAGTGCAGGGCCCTCTACATTTTTGTCTTGGAAAGCACCTGTTGACCATGGTAACAATTCAGCCAATCATTTGGTCTGATATGGCTTAGAAAATTTAGTGTTATTTGTAGCTTAGTTTTCTTTCCAAAGAAATGCAGCCAGGTTAATCAAATGTAGTCAGCTAACAGTTCAAGCCATTAATTAAGTTTCAAACAAATGGCAAAGTTGGAACATTAGGACTAAATTTATCCCTGCTGGTAACTTCATGGTTACAGCAGGTATAAATTTACATTTATTTCACTCTTTACATCTGGCCTCATCTAAGAAAAAGCTAAGCAATTAGACTGCTTTTCAAATGTGCATGCTTCTGTAATAGAGTAACCAAGCAATATCTGCAATTTGTATTGTGCACCAATCTAGGTTAAAAATGTTATGGCATCTCTTCACTGTTCTGGTATCATGTATTGGGCTGTTCTGTTTGCAGACACTAATATATGGTAACCAGCCATTCATGCCATGGCTTCAGCCTGAAAACAAACTTTACCAACACTCAAGCAATAATTAGAGATTAGAATATTAAATTAGGATGAATTTGCAAAAACAAACAAACAAACAAAAAAACCCGAAAAACAACTCTGTTGTGTTTAAAAACTAAGTCAAAGGCCATGGAGACATGCTCTTAAAATACAATAAACTAGGTATCTCAATCTGTTTCTATAGTAACAGGGCTGATCCATTTTCAGAAAAGAAAGAGAAGTATAAACATTTGAAGGTTTGGGTGGTTTTTTTAATCTGCTTTACAATGAATTACTCTGTTTTGCAGGTTAAAATATCTAAATATTCATCTTGCAACTTTGGCAATAATAGCTTTATTTTGCAGTGTCAATACAGTCGATAATAGTTTTAGAATTCTAGGCTGCCTTACAAACATAAATTGGCTGCTCTGCTGAGACCATTGGTAAATTTAATTCCATTTGTGCTACACACAGAAAGAGAAGGAGATCAGTAGAATTTAATTGTGGCATCTAGTATAAGAGCAAGTATGCTGATTGAGAATGTTTTAATACACTTCTCTTTTTGTACCTAGTAGACAATTTAATTCTTCCCTAAATGGGTAATGCCAAGGCTTTTTTTCCCCCATGGGAAGTCAAATATTCCCACAGAAAACATATTCTTACACAAATGCTTTTATATTTTACACAGAACATACAGGGACATTTTTCTAATACTACATTTCTACAATATTCTATTGTCCCACATATCTTCCTACTAGGAAATGATCTTGAAAGTGTGTTTAGTACTTCTTATGGAACAATTCTAGCCTAGCAATTTAAAGGATGCACTGTCTCAGATATTTTAATAAAAAAGGGGTTTTTAAAATGTGGTAGTTTTATCATAGTCTGGAGGAACCCTGCAGGCCAGGTAAAATAGGAAACTTGACTTACAATGCAATTAGAGGATGGAAAATTAGGAAAAAAAAAGTGGAAAGAGAAGAAAAGAAAACAAAAGCAGTACTGAATGGATTTGTATAGAGAGTATCTATACTAAGCTAGAAGAGTTATAGTACATAAATCACTGATGGAAAAGAGGTGCTGGTAAAGAAAAGCTGAGGAACTGAGAAAATTTCCTAAGGTTTAACTGACCCTTAAGTGGTAGGGATGTGGTCTTCACTCCCATCTATACCCTGCATCACCAGCTCACTATACGTGCAATAACTGATTAGTTTTGAAATACATCAAAGGTTAGTGCTGGAAAGCATTATCTGGTTCCTTGGAGATGGGGCAAGAGTCTGCCTGGTTGGAGGCAATTATCTTCCCTGGGTTTGTGAGCAGTCTCTTCCATTTGCTGTCTGCCAGTTCATCTGTGAGGGAGATGTTGCTTTTCCACTACCTCTTGAACACCAAGGGTTACCAGCCTTTATGTGAGCAACTCACTCCCTTTCTAAACCACATTCAGAGGCACAGGCTGGACACATGCCACCTCCTAGGTGCCTTACTTAAATGTGTTGCTTAAAAAATAAAGTCTGATAAAACATATGCTACCAAATCAAGATCAAATGCTAGGATGTGCAGGTTGGTGCTATAGCTATTCTTTTATGCCTTACACTAAATATCCACTATAAGGCAGCCCTTGGTTAAGTGCTCACCCATTTTCTGTCCTAATGAGGACTCTTTGCCTAATTCAGTGCACAGAATGAAGTTGGTATGCTAACCTGCATCAGCATAACAAATCTGTATATTTAAGGAAATCTCCAGGAGGTGATATCAAGCTTCTGAAGGTGGGCTAGCGCCCTATGGGTGAGAAACAGATTAAACTAGGGGAAGTGACACAGAAATTCTGTGCAAGGTTCTTTGACATTACAAAGTTTTCATTATGGTAGCTACTTAGTGTAACCATTACTTAAGCATTTTTTTACTCCAAACTACAACAGTCCCATTCATTTCAATTTCAATCGTAAGAAATGCACAGGCTTCTACAAAATAAACCACTGGCATTTGAAGGTGAAAAGATAGGCTGTTACTACTACCTGTTCTAAGTAAAATTATTCATGTAATATAGGAAGAGTTTCAACAGGAGATACAAAATTATTTTTGGGCAGAATTCAATGACTTTGTTCCTGTTTTGTGCCAACAGAATCTTTGGGGTATTTAAGCACCAAATTGTAACCACCAAGACTTTCTGGAGCATGTGCAAATCGTATCTAAGTCAAATGTGGTTTGTTGCTTTTTTTCCCCCTTTCTCCTCTTTCTTTAACAAAAACACATAAAAGAGCCCATCTGTGACACACAGGCTATACATCTGCCAAACTCCAACTTCCAGCTCTGAAGAATAGGAGTATTTGAAACTCTCAACAGTCTATGCCAAGTATCTGTTTCAGGCTGATTTGTTTGAGGAAAAGTTTGAAAGCAATGATAACAAGGGTTGTTTGGGTTTTTTTTTTAACCTTTTGGAAAAGAGGCCAAACAATAAAATTTTGCCTAATCTCATTGTTGAGATTGCTGAGCCATCTTTTTAGAACTTCCTCTACAAGATACAATGAAATAAATCCACAGCAGGCAAACAGCATGGAAAGTTTCAGTCAGTGTGGGTATACCTTGGCAAAGTTAACAGTCATGGAGACTGTGGACTACCAGCTTTCCCTGCAGCTATTTTAGGAATTAGAAAATTATGGGCACCAATGTAGATTCTACAGGTGCGAAAGAGGTATCATAGGAGTTAATTGGCAGGACAAGGTATTTGGTCTGTCCTCTCATCTATTAACAACTTAAAGGTTTTGTGATGTAGTGACAAGTATTTAGGGTTTGGTCCTAAATCACTGAATAATTTTTAAGCCCAAGTTCTGAATAGGAACCTCAGCACATACATCTTTTATAAGACAAGGCACCAGCACTATTTCATGGTGGAAAATGAGGTGCCAGTTTTGAGGGGAAAAGAATACTTACTGGAAGTCCTGAGATGTCTGAATATTTCTTAGCAGGTTTAAAGGAAGGAGGAGCGTCGATATTAAAATCTAGAGAGAAAGACATTAACTCAGTGTCTTACATATAAATATATATTCTATAACATAAACCTACTCTCTGAGGTCTCTATTAACTAGCAACACTAAGGCAAAGAAATATAATGCAGAATCACCTCTAAAAACATTTAGCCTGTTAGCACTGTAAATCACAGCCTGATCCTGCTCATCTATTAATAGAGTTCAGCAAGCAGAACTGCTCTCCCCAAAGGAAGATGCCAGAGCCATTTGAAATGTGTCCATTTCTTCCAAGTCTTAATGAATTCCCTTGCAGTCAGTCACGTGCAAAGAATAGCAATTATCAAATGTGTACTGTATGTTGAGACCATGAAACATTGCTCAAGATTGCAGCTCTGAAATACTATAATCCAGAAAAGCGAAGTAATCTCTTAAATCAGTTAAATCTTTAAGCATGTACCACTTTAAGCCCACTCGATGACCTAGAAAATTGTCTGAATGTTTAAACTGAGCTGAGGATTGAAAATTGATGTTCTTTGGTGCTTTTAAATAGCAATTATCATTCATAAACATTTTTTAACATACAGTTGGTATGCCTAAGTAGTTAAATCCTCAGTTTTGGATGTTTACAAAAATATCGTGTACCTGACCAATTCCTTTCCTCTTTCCTGATCTCCCTTGCAACTCATTCAGATGCTACGTTCAATTCAAACGCTCCATCCATATCAAATTTCTAACTCATCATCTAATAATTCAAAAGACCCTAATGCCACAGACAGCTGCTTTTAAATATGAAACCGAATTTCTTTCCCCTTCTTCCTACAAAAAAATCCTGTAAATTTCTGGTTGCAAACAGAGCATAGTAGAAATAGCAACATCAGCAGATTGTCAGTTACAATGGCCAGGAACACACAGTAGTCTGCATTTTTTGTAACAGTTGAATCTAAAACACTTCAAAAAATGGCAAGCTATTTTTGGATAAAGCACTAAGTCTGACAAAAAGTATATGCATATGCTCAGTTTTGAAATGTCTTCACTTGCTTAAATAAAATCTGAGGATTGCATTCTGCCGGCAGCTATGTTCAATAGTATTCTACTTTACAAGCAGATTTGAAGACTATCTAGATTAAGACCACTACTGTAACTCTGCTCCTGTGGATGTAACCAGCTAGGACTGCTAATCAGCACTGCTAATAGTGTAGTTTCAGCTGTGCTGCTCTAAAGAGAGGATGTAGGATTTAAATCTCCTAAGCATCTAGGATAAGGAGCTGGATAGGAAGCTTGGGCTGAGGTCTAAGCTACTGCAGGTATGTGGCTTAGCAGAAACTATTTGAAAAGTGCTCAAATATAGCTAATCAAGCAGCAGACACCCAACAAAAGACCTCTGGACTGTACACAGAGGAGGAGGTGCCTAACCAGTGAAAGGGTGACAAAAACCTTATGGGAATAAGGGTTTTTGCCTTGGTTTGGATAAATACTTTTTCCTTATTAAACTCTCCCCCCAAAATGTATTTGAACTTTGCCATGATACTCCAAATTGTTTGCTTCCCCCTACCTTCCACTTAGGGCTGACAAGTGTGATGGGAGTAATCTTAAATGCACTACTGGACCCTGTTCAAGCAGGATACTGCATGCACTGATGAAATAATTTAGGTTAGTTTTAAAGAAAGTTATTTGTGTGGATTCTATTATTTATAAATACATGCAAAGCATCTAAGCAGCTTACAGCTAGGATCATTTAGTTGCCATGGCAATGCCCTTTCAGAAGCAAGAATTTGTTTTAGGTTCTTCCATGTTCTGTTCTTCTTGCCAGCTGCTGCTCCACCAATGCCGGAGTGCTAGAATTAAAAATATGGTGTTTAGAGAAAAAAAAAAGAATACTATTTCAGAGCATGACACTTCTAGTTCATAGTCCTTCTGATATGTCTCATCTTGCCATGAACCGTTTGTTATTCTCACTTATTTCATCAGCAGGCTACTATACTGGACACTTTAATCTTGGCTGCAAGCAAAAACAAAGCTTTTTGGACTGTGTCAAAGCTTCTATGTTTCCGATTAAGTGAAGGAAATGAAAATCTGCTTTTTACATGGAAATAGAAAATCAACGTGGTTAGGCTTAGCCTGAGATTACAGGATTCTGTATGTACTTCCTAACGTATTAGAACTTATTACTATGAAGTTATTTCTAAAATTGTGATTATACAGCTAAATTTTCCCTCTCTTTTTTATGGCTCTTTTACAAATTATCTGTAGCTGCAGAAAACACAACTGATCTTTCAAAATGTAATGAATACTACAAGAAACTTTCTGGAAATTTTATTTTTCTTTCAAAGTCTAGGAGACAGAATAATAGAAAAAGAATAATAAATAGAATGTTGGCTGCCAAGACAATTTTGCATTTTGAAAGGAACACTAATGGAAAGCTTGCCACAGGTACTATAATGGCACTTGCAGTTATCAAATGTGATTGCTACAGAGTAATTTATTTATGTCCCTCCAGAGACAGAAGCTGCACAACATACTGTACTACTTCTAAATGATCAAAGGACACAGATTTACAACTTAACTTCAGAAAAAGAAAATGTTCTTACAATTGAGAAGTTGCTATTTCTATTAATAATTAGAACTTGCCCCATGAGTCTCATTGAAACTCAGTGAAGTTCTGTAAACACACTTCTGCTTTGAATGTCTGTAAATTAACCAGTTAAATTGATGAGGATGACAGAAAGAAGGATGCAATGATAAAGTTTTTTTTTGTAAACATAAGATATATTCAGAAAAGATGCTCAAGAGCTGATAATATACTGGGTTTTGGTGATGGGTATCTGATTTAAAACATAGAAGCAAATATTTGCTCTTAGGGTAACATCTTAGTCATCTAAAGATCATTGTCTAATAGAGACTGCTACAGCATGAGATGAAATAACATGCACTTCCACACTACTAATTCAAATTCAGTGCATTAATTTTCCCCCAAATCACTGCATGATGATTTTTTGTTCAGTATTCTCAAAACCAACCTCTGTTTTTGTATGTACTTATGCGTCTTAAAATGGGGCTAAGCATCACCTCACACACCTACAATGAAAAAGCAATGACTGCCAAGCACAAATGAACCAAGCAAAGTTCAGAGAAAGCTGGAGCTAGGCAAGTGGAGCTACTGCTCTACAGCAGCTATTGTTCTACCCAAGTGTCAGAAAGTCTTTTTCCCCTTTGCTATTGCCAAAAAATGTAAATTCCAATCAGAAAGTTTAGCAAAAAGTCAGTTCTTCCTCCTTCTTTTCTCTTAAGTGTATCCTTTGCAGTGAGCTAATGGTTCAGAGTTGGGCAGACATATAAGGGATAGACACGATTTGATTTATTTTCTTCCTTTTAAGGCAAATTAGGAAAGATGCAAAAATCCATCCAAATTGTTACTACCAGGTCATACGAATGAAATGCTGATTAACACTCAATGGATTTCTTCTCAAATTAGTTACACTATTGGAGGGGACAATTTCATGGTTTTTATTATAACTGCCTATTATTTCTGCAGTGGTTGCCAAAGACCAAATTCATTATTATTTCAAGCATGCAGAAATTAGTATTGCCTCTTTGGAAATGGTGACATCCGTCTAAGAACTAAGGATCAGCTCAGGGCCTCATGGATATTTAAATCCTATGTGGAAACTACATGGGATGCCTCTGGGCACAAAAGGAGCTTTTGCAATAAGCCCCATTTCTCAAAGATGCTGGTGCTTGCTGAAGGATTAGTGAACAAAGTATATGGCTGTTTGAATGCCCCTCTCATGACTGAAGTTGTCTGCAAAGCAGATGCAGAGCAACTCACATGTCAGAGATTAATTTCATACCGCCTGCCAAACCTGTGCTTAGTGAGCTGTGCACTGCCCGATTACTTGTTATGTGCTGTGGGATATTGCATCTTGTTCACACACAGTGAAATCTGGGATAAAATCCCTCTTTTTAAGTACTGGCTTAGGACCAGCAGTCTGAGAGGTTTGCTTGTCTAGAAAGCATTTGTACAGTGTGCCAATGAGTTGGCCTTGGCACAGCAAGATAAAAAGATATCAAAAACAAACCCAGCATTACTAACTTAATCTTCTTCACCTTCTCTCCTAGTTTAACCCTCAGAGTGTTAGGAACCTGCATTTCATCAGCTGTCAGTGTTTACATGACTCTGAATGCTGGCAGGCCAAACTTCTAGGGAGCACAGCGCATTTTGCTTCTAAATCTAGCAATGGTTGGAAGAAGACACCACAAATCTGTTAAGAGTTTCAGGGACCAGAAGAGGAGCAAAATGCCAATTCCTAATGACTCTGGCTAATTTCTAGCTCAACTGCTTTGCAGCCTGCCTTGAAATGTGATTCTTACGTTTGTAGTATTAATTTTTCCTCTCTAGCCGTGGTAGTTTGTGAAATACCATATCATAAAACTTCTACACTTACCTGCACCTAACAGGTTTTCCTACTCTGTTCCAGAACTTAATATAACAGTTCTGCCTCTGGACTAGTGCTATTTTCATGCTATAATACAGTGTGCACTTTAGACCATAGCGTGACATGGATTGAGGTGAATTTCTTAAAAACAGTCAACATTTATTTGGCTATTAAGCTTATTTTCTTAATATTTACACTAGGAACATGGTTAAATAGAATCATAGTTAGTCTTTTATGGGAAAAGTTTGAAACTTCAAATTGTTAAAATAATATACTTACGATGAAGTTTGGGTCTTTAAATGGTAATGGCTTGGCAGTAGTTTCCACTGATCCTGTGTTGGAGTCTGTGTTCAGAAATTTATTTTCACTCACAGCCTCTCCACCTGCACTCTGCAGAAAAAAAATACAGTCTTACTGCTTGTTACCCTGAGCAGGTTTAACTGGAGATGGAGCCATCTGCTGTATTACCTACCTGTTGCCTTTTTAGCTTTCCTATCTCTTTTGAATCTTTAAAGATGTTGTATGCCAAGAGCAGGGAAGCATGAAACAGTATTTCTCAATCAATTTACAGCTGACACACAAAAGGAAGGAGGGGAATAGAGTGGCCCTCTGAGTAAAAACTGCATAGGCATTATTGCAGTATTAATGAAAGCCACCTCATCTCACTTTATAAAGTGCAAGACAGTATGTGCAACCAAAAACAGCAGAAATGTACACAGGATCTGTTTTAGAATGTTCTCTAGAAAGTATTAACAGGAATATATAAAATTTATAAAAAGGCTTTTAATCAACTTTTACAGAAAATTTGATTAATCATTTTATTTTTCATCCTTGGTGCCAGCTGTGCTTGAGTGAGGACTGAGAAAAAGTATTTTATTATATATTATTTTTATATGCAAGCTTCACAAAATCTTCATGGATGCTAGTTAGTATTTTCTAGGTTTTCTTTATGGTTTGTTTATTTATTTAGCAGGAAGAGCAGTCAGAAAAGATGTGTATGACTGGAAAGCAAAAAAAGTTGTCTGTCAATTAAGCAATTTTCTGATAATTCTGCATGGCTGAGTTTATGTTTGTTTTTTTTTTTTTAATTTGTTAGTGACCTAGAAGTCTCCACATTACCAGAACTAGCCCATGCTACATACATAAATGTTTCTTTTCTAGAAATTTTCATCCACCCCAAAGTCAGTGCAAATTTGGCCACTGAGTTTGGTAGTTTAGTCAATAGGAATTCATCCTTGATTTTTTTTTTTTTTTTAACTTGGAGTAAAAGCTTGGCTAAAAGCTAAGTCAGAATTTACTGAGTGGATGGTTAAAATGTTCTTTTAAGTTACATTTAGAGAGATAATGCTTAGGGGGGAAAAAAGTGTTTTCCTGTAAAAACCTTTTGTGTTGCTCCAATACTCATTTAGGTATTAAAAAAAAGGACTGTTATTATTTGTGGCTTATTGGAGTACCTCCACAAACTGGACTATATGAAAAAGGCCACGATTCAGCATATCCTTCTCCATGTGACTTCTAGGGAAGTGTTTTTACTCTTAATACATGCAAAAGTAATTACAGGATTAGTGACTAGGCAAGTTGAACTCTTCTTAGGGGAAATACTTCAGTCATTTTACAGTGCTTGTTTTCAACATAGCAAAGAGAGGTCTTAAATACTGGAAGCATAAAGTAAAAAAGCAATGTTTCTAGTGCCTTACTAAAATTCAAATATGAATAGAAATAATCTGTTTTCAAAACAACACAGTCCTCTGTAAGTTGATATTAAGGGGATAAGGCGATAATAACATTAGCAGAAGCAACACTAAAGCCTGTAGCTTAAACTTGATTCTTCCATTGAGGACAGAAAACATTAAAAAGCAGTGACTGTCAGAGAAACAGAACAAATGCAGATGGATGTTTAGAAACATGCACATTATGTGGTAGTGAACAGAGAAGATATCTTCATCAATCCTGAGTAAAGTGGCTTTATACACTGGGTTCCTAGGTTTCAAAGTATATTCTTGTACATGCATGCTTCCAGCACTTCAGATTTCAGCAGCAAACATTAGTCAGCTTTGAGAAAGACAAGGCTTGAGATACAAGATTATTTTTCATGAATTCATTATCTCTGATACTGCTCATTATCAGTGTAAATTCTCTTAAGTGGAAGAATCAGCACAGATTTATTCTTCAAAGCATTCTTGCCTTTTCTTTGGTACCATCTGGTTGGTTTTAAATCCAGTTCTACAGATAATTACTTTATCACTTTTGCCCCTTCAGTGATCTTCTCCTAAGTATTCTGGTTTCTATGAAACAGGCTTTGAGTAGTATTTCAGCAATATCTCAAAACAGTAACTAGTACTTTGAGATTCAGGAAAAAAAAAATAGTTAAATAGTAAAGGGGAAGAAATTTCCTCATACATACAGTCTGTAATTTCTGCAGCTGGATATACTTACATACTACACTCACTGTCTTCAGTGGGTTTTTTTTTTTTTCTGTGTGGATTCAGTGCTAATCTTGCTGGTGCAGTGGGAGGGAAAGTAAGGAATTGTTCCTGGCAGGATAATTCCTGAATGTAAATACTATGTGTAATCTCTTTTCCGTACCAACTCCTAAGGGATTTCAGGTGTTAGAGCTGCTAAGAGTTGGGCTAATTCTCATTACAAGACAGATGTTGATTTTGTTGGTGCCAGTATCCCTTGCATGGTGGCAGAGGCACCAGGATCTAGAGCAGCAACTGCTGCTTTTTGGGTTTGCTGCCCATCAAGGCATCAGGTTCATGGGATCACCAAAGTCATCCTCCAGTGCCAGTGAGACATAATGCCAGCAGTAGCCTCTGGATCTGTCACGGACAATTTGAGAGCAGTGGTTTCCTGTGGTCCAAGGCAAAGGGTGCAGGGCTGTAAAGCAGTTTTCATACCACTGAGGCATGCAGCTGATACCATGATTTCAGAGCTCTGTGACAGACTGGGAAGCAAATAAGACTGAGTATTATGATTCCAGTAAAATGCTGGGAACTGAGATAAAGATGTACTGTATAGGCATGCCAGTTCCCTCATTCAGTACTGCTTGTACGAAAACTCTGATTTTTAGCAATGGGACCATGGCAGGGAGACACTCAGCTAATGTGCTTTTCTTTCTGGAAAAACATTAAAGAGTTGAGTAGAAGCACTGCTTCCCGAATAATGTGCTATTGCACAGAGGCATGAACTCTGCAGTACAGAGCTTTGAAAAGCTCTTCCCGTGCAGCCTGCAGAATTCTCATTCTAGCTGATATCCTCTGTAGCTTTATAGCCACAAACTGCAAGTGCCTCCAGAATCTACAAATCTCTCTGGCCTATGTTTTAAATGTCAGGATTCAAAGCATAGGAAACATCATGTAATTTTTCAGGTTTGTTTTCTGAAAGTTTTTTTAAAGGCAGGGGATATCAATCTACCTTTGTTCTAAAAACACGTTTCCTGAAAGTGAGTAATACAGTGATAATACAAGCCATTATTTACAGACTGAAAAGAGATTCCTCAGTGAACAATTACTTCACAGCAAAGGTAATCTTTAACTTTTAACATCAGTTGAACAAATCTCTCTCAAATGTGCTTGTTTTCTTGGTCGTTTAGACTGGAAGACAGTTCATTCTTCACTGTCATGTGTTGGGACAAACAAACAGGAAGAATTCAAATGCCCTTTGTAGTTCTGTGAAGTGACGGTGGTGTCGTGAGCACAGTGAGGAAGTGTCTGTCACCAGGGAACATGCTCTGCTCAATGTGTGCTGTAACCCCCAGTCACGTGTGGGGCAGCTTCCCCTTCCTGCCCAATCCACAGCCCATCCCCAGCACATTTTCCCTACTGAGCTGCTCTCTCAGCAAAGTCCCTTACCCCCAGACTCCTGGGATAATCCCAAATGCTTTGCTGTGGGGCTAAAAAGAAGGTGCAACCATGGCCTGAAAAGCTCAAGAGCTTCTTTAAAGTTTCTTTTCAACTGATCTCGTAAACAATCTTATGGCGAATTCAACATACACTTCAAGGAGAGAGCAGCTTTTAACATGCACTTTATAACTAAATTGTGTCTTTTAAATGGTAGTTTATGTAACTAAGGCTACAGGGAATTTGTGCTACATTAGTCACTAAGCAGTATGTTTTTCTCCATATTCTGTTGAAGATTATAGCAACAGTGATTTTGGAGTGGCTTTACATTTACAGGGTACCCCTCCATGGGAAAAATGAAGATGTGACGTCAGTACAGCTGAGCATGCTTGTGCTAGTTTTACCTCAAATAAGAATGAAAACACTGCAGTAAAGACTGCAGCTAAGCCATCAGTAACTATCAGTAACTCATCCTCTCCCAGCACCTCTTTCTGTGGCTATTAATCCCCACTGAAGTCCATGTTGCTACTTCTTGTCATGTTACCCCTCTCTGTTCTCCTCCTTCTCCTCCCCAGTACCCCTAAGGCATTGAGCAACCTTGACTGGAATGGCATGTATTAGAAGTCATAGGCAGCAGGTCAAATACTTCTTACAGGAGCACTTGTGCAATTTTATTCCCTCTGTAAAGTTGTGTTTATGTGCTTCAGCTGAATTTTAACTACAACCACAGTATAGCAAGTTGGCAACCTCTATCCCTCCTGGGATAGACAAGAGAAATAGTGAGTGGATGAGCTTCTATTTTGCAGTTTTTTTCACAAGACCATCTATCGAGTATTCAGAGCATCCCTGCTGGGTGGAACACTGCCCTCCCTGTTATGTCCTAGGACTGGGTGACAGTCACCCAAGGGAGGAAGATGGCAAAGGACTTGGTAGCAAAAATTTGAGAGACTGAAAACCTGCAGCAAACACTTGGGAGTCCTAATAAGTTTGTTTTAGGAGCAGCCAAGTCTGAGGAAGAGACCTGACCTAAGCTTTACTACCTTCACACTGGTTTCTTTTGAGTAAAGCCAAACCCCAGGAATGAGCCTAGTTTGGACCCTGGTGTATACGCTGTCTGTACTGGGAGAAAACAGACTGGGAGGCTGCCTATTCACATACTACTTTCAGTATTAGGTTTTGGTAGATCTATTAATTTTTTGTATATATTTTGTTCCAAATTCCCTACCGCAGATGTTTTCACATGATTTCCAAAGACTGTGCCATCTGTCTGGTTTTATTTAGAGAGGACAAGCAAAACTTGTAGACCATGGAAGCTGATTTCTTTGTTTTGGCTATTTCTAGGTGGAATCAGCATTGTGGGGTTTGGATGGGTGTCTGCAATTGCACTAAATACCAGGTGAAATTAGCTTATTATGAAAGTGCTTGTTTCACTCATAATTTTTTTTTTTCTTTTTAATTCCCCCAGCAAGGATTAAAACTGCACAACATCAGTATATATCAGGAATATGTATATCAGTATATAGCTGATATATACTGAAGTAAAATTTCTTACCTGTTTATTTTCAGATCATATTCTGTAACATTTTTTATCATTTTAAATTAATAGGATTTTACTATGTATAAAAGAACTCTTGAAAATATGAAACATAAAGTAAAATATGTAAATATGTGCATTTCTGGCATCCTGTCACTGCATACCACACATCTCACAGCTTAGAAAAAAACTGGATTTGCACATCACTGAAGGTATACTATGACCATCAGTGCCTAGTTTCACTAGGTGTTAACAGTTTTACATGCTAAAACAAAATTTAAAACCAGAAAGTAACTGAACAGTGTGTTGGTAAATCAAAACTTAAATGCATTAATAAATTCTATGAGAACTGGAAAGGGAGTTTCAAATTTAAGAATGCAAAAACAGTACTGGAAATATTGTTTCTCTCTGTTTTCTGCAAATCATTCATTTGTTAGTTTTGACAATATATTGAGTACAGGAATTGTAGATGAAGGTGATTGCACATGTTTGGTTTAGATTTGGTTTTGTTTCTGCATTCAGTATTTCTGAAATGTTGTCTTAGTCTTATAGTCATGATGAAGGTGTTACATGTCACTATTGAAAAATAAGTAATTAGAGGGGTCTGGCCCAAGCACCTAGTTTACTGAAGAACCCACTTGTCTTCAACCTTTCTATGTGAAATTCAATAAATAGTTTAAATTACTTTTAGTTTCTTTTGGCAGCTGATTTTCATAATCACAATACTACTACAATTTTGCTTTAATTCAGCTTCAATACTGGTCTGTGTCTAATTATTCCTGTAGTAGGTTACTTCTAAAGTAGCAATATCCAACTTGTAGCAACTTACTTGGCTTTTAGTTATATGTTCTGTGATATCCTGACAGCTGTGGCATGCAGCCAGGGAAGAAAATGGTGATTTATAAAATCAATGGATAATACCTGTATTTTCACTAGCAGACAATTACAGTGAGTGAGAATGCCATGTGGAAACAGAGCACAAATGTCACTAGATGACAGCAGCGATGATATGAGCAGACTTTTAAAAATTGGGAGTAGATCCTGAATGTCAGCTATTTAACGGAGTGCGAGCTAATACTGCTCATACTTGAACATATATTAAGCTGTTTGAATAATATATTAGCTCTCACTATAACAAGGCTGGCCGGGCCTCTTGCACATTCTGAATATTTAAATCATTTAACTTTGCATGATGACATGACAGGGGCCATTAAAACTTGAACATGTACCCTCTGGCAGACAAAAATGCAGCTCTTTACATTGCTGGGAATAATTCACTGAGAAAGGTGTCAGAATTAGATGTGTTTAAGCTCAAGTTAAAATGATAGTTAAAAAGTTTCTCATTGCCAACATTATAACCGTGGTACATTTCTGAAAGCAAACTTACTGAAGACTCAGTAACGGTGCAGGACTGAAGAAACAGCAGTATCTAGAACAATATTAACTCTATCCATGTCTGTGACACAAGGGTTTGCTGAAAAGACTTTTTCAGTAAGATGCATAAACATGTCTTCCTCATTTGGCTGCATTTTACTAGTTCTTGGATTCAGCAGGAAAAACTTTTTCCCTCTTCCTTTCCACTCACTAAAATGAACCCCACTACAGTTTCCCCAGCCTTTTCTCTCTCAGCATTCAGGTACATGGTAGTAATTTAGGAACGTCCTCCCTTCACAGAAGCTCCTACCTTATTTTGCCATAGGTCAAAAAATACTTCAGCTTGAAAATGTTCAAATGCCAAGGAAAAAAAAAAACAAACCACCCTAATCTTGCACATTCACAGCAAATTTTGTTCCACAGGGCACTGAAAAATTGAATTTACGTAAAAAAACCAAAATCCTCAGCAGTATCCAGCTATTAAGTACAGTACAGATCATTGTCCTCGATTTCAAGCAGCTACTAGGGTTGACAAGTCATTTATGTATACAGTTTAAATTGGGAGTAAATCTATTTAAGTCAGTGGGTTTCATCACTGTCAACTCCTCTTAAAAGACAAGGGTCCTGGTATAGGATTCTGCTTCCACTGACATTACAAGTAAATATCCCAAAGGCCTGACAACAAAACTATTTTTGCTTAAATTACCACATTGTCCTCAGATACTACTGCTGTTTTCACTTATAAAGCAAGCTGAAAGAGGGTTGTTAAAAACAAACATAACAACACAAAGCTTGAAATTAGATTGTTGGATGATTATAATAATAGTTTACAATTCCAAGTACATGTATCACTAAATGCACTTCTAACTATTTCCCAGAGGATTTGAGTCATGTGTCGAACTACTTACCTGTACAAGACTTACAAAACTTGCCTTTCCCTCTCACTTGCTGAGTGTTTCCACTGAGCATCAAGAGTTAATCAACTGTGCAAACTGACTCCAAACATATGACTAAAATTTAGATATAATCTCTGCTATTGGGTATATAAGAGTATGGGGGAAGGTGTTAAAAGCAGGACACAGAAAATGCTTCAATTGCAATTTAAATAAATAAAGATAAATTTAAATAAATAAAGACACACAAGCTGCCCAGATTGCAATCTCAACATGCTTTCGAACTTCTGCTGCTCTGAGTCGAGTTAAACATCTCACATTCCAACTGCCTCAGAAAGGCTGAATAAAATTTTACTCATGCACTAAAAGATTGGACTGTCACAAAGTGATGGATGGCTTTTCTATGCTCTCTGTAGGGCATTTCAATACCATAGACTCCAAGTGCTCTTGATTAAAAGGCGACATTCTCATTTAGGGTCCTGTCAGTGCATGAGCTTCAAACCATTATCATTCACCTGCACTGGTGGGTCCAGTGACAAAATACTTACCAAAATGTATAAAATACTAATTACTTTAGTCACTTTGATAGAGGTATAAAACACCCTAATGCAAAGCTCTATTATGATGTGTGAGGGTTAGAATTCAAAATTAAAAATGCAACCAAAGGGAGAATAAGATTTTAATTACATTCCCTACCTCTCAAGCATTTCTTAAAAACCTGGGGGAAAAAGACATAGCAATTTCATGGCACAAGATCTGCTTTCATAATGGTACTGTTCACTTAAAAAAAAAACAACAAAAAAACAAAACCAGAAAAAACAAGTTCATTTTCTTCTCTTCAAAATTATTAAACAGTCAAACACAGAAAAAGATGAACAAGCCTCAGTAAAAACCTTGGATTTATTCTCAAGAGATTTCAAATGCCAAATATGTTTTCCCATTTAAAGATTTTTAAGTACTGTGATAGGCTAAATTTTATATCTTACAGATATTTAAAGGAAAAAAAATTACTATTTCCTGTGGGGAAAAGCCTCAAATAAAATGTAATTGGGACACAACTGTGAATAGCTTCACACTATCCCAGAAAAGCTTGGCTTAATTTGCATTTGCCACAAAGCTCCCTTCGGCTTAAATAATTGCAAGGGATCTTTCACTTTTAGATTTCATTTGGTGGACTGGGATTACTCCTTGTTTATAAAGTTTGACAGTTTTCTTTATTAGGAAAACTGTAACGAACAAATTCATACGCATAAGCTGAATGGCATTGCTGATGTGGCCCAAGAGCTAAAAGTTTCAGTATATTTAGGATCCAAAAGCACCTGTTGGGTCATACTTTCATCAAGGGTAAAAGTGAGCTTAGCTAACAGAATATTTTGATCCCTCTAAATAAAAAAGTCTCCTAAATTGATGGGCTTTAAGACTGAAAATGGATGAAAACATACTAGCAAAAAAAGACTACAGTAAATCACAATTGAATTTTTATAAAAAAACTGTCAGTATGTTCCTTTCTCTATCAGAAAAAATCAGTCAAGGACTTTGGCTAAACTGCATCTTAAAGTTTAAAATACATCATTTGATACAGAACAGTTAAGGTCAAAGTACTTCTGGAGAAAAGAGTGGAGGATTACAATATGCTCATGTGCTATTAACATTGTAATGCTGCTCAGGGAGCGTACCAGAATCCCTGTGCCGAGTAACAGCCTTCAGCCAAGGTAGGAGAAGGATCCAAGTCCATTCATCTACACATGCCTGAATCAAGGACAAGGAAAGCAAAAAGTTATCGGCTCCTATGATTGATGGGAGAGTAATTTCATTCTGAAAAAAAAACCAAAAAAACCCTTCAGTTTCCTGATTGTAGCTTATTCTGTAGAACATTATCCATTTTGATGAGAAATAACACTTGAGTAACAAAGAGAAACCAAAGGCAATTAAATAATTTCAACTGAAAACAGGGTATATCTTTCAGAGCTCCTACTCTATCTATTTTGCTTAGGAAAAAACACACCTGAATTAGAATAGTTAAATTTTACCTTCAAGATGTTATGGACTACCAGGTAAACCAATACAGAAAACAAAACTTTACTTTTGCATTTTCCCTATTTTTTGCACATTTTAGCACTTGATTCTTTCTTGTCACTTTAAGTATATAAAAATTCTACTTTTATTTCCTTTCTGCTAACCACACTACTTCTGCCATGGTGCATTGCAGTCTAAAGTTCCTTGGAAGAAGGTTTTTCCATTGTGCACAGGTACTTAAGACTGCCATACTGAAACACCATGTCAAAAAGACAAAGGTTAGGTACACTGATCTATGCAACATTGCAATGCTACAGGAACTGAGAATAAAAACATTCTTTCTACAAACCTTCAAGAAGTTATCAAAAGCATAATGTACCAGAGAGCAGTAATTCTATCAGGCACTCCAAAGGTCTTGTAAAGAAGACAAGAAAAGAAACTGTACCTTAGATTTTAAAATTATTCAAGCTAAATCTGTCATCTTTATTGTTTGTCTCATATTATGGGACAAAAAAAATCTGGTTGCACATGCCCTGAATACTGCATTCACTTTCCTTTATCTAGTCAACTCACTACCAACCATTCCAACCTTGAATAGCACACCAGTCTCCCATACTCAGCAAAACTGTAGGTACATTATCCTATGGATAAGTACATTTAACTGGTTAATGGGGAAAAAAAAACCCTGACAACTGAAAGAAAATAAACATATGGCAAATTCTAATTTAGATGAAAATAAGGTAATATAAGTATCTCTTGAAGGGTATTTTGAGGCAGCTCAGGAGGAAAAGGGAAGAGAGAATTGTATGGTAGAGCTAATTTGAAGGCAAATTTCTGAAATATTTCTGCAGAAACATTTGTACAAGTAGGTGGTTGTTTACTCAGCTATGCAAATTCTGTGGCACTTCACCTCAATACCATATATTGAAGTTGAGGAACTGCAGCAGATCTGAAAAGTGCCAGACAGTTCTGTGTTTTCAAATAAACTTCTATCCTAACTGCCTTTTTTGCTTGAAATAGAGCAGAACTATTAAAAGACTTGATTTACCACTACATTAGAATTAATGACGTTTTGGCATCACATTTACAATTGTAGGTGAGAGGGAAACATAATATTTAACATTTTGAGGTGGGTTTAACAGGATCCTATTTTGAGACATTTCCTACAATTAATTATTCAGCAAATAAAAACTACCTTTTGGACAGATAAAAAAAAGAGGACAAGGATAAAAAAGGGCAAGTCTGTATCTGTAAAAAAAGGCAATTCTGGCTGCGACAAATAGGTTTAACAAAAATTCAGGTGAAAATGGAATTTCTGACTTGAGAACATTCAAGGTTATTAATGTGAGACTCAAACTAGCACTTCTAGTTCTAGACTATGTAAATAAAGATATTAAACTTAAAGAATAAGGACTTTCCAGATTACTGCTTTGGTTTGAGGAGCCTGAAAATACTGTGCATACATCAAGGAAAAATGGCCTTTTTCTATTCCAGTTTGTAGGCTTTAACAGTTAATTTTGCTGTCAGAACATTGTCCTTTCAAGGGAAGAGCAGGTCTACTAAAACACAGCCATTGTTACAGTATAGGGAGACTTAATACTGTCCAAATGTAACCATTGATTTTTGTGGTGATTTTCATGTTTGAACCTGCCTAGGACAGGAGTGTAGGACTGTTTGTTTAGGGAGAGGACACACCCATCTTAGTCACATAATCACACAACTGGAAGTTGACAGACACAGTAACACTGAATCACTGAGGCTGGAAGGGGTCTCAGGAGCTCACCTGCTCAAAGCAGGGTCAAAACTGACTTTGGACTAGATTCTTGGGGCTTTGCCCCAGCAGGCCTCGGACACTTCCAAGCACATAGACTGCACAACTCTCCATGCAGCTCTCCATCTCCCTGGCTAGAAATCGATATCTCATAAAATAGAAAATACTGGTCCTAGGAACAAGGAGCTCTTTTGGTCACAAGCATTCATACAACTCACATTAATTACTGCCCTAATTTCTGCATGTTCCAATTCAGCAGTATTTTGCTGTAGTCCTGATGGTTTCAGGGCATAAATGTAACAAAGTTTTTAGACAGAGGAGTCATCTTTTATTAAATGTAGCCTGTTTATCTGGAAAATTAAGACAAGCTTCTGGATGGACTGCATATCAATACACCAGAGACTCAACACTAAGACTTTTATGGCACATAACTTTCACACAGTTTCCAAGAGGGTTTTAACTACCTTCTCCTTTATCCTAAATAATGAGTGTTTTCACAACACTTTCTCCCTTGCCTGATGAACATCCCCTATACCTCTGAGATGCCAATAACCTTTTCTTCAAATATAGTCTCCTTGATTCATATCTAACCAAACTCTAATCAGTAGTTCTGTATTTAGCCTGGGGAGTTGCTGTTTCAAATATGAAAATATACTTAAATGCCTGAAATTTGATTTGAGTTTTCCAGCTGTACTGCTTAAGTGACACTAGGCTTACCTGTAAACCTTGTCTAACTTATGCAGAAACTATCACAGGTGTCTCAGCCTTTCCTGCTTTTCTTCTTGCTCTTTATTAACTCAGAAAAGTAAAAATCTGAGGAAGCAATAAATAAGGCTGTCATGATAAGCACACTGTATCCCTATGAACACCGGGGTAAAGTAAAGCTACAAGCATGTCAACAGTCTGAGGGCAGAAACCCAAAAACTGAAGTTGCTTAAAACTGTGTAGAAGGTTTCAGGCTTGCGGATGTTTGCAAAATGAGCTATCTTTTTTAATTACATCAGATTTTATGTAGTACACATATTAGGTAGGTTGTACACAAAACCATGGAATTTTGTGTGTTTACTGAAAATTAAGGACATATGATACACAAGAAATCATCTTTCTCTGTTTAATAAATGATAAAAAGGCAAATATTATACTAGGAGTCTCTTTCTATGTGGTAAATCCCAGCAACATCCTACAATGCTTTATAAAAGGAATTTTCTCTTTTAATTATCAAAAACACTTCTTATCCACAGCAGGGTCTTTTAATCAGCAAGTTTTTCTTCCTTACATACTGGAGCAGGACAATTACAAGACATATAGCCACAGATATTCACCCTTCTAAAATGATGGCCTCTGCCCACAGTGCATGTATTACTCACAAGCGTTTCCATCTATCCATTTCAAATTTGTTTCTTGAATTAACAGTATTTCATTTTTACTACAACATAAACATCTTATTAGATGGCATGACTATTTCATGTTTCAGTTTAGAAAGGAAATTATTTCTGATCCCTATTCACAGAACTGTGTATTTTGTATTAAAATTATCATAAGACAAAACATGTAACAGAAATGAAGACCTAAAATACATAAGCAGACAATTCTGATAACCACGTTCATTACCAAACTGTGGATTTGTTCTCTTTGGAACAGAGAAAAACCTCCATCCTTGGTTCCCACACAACCTTTCCACACTCCCTCACTAGACCTGCTTTTAGCCCAGTGGTTACGGTGTGCTTGGGAAAAAGAGGGTTTGAATCCCTTCAGGCATTGGCACAAACAGGTAACTTCAAGTGGAGGGCAGATTAAGCAATTGTAAGGACAGATGATATAAAAAGCAAGTATCAGTGCATAAGTATGCTCCTACTTTTGAAAGAAAGGACTTAATACCTGCTTTCAAAAAGGCAGACGTTCATGAGTCTGAATCCCAAGTAGAACGAGTTGCCTAAATCTTCAGGGAGAAGTATAATTAGGACATATTTCTTGATAGCTTATTTTGGTGGCATCTCAGTTAGTAGAATCAGCTGAGGGACTTAGAGGCTGACAGACAAGCAATGACAGCTGAAGCTGTTACTTGCCAGCCTTCCTGCAGGCAGGGACACTGGATTGAGCATTTCATTTAGTCTGTTACAGTCAACTAATGACATCTGGAATTAAGAGTATGTAAACTCATGAAGTAGGTTGCTTGTAGTGGAAAAGTGGCTTTCCTGGCCACTTGGTCATGCCTCTTCCTGTGCTACACCCCAGAGCTGTTAGACTTCCCTGTGAATCAGACCAGTTCACCAGCACAGCAGGAGGCAATGCAGCTTCCAGGAGAGGGGGAATGTTTGGCAAGTTCCGACTGCTGTCCTCTGTCAGTGGGAACAGGTCTGGGAAGAGCTAAAGCTGACATGATGTAGGCAGCAGGAGCATGCAGCTGAGACTTGTGGAGGTGGATAAGAGGGAAGAAGATAGGAGGAGCCTGGGACTCTGATAATGAGAAACTAATCCATTTGCCTAATTGAGCCCCTTAAAGTTGCAGGTGTGCTTTGCAGTGAGGCAAGACATGCTGTTTATGGATATGAATTCTTGTGTCAGGGCCAGGCATACTTCACAACATGGTGTGTCTGTCACAGCTTTTATGGCTTTCTGCAGGTTTGAATAAATAGCCAATCTCTCAATTCTGTTTTCTTGGTTTGTTTGAAAAATGTGTTCACAACCATCCCTGGCTAATAAATTAATGTTTATATTAGCCTTTCTAAACCAAAATGAACACATTGAATAAATGGATACAATATATAATTGATATAACTATCAATGCCTTGCTACAGCAAGAATTGAAGTTACTATCAAACACAATTATTGCACTTTAGAAAAATGTGAAAAACATTCTAAAACCTCTTCAAATGTGCAATATCTAGAAAGTTAAGTTATTGCAAATTGTCTTCTGTTAATCTGAATTTTTTACAGCACTAACTGGATTCTGAGATCACTTTTTAGGGGTACTACCTCTCAGGGAAAATTTCATGCTACAGTACATGTATAAGGCATTTTAGATTGCTCTTTCTCCTTCAAAGAATAATTTATCCTATTTTATCTCCTTATGACAGAAGTGGTGGACTATCTTTATTAAGTCTCCTAAATTTCCTGCATGTTTATTATGAATCCTGAAACTAGGTGTGATCATGGTAAGACTCCATTTTCTGTTAGCTAAGGGAGAGATTAAAATTGTCTGCTAGGAAAAGTGAAGAAGGGTAAAAACCCATGACACCAGCATACTGATGCCCATAGTAAAAGGCAACACACATATGCTTTTGCCTTTCTACAACATAACGCATCTGTGTTTACTCTAAAACTAAAATCTATTCACATTTGGTTGGGGGAGGTAGGTAATTCTCTGAGATTGGCATAGGCTGGTTTAAAAATTCACATACTTTTGTGATTACAGATCATATGAAGCCTTCAAAATTTGATAAATGTCAAGCAAAGTTAATTCTTAGCTGTTTTGACAGTTTCCATTTTAACCTAGATTACTCTATAAAAGCAATTCCCTTTTAAAAATAAAGCTAAGCTTAAAACACACGTAAATGTTGCCAGATTTCTGTACAAAATGTGCTTTTTGTCTTTTAATTATCATTTTTCCCCATCAGGGACTGAAGGAATTCTGGTTCTTTAACAGATTTAACTTCAAATGTGCAAGTGACAAAAACTGGTGCTTTGGGATAATCCCGTTTCTCCTTAGTGGATTGCCTGAAAATAAGATGTATTTTGGGAAGAGTATTCCAGCTATTCACTATCAGCTTTGCTGCAGAAAGTATCTCTGTGGTGCAGAGTCTGAAAGGATTAGATATAAGCGGTGACCCTCTGAGAGCTTCATTCCAATAACTGCATGTCTGGGGGATTTTCATTGCTCTGTGGCCTGGTGACACGCACTGTGATGCCAGAGTATGTTCATATGTGGGGGATAGCTCTGCCAATTGAAATGCTACCTGCTAAAACTCTTGTTACGGCACGGCAATTTGTTTTGAACTGCCTGCTAGTTTTGTAAGAGCCAAAACTCTTGGGTAGGGTTTGGTATAATTGTGCAAGTGGCTGAACTTGAAGAGCTCACCCACCTTAGCAGTTTTTATCAGTAACTAGCAATCACCTGCAATGAATCATGGCATCTATATTTTATCCAATGGAAGTGTCATTTAAATCAATTTAATTAGGTTCGAATTAACATCCTGTGGGAACACATTGTATCTTTTAAAGATATCATTCCAGGAAATCATTAGCTTCAGACTGGAACTGCTTCACTGGTTAAATTCATGTATTTTTTGTCACTGTTACAATCTTACAGGATGAGAGAGGTTTTAAAACAAAAACTGTAGTCTAGAGAATAATGGCATGATAGTTTTTTAATAAGCTGGCAAATAGATATGTACTTATATCTCCCTTCTAGTATGCTGTGTCAGGTTCCTTCTGTATTTCAGGGCAGGTGGATTGGTGAGAAATGCTACTTGTTTATTGAATTTCCAACTACAAAAGAGAATCATGCTTTTCTGTAGCAGAAAGTCTAATATAGAATACTAAAATAGAATAAGTTTGGTATCATACTGATTGCAGTAAATAAGGTGTCAAGTGGTAACTAGGTAATTTTAAATTTTCACTCAGAAAGTTGTCATACTGTGCCACACTGAAGGAGGTCCTCTAAGAGGTTGTCCCACAACACGGTGACAGCAGCAGCTCAGCTCAGTAGCTGTAGTGGTATTTGCCAGTTCTGTAGTTAAACTCATTCACCCTAACCTCGATTTTCAGGAACTAACAGCCAGAACAGATAGGCTCTTTAAAAAAGTTATTTTTAAATTGATTCAGTGATTTCCGACTAAGAGTGCTAGGCTTGGTAAAATAGCATAACAGGAGAACTGATTAAATTTCCTGATGTTTAGGGTCAAAATCTGTGCTGTTTATATGCTAGGATAAGCTCCCTGCCTTTAGTGGGCAGCTTCTGAGTACATAACAGTAACCATGTTAATATGTATATATTTAAGTCCACTTGTTGAACTTACAGCTGTCTATCAGAACTGTGAAATCTTCTGATCTTCAGTTTATGAGATAAAAACATCATAATATAGATACATCTAAAACAAAAATGGAATTCTAATTGTATCAGTCACTATTTTTGTGTGGTGCATTAGAGAATTTTATTTAACAAGATAGTAACTAAACCATTTTGATTTTATTTTCTAACATTGTATAGTTTTTGCTTTTAAGCATAGAATGAGAAATACAGAAAGCACAAAGTAGACATACCAGTAGTACATCTGCAATAATAATAATTATAGATAAAATCAATATAAATACTTCACCAGTTTAAGTCTGAAGTTATTTCACAATAATGTAAGTAAATTTAGATTTACTATATTATTTAGCATATTTTCTCTCTTTAATTTTTCACATGATAAAATCAGAAACTTTTTTTTCCAAATCATTCTTATATCTTATTGCAACTTCTGTCTTAAAAGATTTTTAGCTGTCACAGAAAAGCATTTTACTTCACTACTTACATCTTGATCTAGAATACACTCTTTTAAAAACTTCCTGTTGCAGTACAATTTATAAAAATAATGGTGTGAACATTAGAGTAGAGCAACTGGTGGCATTTTAAGATCAGTATCAAAGATTCTGTCCCAGGTTAAGTGAAAGCAATTAATGAGACAAGAGACCTGGAAACAAGTCTGCACAACAGCCAGGAATGGAGCTGAATCAGCAGCTACTGGGAACCACTGGGCAGGGATACCTAAGGGAATGGTGCTGTGTAAATCACTACACAGCACTGGTTTTAACACATTCGTGTTACCATTTAATACACATAATAATCCTCAACATGGCTGCAGCAAAGAGTGAGGTATTTAGCAGTGGCATAACAGCATGAGAGGAATAATTGTGTAATTCTGATGAAAGTGAAGTAATCAATTTGCAATCATGCTTTCCTGTAAACTCACTTTTAATATTACATTTGGTAAATACATGCATGATGTCCAAAAAGCATGTGCCCCTTTCTGTAGACATGACTGACAAGCCCTATGAGCAATGTGCTTGCAAAACAAATATGACTCAATACCTTTGGGTCCGTAACTCACACGAATCACACATGATGTTCTGGGTTGGAAGGCACTGACAAGGATCATCAATTCCAGCTCTCAAGTGAATGGCCCTTATGGGAATTGAACCCACGACCTTGGTGGTATTAGCACAATGCTCTTAAAAAAAAGATGAAGAATGTTTTTTGGTAATGTTCCTAAGGTGTATCTTAGAGAAAGTAGCAATTCACATGTTGAAACAAAATCAGAATGGGGTTGATAAAAACCTCTATGCTGTGTGATAATTATACCTTCTTGTAGGATATACACAGTTACTCAAACTAATTGATAACATTGCTATGCTTAAGCAAATTTGTTATATAAAAAAATGAACACATTCTAGAAATTTACAGTTTTACCAGACCAGCATGTCTTTCAGGGTGAGCATTGTGACAGCTGCTTGTGACATAGAATACGAGAGAAAAACTAAGTATCCAATTTGCAGAACTAACAAAAATCCCATTTTGTGTAATTTCATAACGATGGAATCAGAGATGTGGGTGTGCTCACAGCTGGCACAATGTGAAGTGTATTTTCACGTAGGCCAGCACAAGGTTCTCAGCAGAAGTTACTACTTAATACAATGGGAGGTCCCCAGATCTAAGTTGATCCCTGCAGGTAGTTTTGAACTTCTCAGTAGGGATTCTCTTATCTGTAGATTGCCAGTTAGTTAACCAAGGAAACAATGTCAGTTTACTTAAAATACAAACCATTTAATACTGAGGTATGGCATGATAAGTTCTGGTGAGTTATAACACAATTAACATTTTTAACTCAAAACATGCAGAGACTGCACTTAATTTCTGCTCCAGAGCTAGCCAGTAACAGTGAATGAGATTGCTAGAATAAGCTGTTTCTTGTCCCATTCCTGAGGTTACACATTTTCTGAGGCATTTTTTTCTTTTCGTTGTGGGATTGATCTTTAGCACTGCTGAAGTCAATGAATGCGTACGATGACTTGGATGTAGTGTTGAGAAATTACTTCTTACTCCACTGAAATGGCTTGTGAGAAGAATTACAAAAACTGTTTATCACACACTGTCGAAACCCAGTTTGAGTAAGAAATCACGGATTGTCTCATAACACTGGAAGCTGTCCACAAGCTTAAATTTGGTGTGAATTTTGGATAATGGTTTTAGAAGCTGAAGGGTATGGGGAAGTCTTTTAAGTATAAATCATTTTATACACATTTAAGCTATATATCAATATGTAATGCTTTATATCTGCATACACACACACACACACACACACACACACACACATACGCACTCCACACTGCAAAATCCAGATCATGATCTCTATCACACCTTAAAAAGTTGTCAAACACGATCATTGTCAGGCAGTAATTTTTCACAGTTGTGGTGCAGTTTGTTAGCAACATTAAGCACTATGGTGTGTACTCCATCCTAAAATAAACCCACCAGAAAAGAAACCATGTAACTGCCACAGGGTGAAAACAAGAGCATCATTCAAATGAGGAAGAGTTTGTTGTCTGTGCTCTGGTGCATGCACCATGGCTTTTATTTGCCTGGAGAGAAGATTGCTGAAAAATACATAAGCACTCCCCTGATCTTGTAGCTCATGTGAAAACAAGCAACCTAACTGGCAGTAGGGCAAATTTTGTAGCTATGCTACTGTTATAGCTCATGAAATATTACCGAGAGGAATCATTTATAGGGTGAAGTAAGGAGTCTGCCATTTCCAAGACATAACAGCATCTAAAGTCTGTACAGATGTCATGTACACGCTGACTCTGAACATCTTCTAGGACTTAATTTTGGAGCATGTGATGCTACCCCATCATCAAGAGGCAGATGAAGAACAGGATGGTTTGAGTGATTGCTTATTTCTGGTGTGACCTACACCAGAATATATGGGTGTGATCTACATCATCAAGAGGCAGATGACATCAACTGCGGATGGTGCTGGTGTCACACAATGCAGAAAATGAGGCTGCACCACCCACTGGGATTGAGGATTGGAGTTTAGGATAAACTGACGTTAATAGCCCTTCTCCCTCCCTGATTGATCCTGCTCCCCAGAACTCAGGCTCTGAGATTACATCTTCATTTCTCACGTAAATCTTCTATCCATCCACTTAGTCCAACTGAGAGGAGGCACACAGCAGATCTAGAAAGCTGCTGAAGCTCTGTCCAGTGCTAGTCCCTCCTCCACGACAGCTCAGCTGCCTCGCACTAAACTCAGCATCACGCAGGGTCAGAGATTTGTGACTCCGGGGGTACGCATGGAGCTCGGGCGCGGCACAGCCTCGAGTACAGAGCTCTGCTGGAGGTGAGAGCAGAACAGCGAGCTGCGGGGCGGCTTGGTCAGGAAGTGCCACCACACGCCTGTGTCACCACACACGCTATCTCGGTGGTCACAAACGTGCAGCTTCCACGGAATCCGGGATAAGCTTTGCCTCATCCGGCCGCACACCCGACCGAGGAAGGGAGGAGAACCACGCCACCGGTCCAGCTGGGCACATGGAGGGGAGGGGACACAACCTCCACCCTACAGCGGGATGAAAGAATGCCCGGCATTCCCGACCTCTGAAGGGCCCTGCCCGCCCGAGAGACACCGCAGGGGGCTCGGCAGCTCCCAGCGGGAAGGCGGGACGGAAGAGGAGGAGGCAGAGGGGCCGGGGGAGGCGGCGGGAGGTGGCGGCGTGTCCCGGGATACCCGCGGTCCCGGGAGCGGGGCCGGGCCCGGCGGAGGGGGCTGTGGGACCCGCTCCCAGCACGGCGGGAAAGGGCGGGGAAAGGCAGTCGCTACCGCGCATGCGCGCCGGCCGCCCCCCTCTCACCATTACCTGCGAGCCGCCAGGCGCTGTCGCCTTCTTTTTCTTGGCGGGGCCTGTGCCCGGGCTCGCCGGGCGCTTCTTACCGCGGGACGCGGCGCCAGCGGGAGAGGAAGCGGCGGCGGGGACCAGGCTGGCCATGCCGCCCCGCTCCGCGCCCGGGCCGGGAGCCCTCCCGCTTGCCGGCCGCTGTGGCCGTGCTGCGGGCGCGCATGCGCAGTGGCGGCGGCGGCGCGGCTCTGCCACCCCTGGCTGGGCCTGGTCGGGGAGGCTGAGGGCGAGCGGGGATTGCCCGGTGCTTGTGAGGCTCCGAGCTCGGAGCGGCCGCCCCTGGGCGAGACTCGTAGGAAACAGCTCTGCCGCCTCCTCGTTGCTCTGCGGTGTCCTGGGCCCCTTTTTAGAAACCTGGCTGCGGTGGCAGCCTCGGTCCTGGGGTAGCCCGTGTGCGTGGGAGGTAGCGAAGTGTGTCGAGGTCTGGGGTTTCGCACCGTAGAGGATGAGCGGGACGGGAAAGGCGCTGGGTCTGAGTCATTTTTCGCACAGAGGCCTTTGCAGTAGCTGGGGAGGTGCAGTAAAAAGCTGTGAGAGCGGCTGAAGGCGGGCTGCAGTTTGGGACGTGGGGCCCTGTCATCGCTCAGTGCCAGCGCTGGAGATCTGTGTGCTCCATGCAAACGCTGCGCTGTGCCGGCGGGCAGGCGCTGTCTTCAGCCTGCGCAGGGTGAGATAAACTTCATGTGAAAGGCCCTCATACGATGAGGCTGGTGTGCAAGTCTCAGATGTGTCCGTTTTTTTCCCAGTTGCCTCGATAAAATCTGCGGAGGGGTTTAGCTGCTGCCTTCAGCTCTCAGATGGTGAGCTTTGGTAAGCTGAACCAGCGCGCAGTGTGATCAGCCACGCTGAGCTGCAACAAGTCCCTGAAAGAAAGGAGGCTGTAGTGAGGTGGGGTCTGTCTGTTCCACCGTGACTGCAGAGAGGACCAGAGGAAGTGGCCTTAAGATGAGATAGGGGAGATTGAGATTAGCTATTAGAAGAAAAAAATTTACTGTTTTGGTGTTCAGGCACTGGAATAGGCTTCCTAGGGAGGTGGTGGAGTCACCATCCCTGGAGGTATTTTAAGGAGTGCTTGGATCTGGCACTGGGTGATGTGATTAGAAGTTACAGAGATGGTGCCTGGTTGACAGTTGGACTTAATTATATTAAAGATCTCTTCCAAACTTGACAATTCTATGATTCCAACTGTGTAACCTTTCAAAGTGCAAGTTATTAACAGTTAACATTAAAAATTTCAGACTGTAACTACAGCTGGGTGATACTGATTGCCTGTGTGGGTAATTCATACTTCTAAAGATTTGGTTGCTTCTACAATGTTTTGGCATTGCTAGTGGCCTGGTCCGGTGGTTTTTCCTCTTTTTGGGATCTGGAATAGTTTTGCACTGGAGAAACATACTAGAATATATTTGAGGCGATTTGGACTGTGCTCTAACGAGTTTTCACAGTCTTCTTACTGTCTGTGCTGTTTCACACCATGCCCCAGAGAAGTGGTTAGTGATGAGGTGATGTTGCACAGCTCTTAAACTGCTTAATGACTGAAAAAACTTCTGAGATTTGTGCTTGCATGCACCTGCATTCAACATGCTGGTCAACTTATTGCCATGTTTGTTTGAGCTACTTCTGTGCAGTGCCAGTCTGCTAGGTTTCCAGCTGCAGCTGCCTGCAATCCTGTCCCAGCACATGCCTTGTGGGGAGGCAGAGGTCCAAGAAGTTGATATTCAGGCATAAAAATTAGGTCACGTTTGTAGACGGTGCTGTAATGAGGACTGAGCTTGGGCACAGTAGGGGTGCCAGGCAGTGCTGTGTAAAACAAAAACTTTGAAGGTGGCCTGAAAGAGAGTTGAAGACAAAAGCCTGGACTTCCAGGCTGTGTTCCAGGCACCTGTGTATGTAGCAGAAAAGCAGGACAAGATTTGCTTTCCAGGGGCATTAAGTAGGGCCTTGTACAAACATCCAAGTCCCATATTCTCCTTCCCAACTGTAGTTGCTGTCTTTCTGTCTGAGCACACAGGCTGCCAGCAGTACCACAAAGCCAACTGGTAAACTGGATTTCATTTGCCCTTAGTGAGTGTTTCAGGCTTGTGTGTGCTCTGCAGTTTGCATTTTTTCTCGCTTCAATTGACAGCATGCTCAAAATGGTGACCTGAGTGTGGAATTAGCAGGGGCACTGGGAATCATAGGGGAGCTGTGTCCCTTGATAAAGTCAGATCTGCTTTGCTGTGTGCTCAAAACGTTGATCTTGTCTTAGTCAGCCTTTTCTTGTTCCCAGGGCTGGGTCCCATCCCTTTCCCACGCACATGCTGTGTGCTCAGCTCCCAGGCATGCCCAATTAAATAGGAAGCATACCTTATCACCGGTTGTTTTTACTGAGGGGAGCATCTTTAATGCAAGTGAATCATGCAGAGACTTAACGTGCTGCATCAGTGAAAGTTTTTAAAAGCGCTTAGCCAGGCATTTTCTTATCTGTACCCATTTTTATCAATTGCTTTACTAAAAAATCACAAGGCCCATGTTCATTGCAGCAATATTAAGTACAACAGAATTTTATGCAGTACCAAATGCTTTACAGAATCACAGAATGGGTCAGGCTGAAGGACCCCACTCGGTCATATGGTCCAGCCTCTCTGCTCAAGCAGGGTCATCCCAGAAACATGGCACAGAACTGTGTCCAGACAGTTCATGAGTATCTCCAGGGAGGGAGACTCCACAGCCTCTCTGGGCACCCTGTTCCAGTGCTCGGGCACTTGCACGGTAAAGAACTTCTTCCACATATTCAAGTGGAACTTCCTGTGCATCAGTTTCTCACTGTTAACTCTTATCTATTGCTCAGCACCACTGAGCAGAGCCTGGATCCATCTTCTTGGCACCCTCCTTTCAGATATTGACAGACATTGATGAGGTCCCCTCTAAGCTGTCTCTTCTCAAGGCTGGACAGGCCAAGTTCCTTCAGCCTTTCCTCAGAGATGTTGACCTGCTCCAGGAGCTCCATGTTTCTCTTGTGCTGAGGAGCCAAGAATTGGACACAGCACTTCAGAGGCAGCCTTCATAGGGTTGAGTAGAGGGGCAGGATCACCTCCCTTGACCTGCTGGCAATGCTCTTCCTAATGCTCCTCAGGATCTTACTGGCCTTCTTGGCCATGGCTCGTGGAGAGCTCACTCATGTCAGCTTGTTGTCCACCAGGACCCCCAGGTCCTTCTCCACAGAGCTGCTTTCCAACAGCCCAGCTCCCTGCCTGTACTGGTGCCTGGGGTTATTCCTCCCTGGGTGCAGGACCCTGGACTTCCCTTTGTTGAATTTCAGAAGGTTCCTCTCTGCCCATCTCTCCACCCTGTCGAGGTCTCTCTGAAGGGCTGCAGAGCCCTCTGGGGTATCACCCACTATTCCCAGCTTTGTGTCATCAGGGAACTTGCTGAGGAGGCCTCTTCCTCTTCATCTGAGTCATTGATAAACAAGTTAAACAATACTGGGCTCAGTATTGAACCCTGGGGGACACCACACGTGGCAGGGCTTCAAATGGACCCTGTGCCACTGATGATGACCCTCTGGGATCTGCTGGGGAGTGAGTAATAGATTTAGGGATGAGAGAAGGGCTGTGGAGTTGCATGGTACGTTGTCCCTGCTCGTCTGAGTGGCTATTCAGCCCTGCTGAAAATGAAGAGGTGTTTTTCTGCTGAATAAATATCATATGTATCTTGCTGGGTTCCTGTTACACAAATAAGCATTCACTTTGGGATAGAGACAAGGGCTCATTTGAAAAAGTGCAAATTGCAATTCCTATCCTGGCTAGGTGCAACAAAGCTGTTCCTGCTATTAACTTTGAACCTGGCTTGAGTTGAAAACTTTTCCCTTACTGGTACTGCAAGGTATGTTTTTATATGCTACCTTGCTAATAAGAAAATTAAATACAGCTCAGCAACAACTTTGGATGCTTTTTGGTGTAAACAGTCACCAACCTCCCTGTTTGTAAAAGTCTTAGGGAGCTGGAAAGGTCCCTGGTACTTTTCTTAGTAATATTTCTGGCAAAATGCAGGTATCTCCTGAATTAGGGAAGAAGATCTCAGGCTCCTATCCTGGATTTGTGAGGTGAGGTTTTGTTTGGTTTGGATTTTCGAGGGTTTTTTACCTTTTGGCTGGATGAAGATTGACCGTGATAATTTTCTCATCATGCACAGGTGATTAGTACAGTGTGAAGCTTTTTGAGGCATGTGAAGGGTGGTGGGTGCCTCATGATTTAAGATTCAATTTTTTTTCGTGGAGGAAGAAAGTGCTGGGAGAAAAAAGAAGTGTTTGGAAAGCCAGCAGAAATATATTTAGCATGAGTTAGGATAAGCAGAGTGGAGAGAGCAAGGTCCCCAGGAGCTGTGTGAGTCAGAGCTGCTCCCTGCCCCAGCCCCAAGCGCAGCTTCCCAGCAAGTGGAGAGCTGTGCCAGCTCTTCCTACCGGTGAGCTGGCCCAGTGGAGTGGCTGCTTGTGGTGGGAGGCCTTCTGACTGACACATTCAGGCTGCCTGGGAGGAAATGTGCTGGATGCTTTCAGTCCAAATGCATGGGTGTTCTTCTGCTCCATGAAAAGGAAAAGGCTAGTATCTGTAACTGTGTATTTATTTTATTTCAAGCTTTGAATTTAAATCTCTGTCAGTACCCAACTTACATCCTTCCTGGCTGTTTAGCTTTCAATATTCCTATTATTCTTATTTCTGTACTACAGAAAAATGGGTGGATTGAAAATGAAATCGTGGCTTTACTCATTGGCTATATTGCAGTATGTAAGATTATCGAGTAGCTAAAATGATGGAAGAGAATATGTATAACCCCTCTGTATATCACTGAATTAGAATGAAGAGTTTAAAATTCTTACATAACCTTTCTCTGTTTTTTGGGGGGTGTTTTCATACCTATGAAGTGGAGATAACATTTTTACTGGATGGTATGTTGAAATGAAGATAGGAAGCTATGGCAGTTAAGAAGTAGCTCCTAGTGATGGTTACATAGTGATTTGTACTATTACAATTTCCTAGCGACAAGTAGCCAACATGCTCAGACTAGTTTTCTGTTAATTTAGCCATTTTTAGAAGTGTTGCACAGGTGCAATTTGTGCTATGATTTGTAAGGTTTTAACTCTTCAAAAAGACTTAAGTTGTATTAAAAATGAAAGCAAAAATAGTTTTATCCCATTTCAGCTGTGTATATGTCTACTGGGTGTCATTTGAATTTTGATAGAGGCTCTGGAAAAGGGAAGGATTGACATTCTTCTATCCACTGCTCTGTCAGGTAAAAAGCAATGGTTTCCTGCAGGGTAGCTTGTGGAGTCTTGGTGGTGTTTTGTACCTTATTCTTTAAAAGTACTTGGAGGCTTTGATGAGTTTTCAGAGCCTGCAATGTGAGCTCTTATGATTTGCATTTGTTCCCTGCAATTTGCAGCTGCAGGCACTGCACTAGCTTTGTTTAAATATAATGCCAAATGCCTTTAAAATAGGTATTTGAACTGTGGATTATGGAGACTACTTTTGTAATATTAAAGGCCTTTTTACTGCACACATCAAATAGCTAACATACAATGCAATCTTCCTGAAGCCGTTTTTATATTCTTAGTAACACAAAGAGAGAAGCAGGGTCTTTAGAAATGCCTTTTGTCGTTTTCCTAGTAGCCTCTCCTCAAAGTTTATTTTAAAATGTGACAAATTTGACACATCAGAAATGAGCAGTAAAAGTCAAAGTGCTGTTCTGTTTGCAGTTTAGTGGTACTTGAATTTTGCTACTAACTTAAGTGAATTCATGTTGGTAGCACACTGGCTGCTTATCAGTGTTATTATTTGAAGTGTGGACTACTGACCAAAAATTGTATTCATGGTGTGCCTGGCAGGTTTTACCAAAATACTGTGAAGCAAGGAAATCCAACCCAAAAGGTTTTGCTAAATACAGCTTTCATTATGGTAAAATAGAGATTTATGCTAGGGGAAAAAAAATTGCATGTAGTATTTGACTTGATTTTAAACATGATTCTGTGTGATTACTGTATGCAAATACAATATGAAAGGAAGAAACTGGCCATTGTGCAAGTTAATGGAATCCTGTCCACATAATTAATTATTATGCAATATTTTGTATATTTAGGTACTGTCTCAAAAGATTTATGAATTAGTTTATCATATTAAATTTAAGCTTATCTTTTTGAAAGTGAAAATTGGTTTAAGAATTTCCCTATTTAGTTTGCATTCAGAGTCTGATGAATGTTTTCTGCAGTTATTCATGTGAACAAGTTCTTGATTTCTGAAATGCTCAGCTGAGAAAGATAGATAAAAATGTCATGATACTCATTTGCATAATCTTTAATGTAGTAAGTACCTTGAATATGCTGTAGGTTTGTAGACTGAAAAATATGTGTATTAGCTGAATAAGTAATCTGATTTATGAACATAAAATCTTGGTGGGATGGCTATTAGTTTGCAAGCAATCTGGAGACTGAGCATGGTTATATAGTAAATTTATTAATAATTCTAAGGAATAAATTCACAGAAATAAAAATGTCCCATTGAATTCATTACCAGAACAGAGGTTGAAGTCACTGAATAAATTGCTCAGAGGGATTAGCTCATGCGTCTCTGCTTGTTACAACAAGTCTTCTGGTGCTATAGCACTTTTAATTCTATGGTAACTTTGGATTTGGCTGTACATTAAGCCTGCAGTAGTTTTATTTGTGTAATTGGGATACAAATTTGAGTAAGCCCATAATGCCAACAGTGTCTCTAACTGTTAGTGGGCAATCTGTGGGTGCTACTTGCTTTTCTCCCTATTAGTTCTCAATGCAAAAAGAAAACTCAAAAGGTGAAGGTCTGACATCTGCTTGATGACATCTTGACTTTGGTGTTTATTTGTCAGTCTCACTTGTTTTTCCTAAATGCTAGCTAGGACTTCAAGTGCTAGATGAACTACTCTGGTGTGTGCTGAACTAGTCAAGACTGCACCCAGTGTCTGCTCTGAGTTGCTACTGTGCAAACCAGGTGATTGGATGGACAAAAAAAAAAAAAACCTCTAATTAAATGTGCAGATACTCAAGAGGAGCCTACTTGGAGCATAAGATTAGAATTTAGAGAAAATGTTTCTGAGCTTCTCTTTTTTTTGTGTGTGTCTTTTTAAAAATATATGTATGTAAATAATTCAGCACAGACAAGCACAAATTTGCACTTTTATATCTACAGACAGTGATTTTAAAAGTCTCACCCCTTGATCCTGGGAAATCCTTACAGTTCATGTGAAGTGAGCAAAAGACGCAAATTGATACTGCTTAGTATCAGTGCAAAGCTAAAATTCCTAAAAAGAATGTCTCTTCTTTAGTAGAAACTGTTCTGTGTGAAAGAAAAAAAAGAAAAAGAAATTGATTTGAACTACATAAATCATGGGCTGGGGTAAAAATGAGTGGATAACAATTGCAGTAGAAGCATTGCAGGCCTGGGTGATTTATGAGCTGGCTATGAATCAGCGGGATTGCAGTGCCCTGGAACACACACGTCACGCAAGCAGGAAGCCTGCAAGGCACACTCAGTATTCCCTTCGCTTGTCAGAGGTTCGGTTAGGCTCCATTTGAATGCTATGTCTAGCTCTGGGCATTACACCGCTGAGCTCTCACCAAATCTTTCCTGTCTTGAAGAGAAGAGGATCCTCTGAGCTCTAGGGAGTGCAGTCTATGAAGAGTGTTTGAGAATTTGGGTTATCTATGTGGCATAAGGATAAGGAGGAGAAGGGTACTGGAGGAGATTCCTGTGGGAAAGGAAGAGCTGTTCTCTGTGCCTGTTAGCAATGAATTCAATTTATTATGTCCTCTAGGCCATTCTTTATATACTAAACAGACTTAACACGTTTTTGGATTTGTGTGTTTGAGAGCTTTATTTGGGTTTGTTTTGTTTTTAAAAATAGTGTCCCTACTAGAAGAATCTGTTTTGTTACTTTCTGTGATGCACTCAAGTGGGAATATGTAGAGGAAATTTTGGTATTTGCAAGGAATGATGCTTGTTTTTCTCTTTCAATGATAAGGGTTTGGTGGTTCTTTCTAGGTTTTGGTAGATAAGTCCAAGGATATGAAAGGCCACTGCAAAAGGGGAGGGACCATCTCTCTCTGTTTCTGTAACAATGAAGAAATAAAGGGATTAACTTTGCACCAAGGAAAATTCAGATTGTACTACAAAGAGCTTTTTTTCAGAAAAGGCCTACTTCACACTAGAATAGCTTGCTTTTGAAGGTTTTGAAAAACAGGTTAGACATCTGCCACAGAAGATCATGCACAACTGATTCTACCCAGAGACAGGAGAGTAGATTAGATGACCTCTCAAGAATTTTTGCAGCTCTGTTTTCTATGATTCTGTCAGTTCCATAGTTATTCGTTAAAGGCATGTGCTTTCACACAGAGGAGTGAGAATGTGAGGCTGGCTGAATGGGGTCAGACTGTTTAACCCAGTGCACCATCCCAGTGGGAGCTGAAAGCAGATGTGTAGGGAATACTGTACAAACAGGGCGACTACACGGGATGATACTTTTTCTGTAGATTGTTTCTGTGTATTGAGTATCTTTTGTTAGATTCCAGTTCCCTGAATTTATCTGATGCCCCTTGAACAAGTCTGAGTTTTTGGTGTTCATGGTATTCCACAATCCAAAATTCGTGCAGCTCCATTACATCTGTGAAAACTTTTCTCTTGGTTTTGACCCTGACCCCTTTTAGCTTACTTTGGCTCTCATTCTTTTAGACAGACATTATTAGCTCCGTTGCAGCTAAAGACTTGATCAACCTTTACCTCATTCTTAAACACTTCTGTGTCTTGATTCAAAAGTTCTAGCTTACATAGCTATTTATTATATAGTAGGTGATGCTTGGATTTTCTTTCTTGCCCTCTAGAACATTTTGAGCTCTACATTCTTTCAGATGGAGAGCACAAAAGTCATATAGAAGTTAAGATGCAGTCACTGTAGAGGTAGCAAAGAGATGTTCTTTGTTTTATTCTCAATTCCTTTTCAAATAAGTGGGTTTTTTTTTTTTTTTGATGTTTTTTGTTGAGCACTAAGCTTATGTTTCCATAATCTTCTGTCCTAATCTTGAGGCCTTTCTTCCTGAGTAATACTGGTCAGCTCATTGTATATTTGAAATTTGGAAAGCTTTATTCTCCTGTGTGTCTTTAAACATTTGTCTTTAGCTAATTTCCTGTGTTAGATTATTGCTGAAATTCTAAGTCACATAAGGTCTGTATGTGGCTCTTCAATTTAAGCCCTCACCTTCACCATCCTAAATAATGAAGTAGCATGAGCAACTTTTGCCACCTACATCTCCTTTTCTGGCTTTCTTATAAATACATTGAGCAGCAACAGTCCCAGGATAGACTTCTGTGAGGACTGTTACTTCCCTAACTCTTTTAGGTGATTTTATTCTATTGTTGAAAAATTCTTCATCTGTGCAAGAGCCTTCATTATTTTTTGGTAGGTCCTTAGCTTCCTTAAGCCTTCTGGAAATCGTGATAAGTTGTATCATCTGGATTTCCACTGCCTATGTGCATTTGGGAATAAAATTAAGACAGTAGTAGCAAACAATGTGATTATCTTAGACATGAGAAACTATTCTCTTCACCAAATACAAATTTGTTGGTTTAGTCACACTGTCACATTCCAAGTTCTAGCGCGTAGCCTTTCTGTGCTTTTTAATGCGCAGAATACAATGATTTAATCATTTATGTCTTGTTTTTTTTTAATACTGGCATTATAAATGGATACATTTTACTGCTTGAAGAAAGATTTTGATGAAGATCATTGTTAGCTGAGTGCTGTTGAGTATGTCATGTTGTACAATAAAAAATTTGCAAAACAGTTTAAATCTTTTTAGTACTAATCATGCCTATTGAAACAAACTACATTTTTTTATAGTACTGTTTGGTGGTGTGTTATTGCTGAGATTATTGACAAAAATAGATGTATTGTCTTTTATATTTTATAATTTGTAGTTGAATATCACTCAGCAAACTGAGGGAGGAAAAAGTAGCCTCAAATCAGGGTTATGCTCTACTAGTCATGTCCGTTGCTCTGGATTTGGTAAAAAGGCTGAGTTTGCTGGCCTGTTTTGGGTGGATATATACAGCCCTCTGCCAACAAGAAATGTTGCTGATTATGTCATTATATGAGCAAGCTGAGATCTCTGCCCCTTTAATGGAAAAGAGCCTGTCATTAAAAATGTAATGGATATTTTCAGGTAATTAAAAATTATGCATCTGAGTACTTTTCAAGGTTTTTCCCTTCCCCCAATTCCTTCCTTCCTCCAGCACACTTTTGGCATGGGAATGTGTTGTTTCCTGTAGCAAATATTGAGGACTAATATGAACAGAAGATACTGTCTTGATCACCTTTCATCTTTTATGACTTAAAATGTTTTCTGCATATTTTTTTAATTAAAAAGAAACCAAAACAAAATAACAACAAAAACAAACAAACAAAACAAACAAAAAAACCAAAACCCAAAAAACCCCTAACAAATATTTAAATTTCTCTCTTGAAATGTTTCAAGGAATTTGTCTGAGAATGCATATAATTATACATAATAATTTCACCACTGTCAGGTTAGATTGATTTTTAGTCACTTTTGAGCAGATTAGATTCAACTCAGGTGCTCACACTGAAAGGAGGTGCATTAATCTGCAGTGACATTCAGTCTCTCCCAATTAGTAAGTTCTAAGAGATGTTAGGTAATGTGAGTTTGGATTTAGTAAATTTAAGGAGGTTTAGGCCTTCAAAGCCAACTATCAGCAACTTAAATGTTTGGCCTACAAAAAAAAAAAAAAAAAAAAAAAAATGAAAAATTAATAGGAGAATATTTCTATTTCTGACAGATTTAAAACCTGGAGATAAATAAATTATGGTGGTTAAACTGAGATTTTGGGGGACACTTTTAAAAAAACCCAACAAAACATTAATGTAAGGCTGTAACACGTATTTGTGCAATCAAAAGGTGTCTTAAAATTTTGATTGGTGTATTGAATTTTATACTGTGCATAACTTTGTGTAGTGGTTTCCCTAATGCTACATAACCTTGTTTTCTAGCATGTATGTTCTTCTGTGTAGTGTTGAAGGTCACACATTAATTTCTTCAAACTGCATGTGGTCAGACCATAATTTTAATTATTTGCAAGGCAATGGTACATTAGCATTACAGAAGCAAACAGTGAAGGATGAAGTACTGAAAAATGAAGTGCGAATAAATGACATTGCAATGTGTGCATGTCGTCTGATTTGGCAGAATTAATGCTGGCAAGGCTGTGCTGTAGCTCAGAGTATATATGTGTTTCTTAATTATCTCAGTTACTGAATATGCTTATTGCATAATCTGGGGTAGGAGTAATTGAGTCCATTACTGTACATAAACAATTGCCAATTTATAGTACTTCAGAAAAAATTCTTGACTGTAAACAGATGTTACAGAATCTAAAATATTGACGCTATCTTGCTTTTGCCATGATGAAATCTTAAGTGATTTTCTAAATGTGTGCTCTGCCAATGCTTTTTTGAAAATTGATGGTATTTTTTTTAATGTTTCTTGGAGAGAAGAGTCTACTCCAATTAATTTTTTTTCCTTTCCACTCTTGCCTTAGTTTTTGAATGAGTTTATTTTTATTTGTTTAATGTTGGTGTTAGCTAATGCCAATAAGCCATTTCTTTTTACTAACTTAAGGCTGGCTTTTGATTAAATGAGAGCAATATGAGATGTGATTTTAACCGATGAAGCAATGATGATTTTGTAGGCAGGTAGGCAGTTTTCAATCTCCTGTTTAAAAAGATACAAGTTCATTGTATTTCAGGAATATTTGCATAAATCCCAAATTTTTATTCAAACAAACAAAATACCCAACCTGGTAGGAGCTTAGTATGAATACCAGAAACTAGTTTGAACAGCCTGGCAAGATGTAAGGGTTTTCCTGCAGATCATAATCCCTTTTAATTTTAAGGTTTAAATTCTTAAATTTTGGCAGAATGTTAATGTGCCTAGTCCCAAAGCAGTGGTCAATATCCACTTTCCCACTTTCATATGATTCTGATTGTTTAAAATTGTACAAGAGGTTGAAAAGAGGGAATTTTGCTACATCTAAAACCATGCATAGAAGAAATAAGTTGAGTGTGGTTTGGATTTTGCCTTGTTTGAAGTTTTTTTCCTTTATTGGTTATCATGAAATATCTACTGCTTTAAGATATGTAACTCCTGCATCAGCAGGGACACCATAGTCTTGTCTGTGTGATTTCTGTTTGGATGGAGCAAGGCCTGGTCTGATTCCTCTTGGAAGTAGAGGAAAACTCTCCATTGACCATAGCAGGAGCTAGAATTCCTGCAAAAAGAGGAGTAAGTTAATGTACTTAAGGAGATGATGTTTCTCTAAAACTGGAAGTGGGAGCTCTGATGTCGTATGAGAATGAAGTTGCAACCTGTGTGAAAGACTTCATTTCTAACTGCCCGTTGCTTTGTTGTCTTATGAATTCTTATTCCAATATATGCCATACAGCAGTGATAGATTAGATTTGAATAAATATATATATAAATAGAGACTTCAATATTATATTATTGGGAGTCACATACCCAGACACAATTATGTATTTCAAAAAAGATAACACATCTATATATGTGCATATATAGAGGTATGAGTGAGTGCATATAAGAAGAAAACAGAGAGCTCTCCTATTATCATTAAAGCTTTGCAATGGAGTACAGTAAGTGAGTACATGCCTCCTGTTGTGCATAATTATTCTCCCAGTCTCAAGGGGAAGTTTTGTATCTTACGTCTGCAATATGAAACTGATCTCACAAATACTCAGCCTAGAAGTGTTCATTTAATCTTGGAAGTAGTCCCACTGAATTTAATGAGCCCTTAGATGGTAAATTCTTTGGGGCTCTTATTTTCCTTTGTGCATTGTTCAATGGTAAGAACAATCTCCATTAGTTTTTACATTAGCTTCTACTGTTACTTACAGCAAAATGCTTTTAGGTTTTGGCTTGAAAATGTTAATTGAAACACATAGGCACAAAAACTCTGAGGCAAACCACAACAATTAAATTAGAATTATCCCAAAATCACATTTAAAGAATCTGAGTTGGCTTTCTGAAATTTCAAAAGCTATGTTTTTGAGTGCTGCTCCAGGAGTCATCTCATTTTGCCATCTTTGTGGCTTTTGAGAGAGGAAGGATTATAGACCTTGAATGGGAAGATTCCAGCCTACTGATGAACGTTGATAGTCAAGGTAACTTTGGCTTCTCTGCAGCTGGGAGTAAGTGTAGAAGATCACAATTTTTGTTAACTCTGATGCTGGCAGCCAAAGGTACATGCTTTTACCCATCAGAGTCCTTTGAATTCCATTCCAGCTAGCAACATTCTTCCAAGAGACTGTACTGGCCCTGGATGAGTCTTCTTTTCCTCATGCTTCCCAATTCATATGCATAAAATAAACTTTCTGCAGGCTGGGTTGGCTCAGTAGAATTGCTGTGGTCTGACCATATATTTATTAATAAGCTTATGTAAAGCACAATCTCATTCTAGATAATTGACACCTTTTTTTTTTTTTTTTTCTTCTTCCCAGATGCTTTCAATCTTTGCTTTCAGATCAGGGGGTAATTAAACCTTGCCAGCAAAAAATTTCTAAAACTTTGCAAGTTTTTAAACTTTGTAAGCTTTTTCATACAGTTAGAGCAGCATTTTATTTTAGCAGTGTAAAACAATTTCCCACAATGACCAGACCTTGGTTATAAGGCTGCAGAACATGGCCATATTCCTTTAGGACCATGCTTTGAAAGAATTAATGGGAAATTGTGCATAGTTTCTTTGGCTTGAGGATTGCTCTGCTAGCATCTGCTATCTTGTCCTTTGAGAAAAAAGAGTAGGATAGGAAATTGGAGGAAGAGGGAGCAGTAATAAATATAAATATAGGCAATAAAACCATTATGTTCTGAGAAAATTAGGTGAAATGAGTTGGTTTGTGTATTGGTTTTTACTTTAAATCTGTATTTGAAAGGCGCATTATTTACTGTATTGGTTTTATGTTAAAAAAATGGTATTCTGGCTCAGCAGTGCTGTCAAGAAGTACAATATGTCCCACCTCATTAAGTACTATATTTTTCCCCTCCATCTGTCTAGAACAGCAGGAAAACTTGTTTTCAAATAGAAAAATAATCAGTTATGTCCATTTCCATTCTTTACCTCAGTGTATGTCCAAAAATTTGTTTGAATTTGAATAGGGAAGTGTCTCTAGATCAACAATTCTAATAAAGGCACTATTCAGAAGATCAGGGCATGTTTGGTAGCAAGATGATCAACTCTGAGAGCCCAAACGAAAAAAAAAAAAAAAAAGTCACAGAGTGGTTTGGGTTGGAAGGTGCCTTAAAGATCAGCTAGTTCCAACCCCTGTGCCATAGGCAGAGACACCTTCCATTAGAGCAGGTTGCTTTTACTGGACACATGACAGAAGGCAAATCTGCCCATTTAATCAAAATAGAAACTCTGGTTGACTGAGAGCATAGGTGAAAGAAATTTAGAAAGAGACGTATTTCCTGCTCTGTTTGTGTATGTGACCAGGAGTTCAGCACTGTTTGGGTATTAAAAGCAGCACAGCAGTTGTGCCTAAAAAGCATGTTTTACATGAAAACAAATAACTGTTCCATATAAGGGAGAATACCCTGGAGGTTTTTTGAATCGTTACAGACAATACTGTTCAGATTAAGGGCCTGATCCACCATAACAAAAGGGTAATACTGGCCACTTGCTTAGCTGATAGACAGCAGCAAGCTGCAGGTGCTAGCTTTACTACTGGAACTAAGAGAAAAACAGCTCCAAAAGCCATGAAGAAAAGGCAATAGCAAAAATATCAAAACATTGCCTATGTTTTCAGGTAATTGCTTTCACCACAATTCAACTTTTGGGAATTCCAGTGTTCTTCAGGTTAAAGTGATTTTCCTCATGGGACTCCTATCTTTGCCATCTCCTTATTCTCTGCAGCAGCCACTCACAGGTCCTGCAGGAAATCAATTTTAAGCCTGTATTGTCTTTCTGAAGAGTACTTCCAAAGATTGAATGAGGAGCTCTGATAAAACCTTTGCTTTCAGAGGCCTCAGATCATCCTGATAATGTTCAGCTAGTTGGAGAAGTGATACTGATTGAACAAAACAGCATTAACTTCAGAAGGTCACTCCTTTGCAAAGTCAGGGAGAGTGGCCATCAGGAGAAGTTGGCTCCAGATGAGCTGAAGTCCTACATCTAAGGTTGGGTAGAAAATTGTATCTTGCATCTGAGGTGATTACCAGAGGATACCACAGTGTAACTGTGTGAAAGAGTATTGTTTGCAATAAAAAAGTAATTTTTAAAAAGTAAATAAATACAGGTTTAGACAATGGTAAATAGGCTATAATAATTTATTCTCTCAATCCTAAAATATTTACATCCTTAGTTCAGTTGTAGACACAGAAGGCAAGAGACCCCAGTGAGTTAACAAAAGAAGTAAGCATGCAAGTCAATTTCAGACAAGAGACGTAAGTTACAAATTTGCCACTGGATGATGTTTAACAATCTGAGAGTAATGAAAGGAATTTTCAGGAAGAATAATTTACGTGTTCTGGGCTATGCGTGTGCTGAGGGTGATGTCATACCCTGAAAAAATAACTACGCAGACCATAAATAGTCTTTCGGATTGAGATTTAACGTTTACATTGCAAGATGGGAGTCTATTTTAGAATAAAATTTTTCTCTTTATCCAAAGAAGGATACTTAAAATCATAATGTAAGTTTCATCATTAAAACTTTGCTACACAGTGATACATTGTAATGAAAACTGAGATGCATGTAACAAAATAGAAGTATGAGTTAATAATGTAGCCCAGGAATGGGGGGCAGGGTGAGACCTTGAATCCTTTTGGCACTGTGCCATTGGATTGCTTTGCAGCCTGAGGCGAGACCCCAGTTTGCCTCCTGAGAAGCAGGGAGGGAGGTCACAGGGTTGCACCCTGCACTACAGGGTCACATGCAGTGTAGTTAGGTTTCAGTGTGGTGCCTCCAGGCCTTGCTGCACATGTAGCTGTCTAGAAGGAATGGGAATAAGGCAATTGCATCTGCAAAAGCTGAGAGAACCTCAGGTTAAAAACTGGGGGATGTGAATGTTTACTCACCTAGAGCCTGCACTAACCAGTGCCAGTGCTCCCAATACTTAATAAAACTCAGATCTTGTGTACATTCAGATGAATAGCAAAGCTAGATTTTGTTTAGATGCAAAGGTACAACTTTAAAACCATACTTCAGAAATTATAATATTGTGCTTACTCCTGGCTGATGATTAGCCCCAGAACTAGTACAGGACAACTGGGGTGCAGTTAAAAGCCCTGAGCAGGTACTATTTTACCTTCCACAGCCACAGCCCATGCTGCATCATTCTGTTGACTGCATCAGACTGACAAGTTCACACAAAGATTGTTGGATTTTGAAACAGTTCAAAAAGGAAAGGTCATATTCCTGCACTGTCTTTGACTTTATTCCATTGTCTCTTTTCCATAGCAAGTTTCACTATCCCACTGGGACTTGTGGTATTTGGGCATTGTATTAAGCACTTTATCTAAGCTCTCTGGAAATACCAACTTACTGAGCTGTACTTACACACATCTGCTCACTTATACTGGAAAGCTCATAGACTTTTCCCTCTTGCATTATGGGAAGCTGTCTCAGAAATGGCACTCTGGAGAGTTAAGCCTTTTTCTGGAAAAGACTGGAGGAAAAGAAGGGTAGGAAAATAGATTAATTTAGAATTAAATACATTAGTGGTGCTCTGTTGGTTCTAGGCTATATGCTCAATCTTTTTCTCTTAATTTCCTAAAAGTATAGCTCATTGCTTGCACAGCCTCCATGTTTGTCATATTTGAGGAAAAGATCTTTCTTACTATCGGCTTCTGCTAGGATTTCTGATTTATAATTTTTAAGTATGATATATATAGCTATTCAATGTATAATTTCTAAAAATAATGTAGTTTATTTTTAATTTAGTGTCATATTTAGCTGGGGGGATATAGGGGAGGTTTCTGTGGCTGTACTGTGTAACAGGCATGAAAATATAGCCTTTCTCCTGGATCCGCAAGATTACTCTCCAGGTACGTATTTTCATCATGTAAAGGATGAGTTAACAAATGCAGGCAAGCTACAAGGTGGAAAGAAGCACATCAGGCAAACCTTCCTTGTTTTGTCTGTGCCAAGCAGTGCTGCTTTGGCTGTGGCAGCTGCTGTAGCTCTAGGGCTGCAACAGCAGCTGCCAAGTACCGCCTTGAGGTGCTGGATTTTTTTTTTCTCTAATCCCTCCATCCTGGGCTTGTGTTCAGCCACAGTGCACTCTGTTCCTGTACAGGATTTAAGAATTGGACAGTAAGCATCAAAATAGCTCCAGGTGGAGGGATTTTCATCCACCTTGTCTAAAATCAGTGCAAGCCTGAAAGGGAAGCAGTGAATGTACTAAGATCAAAGATCATTACTACACAGCAAGACAGAAGGAAATATGTTAGAATGCCCTTATCACTTAAACATATCCTGAGCCAAATATTTTATACTTGTGTATACCTTGATATTGTGGGGTAGAAGGATTTAATAATAAGAACATAGCAGTAAAAATTTAGACATCTTCCTAATTCTTGAAAATTGTTAACAAAGAAATTTGAGTGATGAATTATTTCTTGGTTATAAAGAAAAACATATTTATACTTTGGATAAATTATTTGATCCACATAGATATCATCTGCTGTTTCCAGAAATCAAGCCCCTAGGGAAGGTATGTGATATCCCATGGTCTAGGAATGATCATAAAGAAGAAACTGAATTAAGACATAGAGTTGATTTTTGCATTTTGCTTTTGCCAGCAGCTTGCTTGTCTACAAAGCTCACCTGCAGCAATTGCATATGTCAGTACATTTCAATTAGGCCAGTACTTCAGGAGAGACCTAGCTAAGGATCCTCTTCAGGGTCATTGCGTCTGCAGACTCCTACAGGTTGTAGAAAACAAGTGAACTGCAAATCACCTTTGTATTGAAAAGAGAAAGGAAATCCATGTTCGGCTGGAAGCTGAGAATGTGTCACCAGGTGTTTGTAGTGGCCTTTGTAATCTTTTCCAGGGTACTTATTTTGAGAGATGTCAGACAGGATACAAAGTTAGACACGCCTTTGGTCTGTCCCAAACCGTCCATTGGTACAGGTGTAACTCATTTGCAATGTCATTTAGGTAAATGGTACACGTAATGAAATAATTGAATTGCTGTGGGTATTAATAATTTTAAAAACCCAGTTGAGAAATCCAACTGGAATCTAGATTAGGGGTGGAGTACTTTACTGAAAATAACATGTTGGAATGCTAGTCAGTGCACACTTTAGGAATACCAGACTAATGGAAAACTTATTCATCTTAAGGGCTTCTTCTACCTGAAAAGTGAGTGGTAAGCAGTGTATTTTTATCACATCAGTCCAGTTCCTTTATCTGCCAGTAATTTCTTCTGATGCTTGTAACAAAAAAAAGGGGGAATTGTTCCTACTTTCTTCTGCTGCTTGTGCTTAACAAGCCATATATATAACAAATAGTGCTTTTCTAACACAACTGTTTATTAAGTTCCAATCATTGCCTACACTAGAAAGCTGCTGAAGGCAAATGGACTATTCAGTTGTCACTGAAGGCATAATTTCATGATGCAGTGTATCTCTACACTGATGAATTCTGCCTTTTTATTCTGCTTAATCTATGATGTGTGAAGCAGACGGTAACTTCGCCTTGCAGACCTGTCTGTAGGAAGTCCATTTCCTCTCTTTTGCTCTTCTGTATGTGATAAACAGAGCCTATTTATTAAAGGAGCCATCAAGGTACAAAGAAGCCTCGGGTGCTGCTTTTACAGTCCCTTTTCAGAAGGTACCTTCTCCTTCAAGCAATTGGTTTCCAAGTGGCCTCAAGCATTCCCTATGAAATTGCCTTGTCTCATTTTTGGCAAAAAATTATACTGCTGACCCACTGTGTGAATAGTGATTGTAAATAGTGAAGGATAGATGGAAGCATTTGGGTGAGATATCTGTGACAGGCTTTTATATGAAAACATTTAGTATCTGCTCACTTTAATGGCTTATTATTTTTAAGTCAGTGACAAAAACATCCTGCTGAAATAGGAACACTGGGATCCCCATCTGCAGGGAGAGCAGTTGGTGTTAGACAGACATTACTGTCCTCTAGATGAGACAATGTATCAGGCAAACATATTACTTGTTAGTTTTACTGTTGTTTTTTAAGACTGCTCCTGAGATGTTGCTTTAGCCAGGCTTATGAACTTTCAAATGGCAGCATAAAATTATATCTTGTCTTTGTTTATCCATAACATAAAGTTATTGTGGTAAAAAATAAAATAGAGACTTCATCTTTTAGAAGTTTACTATACCTTTATGTTGCCCTCAGGCTGCCTCTATTTTTCTTGGGAGAAAGCTCGTTCATATTTCTTCCAGAATGGGACCACTTTGTAAAGGCTGAAGGTGTTTGTGATAAATCTTCAGTCCTTTTGGTCGCATGTATATTTGAATGAAATCTAATAGTTATTTTTCTTTTGCCTTTTGAACAGCCACATTTTTTAGCTGTTGATTAAGTGTTTTGTAGTATATTGAAACATTGCTGTGACAGAAATGTCCTAGAAACACAGGACTCACCTATTTTCCTGTTACAGAACTTAAAAATAAGTATCAAAACAAATTATCACATATGGAATAACAACAGGCTGTATAAGAGTGATGAACATGTTCCAGGTTTAATGTAGATGGAAATGGAAGCACTTTCATACCTGACAGAACCTTTTCACAATGTTTTGAAACTGGTATTTACATTCTCTGAAATGTTTATCATTTCAAAGCAACCTCCTACTTTCACAAACTTGGTTCAAGTCCTTGGACCTCTGTCAACCTAGCTGACGAATATACTGATATGCTCTGATGTTGTCTGAAAGCTTGTTTTCACCAGAGAATGGCTTTGCTTGAAAGGGATCAGTCTGGTTCAACCTCCCAACTCAAGCAGAGTCATCCTAGAGCACACAGCATAGGATTGTGTCCAGATAGTTCTTGAATATCTCCAGTAAGGAAGACTTCAACCTCTATGGGCAACTTATTCAATAGGAGAGTGAAAAATTAAAGACAGGTATGTGAGAAACTATCCCCCAATGAGGAACTAACAGTCTGAAGATGTTATCCTCTGGTGATTTCCTCCAGCAGGTCCAATAGGAAAGGTATAGTTTCAGTCAGGATGAGTTTTAGGAATATTGGCAAAAAAAAAAAAAATGCGAAAGTCACCACTAGCATGCTCTTTTATCAGAAGCTTTCCTTAATGATTCATGGTCTCCTGCAACTCCTGACCCTTCTGTGATACAATATTACCTCAAAGATGCCAGGAGCACCATGTGGCTGCAATGCAGCTTGCACATGATGCCAAATGATTTAATAATTATTAGGCTGTCAAACCCACATCATATCTTTATGTCTAGGCTTATTCAGTCCAGTTTTGCAGGTTGAGTCTCACTGGTTTTCTGTTCTTAATTTTCTCCTCAGGTACAAGACAGTATCCTAATTCCAGTCCAATATAGGGGAAGGAATTCTGTGAAGGAGATCTGTTCTCTCTCTCTAGTCCTTCCCAGCAAGGGAGCAAAGCAGAGAAGGGCTGTGCACTCATGGGCTCAGGGAGCATTCGTGGGAAGTGAGAGTGCAGGGACCTTTGCACTCCTCACCTTGGGAGGTGAGACTGTTCTTACACTCCCTCTGGGTGTCAGCACAAATCCCAGCTTCTCCCTCCTTCCATCCCTAGAAGTGGTGTGAGATCAGATCCAGCCTAGGAGGTAGGACTAGGTTCATGAAGGACAGGCAAGTCCTTGTGATGCTCTCTCTTTCTTTTTGCCATTTGCTCCAAAGGATGTTTTAATTAATATCAAGAAAAATTCACTCAGTACAGCCACAGTTCTTTTAGAGCAAATCAATGATTTGAGGAGTACAGAGATTACCTCCTCCTGTTGTTTGGTTTTGAGTAAAGGAGATTTACCCACCTTTATTCACTGCATGTCATGGGAACAAATGGAGGGCATAAAGCACTTTGTTCTTGCTCAGGCTCAAGGGAAAAAAAAAAAAAAAAAAAAAAAAAAAAAAGAGATTACATTTAGAAGACTGAAGCTAGGGATTCTGAAGTAGAAGCTGTGTATAACTGCCTCTCAGATGGTGCTCCATTTCAGGAAAAGTGGTGAAAGGACATCTGTTGGCAAATTGCCTTTTTTGGGTTATTGAAAGTAGCAAGTTGAGAAACAGAGCAGATGAGGATGTGTGGGATCCCAACTGACCATAAGAAATCAGATTGGACTCTTTAAAAGAAAACTGATTACCAGACATTAAACTTTAATCTTATTTGCAGTTAGTAGCCCCAAAGAGAATGCTTTGTTGGAGACCTTCCAAGAACAGCTATTTCATACAGCTTATAAAACAAAAACAATGTGATGGAAATAATGCAAATACAGTTCAACTTTTGCTGTAATGAAGTTAGTTTATGACACCCTTTGTAACAACCTCAACAATAAATGCCAATTTCCTCATTGGTAATTAGCTCTGGTGAGACAAACTCTTCCCCAAATTTGATGTGACGACAGTATTTACATATTTCTTGCTTTTGACAAAGCAAACTGTATCTGGCACATAAGTATACTTTTTATTTCTGAGGTTTCTAAGCACCATCTAAATACTGAATGAGTGCAAAATGACCTCCATTAAGGTACTGCCCTTTTGCATTCAGTTCAAATGGGATGCTGCCTCAGATGCAGCGAACTACTAAACCCTGATGCTGTAACCTCCTTCAGCTAGGGAGTATTTTAATCCCAGATCTGTGAGGGTTCTTTGGCAAGGCTACTCCTGGCTGTTGTCCTCAGGACACTAAGTCATGCTGCTGATGTGAATTAGTTACATGTGCCTTGCCGGTGGGTCTGGTCACTGATGCCTCCATTTACCTTGTAGATAGCCTGAACTTCAGTTCCTCATCTGCAGCTTTGGCATTTGTCATGGTCCATTCACCCCCATGCAGCTGTAGGTGGGCTGCAGATACAGGATGGAGACCTGTGCAGGGAACTGTGCCTGTTAGTGCCTGGTGTAGTACAAATTACATGGAGGGGCTCCTCTACTGTTTTTCTTAGACCTGGTATTTTGTGGGGTTCTGGGCACATCAGAGGAGTGGAGCAGCTTGGGCAAATGTAACCAAAGTAAGAAAAATGCTTGAAGTTTTTTCTTGCTTCCCTCCAGGCAATTCAGAAGTATGTATGTTAGAGGAATTTGAGAGTCTCATGAAATCAAAAGGCTAGCATTGACTACCACAACAAAGATTTTTTTAAAGGTATTTATTTATCCTCATGACATAATGATGTACATGATGTAAATGATCCCTCCAATGGTAATTTTACAAAGTTGACTTAGTAGTGCTCCACAATCCATAAACCTGAATCTCAGTATAATTCTCTAAATACAAATGCCATAAACTTAGCCCTTAAATTATGGACTACTTTTTTTTTGAATATTCACTTACTCCAAAATTAGATATTTTTATTTACAGAGTTTAGTAAATTCATGTCACTTCTTAAAGTGTCTCTGGCTGTATCTAGACATCTCACATTGACTTTTTCTTTTCATGAAATTAATAACATTTTTGCTAAGTAAGTTTCCTGGACTTGGCTGCAATGCAATAGAATAGATAATTTAGGTGTCATAAAGAAATTCCACCAGAGAAACTTGGGATACATCCTATGGCATCATCAATCATAAAAGAACAAGTTAAATCAAGTTGAATCAATCATAACATATCTGCTTGCATACAACAGATCATTTAAAAAATAGTGTAAATGTGAAACACACTTTTTTTTTTTTTTTTTTTTAATAGGAAAGCCTGATACTTCTTGTATTATCTGTCTGTGTATAAGCACACACATATTTAGAGCCCAGCCCATAAATGCTAAATGAATGCAGCTCAACAGCTCCTGTGTGTGTTACCCCTCACCGGGAAGCTACCTGTCAGTGCAGACACTCCCTGGTGGATGTAGCAGCTGAGCAATACAGCAAAGCTCAAACATTTAAGTTGTTTAAGCACACAAGCAATCCTCTTCAGCTCACGGAAGGTGAACATATGTGAGAGCCCTCCACTGGGCGAAGAATGCCTCCTTGTCCTACTGTTTATGCATTGGCTACCTTGGTATTTTCACAGGAATGTTTGCTCTGTCACCTGATTACACCTTTTCCTTTTTTTTTTTTTTTAATTTTTTAAATTCAAACTATTTCAATCAATATTAGTCAAATCCCCTTTTAGTCTAATCCTCAATGCATCCTGGTCTTCTCAGGAATCCATCTTGCACTTTTGACTCTTCCCCAGTGAGGGGAGAAAAGGCAGATGGAATTCAAGCACAACCTCCGTGCTGCTGCCTGCACTCTATTGCCTAAAGAGGCTGGGCCTGAAATAGCTTCAAAATATTCATCAAAATATATGGAGAAACAGGGTCCTGTGTGCTACCTTACAAACTAAATACTCATCCTTGATAAATCTGTGTGTGTACATGAGGATTCTGAACTCACTGGTTTTGTCTGAAGAAAAAGCACCCTAAATGAAAGGCTGGGAAACCTAAGTACCTTTAAAAGGTCTAAGTTACTTTGGAGGGCAGGAAGAGCAAGTAGACCTCTAGATGTTGCAAATAAAATAAAAAATAACTCTTAGGGTTAAATAAAATGAAATCACTGTAGGGCAATTTCCAGTGTGTTGTGGATAAAGGGCTAGAACCAGTCAGTGACTGAACTAAAAGGTCTTTAAAGAGAGAAATAAATGCAAGCACCAGCAAAATTCCACCCAAAAATTATGAGGCATTGGTATGATGTTTACAGCATTCACCTAACTTTGCACACTTTTTTTTCCCCTTTCCCGGTTGAAGTTCTATTTTGAATATAGGGTTTCTGCCAAGAAACTTGTTAAAAATGTTTATAATGAGCACAGCATGGTTTTTTGATTCTGTAAACAAATACCTCTTTAAAGTTATACATCATTTCAGAGACAAGATTCACTTCTCAAGGAAACCCAACGTTTTCTTCACTGAAACTTTGCGAGTTAGACTTTCTAAAGGGGACATACAAACTTTGATCTATGAACTTTAAAAAGCTGATTTTAAGACTTGGGAGAAGATAAAACCCTTCACAGGATTCAAGTCTCAGAATATATATTGGTGTGTGTGTGTGAAGTAATTTTCTAGTTGTATGGAATAATCTTAGAAGGCAAACTTGGTCCTAGGGCACCTTTCCTTGCCCAGAGGCCACTGCCAAGAAGAGGCTTGTTACAGCCTAATGATCCAATGGAATATTTGTTTCAGCTATGCGTCCCAACATCGCTGGCACATCGTGGGGCACCACGTTGGCGGCACACACGCTATGCCAAAGCTACCCGTGGCCCAGCAAGGAGCTGGGAGCTGCTGCTGACCCCCATCACAAGGCATAGGAAGGACGAGCCGCTGCCACGCGGTCTCCGCTCGTCCTCCCCGACCAGACCTACTTTTAAAGCACACGTAAAGCGCGGGTGCAGCAGGTGCCAGCGCAGCAGGAATGACACAGGAAAACACCACACCTGCACACCGGCTCCAAAGCCTGCACGCCACGGAGAGCCGCCACCCGGCTGGCAGCCACGCGCCCGCAGGGACCCCCGGGTCGGTACGTGTTGCATTCGAGCCCGCCAGAGCTCGGGGCAGGCGGGCACCGAAGGCGCCGCCGCCCGCGGGCTGTGCTGCACCGCCAGCGCCCCCGCCCCGGGTACCGACATCCCCGCCCCGGGTACCGATATCCCCGCCACGGCGACCCCCGCACATCCGGGGCAGCGGGGGCGGAGCAGGGCCGCGCGGGGCGGTCACCGCCCCTTCCCTGGTCCCGCCTCTCCGCGCCGCCGCCGCTGCCGCCGGCGATGGAGACGCGGCGCTGAGCGGGGCTCGGGCGGCAGCGGTGGTGCGCGGGAGAGCGGGCGGGGGCGCCGCCGCCGGGCGGCAGCAGCAGCGGGAGCGGCGGAGCGCGGGGCATGCGGAGCGGGCGCCGCCGGGAGGCTGCAGCTGCGGGCTCCGAGGCGCCGAGGGAGGCGGCGGCGGCGGCTCCTCCGCGGGGCTCCGTGTGACCGCGCCGCTGCGCCCGGAGCGCGGCTCCCGCAGCCGCAGGAAGAGGGGGCCGAGGCGGCGGTGCAGCGCTGCTCCCCGGCCGCGGAGCGAGGCGGCGGGCGGAGGCGCCGGCTCCCCGTGGCCGTAGCGGCAGCCCGGCAGCGCAGCGGCGGCCGCGACGAGCGGGCGGAGCGCGGCTCGTCCCCGCCGCCGCCCGGAGGATTTAGCCTGCGGGACTCTTCTGCTCGGGCGCCCGGTGACAGGCGCGGCAGCGGCGGGGCTGGCGGAGCCCCTCGCCTCGCCCCGACGTCCGCCCGGCCGCCACGGAGAGGAGGGCCGAGGTGAGTGTGGGCTCCGGGCGCCTCGGGTTCCGCTTCCCCCCGCCCCGCTCCCGGCCGCGCTGGGGCTCGGGGGAAGGGAAGCGCCAAGTTCAGGCAGCGCCGGGCTTCTCCCCTCTCCGGCCGCCCGCGGGAGAGCCGCCGCCTCGGCCGGCCGCCGCTGCCTCCGAGCGGGGTGACCCCGGCGGGGGGATGGGCGCACACAGCCTGCGGCTGCCTTCCGGCGGCTCCCCGAGCTGCTCCTGCCGGGGACACGGTCCTGCGGCTGGGGACGTCCTGTTGCTGCTTCCAGGGCTCGGGAGCTGCTGTGTGTCTGCAGCCTCGGGTAGCGTGGCTGTGTGTGTGTGCAGGGGGGAGTAGCAGGGCAGCATCGTCGGCTCTACCTCTTCACCGCTGTCACACCGAGTTCGTTCAGTTGGTGTTTATTATGTAACATCTGACTAATATTTTAGAGTTTATCTTGTGTGCTGGGCTCCGGATCAGCCTTATTTTACTGCATTTTAATTCATAAAGCTGAAGAGATTCGGGGGAGTTCTCGTTCTAATTGGTTGCCTAATGGAACTTGGTTTTCATGTGACTTTGGCCGTGTTAACAGAGGGTTACTACCTCCTTCCACCCTGGGAAAGCAGAAGTCCGTGTCTTCTGCCCCCTCTTCCTCCGCCCCCCTTATATTATTAAGCATAGGCAAGTTTCTTTAGGTCCCACTTGTTTTTAGTAGATTCTGGAACCTGCCACTTCGTGAACTTTCAGCGTGAGATACTGAAATAGAAACTGGTTTTTGTGCAGCAGCTGCTGAGAGAAATAACTTTTATGGCGATGAACAGGAGTGAAGCAGCCCCTTCGGTTTATATAAATGATGTTGGCACTACATGAACTGTAAATGAACATAGCCAACAGCTGTGCGAACCAAAACTATGTAACTAACCATGTATTATTATACACTGCTGCTCTCAAATTCATTCCTCTGCAAGGATATTGAAGATCGTGCTACCCTGAGCACATGGAACACCACAGAACTCGTTTTTCTTGTAAATACAAAGAATTTCTTTATCTTGAAGAAAGCACTTCACTTTCTAGTGCCAGCTTCATCATTTTCTGTGATTTGAAGTCGTATCTGTGTCCTCCTGTGATACTGGCCTTTTTTAAAGTGGTATTGCTCGCACTTTGCATTTGTTTGCTGCATTTTCTCTGGCTTACCTGTGAAACAGGAATGTAAGCCTGAGACAATTATTGTCAGTAGGGAAATTGTGGCAGCATTGTCATCCTCAAAAAAATGATACAGATGTTACCGGGCAAGGACACCACACGCAAGTCACCTCTGAGATCAAGGTGATAAGGACAGCACGTGGACTCTTACTGGATGATGTCTGTCTGTTCAGAATTGTCAGCTGCATGAATGAGTATACCTAATTCTTGTAGGAACAGGGCAATTCAAAGACACTAATGAAAGTCATGAAAATGCTTTGAAAACACCATGTGACAGTCATTTCTTAGCCTAGTGGTGAGGTGGTACTGTTTCACTTTTGTACAAAGATTTATTCTTCTCCCTCATCATCTCAAAGTGAATTTGTTCAAGTGAGTTCAGGAATAAGCTATACAGAAAAAGAATGGAGGTAATTTAAAATAAATTTCAATACCAAATTGCTGCTTTAGGGAAATAGTATCCTGCTGTCCTTTCATTGTTGCATATGTGTTGATAACCTATATGTTAACTGTAAACTTGTTAAATATTTTTTCTTTATTCTATCAAAAAAGGAGTGTAATCTTTGTCTTTGGTCTGAGAACAAAAAGTAGCTCCAGAGACGCTCATCTAAAAATAAGTACTTCCAAATACTTAAATCTTTTGAATGCAATTTGCATCATGTTTTGTTCAAGAGATTAGAGATCCTTGATAGATTTTACATTTTATATTTCTAGTGGGTTTTGTTTGTCTGTTTGTTTGTTTTGTTGTGTTGTTTTGTTTTGTTTGTTTTTTTCATTTTAGGGTATATGGTGTCAGACTGTCCACGTAGCACAAAAGTTTGATTCACAGGACCAAAATGGTCTTTGGCTCTGCAGTCTTCCCCAGCCTGTGTCTTTAGATGTCTTCTCATGGAAGTGCAGGGACCATCTCTAGATTCAAGCTGAGCTGGATCAGGATCTCCCACTGCTTATAAAGAAAAGAAATAGCCTGCAAATTCAAATAAAATTCTTGTTGTGTGTAAGATGCATTAAAATACATTTTAGTAGTTGTAGTGGTGCTGTTTGAAATGGTGCTGTTTTGTACTTAACCAATCACTTAATTAAGAATTTTGGAGTTCTTTTATCTGTCTTAAATTACAACCAAAATCTGGAAGTATGTTGTGCTGTCCTTCAGGCCAAGTTACAGTGCATCATTTGCACAATTTCAGTGTTGCTCTTTAATTTTTAAAGTTTGTTTGGAAGGAGGGGGTTTTGTTGCCCCCTCCACCTATGAAGGGTCAACATGTTGATTTTAGTATTGAAATTGTGACACTGGAGTTTATCTGGAGTTCAACTGGATGAATGACTTATGACAGCTCTAAGAAGTGTTAAAGAAGGCAAATGTTGGATACTTCTGTTATGGTATGTGTCTTGCACCAATACTTAATGGAAATAGCCTTGGATCATTACATGGGATGTTCTTCATCCCACTCAATTTTTTCTGTCCTCCTTTGAATATTGACAGATTTTTATAATAAAGATGCACTAGGCCTAAGTGAGTATTCAATTATGTGTTGTATCATAAAAGAGTATCTCTGGAATGTATACTTCCTGGTTTTACTGAGCAGCATTTAATTTTTGAGGTGTAAATTATTTCCCTTCTGTTTACATTTAGTCTTCTTATAACTGTGTTTTTTTAATGCTTTGTCTTCTGAACCTTTTTGTTGGATTTCTAATTCTTTACCTAATCTAATGCTGCAGCAGCCTTTTTCAGGTCATTAAGAATGAAGCACTAGTTTTGTATGAAGGCAGTTTTGCTTGTGCTTGCCACTGCTGCTTTTGAATCTTGATACTTTTAATTATCAGCAGCAATGTTCTCATATTGAGCTGAGATCTTCCCTGAGTTCCACAGGGATGCTTGTAATCCTCTTGTTTGTACTAGGCCTGCTTAATTTAGAAGGTTGCTGACCATAGTAGTAATTATTTAACTTTCAGTGGCTCTTCTTCTGCATTTATTAACGTTGACTTTTATGTGGAAGCATATTACCTGTCCATCATGGTTGATTAGCTTCCAGTTGGTTACATTTTTGGACTTATGTACTCAACTAACCTATATAACTATTAAGTTTTCTACTTTTTTTTTTTTTTTTTTTTTTTTTTTTTTTGCTCAGTTTTTAGAGCCTTTAAGTGTTGCTAGCTTTATGGATCCTTGAAGCACCCTGCTGTTAACCTTTTGCCATGTTGAAGTTTGATTCCATATTCCTAGTTCAAACTTTCTGTTTCTTACCTAGGAATAAAATACTTAAAGGAAAATATAACTGAAATCTTGAAAATGTGTCTGCAGTGTTGAAATCATGGCTTGTACTCAACTGTTAGCACCAGGTCTATTCCTGCAGAAGTACTCTAAATTTAGAATCCCCAAATAAAATGTTTTAACTGCATGCTTGTCATAAAAGCACTTTGACACCATCTTCCACTAATTCTGGCAAAGCATTTTTTCCCCTTTACAGTCTTTCTAGAGAGCTTAATCCATTACGTGAAATCAGCCCATTGTAAAAATCAATGGAATTGATATACTTTTAGCTAATGTATTAAAGAGCTGGCTAACTGCTCTGTTATTCACTTTTTGATTACTTAAGTACAGTTTTGCAGTATGAAATATGAAAGTTCTTTAGGGGCATTTACTTTCAGCTAAATGGGAAGCTTGTGACTTTGAGCACTGCATAAATTATACACGTGCTGTTGTAATAGTTCTCAGCTCATGGAGGCATTCTTACCATTGGGTTCACGTAAAGGTCTTTTTATAAGCCACAAAAGAGAATTAGCTTGAATTCTGAAGCCCTGCACTATGCATGCTACTGATGAGTGATGGTTTGTAGTTCCCTACAGGAAAAGTGATTTTGATTCCTCCTGTATTTGACCAATGGAACTGAACAGTCAGCATGGAAAAGCTGTGTTTAGCTCATAACCTCAGTTGTCACTGAAAGCAAACGTGCTTGGAGACTTGGTTAGTTGAAAAAAGGTACCCTTGGCAAGTCGGTCTTCTGATACCATTTATCAACCTTATTCTTGTGATCCAGAGCTTTATTTCCAATTATTAAAAAAAACCCTGCCGTAACATTTTTTTTTCAATGAATTGACTTCAAAACAGGTTTCTTTCTTTTTCCCAATGTATTTAATTTTGATATTGGAGTGGTCAGTTTGATTTATTTGGAATTAGAAAGTTATCCTCAAGAGTAAGAGCTTTGTAATGGTGCCTTTTTGTTGGAGTCAATGACCACAGCAACTCTCATTGATAGTTTCAGCTCATGAGTTTCTCCTCTACTGTCAGACTACTATTTAAGAGAGATATACAGGAAGGAATTTGAGCACTGCTTGTGTTGTGTTGCTGTTCTGTGTAATCTGATGGTCCTTAAGACATTTGTGTTTGTTTTCTGTGAGAAGGTACTGCTAGAGAAGAACAGTGTAAAGCAGCAGCAGTTTGCTGCTGTGGACATTCAGACTCTGTGACTGGCTCATGTAAAGCTACTGCAAAATTTATCCTTAGTTAAGGAGGGAAGCATTTTCATACCTTTTTTTTTTTTTTTCTCCTGTGGCATGCTGGTATCAACTTTCAGAAACTTTACACTTTTAGAAAACTTATCCAAAAGATAAGCCAGTTCAGCGTTTTGCTGTCTAGTTGAAAGAACGTTAGCATCCTTTGGAGGATGTGTGAACTGCTCTTGTGTTCTTTAATTCTCATCTTGTTTTATAAGACTTTGTCCTGTAAATGGCAAGCCAGTCATATTGGAAATTTCTTGGAAAATTTTGCTTTGTTTTCACTAGTACTAATATTGGTTAAGCTGTGCAAGTGGTAGAATCTCTATGAATTATATTTTAATGCTTTTTTTAGTGTAGATGAACTCTTAGTGTTTCTTGTACAAATAATATTTCTTTGTAATGAGATGCAGTACTGTTTTCATATTGTGTTCCAATATATCTTCCTGTAACAGAGTTCCTGATGTGTAAATGAAGTCATACAGCAAAATTTGTCATCCTGGTTATGTGGAACAATTGAGTCAGAATGATATTGAACATCTAAGTTGTGAAAACAGGCAAGTGAGAGGGTATGTCATGTTCTGTGACTTTTTATTTTTACATTAGAACAGACCCCAAAGTTTCAGCTGGTGCTTCCTGTCAGCCACAGGAATGATGAAAATAACAGAGTGCGTACAAAATTCCCAATAAGTAGTTTGACAGGAGGCAGAAATACTGGTCTGATTTTACAGGCACCACATGACAAGGCCAACAGAACCTGAAGAACTTGAATCCCAATCTGTTTATTTTTCCATAGCCACAGGTCATTGTTATCTTATCTCTTTTTCATGCCTTTTAAACATGCACTCAGTATGCTAGCAGTGCTTTAGTGCAAATTGTGAATGATAACCAGAATTATGCTGACAATTAAGGGGAAGGTGATAATGCCAGGATTCTTCCAGGGAGAAGGAAACAAATTTTGGGATGGGCTTTTGGCTTTGTTGGTTTTTTTGGGTTTTTTTAAGGTTTTGTTTGCTTGTTTTGTTTTGGGCTTTTTCATTTGTTTTCAGATGTCTGTGAGGAACAAACCAGGGGATGGGAATACTGGTAACAGATTGGAATCAATTGTCAGTATATATAGAGAGATTTAAAAGTTCTTATTACATACCTGAATGATGAAGCCGACTGAAAAGAAAAATTGATCCAATGACCATGGATGTCTATAAAGACAAAGAGGTATTTAGTATTAGTCTGAATTGCAGTATATGCTGAGTTGGAAAGGACCTAAAATGATCTTTGAGTCCAACTCCTGCCCTTGCACAGGACCATCCCCAAGAGTCACACCGTGTGCCTGAGAGCATTGTCCAAACACTTCTAGAACCTGTCAGGCTGGCTGACTTCTCCTGGGGAGCCCAGGCACTTCAGTGCCTGACCACTCTCTGTGTGAAGAACCTTTTCCTCTCCAACACAGGCAGACTCCCCAGACAGAGCTTCAGGCCACTCCCTCTGGTCCTGTCACTGTCACCACAGAGAAGAGATCAGTGCCTGCCCCTCCTCTTCCTCTCATGAGCAATTTGTAACTGTGCTGAGGTCTCCCCTCAGTCTCCTCCAGGCTGAACAGTCCAAGTGACCTCAGCTGCTCCTCAGTCAGCTTCCCCTCAAGACCTTTCACCTTCTTTGTTGTCCTCCTTTGGACATTTTCTTATAGTTTAATATCTTTCTTTCTTTGTGGCACCCAAAACTGCAGACAGTATTCAAGGTGAGGCTGCCCAAGAGCAGGACAAACACCCCCTTGACCAGATGTCTCCACAACAGTGTTCAAAAATGAGTTTAACTACCATGGCCAGGGTGAGCAAGGACTAAGTTCAAGCATAAAGCTGCCTCTCACCCCAACCCCAAGAGGGTAACAAGTAGATGTCATATCATGACATTCTTAATTTTGCTAGGTGTTACTTTTCTTTAAAAACAGAGAAAACAAACCACATGTACAATAGGCTTCCTGATCTTCTGATGGCCCAAAATGCATATTAGTTGTGGGTGAAAAAATAAGATTGATCAGAGTTGTCTTTTCACTCAGTGACATTCATCAGTTTGATTACCACTATGAATAATTTAGCATTAAGAACAGCCCAGGCTCTTATGTGCATATCCTGTTCATTATGTTTCTTCGTTAAATACATTCAATTGAGAACATTCACTGATGGAGCACTTTTAAAGTATCTTTAAGAACTCATTTAGGTTAAAATTAAACTAATGGATTTATTTAATTTTCAGTTCGTTATGTACTCAGGGTAATTGGGATTGATACACTTTTCAAACACAGAAGCTGAAACCTAATTTTAGGTGCAAACCCCAGCTTTTACTATTGTTTCCAGACAGTACTTCTGTTAGGAATTATTTCTGTTTCTTCTGATTGGAATATTAATTTGGATGTCCAGTTTGTGAGCTTGCCATAAAGAAATGAAGTATGCATTTTCACATAACTTGTTTTTTTTTTCAGATGACTTTGTGGTTTTAAAGGCTACTGTCTATTGTGTCATCTGGATGAACCAAATATCTGCTGTCTTTATCTTTGAAAAATGTGTGAAGATAGCACACCAGAACAGCCCTGCCCCAGAGAGATACTTGAATAACAGCTCTACTTAGAATAGCAAAGAAAACCCCCACCCCTGCTAGCAGTGTGTAACTTTGTTCACCCCTTTTCCAATATACTCTTGCAATTTTTTCTTCAGGACTTGCTGAAGTTTCAGAAAGCTGATACTTAAATCAGTAATATTTTAGTAAACTTGTTTTGTTTTCAAATTCTCAAGATAGTGTGGATCCATACACATCGTACAACAAATATTAAACTTCCTAGCATGCAGCAGAGGTGCTATGATTTAAATGCATTTTTTTAAATATGTATTTCAAGAAAAAAAAAACCTCATCCCTTAAGGCTCTCTGTCTGCCAAGAATGGTTATACAGTTGAAGAACTTTTTCAGACTGGTGTTTCTAAATATTTGATTTTGAGGTTTATTTTTGTTAACTGAAAGTCTCAGAAATGGCATTAAAAATACAAAGTTGTTCAATAACTTTAGGGAGTAGGAAAGCACACTACCACCTCCATGAGCCTTAATGTAGGTCAAAAATGCACTCTTTGTACTATCTTTGAAAGGCCTTTAGGTTCTTACTGGGACATTTTCCTTGCTCTAGAGCTGTGTGTGTATAAGCAGGGTTACAGATATGATAGGAAAGTCTAGTAAATTAAACATACATTCGCTTCAGACTTTGCTTTAGTCTAATTATCTGTCCTCTTAGAAGAACAGCCTGGTAACCTTTTGGAAATGGGGTGTGAGATATCTGTGAGAAAACAACTCCAAGCCTCTCAGTGATCCCTTCCTGCAACTTCTACTGTCATTTAATTGGGCACTGAAGTGAACAGGGAGCACAATGTGACATGCAGGATGCTCAGGAATTCTTCATTCTTTGTCAAGTTCTCTGCTAAAAGAGAACAGAGTGGGGCAGCTGCTGCTGTGTTAGATGGCATACTCATCAAGAACATTCTAGTTGGTTGTTTGGGGTTTTTTCAGCATCAAATTGGTTTTATGTATGGAACCACAGGTTTTATGAACATTAGACTAAAATAATTTTAAAATGTGTAGATCAACATCATCCTTAAGGACAGCTTAGCCTACACAGAGTTCTAGAAGTAAATGACTGATCATCTAGTCTTCAAAACAGCTAATATGATGGGAGCTTAAAATTATTCTCAGTATAGCTTTAGAAAAAATAGTGTTCATTATAGGTTTTGTGTGCTCTAAAATATGTATTTGATGTTTGGCTGTGAATAGATTCATTGAATTGCTGGGAGCTGCATTAATATTTTATCAAGTCTAAAGTTGTGTTTTGGTAGTTAAAATACTAATTGGTTGTATAAAATGTTAAAAAGAGAAAAGCATTGGTACCATGGCTGTCCAATAACACTAACGGATTCCTGCAGAAAATATTAAGCAATCCATCAACTCCTATAAAAGTGCACTTGGAAGGTATTTAAATGTGGTACATTAGGCATCTGAAGAAAATCTTAACTTGGATATTTGAAAGGCATGTGGTACAGCCTTTTTTTTAATTATTATTACAAGTTCATAAGCCATTTCATAACATTATTATTATTATTCTGCTATGGTGACGTGTCATCAAATGAAAAAAGAGTGTTTAAAAACCTTGAAGAATTCTAGAAGTCTAGTGAGCAACCAGGGCTGGTTAAAACATTTTGAAGCAATTGATACATTATGTATGCAGACTCAGCACAAAACTTTTTTTCTCTAGCAAACTATACTTGCCAGTTTCTATATCTAATTTTCTGCTGCAGTTCTGAATCATAAAATCTTTATACCTGCAGTAGTTAATTTAAAAAAAATTATGGTAACCAGTGCCCACAGGAAACCAAAGTAATCTTGGGTATTGAATTTGTTAAATCTTTAAAAAAAGAAACCCTATAAAAACCATTAAACCAACTCTCTTGTTACTAGACATTATTTATTTTCATTTCCTTTCTTCCTCGTGTTTCTTTCTTTTAGTTGCATTTGGATCTTGCAGAGCTGTCAAATCACATCTTTTATTCTGTCTTTTCATGTCCAGGAAAACTAATCACTCTTCTGCAAGCAGTTAATGCTTGAAATCTGCTGTGTGCAAGAAACCAATTGACCAAATCTCTGCTGGGATCTGATTCATGAAAGTACAACAATATGTAATTTTCTTGCTTTGGATCATATCAAAGCTTTCTTATGCAGTTTTAGACTATTATGACTATTCATTCTTTCCCCCAAATTGTGCTTTCCCAAACACAGTAGGAGCTTCTAAGAGCTTGAAACAATGGTTTCTCTATATTTTGTGAGTGTTATGTATATTTGAGAGGCATCTAAGGACTTCTTTTTAAACCACATTTTCCTCTGTATGGAAAACTTCATAGAACATCTAGCTTTCTGCCAGAGAAACAATGCCTTTTATTTGTTTTTTTATAGCATACCTCATATTATTTACAGTAGAGTTGAGTAGCAGTGAGTTGTGGTCACTAGTTTGCACTAATCTGCTAGTTTGGATCACGAGCCTTTTTAATCAAAGAATCCACAACAGAGTGACTTTTAAGGTGAACAGATTTCCTTTATGACCACTTCTGTGCAGAAGAGTTAAATACCATGCACATCAGCCACTTATTTCCAAATCAGGTGTCTGACCTTGCAATCTTCATAGCTAAATTTTCAAATCCACGGCTGTAAAAATATTTGGAACCAACTTTATTACAACCAAACCATCTTTTACTGCAGAGGCTAATGGAATTATGATTCACTACCGCTTCTGTCAGCAGGGATGAGCTGTATGGTGTATTTCTATGGAGAAAACCCAAGAGGATTTCTAAGAGACTGTTTGCATCTTCATTTGTCACTTGTAAAATTCTAATTGTTAGTTTAAAACAGTTGATAGCAATTATTGTTGTAGCACACCACCTTAAGTTTCCATGATTTGTGATTTCTCCATTTCTTCCATTTGTCTGGATATGTGATGAGTAGTTCGGTGTAATCATTAATTTTATTCAGAAGAATGTGGTAGTGATTCAAGAATGAGAGTGGAGAAATGTATCCAAAGGAAGTAAAAATAATAGAAATTGCTAGTAATTTGGGGTTTTTGATACATGGTTTCATATGTCTTGGAGATCTGGCTGTCTGAAAGTGAAGCTCAGCGTTTTCCAGAAAATCATCACTTTTAGTGTAACTCCAGTATTACATTTAAAAAGAAAAAAAAAAAAAAAAAATTACCTCAAAGTCAGCTAACTGAGAAAGTTCATTTTACTGTGCTGGTGCTTGGAGAGTATCCAGAAAAGATGTAAGGTCTTGTGTTTTCCTTTACATGTGAGTTATTGACATAATTTAATCTACTAGAGATATTTCAATGCCATTTGAAAAACTTAATGAGTTTCTTTAGGTTTTAACCATTTATCCAACTGTTACATAAAAGGTAAACTAGGATATGTCAGGGAAGAGAGACAGGTTTTAAAACCTGTGTTTTTGGAGTAGATTGAAGTCTAGTTATGGTCAGGCTTATTGAAGAGGAAATCATCACATTGGCCCAACTGACAAACTCTGTGCTTAAAATTTCCATATACAAGTCTTGGGTATTGAGGAAAGGAGTTTAGCTCTTTTGGTGGTGGCTGGAGCTGGAGAAGTTTAGCCAGTCTTATGCATACTTATTGAAGAATTATCTTCCTTTTCCAGAAGGGATTTGTTTCACATGGAGGGGTAAAAAGCCAGAAATATTTATAAAAACTTGAATGTTTATGGAGCAACATAAATGAAAAGCCTCTGAGCTTATGAAGTCAACTGTGAGTAGACTAGGGAAATTTTAAAACACTGTTGTGTTAAAACTGTGTATTTGTCTGAAAATCTTTGTATCCACTGTGAATGAAGGTTTATGGAGGAAATACTGTTTTCTGTTCAGCTTCAAAAAGATAGCTTAAGTTGTATAAATAATTTTTTTATGTTTTTTTACCTTGCTCTCTCAAGAGAGAGCAAAGTTAAGGATGAAACTTTAATACGCAAAACTTGAAAACTTTTGGCTTTGCCTGTATATGTGTGGATCAAATGTCCAGACTTAAGTGATGGAAGAGGCATTTCCCTGGGTGTACCACCACTGGCTGGGATTCTGTTCCCTGCCCACAGTTTGTCTGTCTGGTTTCTGATCCTATGTAAAATGTGGTGACATTGACATGTGGTAGTCCTAAAGCTAATAGTTTTTACATGAAGATTGTCTCAGTCAGACAACAAAAATAATTTTGGCTGGAGAGGAAGAGTTGCCTTTTAGAGACTGTTCGATCTTCTGCTCTGTTCACTCTCAGCCCTCCCTCATTCTTACCCTCTGTCCCCACCACCCTCCTGCTCCAATTTGTAGATGGCTTTTAGTAATACTGGATGGGCAAAAATCCCCAAAATATTAAATTGACACAATTTTGGAGAAAATTGAAGAAAGGCAACTCAACAAAACCTGTTGTTTTCTAGCCTGCCAGTTCAGCAGTAAGCCTTGCTTTTGGCTGGCCAGATGGAATACCTGACCCTTGGAACAAACTCTAGCATCTGATACCCCTTGATGATTTGGTAATTAAGAGACATAGGGAAGATGCCATTGTGAAAGGAATGGACAATTTGGAGGTGGAGGAATAAAGGAGAGCTTGTAAGGGGCAGCAGGTTATTGTTGTCTGTGGAAGATAAACCCAAAAGTTCTGCTTTCCACAAAGCAGGATAAATTGTTTTAACAAGGTTTTTTTTCAGGTAGACCATGATTTATTTCTAAGCATCAACATTCTGTCAGTCTTTTTATTGTTTGTTTCGTTTGGTTTGTTTTTTTTCCCCAGTGTGCTATGGCTAGTACTGCAGCCGGTCCTTTTAAATTATAAAACAAGTATCCAGCTGCTGCTACAGGGTAATTTATTAGAAGAGCATAGTGGTAAAAGTTAAACCACTCTGTTTACGTTAATGAATGGTTTATCATGTTTCTTCTCCCTGAAACAAAGTTTCCACAGTTTGCTGAGGAACTGTTTGGTCTGAATTTATGGGAAGAATTATTTTAATATATTTTTTTCATAATGGGAATAGTTGAAAAAGCTACCTATACAAGAGACAATTAACTGATAAAGTGACTATTTTGTAACTGTGACATCTCCTATTCTCTCTGTTGGAGAGTGGCATGAGAACATTAATAAAACAACTTTCTGAATTTCAAAAATCAAAGGAACTTTCAAATTCAGGTAGTTGTTGGATATTTAGTTATGACCTTGTTTCTTTGGTTGACATGTCTCCTCCCCTGTAAAAATAGTGTCATAGCAACTATTAAGACTTCTCATATTGCAAATAATATAAACAGTATTCTTGACTTTCTGAACAAATGCTATGATATGATTTTAAAGACTTGACTGTTACTAAATTTTAATGTAAGAATGGACATATTTTTAACATTGCTGTGGCCTATACTTTCATTCCAGTTTTTACCTGAATTATCTGCTTTTTGTACATGCAATATATAATAACAACTTTCTTGGCATAAACCAGTGTAATCAGGAAAGGAGTTGATTACTTCAAGCCTTGAAATTACTCTAGTCTAAGAAAAAGTGTAGGTTGTCTTAAGGTGCATTTTAACTATTTTTTGATCTCTTGGTAATGGTGTCTGAGTTATATGTTTATCTTGGTCTTTCTAACAGGGATTACACTGCATGTTAGCAAAAAAATTCCAAATTGCATGTAGTATAAAACGTCCTGCTATACTTAAATTTCTTGTCATTCTGGTGATGTTCATGAGTCACTGACATACTTTTCAAAACATTATAAGTAAATCACTGGGTCATAGATATTGAAAAACTGTACTGTTGGCTCCTCAGCTTGTGGAATATACTTATTCCACTAAGTATATACCTTGTAAATAGTTAAAGGCTAGGCCTCTACTTAAAAAAAATAATCCAAAATCTGACAATGAGACATTGCTTTGTGAAAAACTATTGCAGAAGTAGATTGCCTTAAAGAGCAAATATTTGAGATTGAGGAGAATTGGGATTGGATGGCATGAGTGTTGCTGCCAAGCATCTTTGAGCAGATAAAAAGTTTGCATTGTGTCAGAATTAGGCAGACAGGTACTGGGCAACATCAGCTCTGTAGGAAAAGGGAACAGAAAAGTTGCAAGAAAGAATAAAATGTGTTGCTCTAGACGATAACAAAATATTTCAATGGATAAATGATATTTCACTATTTCTTTTGTCAAATAATGATGTTACAGAGGTATGGCAAGGTAATTAGTAAAAGAGATGGCAAACCCAGAAATGTGAAGGGAATGTGGAAGTGTTGATGGGGACAATTTACCTATTGACAGGTAAAAGTTTTGACTAGCATGGTTTGCCTGTCTAGGCAGAATTTCACATAGGAAAAAAATCATTTTGACCTTCTTCCTACCCCTCTTGACTCTGACAAGGGCAAAATTTGCTCTTGACATAGGATTTAGTTTCCTAGAAAATACCAGTGGGATCTTTGCAAGATCTGGGATGGGTGTGTATGCCCCAGTAAAGTATAGAATATGCACATTCCCTGTTTTCATTTACAGCATAGGGCACACCAATATAGTACTGAGGTGTGTTGGAATAATTTTGGGGGAGTGGGAAAGACAGTATATGTATATGGATAAGACATGATGTCTCTTGAGCAAAAAGTTACATGGAATTCCAAACCATGGACCATATATAAGTAATTAGGTTTACATGTTCTTTAAATACTTGTGATTTTCTTTTACATTCATGTCCTGAAGATAACACTGAACAGTAAGTCTTTTACAAACATTTTGCCATATTCATTCTTGATGAATAAGCAGAATGTCATTATGGTTTGGAAAATCAAATTTAATTTTCCATTCTGTATGTGATTTTCCCATTAATATGGAAGGTTGATAAGGCATTTGCTGAAAGGATTGTATTTAAGTCATCATATTTTTATTTAGAACTTGCTTTCTGGAAGTGTGCAACACTTTTTGCTATAAATCTGAGAGCAGTGCTGACAAATCACTGGTTTGAGCATTCTTGGTCTGCAGAACACTTCAGCTTGCAAAGCAAATGCCCATTCTCAGCATTTGCTATTCTTTTGAAGCTGATGAAGCACTTGAACTACTACTTATAAGTTGATTCTTCTTAATTTTTTATATCAAAGTATTTTGAAGCTAAATGCTCATTTCTTATCATGGAAACCCAGCTCAAGTATTTTGACAAATGGATGGTCTTCTGTTTTGGTGGAGCCTCACTGGAAGGAATTTGCAAGCCTGAGGCTTTCAGTTGCAGAGGAATGTTTTAGAAATGCTGTTGGAGCTGGCACTGCCTTCTCTAGTTTAGTTACTAATGAGGAGTTGAATTTGAGTCTTTAAATAGCATAGCATTTCCTAACCTATGCAAGTTAGTTGATACTTTCCACCCAACGAAATGTTGAGGAGTCACTTGCAAAGCATATAACTTTGTCAAACAGTTGAGCTGAGAGCTGAATGAGTTGGGAGGCTTTGTTTTGGTCTATCATGAGGTTGGCAGAAGTGTTGAGAGCTCCCTGCTTCTTTTGCTGCATGACAAGTTAAACATCTTGGGAAAAGTGGTTTAAGACAGTATTATGCTTCCAAACTTTTTTTCTCATGTGTCTAAAGGAATAGAAATAATTCAGTGTTGACTGAAAAAAAGCAGTACAATATCTTTCTTATTGCTTTTCATTTAATTGTATTTTTAAAAGGTACCTTCTTTCATTTTGATGCTTGCTGAAATGTTCTTAAGCATAGCAGACCCACTTGTAAAATAACAAGTTCTGATTTTCGTAGTCATAGTTCTTAGTATCCTAACTTTCCCTTCAACATAGCAGGGGCCCAGCCTACTTGTTGCACTATTTTAGCTTAAGTAATTTTGTTTTTAGGGGCTGATTAGAAACTTAAACCTTTCTATATGTTTTCATATTGCTACCTAGCTTTTCATGTACTCTAGAATGAGCCTCTATATGTAAGAGTCTTGTTTAATGTCTTTCTGGAATATTCAAGCAGGAATTATTCCTCAACCCTGAATCAGTCATGTGTTTAGGGAAGCAATTCATGTCTTTCCAGTTATTGAAAATGCTAAATGGCCAAATGCATATCTGAATAACTGATAGAGATTTCCAGTAATGAAAGTTTCTCATTCCCTGAAGCATTCTGCCAAATATGAGATTAATAATCCTTTCCTCATGATGTTATGATATAATTAACAATATTTGTGGCCCAGCTGCTAAAGAGCTGGTAAAATTGAGGTGGAAAACTGATACAGAATAACTACAAATAAAATACTACAGAATTGGAGAAAATAGAATATATAATTATAATTATAATTAGGATATAATAGGTGTGTTGAGATTTAGTGTAAGAACAGTGGCAACTCTCAAAATTTAAGAATTACGTTCTTAGCTTCTTATGTCTGCCCCTGCTGTTGAAGTAAAGTCTTTTCCTGAGGATTCTTTCCTCTCCTTAGGCAAGTATTGTGAAAGAGATTGCAAAAATTTCTCGATTGCAGTATATTTCCGTGCTGAATTATCTCAAATCTGTACTCAACTGTGACGTTTTCAGAAAGGAGTGTGGGGATAGAGCAAATGCTTAGGGAGTAGGGGTGTTATTATGCAGTCCTTGAGCTGCAGTGCTGATTTTCAGCTTTTTTTTTTTTCCTGACTTGTTTTAAGCATGATATATATGAAAACTGCATACCTTGTTTCCTGCATACTGAAGTTTCTTTTGGGTTTGTGCTTGTAAAAAAAAAAAAAAAAAGATGCTGCAAACAGCTGACTGACTCAGCAATTAGTAAATCAAATGAAGTGGGATATTTCTAGGAAGAAACCTGAAGGTTTGCAGCATGATTTGGGAAACTGTGGGCTGGATTGCTGCATTGCTAAAGGCTGCATTAAAACAGCAGTGCTTTTTTTAGAAAAGCTAATTCATTGGGTTATTGTCGCAGTTTCCTCATCCCTGTTTTGACAGTGTTAATGACTCTCAGGATGCTGTTTCAACTACCTGAAAGTAGCTACTGACTTTACAAAAAAAGGACAAGAAAAAATTGGGATCTGTATTACTAACTCAATCCATTGTTTTGGAAACTTGATCACGTAATGTTTCCTGTGTTCCTCCATGGTAAACAAAACTTCCTGAATTATGGACCATTATCTCACCTGAAGCCAGAAAAAGTTTGCCTGCTTTATTTGACTAAGAAGAAAGGAATATTTTGTTGCTGTTGTTGTTTGAAGTGATCTTGCTACTCTTGCAAGTGAGAAATGATAGTCATTTGTCAGCTCAGCCAAATTTCAGATACTGTTGCAAGCAGCAGAGCTTTGCCTGGAGGCAGATGCATATATCCGAAACTAGAATTTCTGTGGGAGGGTTAGTATTTGTGCATGAAGACATATGCTCAGCCAAGCAGTTTGCTGGTTTGGGTATATTTTCTCCTGTTGACACTGACAGACAATCTTACTGAAAAGCTTTAAATCTGGCAGAAAGCAGAAAACCATTCCCTCTTCTCTATTTATTTCCCTCACCACAAAATTTTGTTTTTAAATAGAACATTAATATTTTCAAAGGACTCAGTCCCTAGGCCAGACTTTATTATTTTCTTTTTCCTAGGGGAAGTTGTCTGTATTACTTCTGTGCCCTAGAGTAACTTTTTTTCTGAAAGTTTACTTTTGTGTACTGTAAACTTAACTGTTCCCTGAGTTAAAGTCCTCCTAATAAGCAGTGTGTTATTTTGGACTTTGGAGTTATGATACGCTTGCTCACCTCTTAAACAGCTGTCTCTGCTGGGAGCTAATATTGCACTGCGTGATAATAAAAGACTTAGTAAAAGCTTGTGGACAAGAATACAATTTTCTCATTTTCCTCTTTGATTAACAAGTGCTAATTACATAGTGCAAGAAACTACTTCCTGTTAGATTTGTGAGGGGTTTTTTATGGCTTCATTTGGTTCCTAAGTTGGTAAATATATAAACAGCCTTTTTTAGCTCTGTGTACAACCACAGATGATTTAATTTAGAAATCTAGTGTTTATATTTCTTTTGCAATGAGGTTACGGAGATGATGTGGCCTGTCTCATGCCAGAGTGCTGCAAGAAATGATTTCTCAGTGTCCAAAGAGACATAATTAGCTGTTGTGGAGCAGTGGTTTTACTTTGGGAATTTTCTACCACTTAGCACTTTGTTTATTATCTTTGTGAGAAAATATTAATATCATTGATGCCCTTTGCAAATGTTGAGAAGCATTGTGTAAATGTGACATTTGCTTTTGCAGATTTACCGGTTGATTTATTTCAAGTACTGGCTCTTGTGAATGGCAAGTCTTTGGATCTTGCTTGGTTACCTCCCCCTCCCACTTTTCTCACTCCAAGTAATGTATGTGCTATAATTCCTGCTGTAGCACTCTGTGTGTGTGAACTCAGAAAATCTAAGCCTTTGATTAGAAGTAGAACAATTCTGTAGTTCTCTTTCTCTGCATATAGGATAGGGCTGCTGTAACTTTATTGTCCCACAGTTGTTAACACGTGCAGACTGATTTCTTGGCCCATGGAAGGCAGAGGTGTGGTTTTTAAGCACAATTAAAACAGTGTATTTGAATGTCTGTAACTTTGCATCCTTCTGATCATCTCTGAGGTAGTGGGAAATATTTGTAGTTACTTCACTCTGTAGTTCCATTAGTAATTATCAGTGGAAATGAATATTATGGGTATGGGAATAACTCATATACATTTTCTTCCCTGAACTGTTCTCTTGTGCCATCCACACCTGTAAGCTTTACTACTATCTGGGTGTTTTGCATTGGATCAGAGAGGTTACAGATTATTCATCTGAATATTGAGCCTAGAATAAAACAGGCAGCTCTCCTGAAGCCCTCTGCATGCTGTTGAGAAGAGCATTGATCATAGGGCATGCAATTTTACAGAATGTAAAATTTATGAGGGCAACTGTGATTGATTTTAATGTAGTTATGTATTTAGCTATTTTGCATTCATTATTAAGTAGGATGTTTTTACTCAGTAGGTCTGGAAGCATTTAGTCTTTTCTCATGAGTTAGGGAAGACTAGAAAATGTTAAAGCCCCATCTTTCTCAGCCGAAGGGACCCTTGTTAATACATTTTGCCAGTGTTAATATCAATTTTTTTTAGCAAGGAGAAGTACTCTGAAAATGGAAAGGGAGCCACATTTCTAAAAACTAAGTGAAGAATTTCACATTGTTTACATGGCCATGCAGATGCACACACATATGGGCAGCTGGGGTTACTGCTGGCTTGTACCCTGGAGGGACTGATGCCTCTGCCTGGCTGCTGCTGCTTGATCTAGGACTGTTGCCATCCTTGTGTTTTTGGAGGAAGGTGACTTGATCTGTTGGAGTAAGTGATAACCATCTGATATCTCCTGAGCTTCGTGTGACTTGTGGTGAGGAGTTGCTGGTGAGGTCCAAAGTCAGTGCTCTTTACACAGGAAATGTGGTGTCTGTAGTGCTGGGGATGTGCCTCTGCTGCTGGTCCCACCTGAGCCCCTCCCAGCAAGGGATGAGAGGACAAGACTGGAGTTGAAACTGGGTAGGAAGGTGAAGTTTTTAGAGCAAAGAATAGCTCAGTCTTTATGTTTTCATAGCCTATTACAATGGAAACATTACTGAAAACTATACTACCCACTCTTTATAAACAAACAATGCAAACAAAAACCTTTAGTTGACACAAACATTATTTTTTTTTTTACTTTTGGATTCCTTCATAGTGAATGTTTTGTTAATGGAAGGAGCTGAGAGGTGTCTAATGCATTTTTCACTGTGGCTCACATCCTCCATCCACACCAGTGCTGGTTGCTTTGCATACTTGTGAAACAATGAGGGTAGTGTTTCCTGGTGGCTGAGGAGAAGGTGCAGAGGGTGTCTGCCAGCTCTCAGCAGTCAACACACAACTCTTTGTTGATAGTCCCACTGGAGGCAAGCATGCCTGGATTGATGCTCTGTGCTCCTACTTAAAGCTGATGTAAGTTAATGCTATCAAAATAAACTGTTTTTGCTGATTGCCTTACTAATGTTTTTGAATCATGATAGTTAAGAAAGATTTCTATCATCTTCACAAACCTGCAGTGCTTCTCCTGATTTTTGAATAATTTTGGGGTCTGTCTTTTTTCTTTTTCTTTTTTTTTTTCCTTTCCTTTCTCTTTTGGGTTGAACAATTCTGTGTAAGTAGTTTGAATTATGAAAAAGCTATTTCTTACAGTCCAAAGTGATTTAGTAATGATTTTGAATATGACAGTATGCATTTCACTGGTGAGAGAAGTATTGTATTTTTTTTTCTGGTTCTTTCCAGCAGTGTAGTACTCTCAAGCAACAGGAAAATGAGTTTTTCAGTGGTCTTGATTTTGGGGTACAGGTTGGGGTCCATTTAACAGTTGACTTCCAAAAATCATACATACTTCAAAATACCTCTGTGGGTTCAATCACTCTTGGTCCCTTTCAGACACTGCTTGTGTTGGCTTGTGTTGCTTTGAGTCCCTGTCCCCATGGGCAGGAGGAGGGCTGTGAGAGGAAGGTGCTGCTGCATTGTTTGCATGGCTGAGTGTGCCAGAATCATTGCTTGGTTGGTGAACAACCTGCTAGTGGAGGCCAAGAAAAGTAATGACATACACTTCAGATGTCAGCCTGATCAAAGCAGCTGTTACCTTGACAGTTTTTTCCTAAGTTTTGGGGAGATAATATGATAACATTGTATACCTAACAGCTGTTAAACATAATACTTGTCTATATGGTTTTGCTGATTCTAATATAAATGATAGCTATGGATCTTTTTTTTCCCCCTAACAAATTCCATGCAGGGAAAAAAAAATCTTTAGGTTGTATCCATAAAGAAGAATTTACTCAAAAGATTTTTTTCTCCTTGCTGTTTTTCTGTACAAGATAAAGCCATAGAGACTTACAGAACAAAACTGTGGTTGTTTCGTTGTACAATCTGGGTGTTTTTACATATTTTTGGTCACTTCAAGAATAACAGGAAGATCATGTGGTTTTCTCAGTGTTACAACTCTGTTTTCTTCAGTTTAATGACACCCTAATAATTTAATGCTTTTCTGTTCAGTCCCTTGCGCCGATTTTTCTGACCTTGTGCAGGGTCATACCACTGTATTGAGCTGGTAGGAAAAAAAGTGGATGCAATGGAGTTGGCTCCATATTTTATGGCACATGCATGCTTTTGTGTATGTGGGAAGGTGTTTCACTGAATACAAAAGAAATTGCACAGACTAGAAGAGTAGTGCATGGCTAAAAAATCATGCAGTCAATCTGTGTTTTATTTAGGAAGAGGTGAGAGAAGTGGGGTGTGACAAGTAGGGATAGCTGTTTCATTGGCCTTAGATAGCTCTGCATGATTGTTGACATTTTTAACAATAAGTGTGTCAGAAGGAAGTTCTCTGCATAATAGGAATGCAGATATTGAGACTATTCAGTATAGCCACTCGCTTGAATATGAGACAGTTATATTTTGCGCTCTACAAATATTGAGGCTGTGAATCTGCTCAGCATATTAGACTGACTGGCTAAAATTTGTTTTGGCTGTTGCTGTTTTAGTTGTTGCTAAGTAGGACTTACTCCAAGGCAAGGAACTCTCCATACCACTAAACATCATGGCCACTATATAAGCAGAAGGAAGGGGGGTGGGGAATTGGCCTAGGATACAAATGCAGGGAGAGGTGTGGGGAGTGGTTTTGTTGATGGATGAGAAGCTCAGCGTGCCCCAGCCATGTGCACTCACAGCCCAGAAGGATGACCATGCCCTGGGCTGCATCCAAAGCAGCATGGCCAGCAGGGCAAGGGGATGGGGGATTCTGCCCCTCTGCTCTGCTCTGTGAGACCCACCTGCAGTGCAGTGTCCAGCTCTGGGGTCCCAGCACAGAAAGCATGTGCCCCTGCTGGAGAGGAGGGACACCAAAATGGTCACAGGGCTGGAGCTTGTCTCCCCTGCAGACAGGCTGGGAGATTTGGGGCTGTTCTGCCTGGAGAAGAGAGGGCTCCAGGAACACTTTAGACCTTCCCATACCTGAAGGAAGCTGAAAGAGAGCTGAGGAGGGACTTTTTACAAGGGCAAATGGGGAATGGCTTTAAACTGAAAGAGAGTAGATACAGGTTAGATATAAAAATAAGTTTATTGTGAGGGTGTTGAGGCAGGTTGCCCAGAGATGTTCTGGATGCTGAGTCCCTGGAAGTACTCAAGGCCAGATTGGATGGGGCTTTCAGCAACCTGTTCTGGTGGAAGGTGTCCCTGCCTGTGGTGGGAGGCTGGAACTGGATGATCTCTAAGGTTCCTTCCAATCCAAACCATTCTATGATTCTGTGAAGATCAGAAATGCATAATCAAGGCAATGTAATATCCTCTGTAACAGGAAGCTTGTGGACTAGAGAAAGCCGCGTGTGATACTGTTACAGAGCAAGCTAAGGAAATATGGCCTAGATAAAAAAGCTATTTTAGGATGTGTGTAAACTCATTAGGTTAACAGTAGCCAGAGTTTTTTCAGTAGTTCTCTTTCAGCAAGGAAAGCATATTTTATGGGATTTTGTATAATTGTTTCAGCCAACTATTCTTGTTCATACTGGTAATTAGTATATGGGTATGAAATCTGAAGACAAGATGTGTTTGAGAATAAATGCAGTTACACAAAGGTGGGGTGGCAATTCAGAAAAATCTTAAATTTGGAAAGGTGGCCTGAGAGAATAGGATTTGATTTAGAGCAATAAGTGGAATGCTTTATATTTAGGTCAAAATAAAATGGAGAACATCTGTTAAGTTCCTCCTGCCATCCCGTTCCTCACCATGGATTATAAAATGAGAGCCAACACTGCAGTATGGTTGACAAAGAAGAGGTGTGTGCATGTATTGGCATGACTAATTGATGGTATAATCTGGAGGACATAGAGTTGAACCTTTTGCTTTGTTCTATATTGTGAAATTCAAGTACTGTGTCTGTTTTGGCCATTGTACTTCAAGAAAGATATAGGAACACTTAGTTTGCCTCAGGAGTGTAATGATTGATGATTTAGAAAAGGTGCTATGTGCAGAAGGAATGATTGAACTGGCATTTTTGTAACCCAAAGAAGAGATCAAGGGAAATCATAAGCTTTTAAGTGTGTGGAAGCTCACTACAAATAAGTGATCATCTGCCCCTGTCAGCTGTGCCTTGCTTACTATTAGCAACATGGCCCTGTGTGTCCTCAGCAAAGAGTTGTTTGGCTTTTGGTTTTGTGTTTTATAAGGACTATTTCTAGTCAGTGTCTGGACAGCACTGAACAAAGAGCCCGAATCTTAGGATCCTTTGAAGAAATATATAAATCAGCAAAATCACTGCAGTAGGGATCTTCATCTAACCAGGCAGATGCAGAGAGAGATACTCCGGTTTAAACTTTAGAGCAGATAGAAGAAAATTTGCTCCCAGAGTTGCCAGCCACTTGACCAGTAACAAACCTGTTCCCCCTTTGGTAAAAATGGATCGTGTTCTCTACTCACCTCCATAAGGCACCTGAGTTTTAGTGAAGAAAAGTGCTACGCAAAAGGCTGATTTAACATAAGCAACACTCACATCTCTTTTTTTTGTGTTTGTATTGCATGTTACAGTGCAGTATGTAGAGCCTAGTCAGATATATCATGGAAATCTTTTTGACCTCTTGAAGGCAACAGCTAATTTGCTTTGATAAAGGAGGTGGTGTCTCTTCAGAATTGCCATAATCTCTTATATTAGCATGTTCAGAAGAGAAACAAACATGATTTATGTTAGATTTCCTGCTGGATATATCTTGGACTATATTTTTCTGGCCCTTTGAAACTTCTCTATTTTTTCAGATTTGGTAAAAATTGGTATCATTTGAGATTTTTAGCCACTTTCTATTAATAATCAGACTTTAAGCCAACACGTTTTCCCCTTCTACTTTGGTATGCAAAAAAAGGGAAACTGCCAAGCATTAGACTTATTTTATCCGCTTCAGGGTTGGGGTAATAATTAATAATTAGGTGGTTGACAAACACGTTTTCTATCTAGGCCAACTACACTGTCCTGCTACCATGGTATCAGCATCTTTTTTTTTTTCTCCCTTGTACAAAGTTTTTAATCTGTACATATACCTAGAGGTAACAGTTTAAACAGGCAGAGCAAGAAACCTGAGTAACTTAGTAGATATAATAGGGCAAGTGCAAGATACAAGCTTGAATATACATGGCAAATATTACCTAAGTGTAGACAAATTTCAATTGCATTAAAAATTGAACAAATCTCTCTTGAACGTTAAGACACATTCTTTACTTTTCAGCAGCTTAGAATTTCCTTCAGACATTGCTGTATTAACTGGGCAAAGGCAGAGATTTGAAGGAATTCATTCAGTACTGCTAAAGTTTTAGCAAATAAGGCTTGGAAAGGCTCAGGCATCATTTTTCAGGTGTCACTTTTTTTCTAGAAGTGAAAAACGTTGCTTCTTAAGCGTCAAGTCTGTTACTGTAATAACACATTTTTTTTGCAAAAGCTGTCATTATAAATGCTAATGTTTAACTTGTGGGTGAGAGATGAAAGAATGTAAAAACCCCTGCGTCTATGAACTAGAATATGTATAGGAAGACTTAGTCCAAGAGAGTGATCATCTGGGGAGCTGCTCATGTGAATGTGTGCTGTTTTTTGAGGAGGCTGTTTTCTTGCCTTTTTTCAGAACAATTCATAGTTTGTTGTGCTAAGTATTCATGATTGGATAGAGGACGACATATATAGAACTCAAAAATAGATAACAGCTTATTTGGGAGGACAGGCAGTCCTCCCACTTAAATCATATCATCTGGAAGGCTAAAAAATGTTGATGACTTGTTCCACCTCTCCACTCTTCCCTGCATATGTTGTTTTCCTCACAAGCACAGTTCACTGCCTCTTTTTAGAAACAGTCTTTGACTCCTTCTCCCTTGCATGGGATTTTAGATTTTGAAATCTTATATGGGAAACTTTCCTCCCCTTCCACCTCAAGCTCTGCCAGAATTGAGCTAGGAACTTATCTGAATTTCTGTTTTTCCTCTAGGGCAGCTTTAAGACCTTGCTGGTGGAATCCCTCTTTCCTTCTCTGTGTGTGTCGGAATGGCCTAGGCCATTGCTGCTCTATGGTTCCTGCCACAGGTGCTCTGCAGCAATGTGTCAGCATTTTGCCACCAGTGCTAGTGGACCATCCAGATGGCTGTAAACCTGCAGAGGAGGTGAGTACAGAATGTGTTCCAGGAGTTTTTGATGCTCTGGTCAGGTCTGCCTGCTTTGGGTGTGTTTCAGAGCAAAGGGAGCACTTAATGACTGCGTGTGTGCTTTGTCACTGGACTGCACTGGGCTTGTGTGGGAGGGTTTGCTAGTGACTTCGTTATAGAGGTGTCTTCTCTGAGATGCTGGAAACTTCCCCTGTGTCCAGTGGAACCAATGCCAGCCATCCCCCAGAGGGACCTGCCCCTGGCCAAGCCGAGCCCATCACTTACAGTGGTAGAGTCTCTGGGGTGCTCTATAGGGAACCAGCATGTTCCTGAAGGACTGCACCTGAAGGGTGGAAGGGACCCATGCTGCAGCAGCTCATGAGAAGGACTCAGCTTGGAGAAGTTTGTCAAGAAATGGTCCTGATTTGTGTTCATGAAACAGTCCATTGATAATTTGAAAAATGTAAACTAGAAATCTATTGCAATTTGGTTTGAAGGGAAAGCTTAAATACTGATAATAAATGTGCAAGGCATAAACCTGACTGCTTTTTCTTTAGAGAAATTCAAAACTTATTAATTCATAATGACAGCATTACAAAAACTTAGAAGCTGGTTTGTTTAAAAGAATTAACTATAGAAAAATCAAAACTCGATGTTGATATTTGTTGATATGTTCCTGTGGGAGCAGGGGAGGAGTGTGAGTAATCCTCCTGCTGTGGAGGAAGGAGGGGCAGAGCCAAGATGTGATGAAATGAGTGTAACCCTCATTCCCTGTTCCCCTGTGCTGCTAGGTGAGGAGAAGTTTGAGAAAACTGGGAGTAAAGTTGAGCCTGGGAAGGTGGGAGGAAAACTTTTTAAAGATTTGATTTTATTTCTCATCCTCCTCTGATTTGTTTGGTAGTAATTTGAACCTGGTTTCCCCATCTTGAGTCTGTTTTGCCTGTGATGGTGAGAGATTTCTCCCTGCCCTTATCTTGATCCACAAACCCTTTGTTATATTTTCTTTCCATTGTCTAGCTGAGGAGGGATGGGACAGTGACTTTGGTGGGCACCTGGAATCCAGCCAGAGTCAATACTCCACATGTAAATTCCATATTTTACTGTTCCTTCAGCATCCTGTTGGACTAGTTCAGTTGTCTGCAGCTATTAAACAAGTATCCATAAGAATCCCTTTAGATATTAGTGCAGACCTAATTAAACTGTTACTGTGGTTCTCTCTGAGTATTGGGAAGTATAGTATCCAAGGGGATTAAGGAATTCATTATTAGTTTTCCTAAATTCACCTTTAACTTCTCAGTATATCTTGAAAAGAGTTATTTAGTCCAGTGAACTGGAATTCAGATCAACTTTCCATCTAGATGACCTAAGAAGGCCTGACTTTTAATTTTCTGTGTTTCTACAACAAACACAGTACCCTTAAAGCATCCTTGTCAGACATAAAAAGATGATTTATTAAACTACCACTGTGCAATCATTGGCTGTGCAGTGAGGTGTTTAACAGCTGGGTGTTCTTGAAGCCGCCACTGTGTGTGCATCTCCTACGCTTTTTTTAAGCTTGATTGAAGCAAGATGGAGAACCAAGGTTTAATGGGATGGACAGGCAAAGATGTAGTATGACAGGTCCATTTCCTTTGGTGGACAAGTTTAACCAGTGCAGTTGTATTTAGCATGTTAAATGTTGTCCTGCACTTGGAATCATTGGTATTGACCTTTTGTGCTAATTTTTCATCTTGAATTCTTTTCTTTCCTGAATCCTATTTGCAGTTTTCACAGATTAGTTTTCACAGACTGAGTTCTGGAGGACTCTTTGGGTCCAATTCTGAAGTTCAGGTTCAGCATGGTAAAATGGGAAAAGTGTGTTTCATATTTGAGTGAGTCCTTTTCCAGTCAACATCAAAAGATCTAACATGTAGTCTTAAACTCAGTCCTTCAAAGGTATAATTGGAACAAGTATCAGTATCAGAGGAGAGGAAAAAGCATATCCAAAATTGCTGCCTAATACTCTTTAGTAGTAGAGGCTGCTAAGAAAAAAAATCGAGGGTAAGAAAAAAAAGTAAAGCATTATTTTTTATTCTTTTGGCCACTCAAGTGGTATCTCCACTGCTTTTTTCATGGCAGCCCAATCACCTCTTCTGTGGTTGCTGACTAATGTTGACTTTATTGAGATCACAGATTTGAGTAGGAGTTACTTCTTTTGGGGAGAATACCTGATTGGTCTGAGTCTGCACTGAGAGACTGATGTGGCTGAATAAACACAATAGTTCTTGATTATTTTTCAGTTGTGTCAGTTCTCTGATTAAGTTTCTTTGTTGCTGTGTAGATATTTGCTGGCAGAGCAGAAGTCTGGCATGTTGGAGTAGCAGCTACTTACACGGTAATAGTGTGCTGATAAATCTTGAACCATGGCTTCTAATGTCTACTCTCTCTTCTTGTATAGATTCTAGAGCTTTCAGAGAAGATGAAAATCTTTCAGAAAATGTATTGAAGAATAATTTTAAATGTCTTGGAGCACAGAATTTTAGAAAATGTTCTAAAAAAATCATTTTTAAAACGATGATTTAATTTAAATGTTGACAGTGAATTTATTTCTCAAATTCAGTGATTTTTCAATTAATGTACAGTTGAATTTCCAAAACAGTTCCGTCATATTCCTTTCTTTAATATTTTTTGACTGATTGATGTCTTTTATGGTGACCTGTTTGTCTCTTGGCTTCTAGTCAGGAATTAATTTTGAATTGTAAAAAGGCTCAAGTTTTATATCTTCAAAAATCATTTGATGTCAAATTAAATACACTAGCTGTTTTTTCATGAAGTGCCTGACAGTTTCTGGGGGAAAAAAAAAGCAAAGTATAAAGCACCGAAGTATTTGAAGAAATTTGAGCAATTCACAGAAGTTGGATGCATACCTGCAATACTGAATGTTCTGCTGATTGTTTTCCCCATGCAACTATGCAGAAAATTGTTATTCATCACACTTATATGTAACTGGGGAAACAACTGAACTCTTCCACAAAAGAATCTTTCTGCCTCAGATTGCATAACACACTCCTCAGATTTCTCTGGACTGCTGTACAGCACAACAAATCAAAAATTCTAAATTTTATTTTCTTTTTTACCTTACTGATGCATTTTCTATATCTTGATATGGCTATCTGATTTAAATTTGTCAAACTAGGAGGAAAATTTACAAGTTAGGCCAGATGAAAATCATGTTTTGGAATCACTAGCTTTAAGAGTATAGTCTTGAAATTTAATGTTTGGGCAAATCTGCCATTTTTCTTTCTAAGAAATATTTAAGAAACAAAAGGAAATATTTAAGAAATAAAATTCAGCAACATTTGAAAAGCATTTAGTACAGAACAATGTTGCATTTTCTTTTGAAAATGACCTTGTTGAAATAATTTCCATGGTCTAAGTGAAAACTATTCTAAAGTTTTATTGATTTTTGTTTTTCTAGCATTTTCCTCCCACAAATAAACTCAAAGAATGGTCAGTTTCTTCTTTTTTTAAAAAAGTGCAGATTTTTGAGGCTGTTAACAAAATAAGACTTTTGTTTCTGTAGAACTCAATTTATCTTTTCCCTATTGCTGCTTTTGACCAAATGTGAACTTGAATGCAAATTTTTATATTTTTCAATGAAGTTGAAGTATGGGAAGTACGCACATGGTCAATTAAAATCTCTGTGATTTGGACCTTATTTGAATGTTTACAGTTACAGAAACATTTTTACTGAATGGGTGGATTCTGTGTGCCCCAGGCTTTTTGAATCATATGGGCTGGTTTGTATTTCTTAGATTTCTTCTGCCACTTTCTCTTCCTCTTCTCCTACAGTCTTGAGTCTAGTGGTAGCAGATAGTTTTCCATCCTGTCTCTGCATTACCTGTTATCTTATATTTGGTTGGTATGGTAGCAAACCAGGAGAGGCAGATGTAGGAGCAATGGGGTGGAGGGGGATATCTGCTGGCAGGGACCTGAATTGGTCATAGCTCCTCCCTATCAGTTTGCTTACTTGAATAGCAAAGGGGAAAAAGCAGTGTGAAGAAAGGGAGAGTAGAACTCTGTGGTGAGAATGTCTCAGTGTGAAACCAGCCTTTGCAAGCCTTTGTTCAGAATGGGCAATACTGGCATCTCTGTGAATTCTCTTGGGATATGAGGCATCACAGGCCAGCATATAAACCTCTGCAGCTCACCTGAAGACTGAAGTCTAGAGTTTGAGCTCAGTTCCTGTGGAAATATCAATACCAGTGCTGAAGACCAAGATGCCACATGGGCAAAGATCCAGGACTGCAGTCCTGAAGAAGACCCATTGCTGTATCTGCTTGCAAATGTTCTAGTAACTTCTCCCTATCAGTTTCTTGTTGCCTTGTCCAGTCTTGAAAATGTGCTCAATTTCTAAAGGATTTCCAGACCTCTCAGAACTCATTTATTATTCTGTCTCTTTAGCTTTTTATCTGAGAGCTCTTTTCTTCTTGTTCACCTCTTTAGTGCAGAACCCAAAATATGGATATTGCCAACTTTAGAAATAAACTTTACATGGAAAAATTTGAGTCTCATGGTTGAGGAAAATCTCATGGTTGTTCTCTTTATACCATGTGTACATTTGCATGGATTAACAATTGAAGCAAAGGACTTAAAAGTGTGGTATTTCTCAAATTTGTGTTGTCAGTGGTCTCTGAAAAGACAGAATTAAGAAAAACTGCATCTATACCAAGTGAGTCTAAGGGGGAAAGGGAAGGATGGATGTGAAGAATCTTCTCTTCAGTGCAATACTGTGTGCGTTAATTAAGTACAAAACAGTTGTTAGCAGCAGAAGTTACCTGCTGAGCACACAGCTTTGTGATGTGAGAGCAGGCTCATCGGGGAATGTATGTTTAAAGCTATATGGCCTTTCTCTAGAAATACAGCCTTTTTGCTCTCTAGGTAGACTCTTTATTTGCCTATGGATATAAAGCAGAGGAGCACAAGTTTTTTGGGAGAAACATTGCAAAAATTTCATATATCCCGGGAATTTTCTTTTTTTTCTTCATATCTGATCTTTTCTTTCTAGAGAAAGAGAAATATGCATATGTTGTTTTGGGGCTTTTTTGGTGTGGCTTTTTTTTTTTTTTTTTTTGTCTTGTTTTTGTTTTTGAGGTGTTTTTGGTTTTTTTTGTTGCTAGACTTTTGTGGATGGAGATCTGATCTTTTCTCTATATTTCAAAAAGTGTTTAGCCCTGGAAAAAACTGCTGACTTATTTTGATTAGAATTTGGGTGTTTCCCTAGACACGATGAGGTGGTTTTTATTTTTATTTTAAACTATCTTCAGTGCCACTTTTAAAGGAATGGGAAGTAGAACTTGTTAACTTGATTGAATTCTTTGCCATTCTTCATTCTAATTGCAATATCATTCTTCGTTTTACTTGCAGTAGTAGAGCCCACTGTGAGTTAGGTGTTTGTCACCAGTATGTTTTCAAATTATATATCCCAATTCTTCAAGTCTTCACAATAGTCATGTGTTATCCTTTCAGCAGTTTTTAACTTGGTTTCTGCCTGTATTTGATTTTTCATCAAGTTCTGCTGTTACTCTAGGCAGAATTCAGCCAGCTTCTGTATGATAAACACCCTATAGCCCCAGCATGTATGATGGTTTTTCTTTACCTGTGCTTTTTTCAATGCTTTTCCTCTAAATCACTATTTTGGCTATTTTCCACATATTCTAGAGGCAGAGGAAAAGTGTTTCTCAATGTCATTAGGTATTTCTTCAATTTTCCCTGCTGGATTTTTAATCTACAGTAGAAAGTTTTCAGCTTTAGAGGTTTCTGCACTTACTCACATAAGGATGATTGAATCTATTGACTGCAATTTGCCCAATGTTTCCAGAAGTCTCTTATATAATATTTTTTTCTCTAGTTAGCTGACTCTGCTTTTCTTTAAATCAAATTATTGCCCATTAGTGATTCATCCTTAATGATGGCTATTTGCCTATGTAATTTTTTGCCATCTCTAAAAGTGTTTGAAGAATTAATGAACAATTTTATTCCACTCTAGCTTGTGGCTTTGATACATACCTAAAAAATAATCAGAACCTTTATGGCAATTTAATATTTTTGAGCATTTGAGACTTAGTTTGAAAGATGTAATAAATTCTTACAACCTACAAGGAAGGTGTCAAGGATGTCTGGTATAAGATTTATTCACTTGGTTGTTCAGAGCCTGCGTAGGTTTTTGTCTATGAAAAGTAGTGAAAGATTTCTCCTTGAAGTTTGCAATTCTTTCATACTGAGTTTCTAGTTTTCTTCTCTAGAATAGAGAGTAAATTTGAAACCCTTTTGCCTGTGTTCATCACTGTTTTCAAGAAGAATTTGCTTATTTCCTCAAAATACTTCAAAAGCAAATGCTACCTGACACTTTTGAGTGTTGACATGTGCAGACTGAAGAGAGTATAATCTGCAGAAAAGTCTATTATTTGACACATTTGTTTGAAGAGTGACCTATTGATAAGGATAGTAACCATTTTAGCTCAGTCTCACCTGGTAAATTCTGATTTTGCTGTTAGACATTTTCATGTAGAACTTTAAAAACATTTTGGAAGTCAATTTGATTTTCTGAACCATGCAGAAACATTGTAAAGGAAGATGGAAAATATGAGCATTGAGAATATGAAACAGCTTACTGTGGTTTTACTTCCACATAGCCTAATCTAGTGCATATGATTTCTTAAAGACGCTTTCTCACAATATGAATTCTTTTTTCAGGAAGATTTTTAACTTTAGAAGAAGTCCTGTCAGGTAGCCTATTCTACTGACAACTCATCTGGCACCTGCCAAGTTATTTAAAATAAATTTGGAAATGTATGAATTCTTGATTATTAGAAATTCTTGACTGCTTGCATGCTTTGTTTCTTAGGCAACCTATGCCTTGTAAGGCCACGTGATGCTGCTTTTGGCTTCATGCTGTGTTGCATCCTGTCACAAGACTGAGTACCTAAAACGTGTGGGGGACATGTGGAGGTGTTTATAGCTTTCCCTTGCAGACAGCTAATATGTACTAATAGCCTGGTCTCTGCTACTGTGACACTACTCCACTGCAATATAGATTCTGGGTAGTTCACCTTTTAATTTCTTAAAAGACCATTTAGATCCAACAGGGAGCCTAAAATTACTTGGTTTTAAGCTGTTTCTTCTGAGTAATGGTAAACTTGTACAGTCTGTACCTCGCATGACAAATTGTTTTTCTTGAGGAAATGGAGGTCCTCACCTAGAACACCTGTGTTGATGTGACCTCAATTTTTCTCTAAAAGTCCTGTAGTGTTGGGGTTGAAAGACCAGCTAACACAGCTCTTCAGGGAGTTATTAAACTGGAGTCAGTTTATAGCTCTGGGATGCTGATCGGCAGGAGTGTTGCTGTGCTGAAAAAGCTAAGTGCTGGGTCACCATCTGTAAATCTTCCAAAAAGAAAAACTATTCCAGTGGTTCTCGTCCACTTCAGCCTTCTAGGCTGCTGTGAAGGGTAGCAGAAGGCTCAATTAGGTCTTTCTGATACATCTTCAGCCATTAATTATTGCATGTCAAGAGTTTATGAGCTCAGTATTTAAATCACCTCTTGCTGCAATTAACAACAAAAGCTTTTCACTCATGAATTGCTCATTGTCTTCATGCTGCCTCTGATACTCAGTGATGAAAATACTGCCTGTATTCTCAAGCTGGCTGTTTCTCTTAGTCAGGCACCCTCAGTAGCCCTCCCAGAGTGTGTGCAGAGTAGCTGCGGCTTGGAAGGGGAATGTTTGCTCTCTGTCAGCATCTGAGGTGTCAGTAACCCAATTTAAGACTGCAGTTGTTTCAGGAAAAGAAATAACTGTCTTTTGGCTTATAAATCTGCTTTCCAAAAGGGATTGCCTATTCTGCACCTGTCACAAGAGGCAGTTCTGCTGTTCAGTACAAGAGGGAAAATATTTGAATAGTAGTGATTTGAACTTACTTGCCATGACTGTAACAGCCAATAACTTAATGCCCATGCAAACACCTACTTTTCTTTGCTTATATATCTGTGTATTCATTTTCTTATGTGTTGCAGTTAACCTGGGCTAAAGATCTACTCCAAGTATTTGAAGCGGTTCTGTAAAAAGATTTATAGTTGTTTTTTCATTTTCGGATTAGCAATATAAGTAATGTATTCTGATTTTTCACTGGACACAATGGAAGTATATTTTAAATTTTAGAGCAGTTGAGGGAATGGGAATGTGTGAAGAATCCTTGAATGAGATATCTGGTTTTTGATAATTTTTATTCAACCTGTAGAACAACAGAGAAATGAAGTTGTTGCATCAGACATTGGAAATCTACTTCAAAGTCATAGAATAGACATCTAGTGAATCTCAGCTGGTTATATGACAGCAGTAGGCTTTGTACTTTTATTGTGTTGTTAATTTCCAAATTTTGGCTATCCTCTTGAGCTCTTTCAATATTTATAGTGATATTCTGATAGGGAATATTTCATCTCCCTCCTGGATCAATTTATTCCTTTTCTTGCATAGCAAAAATTGCTGTGAAAAAAAGAATGTAAATCCAAAATCTGTGCATTGAATTGGTTTGAACTTTTATTATATGATTAAAATATTGTTCATCTGGTCCTTTGAAATCTTGCCCACTGCAGTTTCTTCCTGCAAGCAAGACAGGGTTTTCTTAAAGTCAATCTAAAGAGGTCTGACTATAGCTAGGAAAAAGTGTAAATTAGATGATTTCAAAGTCTTTCATTTGAGCAATTGTGTAAATAATCTTTTGTTCCAGTCTCAAAAATGCTGTATTGAGGGAATTTGGCATGTTTCCAAACTCATTTGAGAAACCATTAAGCACTGATTTGCAAAATTATAAACTGTTTTCAGAAGTTCAATGAATATAGTTGTTTCTGAAAGCTATAGATACCAAAATAGCATTGTATATTCAATTAATTTTTTTGCATTAACTGAAATAATTTGTTTTAAAAGCCAAACTTTTTAAAAGTTTTTTTAAACTCAGAAATGCTATTTCCTTACTATGTAGAAATATTTAGAATTAATCCTAAAAGTTTAGAGGTTAAGTAAAGACTACTTGGATGAGGAGGTCCCCTCCAACCTGAAGTATTTGATGATTCTGTGATTCCAAATAGAGAGAATCAGAGGTTCAGGTACAGTCAAATAGCTATAAACACAGCTGTAAACAGTTTGACAGAATTGTAGTTGGAGTGCATAACTGTTGTTCCATTTTTGGTATTGCTTTTCTATGTGATGAGAGATTTTAACCTCACAAGAGCTTTTACTTTTGTAAGTATAATGATGCATTCTGTTAATTTGTAGTAAAGGAGTTATGAACCAATAGGTTCTGCCTTTTCATATGAAGTTCATCCTTGTTTTTCAACTGTAGCCAGCTACTTCTGTGTTTGTTATTCTGCCTTTATTCCAAGGCTCACCATTTTTAGAAACATCACTGATATCTTTTTTCAACTGGTCAATTAAAAAACTGACTTAGGAATTTAAAAATTGTTTCTGAGTTAAAAGTGTAGTCTTCCTACACAGAGCTAGAATAGACATTTATTTTACTGACCTACATTTCTCAGATTTTTCTGAAGTGCAGGTTTGCTTTTAATGAATTGTTTTCATACTGTTCAGACTAGTATGATCTGCTTTCTCTCATCACCTCCTCAGAACTTACTTGCTGAATCGTACTGAGCAGATGAATACTAAAACCTTTCAAAATCCATCAAATGAGCATAGCTCCATGAAATATTCTTCTCTTATGTTAACTTCTGAGAAGAAGAGTACTGGCATCCTCAAACTCTTTAGTATTATTTTTGCCTGTAGAAATTACTTTGTGTTACTGGGAAAAAGATGAAGAATAACCTCTTTTCCACAGGTGATGGGCTGACCTAATTAAAGCAGCTTTTTATTGCTTGCTTTCATGGCATTGAAAGGTAGTGCTTTGTTTATCCTCAAACTGACCTGTTTACTGATGTTCTGATGGTAATGAACTTTCTGCAAACAAGCACTAGAACCAATTTAGAGCATGGGCAAGTGAAAAAGAAAAACAAAGAAAAACACATCAGCCCTGTAGTTCTGGAACCTGGCTGTAGTATTGGCATCACTTCTCTTTTCAAATATGGATGTAACGAATGGGATTGGCCTCATTAATAGTTCAGATATACAGACTGGTAGACAGTGCTCACAACAAGTTGCATTGGCTCCATTTTTTAGAACTTTGCTCAAAAATTCATACCTGTGCCTTATATGTTACCTTACAATATGCCAGTTTTTCTCCCTCATTACTAAGTAGACTGAGAAACTGAAAATTCAGTTTTGTGTAGGCCATCAATCTTTCCTTAGATGTTATTGAGTTAATAATTTTCCATTTGGTTTAAATTTATATTAATAGCTTAAACATAGCAAATGTTGTGTCAGGATTTTGATGAGCCCTTATTTTGTGCCAGCTTCTGTTTATTCATAACTGAAATTCTGAAAAACAAGCTTTGCATCAGCTTTGTCTGGTTACGTGCTGCATCCAGTGTAGAATCCTGATTTAGCTGAATAATGGCAATGAAGTCCTTTGTCGAGTCTGCTACAAAGTAGTATTGAAGACTGATCCCTAGTATAAACAGAGATAAAGTTGATCTGAAGATAAAAATGACTGACTGTATGCTGTACTGAAAAAGAGTAAGTTTTCTTTCCCATGCCAACTGTGTTTGTAAAAGAGGTTGTTAAGTGAAACAATGCTCTTTATATGAGCAGTAGTTTTAAAGATGACCTTTTCCTATGGTGTCAAATGTGTCCCAGATTTTGTCACAGAGAAGAAAAATTCACTTGACCTTCAGAAGTAACAAGACTTGAATGTAGCCATTTTTCCTCTTTTCTCTTTATTCTTGATAAAGTACAGCCTTTGTTCCTACCATTTCCAAGGTGTTTTTAATACTCTTATTTCTTCCATAGTATAAGGATTTTGTAATCTATAATCCAGTAATTTGAAGGGATGAAAAATACTTGGTTTTGCAAAAATCTTCAATTCTATTACATTTCTCTGTTGGTAAATGCAATTATTAAGCCTATGCATTTGGGGCATTATTTCTGTGGTTGCTAGGCTGGTTTATAAATGCAGTTAACTTTCTTTGCCATAAGAACACACTGCTGATTCATTTTGAACTTGCTCTTGGGCTCCAAAGGTTTTCTTCCTTCCTAGCATGGTGGTACCCAGCCTATATAGATAATAATAGTAGCATCATAAAATGGTTTGGGTTGGAAGGACATTCAAAGGTTGTATTCTAATTCCAAGCCCCTGCTATAGGCAGGGATGCCATCAGCTCAATCAAGTTGCTCAGGGCCTCATCCAACCTGACCTTTAAGAACAGGAATTTGAACTTTTTAGTTACTGAATTTTTGAGGTTTTAACCTTCCTGCTTTTCTGGCTTTTGGATCTTCCTTGAGCTAGCCACCCAGACCCATTCCTGCATGTTGTTTCAGGGTATTGTCTGCATGCTCCAGCTCAGCTGAGTGTCACCAGCAACCTTTCTGAGCCTGCTTTCAGTGCTATCCCTCAGCTTCTCAGTAAAGACACTAACAAGTATCAGCTCCAGTGGTGGCCTCAGACAGCTGCCACCAGTGGTTGTCTGTCAGCTGGACTTTGTATGGCTGGTCAGAACCCACAAAGCCTGGTGGTCCAGCTGGCAGTCCACCCCCCTGGTAGCCTACTTCTTTAGATTTAATCTCACTAAGCTCTGAAAAAGTACTCTGGAAGACTGTCACAGTCCCTGTTGACATTAAACACAAAAACCATTCAATGCTTTTCCCTTGTTCACCCAACAATGCTCTTCTTGAAGTGAGCTGCCAAATTGTTCAACTCTGGTATGGCTTTGGTGTATCTGTACTGCCTTTCCTTTTTGGTTTTTGTGTTGTGGTGATCCGGTTGGGTTTGAGTTTGCTTTATTTTGTTGTTTGTTTCTTGGTTTGGTTTGGGGGTTTGTGTGTTTATATGTAAGATTTCTTACATAATCTCTGCAAGGATTGAAGTGAGACTAATTTAGCAGATGATTCTCCAGATTCTGGAGGATAAAAATAGGATAACTTTTTTCTTAATCTTGAGGACTGGGAAGCTCTGGATCACCATTTCGGACCTTTCACAGATGACAGAGAATGGCCCTGCAGTAAGATCAGCCTGTTCCTTCAGCACTATCAGATGCCACCTTTCTGGTACCATGGAGTTGCACATGCCCAACTGGTTTAAGAGATCCCTGACCCGGTCTGTGTGTCCTGCATGTGGAGTTTCACTCTTGCAGACTCTGCCACTAGGCTCCAATAACAAAGGAGGTGAAAAAGACACTTATCTTAGCCTTTGCCATGCCAAGCACTGGATCAGCATTATTCTCAGTCTTTTTTTTTTTTAATTAATTTTTTATTTATTTTTTTAATCCTTAAGGTGCCATTCTTGTTGCTACTTTTTCTTTGTTCCTGGATTTGTACTCCTGGATTATCTGAGAAGATCCTCACATGGTCAGGAAATGTAACTCGGGCACATCCATCAGTCTTTCAGCAGCATCCCAGGCAGTATCATTGTTCTGGAAGGGCACATCCTCAGGCTTTCCTTCTGTTGCCACAAGTTGCTAATTTCCTGCATTTATCTTTCTCAGCCTCTGTCTTGGGAGTCTCCATCCACTTATCCTTTGAGTGCAATGCTTAGCTGTCTCTTCTGTTTTTGCATCATGGGGCTCAGACTGGTGGCACTCCAAGGTCTCAGTGCAGGTGCATCCACCTGCTGTGTGTCCTTGCTCACTTTGCCCCATAGCCTCTTCCACTGAGGAACTCAGGCAGAGCGTTCCTCCCGTGGTTGAGGCCACCATCACCTCTCCAGCAGCAGAGGGAGGAACCAAACACACAGCCCAAGCCCTGGATGGCAGAGCCTCTTCCCAGAGCTCTGGGTCAAGGCTCTGGAATGCTAAGAGTTGTTGCTTCCTGAGTTTCTGAGTCCCTCTGCTTTCCTGCTGTGCTGGGGAAGCAGACAGGGGGAGTGCTGTCATAAAAGCAGTGGTAAAAATGCAGTGTAATTCACAGGATGCTAGGCTGCCCAAGGGGATGAGAGCCTTCATCTAAAGGTACAGGGAAGGGCCTTATCGATGGAAAACTGTGCCTGTTGAACTTTGCATCACTGTCTTTTCATCACCTTCCCGAACCCTCAAAGGATCCAAAGAGTTCACAAAGTGTCTTTTTGACATTTCACTGAACTGACAAAGGAATTTTCTTTTGTTAGAGGCAGATGTACTGCCAGGCCATGCGTTCTAAAGCACTTGAAATAGTTGGTATTTTTGTGAGCGTCAGTCTAGATTTCGGTTCTCTCCTGGTGTCTTCCTCATTTGAGGACCCCAAAGCACTGTGCTCCTGTGTGTTTTACACTGTTTTACAGCCTAATGTCTCACAAGTCTGAATTTCAAGAAGTGTGAAATTAAAAGAATTGGTAGAGTTTTCTTTCAAAACACGTTTTTTATTAGCATTTTTGTTCTTCAAGTACAAGCAGGGTGCTGAAAGTGTGACTTGATTCTTTGCCAAATCATTTCTATGGTTTCCCAGTTTGGACCAAAAGAAACCTATTGTATGAAGAGTTTAAGGGCAGTCATGCACTATGTCAGACAAATTTTGTCTGTATACAGTATTTGTTTCTGCCAGTGGTTGATATGCATATCTAGGACAGAGAATAGGGGAAACTGGAGTGATGCTTCCATGCTGTACTCTCCTGGAATGCAGTGACTTGAAGTTCACAGTCAGGGACTCTCCAAAGTAGGGGTGAGGACTTGGTATTTAATAGCTGATGAAGGGACTTGCAACACTGGCAGGGATGGTGGCAGGCAGCTCCCCTGGATGAGTACATACTCTAGGGAATACATTCCTTTTCTGAGTTTTAACCTTTTGCTGCTAAATTTGGTTGATTTCTGCTAATACAAGAAGGAGTAAAAGGCAACAGTCAATCTCTATTTACCATCTCCATACAGCTTTTGATTTTATAGACCTGCCACTTGATTTAGGTTATGTAGTTTCCAGCCAGGAAAAATGCTGCTTTCATCATATAATGAAGCTGTTCTTTGCTGTATTCATTCTTTTGCACTTCTCACTTGTTCTTTCTAATCCTTCTATATCCTTTTTGAGACGACAAGATTGGATGTTCACACAGCACTCAAGATGAGAAAGCAGATACTGTGTAATGGAATAGGGATGGTTTGGTTTCTGTTTTCTACATAGTAGTCTGTAACAGATTTATTTTTCTTTCACTGCTGCTGATGGTTTTACAGAACTTCATAGTACAAGTCTCAAGATGAAGAGTTTAGGTCTATCCTCCTGTCTATTAAAAAAAAAAAAAAAGACCAACAAAAACCAACCAAAAACCCCCCAACTAAATAACCCCTGGGATTTTTTCATAACATATGTCACTTAATGTTTCATTGTGGCAATTTAATCTGTTACTTTATCATCAAGTTGTTTGTTACAGATACTTCTGCAGTGCCTAATTTTTTGCAGTCATCCCTGTACACCAAAACTGTAGAGATGCAAGCTGGGATCCCAAACAAAATTCCTTCTTGGCATTTGATGCACCTATGCAGGAAGCAGAGGGTTGTACACCCTTCTAGCCTTGTGCAAGTGGAAGGGCCACAGGCTCCTGTGTTGCTGTGCCATCCAGACCTGTGTGACTTCAGTGTAAAGGGAGATAGGAGTGATTCTGCTGCCAATAAAAAAAATAACCTGTATTTAGAAAAAGGATGTCATGGTATTTTCCCTTAAGAAGGGTGGGGGAGGCATGGGTCAAAATATGGCAATGCAATACTAAAGGAAGTGGAGTCTTAGTGATGCAGGCTTTTAATGAGGTTTTTGCATAGTCACAGCTGATGTGCTTTAACCCCAGCTGGCATCCCAGCCCCATGCAGCAGCCACTCACTCACCATCACCCCAATGTGATGGAGGAGATAATGGGAGGGATAAAAATGAAAAATGAGTTGAGTTAAAGCAAAAGCTGCACAAACAAGTAAAACAAAACTAGGAGTTTGTTCACCATTTCCCATGGACAAGCAGATGTTCAGCCATCCCCAGGAAAGCAGGGCTCCATCACATGCAGTGATTACTGGAAAGACAAAAGCCATCACTCCAAACATCCCCTCCTTCTTTTTTCCTGTCCCAGCTTTATATGCTGAGCTTTATATGATTCCATATGGTATGGAATATCTTTTGAGTCAGTTGAGATCAGCTCTCCCTGCTGTGTCCTCTCCCAGCCTCCTCACTTCTGGGGTGGGATGAAGAGCAGAAAAAGCCTCAACTGTGTATAAGCACTGATCAGCAGTGACAAAAACATCCCTGAATTATCAATGCTGTTTCCAGCACAAGTCCAAAACATAACTTCTACTGATTGCAGTGAAGGAAATTACCTACCTCAGCTCAAACCAGCACAAAAGCTTGTGATTAAAGTTCTCCTTTCAATAAATTCCTCAGTTTTCACTGAAAGCATGCAAGTAAAATTTAGTATATGTAATTTGTAAAATCCTAGCACGTCTTTGAAGTCTCCTTATTTTATTCCCTTCATTTTCTGTGTGAAGAGTGTCTACAATTCTGGATTTAACTAGTATGGTGTTCCCACTGGTAAACATTTCAGGAGTACATTGACTTGAAATATGTCAGTGATAGTTAAAAAATAATTAAAAATTAAACCCCTCCATATTTTTTAGTATGAAGAAGCTCAAAGCTTATTTTTGATTCTACCCTACCAGTTATGGAAATATGCAGTCTTTGTAATGAAATCTGTAATTTGAGTAGGGTGGAAGAGAATTTCAAAGGTTGGCATTCTAATTGTAATGTATACACACTGAAAAATGTATAAAGGTTTGGTCCATAATAAAACATTAAGCTAATAAAGGCAGTTTAAATGTCAGAATTGCTAGCTTAAGCTTTGAATACCTAGTAAATTGTCATGGTGGCTTATGGGTACTTTGTTAACCTTGCCTACTGTTTAATTTTACCAGAAGGGTGTTGATTTTTGGTTGGCTGAAAGTAAAGCCTTTGTCTGTGTGATGAATGTGCAATATGCCATTGGACCCTGTGTAAAATCCTGGCATTTGTAGGCCAACATTCCTAGTGATAGACCCAGAATGTCAGTGTGTACTACATAGAGAAGCATGAGAAGTATTAGCCATGAGATTCACATAGTAGATACTGATACCCTACTTCCCAAGATGTTCCTGGTTTTCATTCATTTAGGTTGTCCTGGTTTCCAGAGGATCCAGAGTTTTTTTCATGTCATAAGCCACCTTCTTTTCCAGTGGGTCAACAGAGGACTCTGTTTTGGTCACTCATTTTAATGTTTCAGGTGATGAATGTTAGCATAGTAAAGGACTGGAATAATGCTGCTGTGATTGACCCCATTCCCTTATCTCACTGAAATGCACAGGGCATTCATTTTCTTGCATACATCATAAGGTAACTAAATTGTTACCTTTAAAATGGACTTAAAATTTCTTGTAGCATCTTGCCCTAAGGTAAATTTTGTGACTTTTTTTCTTTCTTTTTTTTTTTTTCCAGATATAGAACGTGGTCTCTCAAACTGGATTAAAAAAGGCTATTGATATTTTTATTTATACTTTTTTATTTTTGTATTTGACTTAAAGTGCCATGAAAAAATTTGCATATTGCAAGGTGGTCCTTGCCACCTCTTTGGTTTGGGTCCTTCTGGATATGTTTCTATTGCTGTACTTCAGTGAATGCAATAAATGTGATGAGAAAAAGGAACGAGGCCTGCCAGCTGGAGATGGTAAGTTTTATGCCTGAGTATTCTTTAAATTATGCTCCTTTAAAATTGCACTATTTTTAAATATTTGAGATTTTTTTTTCCTCAACAATGTAGCATTGTGTCAGCATTTAGGTGTCACAGAATGTTCCATGTTTCTTTGAATGACTAGGGAATAACCATGTTACCTGAGATGTATGTTGTGTACTTAAAATACTTAAGATGAAGAATTTTAAGCAGTAATGTCTGTGAAATAACCCTAAAAAACCCTATGCAACAAGAAGTGCAGCAATGTAAGCCATACTAATGCAGTGTAAAGCATTTTTTAAATTTCCATGATTGAGGAAGCAAAGGCACTATTAACTTCATTAGACCTGCTAGTAAAACAAACCAAACCAACAGCCAAGCTCACTTGTCTGCCTGCCCCTGCAAAAAAAAAGACTTCAACCAACCAAATTGAAAAACACCCCCTTCACCATAACCCACTGAACCCAAAATTTGAACAAAGACTATAGCAATAAGGCACAGTAAATATTGTAATGAAAAGGTTTATGATAATAGAATGAACTTGGATGTAAAAGTGACAAATAGGAGCACATGCTTGTGTACATAACTTTTAAGTGAGTGCTGTATTATTCAATACTAAAGGTTTTCAGATAAGCTTTCAGTTTTGTTATTGCCATCTTAGTCTTTGAATACCAATTAGATGAGCTGAGTGTGGGATTGTTTTGTTTTGGGTTTTTTTGACAGCACTACTATTGATGTTGCCAACTTTATTTTTAGGAAGTCAGCATAGTTGGTCACATGGGAGAAGGGATTTGTGCAGGGAGATTTCTCATCCCTGCAATGTCTCAGCATATGCATTTAGAACTGCAGGCAGCTGCTGCCTCCAGTTTGTTTGTGAAACATCTAATTTTGTAGTTTGGTGTCTCTCCCACTGAAAAGACGTGTCTGTGTTTCACTGCTGGTATTGGACACCTATTCAGTGATGGTAATTGTGAAGTTCAGTCAGTTAATTGCACTCAAGGGTATTGCTTTCCATTATGCAAAACTTTTTCACCTGTTGACATCTGGTATGAACCTTGGCCTTCCTGGGAAATTTTCAGAGGTATTTTAAGAATAATGTTGCTCTGTTACAAAATAACACTGGGGAGATATTTAGGAAATGTCAGATTTGGTTTACTTGTTTTCTTTCCCTGTGATGAAAACAAGCCAATAAATCTCCACAGAGAGCACTGTATAGAATGTAGAATTTCTGTGCTCAGCACCTCTGGACTGCTGTTTTCACAACTGTATGTGAACATTTTGCAGGAGTTCTAATACACCTGAATCTTGCAGAACTAAATTAAATTTTCCATTGCTTGCATTGCATTTTTTGGGTTTCTTGTACAGTAAGTAGAAAGGAAAGTGGCAAAAAAATAATTAGGCTCATGTAGAAAGTATGTCTTCTACAGGAACTCAGTCTTTTTTTGTCCCCCCCCCAGACAATGACTGATGTGTTGTTGTGTAGGAATAGATCTATTTTCTGGCTTCCCATAAAGCAGATAACTTATGCCAGCAAACAGCAGGTGAAGTCAATACCTATCAACTTAGTGTGATATATTGATAATGTTGAAATTTCAGATGACTTTACACATGAAGTCATTTGGGGGAACCTTCAGGTGAGGGAAAGTCTTCAGTTTTGACAGATTAGTATTATGACTTTCCCTGTGAAACACTAATTTTACTTAGTTGAGCACAATCTTCATTCTGACCTTTACCCAAACCTGTGTGTGTTAAAATTCTGGATATATTTTTAATGTCTTAGAGTTGGCTGGTAAACAAATTAAAACCCATGCAAAGAAAACCTTTTCTGTAGTACATTTTCTTGTTTGTTTGTTTTTAAACAGCTGATTTGTAGTAAGGAATGTACAGGAATAGGTCTGCTAGAAACCTTGGTTGACCCTGTGACATTTCCTTTTAACCAAGCTGCATGACTGATCATAGATATTTTTACTTGTCCCAGTAGTTTACTGACTTGCAATCTGTAGTGGATTTACTCCTGCTCAGAGTGTCTGAACTCTTCTCAGATAACATTGAGGCTATTTTGTCTGTGAAGCTTTTATCAAAATCTGCTTTTTTGCTTCACTTTTTCTCTGCTTTTAATTTCCATAATTGAATTAGTTTTCTTGATTCAGCATAAATTATGCTAATGTTCTGAATTTAATAGCCTCTTGTCCATGTCACTCTGGTATATAGCTTCTCTTTGCAATTCATGGAAGAATTCCATGGCATTTAATGAACTTAACATAGGAGCAAGTTTTACTGAAGATTTTATATTTATTTTAGATTTTGCTTGTCTAATTGAAAAAATCAGTCTTTAGCTATTTCAGCAGGAGCAAAGGATTTTGAGGACAACTTTGGACAGGTTGGGCTTTCATGAAGTTAGAAGGAGGTTTTCCGTAGGTCTTTAATGCAGAAAATGGAAGGAATTTCTTTTTGTAGAATTAGGCAAGAGCCATAGCCAGAATTGCCTTTGGGAAAATCTTTCTCATTGGCATTGATGGGATAAGATACTGTCGTCTTAAATCAGGAACTTCAGGGTGTGTATCTAATACTGGATTTTAGTTATACTTCTGTAATACTTTAAAATTGCTCAAAACCCATCAGCTGTGGGGGAGCCTGTGCTTGTGCTGGCTGATATTGCTGCTCTTTCTTCTCCCTGCCATGAGCACCCCAGAGGGGCTGGGAGAAAACTGGGGGAAGCAGCTCTGTCCCAGTGCTCAGCTCTGAGGTTGCCTCACCTACTCTGACTTGGATGGTGCACACCCCTTATCCAAAATGCCATGTGTGTTCTTCCTATTGCCTCATCTTCTGAGTGGTGGTTCCCTTTTTGTAATTCCTGATGATTACTCAGTAAAATTCACAAAGAGCAATTAATTGCTGTCTATGGAAGGTGGTTGCTGTAAGTTTAAATGTTGCTAGGAATCAGACAGAAAATCACTTAACCTTAGTAAGCATCATCCATGTTATGCTGTACTTTTTTCCAAATCTGAAATTCATAGGATAGTTATTTGAGCATTATTGTTTTCATAAGGGGATTGGCATTACAATTTAGATTTCACAGCCTGGAACAGAGCTTACTTAATAAATGTAAATAAGTTCCAGACTTATAGAGAGGGTTCAATTAGGGACCATTCTTGTAAACAAAATATGCCTAGGTAGTACTGTTGTTTTAATAATAAAGTAATAATATTTTGGGCTTTTTCTGTGTATATCTCTCTCTTGTTTCTGTAAGAACCCTGTATGTCACCTCTGAGGTCTTGACTTAAATGAGTAAATGAAATGAGTAATTCTTTACCCCCAGTTATAGGCTTTTTAAAGGTCTGATTGCAAAATAACTTCCAGCTTTGGAACTTGATGTGGTTTCTAAACAGACTTTCAGATATATCCCCTTTCTTTTTTTTTTTTTTTTTTTTTCCTTACATCAAGGTGCATTCTCCTTCTGTAATGATTAGAAGCCCTAGGCACTGGGGAATCTTTCAGAATTGGTGAATTGCAAGAGTCATGTAATAGCTCCTTACTATTTACACTCTTTTCCTGGAACAATGACAAAATAAAACTAGGACCAGCCATTTTTGTCAATTGCCAATCAAGACAAGACTTTTGAGCTCTGATAAAGACGGAATCTCACCTGCATGAAAAAATCCTAAGAAGAAAAGTGAGCAATTTCAAGATTTAGTTATTGAAAATGTGAACCATTTATCCTAAATCAGTCTTGTTCTATTAAGATTGAGGTGTAAGAGGCAGAACAGCTCTGAACTTTTACCTGTCCAAGCATCTTTCTTGTAATTATAGTGATGCCTCCAAAGGTGATTGTACTTTGCATTTGTCAGTTTATATTAAAGACATCTCACCAGAGGAATCCACCCCTCTTTCCTGCTTTAGATAGTCTTAGATTTTGAAGTATCTGGTTTTCATCAGGCATATTGCCTGGTGAAAGAAATTTGTAGTCTACAGACATGAAGAGTTCCTGATTTTTTTAATGAAGATCTGGAAGAGATCAAGCCTTCTTTGAAACTAATGGTTTACCGATACAAATAAGAAATATCTGGAAATGCATTACTAGATTTCTTATTTAATCAGGTGGTGATTCAGTCATTCATTTAGTTCTGTTTAGTTTAGCTATAAATTAAATTTCTGTTTGTTAGAACAATGTCATTAGTACATATAGTCCTTCAAAGGAATTTTTTTATTTAACTGACAAAAGAGCACTATGGTTTAAATTCTTAACAATGCACTTCTTAGTCATTTTGGGGGAACATTGTTGGTTTGTGCTTATGTGAGAACTACGTGCTTTTGTGGGAAAACAGATAACCATAAAAAAACCAAGAGAAGACAGTTCTCAGAAACTTGAGAGAAGATGGTTAACTTTTCCTGAAAAGTCATTGCCCTGCCTGTGCCCAGCTTGACTGTCTGCATTTAGTGAGTTGCACAAAATATCTGGATTTAATTAGTTCTTGCTGGATTTTTCTGCAAGGAGAATGGGTTGCTGAGGTAAAATGTGTAATCAAACAGTATATATTTATTAATAACATTTAAAGATTCAACTGATGAATTTGTAATTTGTACACCAGTATGCAAGTCACTGATGTGTTAAACTCTCATCTTAACAGGAAGATCTGCAAATGTGAGAGATGAGGTTTTTGGCTGATTATTCAGTTTAACTGGCTTAGTGAAAGTTAAGAAAGAACAGGAAGAGCAAATGAGACAGGAAATTATTTTTTTTCTTCTAAATAGCTAATTTGGTAGGATAAGACATTCACTCTTTAGAACTCTGAAATACATACTGCATACAACTATATTCTGATAGGGTTTTTAAATTGTTTTAGGTATGTGGGCACCCATTGTTTAATCATTTTTACATAAACCTATGTACTCATTGCTATACACTTAAGAAAAATTGTTGTGATAGCCCACATAATAATACCAAGCTGAATGTATAAAATTAAGCCCAAATAATTGCTTCATTGTGTACCATAATTTTAGGATAATTACCCCCCAGAAGGCACAAATTCTAGTTTCAAAGGTTATGCAGTTGCAAGTCAGCAGGTTTTGATTCAGGTTCCAGCCACACCTTGTGAAGAGACAAAGATGCAAAGCAAACTACTTGCTCAGCTTAGCCCATGGCTGAAACGAGCACCTCAGCTCAGGATTTGCTCAAACACACTTGCTCCATCCATTTTCAGTGGACGAGTGGCTGGCTGGCAACTTCTAGGGTTTTATTGCTTAACTGGCAGTCAGGGAGAGTTTGGTAAAAAGAAAGCACTCTTGTGATGGGAGGATTTTCTCTGCTAAACGCTCCTGTGTGAATGCAACTAATGCAATCGCTTCAGGTACTTGAAAATGAAAGTTTCTCAAGGAGCATGTTGTGCTTTTTACCAGCTAGCACTAAATGCAGACCGGCAAAAAGCCTCATTTATTGGTAAAATATATTTAAGTTTTAGTGTTTCAGCAAAGATAGAACCTTTTTCAGACCTTTTTTAAAAAAATATTTTTATTTTTACATGGCTATTTGTTCTCTGCCTAAGGTTTAATTACACTGTACTATCCTAGATGCAAATTAAAGATAATTTGAAGCTAGGCTTGCTTCTTGAGGATTTGGTGTCTTTATTTTAATATACTTTCTGTTCTTCTGTTTGGATCTTAAATTGCTATTTTTTAAAATTAAAGCTTTTGCTGAATTAATAAAGCAGTAATATACCTCAAATTCAGCATTTGAGCATTTCTGTTCAGGAGAAAAGTGAATGGTACTTGTAAAGAGAAGTAAGTTTTTAAAAACTGTTTTGAATTTTTTTGCATTTTTGGTTTAAAACCCTAAATTTCAATAATTTTCCATTATAATTCAATAATTTTCCATTACAGGAACTCTATAAAGTCAATTATGATATAATGGTGGATAGAAATAAATCCTTTTTGGTTTTTTACATGAATTGTGATGTGTAAGTAAAGCACCTAACTATTTCTGTTAAACCCCCAAATGTGAAGATTGGTTTTCACTTTCAAAACCTGGTAGGTTTAGGACTGTTCTAAATGTGAGTACTCCTACAATGTAAATTAATTTATAAACAAACAAAAACAAGTTTAAAAGGAGTTAGTAACATTTTATTTTTTCTAAGTTCCAGAACCCATACAAAAACCACATGAAGGACCTGGGGAGATGGGGAAGCCTGTGGTCATTCCAAAAGAGGAGCAAGAGAAAATGAAAGAAATGTTTAAAATAAATCAATTTAATTTAATGGCAAGTGAAATGATTGCACTCAACAGATCTTTACCTGATGTCAGGTTAGAAGGGTAAGTACTTTATGTTCTACTAAAAATGTACTCTCTTTATATGAACAATGTGCAAAGAATGTTTTGGACTAATCCAAAACAACAGGACAGGTCTCTAAGATATAACTGTTCAAGCAAAGAGTTGGAGAATTTCCTGTATACAAGATACTTATTTGTAAAATAAGATGGACCAGCAGAAACCAGTTTTCTTCAGTGTTATTGAACTTTGAATCTGATTACAAGTATGAAAGTATGAAATCTCTTCAGGGAATAGAAATTAATTTGGTTGAAGTAAAGTTAAGCATTGGCATTTCAGGAAAAAATCACTTGTTTAAAAAATCTCATGCCTTGCTTGTAATGAGGCAGACTAAAATTCTGCATTATATAAAATAAAAGAGATTGGATGATGAGAGAAATACTTCAAAAATTTTCTTACCTAATAAAATGTGCAAAGCCTCATTTAGATTGCATTATAATGTTTTCTCATATCCATCTGGTTTGTTTTTGATCTTGCCTCTAGAATATTGATCCTTTCAGAGCTATTTGAGTCATAAGTAATTAAAAAGAAAATTGTAGCCTTGTTTTAACGAAAAATAAGATTGCTTTACTCTCCTGGGACTACTCTGACAGGATAGCTGATGACTCCCCCCACCTCAACCCTTCTTCTTTATGAAAGGGACATTCAGGTTGAATAAAACTTATGAAACAAAATTTTCCTGATTATCTACATTCTCTTGCAAGAATCATATGCTACAGAAACTCCATTTGCTTAGAAGCTCTGCTTTGCTGCTGTATATACAAGGCCTAGCTCCTGGATGAATTTGTTTTCATCTCCTACCTCAGAAGATAATATTAGCAGAGTGAGATGAAACTCTTGCTGCTTTTCATTTTTAATGACTGATAAAGAACTGGTTTGTAGGTGCCTTTATCTGCTGAGATGAAAGTGATTCTGCAAGTTCCTGGTAGTACTGATGTTCTCGATGGTTTGCTGCTGTTTTAAGTTAATGGAGGCATATTTTTCAAAATATAATTTCACAAGATTGAAATAATGTAGGTTTTTAATCGATTTTCAAATATAAAAACATACATTTGAGGATCTAAAATATTGACTTAATTGTAACCTTTGTGAGGTCTAGACTTTGAATTAGACAAAAATGGAAAAATAAATTGTTATAAACTATGAAAAAATTATTACCTAGGCATCACTCAAGTTTGCAGGCAATTGAAATTGCAATTTCAAAATCCAGTTTAGCTAAATAGGAAGTTTTGTCTTTCACGTTTGGCTATGCTCCACAGTTATTGTGTTTCACAGTGAGACGTGCTATAAGTTTTGTAATGCTGCATTTGCTTCTCTTTTCCATTTTGTCTGGATACAATACTCTCACTATACTCTGTGTGTGAAAGTGGAATCTTGGTATAAAATTTTAGATATACTCTCAGGACAAGAGTTGTATTTTTCTGTTCTTGTAAATTCCTACCAAAATTTTAACATTTATGTGTGTATGCATTTTTAGTAGTTTTTGAGAGAAAAAAACACTTTCTAAAAATCCCTTCAGCTTGTCATCTTTTCAACGTGTACATTATAAGGTCATGCTAATTAAGAAGTCATGGAGTATGTTAACATTTCTCTGGCAAAATTGAGAACAATACTGTGTTTACAATGCAAGGCTATCTTAATCTCTTTGTGTGGATCAGTATTACTCTTCCAGAACACTGTAACCACTTTCAAAGTTTTGAACACTATAAATATACTGTGGTGGTGTGTGTATGTCTGATGAAATTATTTATCTGATTAGTCAAAATACTCCGAAGTCAGAAACACTCTGTGCTGCATTAGTGGAATTGCTTCTGTTATAACTTGTTCTGTCTATGTCCCTGGTAATATGGAAATAGTTTGTGGAGAAGGAAAATGGGCAATTTTTAATCATTCCTCACCACATTTATGTGCCTACAGCACAGCTGCCAGTAGCACTTTCAATCAAGGTTTTGAAAAAGCAGGATATGTTCAAAGGCACGCTTAGCTGTTCAACCATGTAATTATTTTCTTCACAAGTTTTGTGGGTTGCTTCCTTTAATGTGGTGTGGCGGGAAGAAGTGATTATTTCAAGTCCTCTAATTCTCCAGCATGTCAGTTTTTCTGAAGTACAGAAGCCTGCAGAGGTTTTGCCTAACAGTTAATCAGCACAAAGCTGGTGGAATTAAGAGGGCCAGGACCAATTTGCCACATTTATTTAATGGGAATGGCATGACACGTCAGCTGGAGAGCAGTCTTTGAAGCAACTGCTTTATCCTTCAGTTAATTTCTAGTTCTGCCAAACCCCTATCATCTGTGCAAAGACAAGTGTGTTGGTCCTGGAGTGCTCATAGGTTAATCTGTGCAGATGATCCACTCTGGGAATTCTGTTTCTGTTTTGGCCAAGAAATTTTGTTTCCTTACTAGAAGAATAAAAATGTGATCTTCTTTAATAACTTCTAGGCAGTTCTCCACCTAAGGGAACTCCTCAGTACAAGACATCTACAGAAGCTGGCATCTCTGTTCTGCCAAGTGTGCCTCAGTTGTATTTACAAGTTTTTAAATTTTTATTATTTGGCACAAAATTATCGATGCACACAGACACCTATAAAATCATTGACATGTGCCTGAATTGCTGGTCGCTTTGTGTCTGTAACTGGAACATTGCTCTACTTCTCTTTATCCCAGCTGAGTGTGATTTGCTCAACAGAAAAAGCTAAACCAGAAAAAATTTTTTTAGCCTAGATACCTCCCTGAATCTGGGCTGGGACATGTTAGTGTAACAAACTAATATAATGGACAAGGCTACAACCTCTGGAGGAAAGCTATTGCAGGGGAGGAAGCAGCTGTGCATACCAGATTGGTTTTAAGTTGTTAATAGAATTATTCTTGCAAGCATGTCTTATTCTAGCCTGTGAATCAATCATCAAAGTGGGAGTTGATTCACAGTTGCCAGGAAAATATGCAGCTGTGGGCTTGACATGACAGCAAAGAGTAAAAGATGGATGATCAGGAACACTGCTCTTGCCTTGATTTTGCTGAAGATGAGGGAGGCAATGAATAAAACAGGTACCAGTGAGTAAAGAACATGTTCAGCTGTGCCTGTGTGCCTTAGATTGGTGTTCAGGCTGGAAAGTAGGGAGGTTGAAAGCATGGAATTTGCACATGTTGTATGACTTGGTTTGGCTCTCAGTGCCGTTGGAGGTGACTTCAGAAACTGCTTTGCAAAATGAAGAATGAGTATTGTGCTCTAAGACTGAGCTTTCCAGCCTGAACTCATTAGTTAACAATTTGTGGAATATATAAAACTTTTAAGTAGACATTTGTTCTCTGTTGTGAGAGTTTAAACTGAATTCTGAGGTTTTTTCACTTGAAAAGGGCTGCTTAAAACTGTTTTTTCCAAGCACAAGCAATCAAGTCTTCAAACAATGAAGGCATAGCTGTGACAGAATGATTTTGTGTTCACGTAGGCTCTGGTCCCCACTGGAGCTTGTGATGCAGTGCTAGCAGGGTGTCATATTTTGCAGGTTGATATTTCTTGGAAAGGTGATGGGCTGCCCCAAGTAGACCTGTAGCAAGCAGGAGTATCCTTGCTCCTTGCTGATCCCTCAGCAACACTTTCTCCAAGGCTACAGATTCTATACAATTTGGCATAGAAGGTCTTCCTTTTTCTTTTCTTTTCCTTTTTTCCAGTTAGTATAATTTTGCCAGAATTAAGGGTATTAGGCATCTTAATGTACCTCAGTTAGTTCTACATAGAGTCTGTGGTCTTTTAATTATAATTTTCTCAAACTGTCTGTACTCAGGAAGGTAGGTGTGCTGGCATTTTTAAGTGCCATAAATCATGTTAAGGTGTAATCAGAGTTTTTAGCCAAGTGACCTTACATATTTTGAGTCAACTGTGTTTAAATGCATACAAATTTCAACTTCAGCCACTTCATGGAAAAAAAAGAAAGGTGCATATCTCTGAGATCTTCATTAATAATGTCAGATTGTTGTTACTATTGGAAGGTTTTTTTTTTTCTGGATCGAATTACCCTGCTGAGTTCCTGCTGCCAAGTTTACTTCTACAACTGGGAAGAAGTACACAATTTTCCAGGTTAAAAACCATTCTTCTAAGTTACATGTATGTTGTGGAGTTTATGGCAATTTTGCTGACCTTGTTTCTGAGTAAATCTAGTAAGATAGTAATTCTGACTGACTCTGTCATGCCTTTGGTTAGAAAGAACAGAATTTAGATTTAGGCACTGTTAATTAGATGATACAGTATAATATTTTTCAGTTACCACAATCTGGTTTTCATATCTGTTCTATAAAAATGTAATGTTGATTTTAGTTATGACATATGCATGTGAGAATACATTGGAATTTGGGTTTTTAGCTTCTCAAAGCAAAATTTATTTGCTCTATACTTTAGGATACTATAGTTGAATCAAAAGATAACACATCCATAAAATCAGCACAATCTCAATGTGAGGAAAATAGCTTGAGTAGAACTATTCATAGTAGAACAAATGAAGGCACACATGCAAGAGCATGCTCTTGGAACTCAAGTGTGATATTTCAGTGGTTTTTTTTAAATAATCAAGGTATTTGCTTCTGTATGTGCCTTGTGAAAGTGTGCTCTCTACTTAGTTATTTTAATTCAGGAGAATAGCTAAGGGGTAATTTTATACTACATATAATTTGGTACAAATGTGGACTGCAGATGAAAGAAGTTTTCTTATCTCTTCTGTTGATACTAATCTCATGATTGTGTGGCCTGGATGGACACCAAAAAATGGGAAAAAGTATAGTTAGTTGATTCAGCAAACTGAAGTAACACACACAGCAGCCATAGGACTACCAGATTTGGTGAAGGAAGGGGATGGGACAAAACTGTCTGTAGTGATGAAAAGTGGGTTTATTGCTTTTGGCAGCAGCCCACAGTCACACTGGATTATGTGGGATGTGATGGGGAGAAAAGCTTTCTTAAACAACCTGAGCATTAAAATCCCCATGAGGCCATGGGGACTTAAATAGCTCCATAAGTTGTGATATACCTTCTGGACTTTGGGTATTCATTTAGTTCAGGTCATAACAATGTAAAGACAATAAAAAAAGGGCAAAGTTGTCAGCATAAGTGGTGGAAGACTCAGGAGTTTTTTACTCATGCTAGAAATCCAGGCTGTTAATTAACTCAGCATCTGTAAAGAAAATCTGCTGACCTCATCACCATCAATGTAACTTTCAGCAATGTCATGGAAATCTGAAAGCATGGGAGATATTAAAGACTTTACTGTTCTTTCAAGCAGGAATGTTTTTTTATTTGGCTTTTGTGGTGCCTATAGCTTGTTACTGGCCCCTTATAGAATCAATGTTTGGAATTGTTCTTGTTCACATTGATTCAGTGAGTTAGCTGAAATAAATTCCCCATAAACCTTTTCCCTAGAGAAAGCTTAGAGGGTAAAAAAGAACATGAAAAATCAGCCTACTTTCTGTAAACTGTTTTTCTGGGGGATGGAGGTTACACTACACACACACACAGATATATATGCGTATGTATACACACACCCAGATGTGTATGTGCACAAACTCTTGGCAGTCGCATTCTTAGTTTCTTAGTTGCATTCTTCTTATTCATGCTCATCCATTTTGGATGAGCTGCCATACCCTGAAATTTATTCAGATTGTTAGGTCAGGTATGGAAGATAATTGGTCTAGAGTTCTTAAGGTTCAGTTTCAGTCTCTGAGGACAGAATTGGCTTTGGTTCTGTCAAGAGGTGCTTTTCTGTGATCGCTTTCAGGGTAAGGAAAATAGTCAATTGCAGCTACTATTATTTTTGTGAAGTTCTGCTTGAATTTTGTAACCACAATGGTTTTAAGAACCATTTTGGATTTTGTTTTCAGGGTTTAAGAAGATTTCTACTTGAGTCATGAGATAATGCGACCTTTCTTATATCCAAATCTTTGAGATCAGAAGAAAGGAAAATTTCATACTCTTGATGTCAGGTAAATTATGTAATACTATTGAAGGCAGATATTAAGCAGGCTGCATTGAAATGTCTAAATAAGGATGAGGGATTTGCCTGCATCCAGGACACCTGCTCAGAAAGAATAATTGAAGTTGTGATATGAATTACAGAAAAGAAGGCCTCTTCCTAAAATGAATTGTTCTGATTTGATTGGAAGAAGCAGATTCAGGCTAGTGTGAAGTTTTGTTGCAGCCTTATCTGCAATGCTTTCTTTTTGTTCAATTGCAAGTTAAAACCGTGGTTGTATGCAGAATCTGAGTAGTGAAATGTGATTTGGCATGTTACAGTAGCTAGTGATCCCATATCTCTCAGAATTGCTTTTAGTCTTTTTAGCTGTATTGCTTCTATATAAAAATCAGATCTTTATTTGATTGTCCTCAATTTAGGAACTGGGAGTGTTCTTAAAATTTCAGTAAAAAACAGATTTGTTAGCACCTCTCGTAAATGATATCATGAGGCTGCTGCTTACACTTGATGATGTTTGTTGATCCCTTCCAACTCAGCACATTCTGTGATTCTGTGATCCGGGAAAGACTAAGTCAGTGTTTACCAGAAAAACATGACTTGAGTCCTGGTGGTTCTTGATGTAGTGTTTTGACATTTTCTCTGACACCCTGCTACAGGGCGTTCTCCCTTGATGGAAATGTAGGTCAGTCTCAGCAGCTTCAGGGTGGCTCTCAGAGCCTTATTTCAAAACTTGTTTTCACCTATGATTTAAGGAGAGAGGAGGTTTCTTGTTGGGCATAGCTGTGCCTCAGCTCTGTAACATTAACTTTATTGCAAGCTATAACTTAAGGCATATGAACAGCTAAGCAATGGCATACTGACATTTTATAGCACAGCAGTGATATTCATCAGATATCAGTAATTAAACCTGAGGTTTCATGAGGGGAGTTCAGATTTTCTGATTTTGTTTTCTATCGATCTAGAATTAACTTCTGTAACTTTAAAGGAAAATAAATATGTGTTTTCAAGTCAAAGGATACTGATGCTTACTTTCCAGGGACTCTCAATATATTTTAATACTAAAATGTGTGTTGTTGGTACTGCATCAGTAACATTAAACAAATTTATTACAGAGGCTGTGCTGTGTAGTATTTCCTCAATACTTCAGCTCTAACCTGATTTTCAGCAAGGCTTGGATTACTCCTATGTGTCATTGTCAAATTTAAGTCCTGAGATGCAGTTTATTTATAACTGCAGTTTTTATTTATAACTGTTGTTTGTAGTATGCAAGATAAAAGATTGTACTAAATTTGTAAGATGACTAAACGTGCTTCCCTTCCTGTCCCAATCTGTTGCTAGTTCAGCTTTCAAAAATGCATTGGCACTGTGTTATAGTACTGCACATACAAGCACCAATCTGAGCTCCACTGGGATTTCCCAACTGAGCTGCTCAGTGCACAGGAGACACTTCTGCTCCATCTCTGTCCTTTATCAGAGTGCTCTGGGCTGTGTGCACTGGGCTAGAAAACAAGGATTGCATACATGTTTTACTGCTGTTAATGTTTTTGAGCCGTTGTAAATTATTGCTCATGTCTTGTTCCTTTGAAAGGCTGGTGGAATATGGGAATAAAACTGAAAACAAGTAGAGCAATTCATGGCTCAGGTAGTGTCTGACTCTGTTAATTTTCATGATTGGGTAGGTATCAGTGGCCTTGCTTTCTACAATCCATATTTAAAAAAAAAAATTCCAATGTGGGTCCTGTTCTCCCATTTCTCCTCTGTGGAGAATAACATGTTGGCAGCATCAGAAAGGGTAGAAGTCTGCCCTGTAGTACTTTAGAAATTTAGCATTTATTTCTAATGAAGATTATAATTATGGCCTCATCTTTCTATAAAATGACCTAAAATTTATTTCATGTTTTGCCTCAGTGAATGAGATTTTCCTCATTGTGTCTCACTGCACAGGCATTATGGTAGTGTATAACTGATTTCCTACAAGACCTCTTCCTTGCTTGTAGCTTTGTTTGGGGTGTGATTTTTTTAGCCTATGAAAAGGTATTTAAGAGCTATCCAAATAGTAAATCCTTGTTTTCACTTTCAGAAGTAATTTAGCATGCATTTGAAGGGTGTGCAGAGATCACTACTAACACTGTAAATATATTTATTTCAAGATTTCCCAACAGTACACATGTAGCACTCAATCTTGGGTATCAGAAATAATTTCTAAGTAAATTGATCCATGAATGCAATTTTATAATATTGATAAAATGTCAAGTGCTATTCTATGGCTGCACAGTTACAGGGTCTTTCTAATGTAATATTTGGAATATTTGTCAAAGACCCAACAGTAAACTGAGAGAGGCAGCATGAGGACAGCACAGGTGATGTCCCAAGTCTCTGGAGTCTCTGCATTCCTGGCTGTGGCTAGAGTGGGTAGGTAGCTTTTTTATCTCTGAGTTGGACACTGAGGAGATCAGGTAGGTATCAGAAGAATTTCACCTGTTGATGAATTCCATTGAAGCATCTTGTAGGATCATCTGGTAGATTTCTTCTGCCCTTGCAGTGGTGAGGTGCATTTGTTCCCTTACTCCCTCACTGGTGTGAGAGAAGAGAGGCTTCCAGTTCTGTCAGATGTGGAGAAGGATTGAGTGTGTATGGTTGTGATGTTGTAGAAAGTGCAAAATGAATAGTTGTCTTTGTCTTTGCCTGCAAGTTTGTGCTGAAGCAGAAATTAAACTGAGATTTAATGACTTAATTTTATTTGGACATAATTGCCTTACTTGTTGTCTCTTCTGGTTATTTTTGTAATGTCTCCTGTGGACTGTTTGTACTCTGGTCTGAAAGAGAATGTAGGAAAACAGTTTACTCAGAGGCTCTTCAGATGCATTTGAAGTAGCATCAGGTAGTTTTCAAGTGGTTATACTTAATCCATTGAATAAAATTCTCACAGGTTTTTTTCTGAACATCTTCCCAAATAAAACCTGCAGAGCTTCTATGAAAGATTCTACTTGTACCTTCACAAAGAATCACCTTGAGTTTTGTTTAGCTTGTCATTATTTGTATCTTTTAGCCTTTCATTTAAAAAGTTTTTTGTAATGGATTTAAAACTTTGAATTCTGGCTACAGGGTGCAAGGAACAGCAACATGTATTTATTTTTTGCTGTCATTGTTCTTCTTTAGCAGTGTTATAGGTAAATGTTAGGACCTGTCCACTTTTGTTTGCTTTTAGTCCATTAAACTTGATTTCAAGTTATAAATTATTCTGACTTCTAGCACTGCCCTGTGTTCTTGAGGAGATGTGGAGTGTGTAATTTTAATGAACTGGGACAAAGTATTCTCATAGAATCACAGAATCATAGAATCATGGGATGGTATGGTTTGGGTTGGAAGAAGCCTTAAAGATCACCTAATTCCAATCCTGCTGCTGTGGACAGGGACTCTTTCTCCTAGACCAGGCTGCTGAAAGTCCCATCCAGCCTGCCTGTGAACACTTCCAGGGTCATCCACAACCTGTTCCACTATTTCATCACCCTCACAGTAAAGGATTTATTCCTATTCTCTAGTCTAAACTGACCCTATTTCAGCCATTTAAACCCTTAAAGCCATTTTCCCGTGTCATGTCATTACAGATCCTTGTGAAAAGTCCCTCTCCAGACCATTTATACTCCCTTTAGGTCCTGGAAGGTGCTATAAGGTTTCTCCAGGCTGAACAGCCCCAGCTCTCTCAGCCTGTCTGCATAGGAGAGGTGCCCTTGGATAGTCTTTGTGGCTTTCTTCTGGACTTGCTCCAACAAGTGCATGTCCTTCTTATATTGAAGGCCCCAGACCAGAATGCAGTACTCCATATTCCTAATATATGATGCAAGATTACAAACAGGTGAAATTCTGTGAAGGGTAAGTGTGAGCATCTTACAGAGGTCAGAGCAGACTCATGTCTTTATATTTCATGTTTGTAAAACAGCTTTAAAAAGCCTAGGTGCTAAACTTAATTATTTTTTTCTCACATCTGATTTTGATGGGACATTTAAAAGTATTCAATAATTTAAATTCTATTTCCTATGTAATTTTCCACTTTATATGTATTTTCTACTTCATTTCTACTGTGGTTTGACCCCAGCTGGCAGCTAAGCCCCATGCTGCCACTTGCTCACTTGCTCCCCCCAGTGAGCTGGGGAAGATAATCAGAAGGGTAGAAGTGAAAAAACTTATGGGTTGAGATACTCAGTTTAATCAGGAAAGCAGAAGCCACACAGACAAGGAATTCAGGCACCACTGCCTTTGGGCAGGCAGGTGTTCAGCCATCTCCAGGAAAGCAGGGCTCCATCACCTGTAACAGTGGCTTGGGAAGACAAACTCCATCACTGATCATATTTTGACAATCTGGCCTATTCTTCTGTGTCTTTAGATAATAGGACAGAAGTCTCTGTTTGTATTTAAAATATAGGATGTTCTGGGCGAGTTCTCACAGGCTAAGTAATATATGGAGTCGCATTAGTGAGAGTTTGCATAGTGAATGCTGCAGATAATGGAAAGGATGATACATTGTATGAGGAGTAGACATTCTTAGCTGCTGTTTGGAGTCTTCATTAAATTACTGGAGATGGTATGCCTTCCTAATGTTATGCACTCAATTTTAAAGCTGTTTGAGGCATGATCCAACAAGAGGAACATAATGTATTAGTAGCTCATTAAAATTCAAATTGTCCTTAATTCATAGCCTGTGTGTCATACCCCTCATGGCTTTATTCTGCTTCTAATGTTGCATAACTTGGTTGAAGCTAATGCTTTATTTTAAATTCTATAGTACTCCTTTCTGGGGTAATTTGTTTTCAAATGGAAGACAAAAAGAATTCTTAATTTAAATGTTTGTTAATAGAATAAAACATGAGGTTTCCTTAGAAGGCTAATGTCTAATCATGGGCATCAAGTGTATTATTTTATTTGTCTTATGTTCTGCAGCATTATATTCCTGCAGGGGAAGGAGTTACCAGTGTTTTCAAAATTAAAAACAGGAGTTTTTATTTTTATGTATTCATAGCAATTTGTACAGATATAGCTAAAAGGTATATACAGAAGGGCAGGTAAAAGGAATATTAAAAACCAGGTCTTATCGTTTCAAGCCTTTCATTTGTCTTGCCTGCATCAGTGAATCTTTCCAGAATAATTTCATATCAAACACTTTATTAAGAATAGCATTCAAAAATGCGAAACCAGGTTTTTTTATGAAACCACCCCTGTGTTATGGCTGGCAGCTTTTTACATGTTGGTAAACAAATGCCATGGGTTAAACCCAGCCAGCAGCCAAGTGCCAGTGCAGGGTCACTCCTAAACTGCTCCCCCAGGAAGGGCTGATCTCTGGGGTGAGAATAAACACGTTCCACTATGGCAAAGTGGAGATTCACCTCCTGCAGGACAGAGCAGGAGGGATGCCTTGCAGTGGGGAAGGGGGTCCCCAAAAAACTCCTGTAAGCTTCTTCCTGTCAGTGCTGAAAAGTTCCCCCTCAAGGACAGATCTCAAATGTTTTGATGTATTTGTACTTCAGACAATGTAATGTTGTATAAACATTGTAGTCCCTGATCACTTGGCTGACGTTTATACCAGTTCATTGATTTGAGCTCAGTATAATAAAATCTTCTGTAAAACCATGATAAAAGGCAAGGCTGAAGATGAGAGATTTCATACTACAATGGTAGATCCTGGACTATCTATCCCAGCATGATATTCCTGGTGAATGACACATTGTTACTGCTTTTCATAGAGAACCCGCTGCTCTCGACTTTTTTACAAATATTCTTCCAAAAAGTAGAGGAGCAATTGTTGCATTTGTATTACCATTGTAGCTCAAGGTCTACAATCAGAGACTTATTTTCTGGTCTAGGGAGCAGTGCAGCAGAAGGAATAAACATTTTGGGTTTTAAGTAGCAAAGTAGACTGAACAAGTGGCAAACATGGGGATAAAATTATTTGGCTTATGATTGAATTTTTCATCTGAAATTCATAGTGTTTTTGTGAAAAGCAATTTTATTTTTCAAGGTATACCAAAGGAGTAGCTTTTTCAGTTGGCATGCTTTGCAACTTTTTTTTAATATGTGGAATAAATCAGGATAACATAGGGATAACAAGCTTTCCATAAAGATTTTATAATGCTCAGTTCAGTGTGATGAATAATTAAATTAGGCATATTTGTATAATAAGTGGTAAAACATTGAAGGCAGATAGTGCCTGGTCCAACTGCTTCAATTCTCAGAAATTATTTCACAGAAGCCCTTCTAGGTATTTCTTCATTTGCACCTGGACTTACTGATCCTTTCTGAGATATCTGTGCATGCTGAGCTTTTGTCACCACCTCAGAACTGAAATGCTGGTTTGCTGTGAAAGCTGTTCTGAGAAGAGCTCTGGCTAAATGAGTTATCCTGCAAATAAAATATTGATGTTGGGAGCCTAGTTCTGGCTGACATTCCTGGTGTAACTGTTTGGCATGGTGTTGGATGCTGACACTGTGATCCTGTTGTATTGGCAGGCTGTTCCTTAAGCATTGCTTTTGTGTATTTAGGATAGAGGATATGCACTCTGTGCTTCTCAAGCCTTTGGACAGTGCTACTGTTAGAATGATAGTCATGAATACTTGTTAATGTATTTTTGTAGCATTTAGATCAGGTTACAGTACAGTGAACTGACTCAACAATTTGGGATCTAATAAAAGCTTTTTTCTTGGAATGGAGCTCTGTTGAATGCATTTCTTTTTCCACCTCAGTGTTTTCCTTTTGTTAGAGCTGCATATCTCTCTTTAATTTTGATTCTTAAAGGATTAATAACATCAAATCTTACATAAGGAACTGTGTCATTTTTAAATGTGCAGGAGGAGCAGATCTGTGCAGAGAACACTTACATTTGCGCGGTTATTTTTTGGAGCAGAATTGGATTTTCTCCAGACTTCTGATCAGTACTTTGTGTACAGCGCATTGACTTTTATAGAAGATAATGAAAACGTAATTTGTTTTAAAATAGCGTTGCGGAATGTAAAAATTTTGGCTGCGTGTGGGTTTACTTGAAATGCATGTCACAGTTTGCACTAATGCCCTATATATGCTGTTAGGAGAGCTAAACCTGTGATTTTCCATGCTGACTTTGAAAAGTGAGTATAAATGTATAGTATAATATATAAGTGAGTGTGTGTGTGTGTATGTATATATATATATCTATATCTCCTTTGATTTGATGGACTTAATAGCACTTTGAGCACATATAAAGTGTGCACTGTGCATTCTGTTGTCACACTCTGCATAAAATGGATATATCAGGGATGCTAGCGGCGATACTCAGGAGAGGAAGCTCAGACTTGCAGCTCTAACTGAAGGCTTGACCTCACAAATGCCCGCTTTGGTTTGCCTTGCAGGTGTAAGACGAAGGTGTACGCAGACAACCTGCCGACGACGAGCGTGGTGATCGTGTTCCACAACGAGGCGTGGAGCACGCTGCTGCGCACGGTGCACAGCGTCATCAACCGCTCCCCGCGGCACATGCTGCAGGAGATCGTCCTGGTGGACGACGCCAGCGAGAGAGGTGAGCGCCACGCCGGGGCTCAGCCTGCTGCTCCCTGCAGCTCACGAACCGGCTGGCTGCGGGCTCTGAGCACACACAGCACCCGGGGCACGGGGAGGCAGAGGGAGCGGTGCGCGCTCTGAAATGCAGGCGGAGCGTTCTGCGCGGAGAGCTGGTGTAGCTGCATCTGGCTGGTTACTCTTCTGATGGCAGCGTGGGCTTTGTGTTTGCTAGGGGGTTTATTCTATTACAGTTTTAGTGGTTTGCATTTAGCATTTTAGTACATTCATGCAGCTTGAGGGCTTTTCGAATCACCTGGTGAATAATAGCAAAGGCAACTCTGTTGCACACATTTAAATTTACTATCACTGCCGCTGTTCAGCTTGGTGTTCAGAGGGATCAATTTTGATTATTCAGTTCATGGGAAGTTATAATTCAGTTTCTGTGCTGCTAGAGGTTTTATTTCTTGATAAATAGTGCTCCAGATTAAAACTCTACACTTGCCATATGTCATTAGCAAATGAAACTTGCCATGTGTAATTAGCAAAACTTGAAGCTGATTTTTAAAAAATATAATAATATTATTTAGATTCTAATCTTCATAGTATTTTTAAATAGCAGTATATTAGAAATAAAAATAATATTATTCTATTATTCTATATAGTGATTAATATTTGATTTTGGCTAATAGTTGATATTTGGCTTGTTCTTTCCTCAATATTTCTTCCTGGTATGGGTTATGAAGTATGTTTTTTATCTTGTGTTGGTGAGTGGAGGTGAGTGGGTAGTAGAGGTTTACTAAATAATGCATGTCTATATTTTTATATTGGTCCACCTTTTTCCCCCTCTATTTCTATTTTGAAAGTTTTCTACTGGAACCAAAGGCTAGTAGGCCACTAGAGAAAAAGTATTGACAGTGACCAGTTGTAGGCTGTATCAGAAGGAATTTCCACGTGTCAGACATAGAAGGGTTTTGCAGCATGCTGACATCTCAGCCTGTTGCTTCTCATTCCAGTGATGCAAAATCCATGTTTTGTTGCCTGTGGTAGTTCCAGCTTCAGAGTAAGATGTCTGACTGTTGTCCACATGGCAGGATCTGCCCAAGATCTGCGTGTATGGAGAGAGGCACTGGGTTTGCCCTAAGTAGCCCCATGGTCCATAGATTACAGTGGCTAATGGGGAAGGTTAGGAACCTTCCTGGTTAACAGGAGCTTTTGAAGCTGAAGAGCATTAGAAGTGGATTTTTGTTTTACCACTGAGGTGTTAGCAGACACGCTGAGCTGCTGCTTCAGGTGATGTGTGTGTGCACGATGCCTGTCCCACGCTGGGTGGGTGTGGAGCAGCCAAGGACAGATCCCATCAGCCAGCTGGGCTCTCACTGCTCTGCTTTCCCCTCTAGGGTTGTGTTTGCACTTGTCTCTGCTCCTTTCCTCTCTTGGGCACTCTCATTGCTTTTGCTTTCTTACCTAACTGTAAGTGCTTCAGCTAATTCCAGTGCAATTTGGAGGAAAGAACAGAAGCATTAAATACAATTACATTCCGGCAGCAGAGGAGAAATGCCTATGCAAAGTGCCACAGAAATGTGTTTCAGATTAAATGAAAGGCATGATCAACTTCTGCTTTTACAAAGGCAGGATATCAAATTTTGTTTTTGCACTTGTGCGTAATTTGTGATTATACTCCTTGATTTGTTGTAGTTTTTTTAACCTTTATGTAAAAAATCTACATTTTATTTATCAAAACAGTTTTTGGCACTAATTCAAATCAGTGCTAATTATTATTTGTGGCAGGTCAGCTTTCAGTATGACCTAGAAATAAAGAGCAAGCTAATATTAGAATATGTAGACATCATATTACTTATGTTTTGCCTCTTCAATTTCTGTTTAAAAAAAGTCAATTCCAACGTAGCAATAAGTTGTCCTCACTATGAATCATAGAATTATAGTCCACATAAAAAAGCATATGGCTTTCTCTAGACAAATTTTCTGTTTCTGGGCTTGGTAATAAAAACAAATTAACTTAATTCCAGGCTGAAAGATAGCATTTCATACTTTCTTTGGTGGTGTTACTGAACCCGTTCCAGTATTTCTGTTTGAAGCCTGTGATCTTCATTTCAGATCACTTAGGCATCTTTTATTTGTTGTTCTTTTCAGCAATTACTGAGAAGGTTTTTTTTTATTTTTTTTTATTTTTGTTCTGTTTTCCAAGAACTTGTTATGGTTCCATTAAGCATGCTTTTACATTAAACAAAACAGAAGGGTATGATGCCTGAAGATGTGAAGGGTTTGTGTTTGCTACTTAATCATTCTGTTTGTGTTGAATTAAAACAGCATACTTTTCCAGAAAAGGACAATGTTCAGCCTGAGTATTGTATATTGAATTCTAACATCAGAGTCATTTTAATTGGAATAAAGTAAGCATTCAGTCTGCCTGAAGCACACTTTGTACCTGCTAGTGTCACGCTCTCAGAAGAATGATTTGCATAATAGCATGCTTTTATTTACACCCAAAAGAAAAGCATTGGAGAGAAACAAGACATATCTGTATCATGGTTCTCTAGTTACTGATCAGAAGTGCAACTTTAGTTTTTAAGTATTGATCTTTGGTAACTAGTTTGAAACAGTTAACAGGAGAAGTTGTGATTAGCTGGCACCTCAGACTAGGTCAGCACCCAATAGCCAAGTGTGGTAGGCAGGTTGCATCAGGATAGACCATATCCACAGAACTTAGCTAGAGATAATGTGACAGCAACTAAATCCTGCCAATAATACTTACAAAAATATTCATACTTCTTAAAAACATGCCTATTAAAATTATAAACCTGTGTTTTATTGTCATTTAGTTTAAAAAAAAGGTTTGAAACCTAATTTTTCACTCATATTCATATCAGTGTGACTTGGTAATAGAATTGCCAAGGTATTTTTCAACGAATGCACTTAGTTGACTTGAACTCAATATATTTGCTCTTTTGGCTTCCTTAGTTCTGCTTTTTCTTTAATGGAAAAAATCAAGTCTTACCTTATATGAAACAATTACTGTTTTCTGGATGCATGACTAATCAAAAAAGCCAGATTGCTGCTACTTGAACAAAGGGAGCAATTTGTAAAGGATGTGTATTGCTTTTAGAGAGTGTGTTCTGGAGGGAAAATAGCTGCTTAGATTTGAGCATTTTACCCTAACTGTTGGTAAGAGAGGAACAGAAATCTTGATGCCTGAATTATTTACTATGCTATTATAGGGATGAGATATCAAGCTTTATTTTTCTGTATATTTTGCTGAAGCTCTAGTGATATTTTAAGGACACAGTTACTGGAGGTCTGTGACGATGCTTTGTTTCTGGGAATAGTCCCTTCTGAAGTTTTGAACAAGGTGATAGTTCATAAGAATGTTCTTATGGACATGGTGAAACATGAGAGAAGGACTGTTCTTAACCTTTTTCCCTCTGAAGTGAAAATGCTGTGCACATCTCTGATTCTTTCTTAGAGAAAAAAAAGCTAAAAGTACTTGATATTGAAACTTTAAATGCTTTACCGAGAAAATGTAGGTAGGACTCAAGATTTTCATATGCAGTATGTTGAGCATGACTTTCTGTAATGTAAGTTTGTGTTCTATGCAAATTCTTGACTGGCTGCAGTTGCATTATTGCAATCTTTCTCTCTTCCCCCTGCCAGAATTTCACTGTACTGTTAATGTAACTACATTCAAGAGCCAATGTCACAGCCCATATTCATTCAAGTTTTAAGTGGATAGAACTACTTTAAAAGCTTATCAGTACTCCACCTGAAATGTGCAGAGAAGCATGTTGATTTGTGTGACTTGCTTGTCAGATGGTGAGCATAGAGAGAAATGCTGCACACTCTCTCTGTGTATATGATGTATACATTAAAGCTGTAAACATTGCCATTATACTAGTTCTTTTAAATTCGTGGCTTTGGAAAGCTACACTGTACAGAGATGAGACTATATTTGCTACAGACTCAGTCATGATCTCTGTGCTCAACCCCAAAAGCCTTGCAAAATGTTCAGACATGTACACTTGGATTGTACTAAGAAACGTGTATTAATTTGAATCTCTGCTCATATGCAAAATAAGAATTAACTTGCTTTGAGTTTCTCTGGAGACAAATATTTAGATGTATCAAACTCTTATGTACTTTTAGCACAGTTTAGCTTTCAAGACATGTCAGAACTTATTTCTGTGGGTTTTTGTGGCAGTCTAACAGTCCACAGAAAAAAATGAGAAGGCAATTAGAACTCATTCATCTGGAGAAGTGGTGAGGAATGGTAATCACCTTCAAGTCAGCCCTGCCTCTTCAGCTTTACCAAAGAGTCACTAAGAGTTCATGCTGAGCTTCCCCCCACCACCCCTCCAGTGTCACATTTATTTTTGTATGAGATACTTTCTAGCTTATGTGAAATCCTGCTACAGGCCCTGCACTGTTATAGTACAACTTTCAACTCCCATGTGCTTGGAGTGTACAATCTAATATTCCACAGCTGTGCAATAAGATTATTTTGCCTTTTTTACACATTTAGAAGCTGAATTATTGTAGAAGTCTGTTTCTGTGACTGTCCATTGCACTGTCCCTCACATCTTTTGCTCTACCTTTGGCATCAATCATCACAACCCAATAGCTCTTTGCAGTACAAATAATTTTGAGTCTCTGGATGTATGGTAATTTACTGTTGTATTTTGAATAACTTGTTCTTCATTATTCATGCTACATTGAGATTTGTTGATGTTACAGATTCTCATTTATATATAGCTTATTATATATATTTTTAGGAGTTATAGGATAATCTAATAGAGAAAATATTAACCAGAATATTCTAGAGAAAGTTACAATGAAAAATCAGTTGGATTGTGTTTTAAACGTCTCACAAAAAAATTATCTGGAAGTTGCATTACTATAGGAGGCAATTCATTATATCCAGCTAGTCAAGTTATTTCTGTATTTCCTTGGTAGAGAAGTGTTATGTCCAAGAGCACTTACACATGTTTTTGAAAGTAGGTATCAGATCTTCTCCCTGGCAAAAACTTGCGAGTCCCATCTGGGTTTTGTGTAAGCATTCTACCCTCTCTTCCTTTTTGTGTTTTCCATAATGAAGAAATGAAGAGAAAGAAGAACTTTCTGTGCTATAGAGGGAAACACTTGGGAGATGTGGAAAGGAGTATTGTGTAGAGGAAACTAGCTGAGAAAGTAGAAGAAGAATAGACAAGAGCAGGAGAGATGTGTCTTAATTCAAGTCTCTTCATTAAAAAAAAACCTAAACTATGTAGCTAACAGTTTTGATTGTTTTGATCATTCTTTACAGACTTCTTGAAAAGACCACTGGAGAGTTATGTGAAAAAATTAAAAGTACCTGTTCATGTGATTCGAATGGAACAGCGTTCTGGATTGATTAGAGCAAGATTAAAGGGGGCTGCTGCTTCTAAAGGCCAGGTCATCACCTTCTTAGATGCTCATTGTGAATGTACAGTAGGCTGGCTTGAACCTCTGCTGGCAAGGATCAAAGCTGACAGGTAATTATCCATCTATTCGCCCAGGTTGGGTTTCTTCAGTTATTAAGAAATTTTCCGAGTATTACAAGGTAGCCTACAAGCAAATATCTGCTTTCTGAAGAGCTGAATAAATTCTCCTTGGTGTAAGGATAAAAGGCTAATTTGGTTAAACTTTTAAAAGTAAAACTCGGTTTCAAGTGAAGTCTGTATTGGGATGCATGGAATAATGTGTTAAATAGCAGGAGGCAATGAATGAAGTTGAGGAATTAGGGAAAATTGAGGCCTTCAGTCTGCAGCTGGGCTTATTCCTTCATGAATTTGGGAAGATATTCTTGAGAAAGAAGTCAAGCCCTGATCTCATATAGCACCAACATTGTGAACAAGAATTGTTTTCAGGCTCTCATTGTGATTTCTTTATTACATGATGGTTTTGATTGTGGAAATCTGGGCTGTGTCTTGGTCTTCTGGGATGTATTTTCTAAAGTTAGAATAATTACTGGAATCATGCTGATCTACACTTATATAAGTGATGGAAATTGTACTGGGGACAAAAGTGATAGAATTGTCTGCTTTATAAAATATTCATACATCTGAACAGGAGCTACACAGGAGCACTAGTCTGTTAGTAGACCACATATTAAATAGAATAAAATATGGTGCTAGAGATCCCTAGGGTTTTTTATTTTTTTGTTATAGATAGAAGTCACACTTAAATTTGATGTTTCAAAATACAGTGTTGAATGATGAATAAGCTACAATTTAATGAAGAATCTTTGTTCGGCACTGTGCAAAGACAAAATAAACTTTATCATTAATCAGGTTTTGTGAGACTGCAGTACATACATTGTTACAATTTGTGCAAATATCTCAACATAAGTCCTTTGAATTAAGTTGCAAGCAATCTCTGAATCTTTTTACAGAGCTTCCCATGAGAGGAGGCCTGCTTTGAGCATGGTTACTTAAGTGTCTTTAGGATGATTAGAATTGATTTCTATGAATATATGTATTAATAACATCAGGATAGTGGACAAGGAGACCACTTTCTGTCAACTAGGATGCAGTACTTGTACATTGTTAACAATTACTATCATCTCTTAGTCTTGAGGATGTATAAAAACACTTACCCAGGGTTAATAGCCAAGTTTTAATTTCAAAACACGCAAGTTACTTTGGCCACTCAACTGGAAACAAGAACCTCTTATTTTCTATCTAATCACTATATAGCAATGACAAATTATTTCTGTCTGCAGAGGGATGAATATTTATTACTGGTAATAATGCAAATATGATTTAAAAAAAGATCTGGCATTGCTAAAATTGTATCAGATTTACAATTAGCAAGACAGAATGTTAGTAGGTTTCCTGTTAATAAGTTATTGAATAATGTTGTTAAGAGATGGTATTACAAAAATTTCAACTGTATGTGTTAAAAATTTTTAAAAAAAACCCAACATCTTTTTTATCCTTTTGATTAATAGATTTTAATAATTTAAAATATAATAATTTTATTCTTTTGTTTTCCTAGGAGGACAGTAGTATGTCCCATCATTGATGTAATCAGTGATGACACCTTTGAATACATGGCAGGTTCTGACATGACCTATGGTGGATTCAACTGGAAGCTGAATTTTCGTTGGTACCCTGTTCCTCAGAGAGAGATGGATCGACGGAAAGGAGACCGAACCCTCCCTGTTAGGTAATGAGAGATTATTAAATTGGTTGAAATCTTTGTCTCATACTTGCTTTTATGATAAACTTGAAAGTAAGTACTTCAGGCTGTTAAGTACTTAGTCAAACATTGTAGCATGTTTTTTTGTCTGGTTGAAGGAACAACATAAAAGTTTTTGCATGGATCGGTTGTCGGTAACTTTTGGCAGCAATAAAAGAATCAATCACTTTGTCACTTTGGAAATATTTTTCAGTTCTATGTTAATTGCTGCAGAATTACTAGTTTTCAGATAGCACTTATAATGATGCACAAGTTTTTAACAAAGCTTTTTCTAATTTTTTTTAATTGAACCTTATTTTTATCTTTTATTATAACAAAGTAAACTGTATTTTGTAAATAGGCATTCATTTTTGGTATATGCATGTGTTTATTTATATTTGTGTATGTGCATTTATATGAAAATTTTAAGTCTTAAAAAGGGGGATGGTAGGTGAATTTATGGTTGGATGTCATGTAGGTTTATGAGAAAGGTAATGAGAAGATAGCTTGTGTGTAATGTTTCCTTTTAATGAGGGAAAAGACATGTAAGTTTTTAGTTAGCTTGTGACCTAGCTTGTATTTTATGTGTCTTTCAGAAAAAGACATTTCAGGAAAATAGCTAGTGATGTAAAATCATGTATTCTTAAAGTGTGAATAATTGAACTACAAAGCTATGTCATTGGCCTAACATGTAATTTAGTTATTGTATACTTGTCAAAAAAGTTGAAATGTTCAACGGGAGATGTTTCTAAGGCTCTGAGAAACTACTAGCCAAGTTTTATTTTTTTGTACCAATAAAGAATATGTAAGGAAAATCTGGATGTAACCCTGACTGTACAATTTTCTTGTATGAAGCAATAAAAGTGAAAGCAAGCAGACTGCTTAATGACTTCCCAAAACTGTTTCAAGAACAGTAGCCTGAAGTATAATTTTCCTGTATGAAACTAGTTTCTTTTTTATGAGTTACCAGCATTGGAGGCAGCAGTCTTTCTCAGGAATGACAGCAGCTTTCTAGGGACTGTTGCTCTATCCAGACACCAGTTTGAAGTGAGAAAATAAGGAGAACTGCCACTACCTAATTCCATCTCTGGAAAAATTTGAGCTAACAAGTACACAAACAGTAACAGAGTTTGAAGGGGGGAGCTTACTGAGAAGGAATATGTTAGGAGCTTAGAAAATGTTTTGTCAGTTTAAGTGTGAAATGTATCTAAGTATGTTTTTATAGTGACTGATATGAGGTTTTGTTTTTTTTCCTCCCCCCAGGACACCTACAATGGCAGGAGGCCTTTTTTCAATAGATAGAGATTACTTTCAGGAAATTGGAACATATGATGCTGGAATGGATATTTGGGGTGGAGAAAACTTAGAAATTTCCTTCAGGGTAAGTAAAAATCTGCAGTGCTTTATTAATCATTAATTTATTAATCAGGACAGTTCATCTGGAGTCCGTAAAACACAGATCTGCCACCTGCACCAGTGTCCTCTTCTGCTGCAGCTGGCACTTCCTTTCCCTGTTAAGTTCCTCCAGCAGAGATACACAAAGACTATATCTGTCAATAAAAAGTGAATGATGAATTGGTATAGCTTTGTGATTAAAAGATTAGGATGGTTATTCTGAAGAATGAGTGTTTGTGTGTTAAAAGGAATTAATGTAGAAAAGCTGTTGGGGAAGCATCAGTTGCAGATGATGTCGCATCATTTAATGTGCCAATGAAATGTGAGCACCTCTGTTACAAACCCTCGCTTGTTGCTCTTTACTAACTTCATGATTTCATGTGTTCATTTGGTTGTGGACCTAACCAGTGTTATTGTCATTTTTGTTTCTACCAAGTAGCACCATTTCCTTTTATTTTTACTATTTATTAGCAAAAAGTGCGTGGGTGGGGATTCTTCTGAAGTACTTCAGCTTTCTGAATCTGCCATTTTTCAAGGTCTAAGATAAAACTGAAAATATTTTCAGAGACTTGGGAAGTGCATGGGTTCTTTTACATGGTGGATCTGTTATATAATGGACTATTTTAGACACCTGTTAGTTCCTATGATTCATGCAAGCCTTTTCCTTCCTTTGTGGTCAGCTTGCCCCATTCTCTGGCTGTAATCTCTGGCTGATGTGGTGTTGCTCCAGGGGCTGAAGTGTTTCACGTGCTGCCTCGCTTGGGCTTGTGAGCATCTTTAGCTGTTGAGCAGGAAAAAATATGCAGTTCTCTTCCATGCAGTATGCATTTGTTCTAGACCTCAGCTAATGTTGCTTCCCCACCTTGAACTGAAGCAAGTGATTAATGTTTTGGAACTTCTTTTAGCAGCTTGTAACTATGCAATGATTGTTCTCCAGATCTGGCAGTGTGGCGGCACTTTGGAAATTGTAACTTGTTCACATGTTGGGCATGTGTTCAGAAAAGCAACACCGTACACTTTCCCAGGAGGTACAGGGCAGATAATCAACAAAAATAACAGGCGGCTCGCAGAAGTCTGGATGGATGAATTCAAAAACTTTTTCTACATTATTTCCCCAGGTGAGCAGGTCTTTGGTTATGAGAAATACTTATTAAGAATTAAAATGTTGCTACAACTGGGAAATGATGTGAGCATTTATATAAAAATGTTATTGCTTTGAAGTTTGTTAAGACAGAATTCTCTTAAAGGTGTACAAAAAGTAAGGTCTTAATTGAAAAATAATTTTGTTAGCCAGAGATTTGTGCCCTGAAGGGGTTTTTGTTTGCTTCCTTTTTAACATGAACATGATTTATGAATGAGCTTCCTGTGCAATAGAATTGAAGCTCAGGGGAACATCAAAGAGCTCAGCTGTAGTACTGAAAATTAGCCATCCAGAGTCATATCATAATGTGCTGAATTTTGGGCTCTGGCTTTCATGTTGTAAGCATTCCATGTTGAATACATCAGAAATTATTTTAGTGAAACCGAGGAGTAGAAGTGGCAAAAGTTAATATCTTCTGTCTTAATAGAATTTGTACTTCACTATCTAGAGTATAGGTGCAAGCTGCCAATATCATTTCCTTTATGATGATATTTATTATGTTTCTTTATGTGAATGTTAGCAAAACAAGAGGATATAAAATACGCGAGAAAATTTCCCATGAACTCAGATTTTCTGAAAAAAAATAGGAGAAGAAGGGGAGCCTGGGAAATAGTGAATTATTACTTTCAAGTACAGGTTATTTTTACTGTAATATAAAAAGACAAAGGTACTACAGCCACAGCCAACCTTTCTAAATACTTGAGACATTAGACTTTATGTACTAAGTGGTAGTTTTATATGTCACATCTGCTTTTCCAAAGAAATTTCTTTAAAACTAGTATTTCCTTATGACCTGCTTATTAAACCTACATTACTATTGACATTTAAAAGCTGTAACACAATGTAGTATGAGTCTGAACAGTGTCAAATTTAGATTATGAGTTTTACAGATGCTTGTGAAAGGAACTGACAGTGCAGATTTATGGTGGTTTTGTCTTAAAAGAATGCTTTACTCAAATGAGACTGTGTAAGACTTTTACTTTAAAAAAAGTCTTGCTACTATTCAAAGCTTTTTTTAGGTGAAATCAGGAGCTAACAGCTTATTGTTATTGTAATTTTATATTGTTGTGTAATTAATACAGCATTATGAATTCAAACATGAACATGTATAAATATTCAGAAGAGTATATAAATAGGTGTAGTCTTTTTTGGTAAAGATTGCTCTTATGCATCCATGTCAAACTGGATTTTAAAATGTGCAAAGCTGTAGGAAGACCTAATTATAAAAAAATAACCAAATTCTTTTAAAAATGTAAATTACTGATAAGCTGTAATAAGGCTCTGCTACTTTATGTATCACCTCCATATTTCTTCTATCTTGTGCAGTGGGAGTAAGCTGCAAAAGTTGCACTCTTTGAATTTGGTAGGATTGGGTTTTTTTGATAGGACTTTCACACACTGCAGTATTGTAGAATATGCATGCATTCTCCAAAGACAGTAAAAATTCTGAAATGGTGAAAGTAAGTCAAGAAATAATTTGTAACTGCTCTGTATATTTTCTTTCCTTTCAAAAGATGCATGTCTGCATGATTTGTATGCTAATGGTCTGGGTGATTGTTGGATGGGGATGTGCTCCAGCCAAGCTGCTGGTGAGCATCTGCACCTGCCGCCTGTCACACGCTCTCGTTTGTGTCCCCATGACTGTATTGACTGCCTGCTGAAGTTCAGTGCCAGAATCTTCAAGTGGCTCGAGAATAGGATAATATTGTATCTCAATGAGTTGGGTTATTCTGAAATTGATTTGTTGCCTGGGGCTGTGAGGAGAATGCCCAGTACTGTGGGTCATTCTTTAGCTCTGATGAAAACCTGTTGTTCAGAGAATGAACACACAAATCTACTCAGATCCACTCATACCTCACTCCCTCCCAAATCCAAGTAAGTTGTGAGAGCCAGTAGATATTAAGTAACAAGGATTCACAAACTTATTCTTGTAATTCTGGTATCTCTAATCTTAGCTGAGTGTTGCAGGCTCTGATTTTACCTGTTGACAACAAATAGCATCCAGTACAGGTTTCAGTAAGTCTCTTGTGAGCATTGGTTGTTTAGGAACTCAATGAATTATCTCTGCTCGCTCGGTTCACCTAGCTTTTCCAAGTGTACCTCTAATATAAATATTTAAATGTATAGTTCTTACAGAATACTTGTGCAGTAGTCCTTAGGCAGAACACAGTGTGCAGCCTGTGAAACTGTTTGTTAGTACAAATGTGTACTTTCAGTATTACTGTGACAGTGTCACAAGTCCTTGCAAAGAGCGAGGTGAGGATTCTTAGGCTGATGCTGGCTTGCAAGACTAGGGTGCAGATGAATGAGGAAAACAAGCAATTCTCTGTGCACCCAGGATTTTTCTCATTAGTTGATATTGATGCAAAAAATTGGATTTTGAAGGAGGTAATATACTGACGAGTGTCACTGAGCCTAGCTAACAAGACACTTGTTTCTTCTTTTTTATTTTCCTTTCTCTTCCCCTAAGATAGTGATTCACAGAGGAATTAATCCAGGAAAGCAAATCTAAGATTCTCAGGTAGCTTTCCCATTTCATGTAATCTGTGTTGTCTAGGAAAAAAAAGTCTTGCTGCTTGAATGATAGGAACTCAAGAGACTTTTTACTACTGATGTAATGTAGTTAAATGGAAAGCTGGCCTCTTGAAAAATAAGCCTGTAATCCTTTCCTTCTTTTATAAGTATAGCCCAGTAGAAACTGCTACATGTCTGTTTTAAGCTTGTGTGCATTTTAGAAGCCCTCCCTCTGCTTAGGAGTGGCTAAGTACAGATGGAACTTGGGCAGGAACTTGTTGCAGCTGCTGCTCAGTCAGAATGAAGCCTGTCTCTCTGCAGGCAGCAGCTCTTCTCCCCAGCAGTACAGGCACTGGCTGCAGGCATTTCTCATTAGCTGGTAGCTTTCCTTGCAGTCATGTGTTACACCAGAGCCCCATTTCTCTTTGCTTTCAAAAAACAAATCCAGCATGTGAATAATCTTTTTCCTGGCTCCAGTCGTTCTTTCTGTGGACTCTGCCACTTCTTTATTTCTAATGCTGGTCGTTCATCACTTTCTCCAGGCTAAAAGATTAGGACTGTATTGTCCAAATTCAGAAGGCTTCATGAGATGGTGATGCCTGTCTCTCAGCTTGCCTTGCTTTTCATGGCAGGTGTGCTGGCATGGCAAGTAATAGGGTTTCACCTCCCCTCACTCACTGATCCTTCATCTGCATCAGCTACTTCTATGCAGCTGGATTTGTCAGGGTTGTTTTGCCTGGGGTTAAGTTAGAATCTGTGTCAGCACAGGAGGTACAGTGGGAATCTGAAGGTGAGCAAGGGAAAGCTGTCCCTTTGGCAGCAGCAGCTGCAAAGCATTAGGCTGGTCAGCTTTGTCCCCAGAGGGTGTGTTCTGAGATATATTTTGGGATACACCCAGAAGGTGCATGGTCCTGGGGCTAAGTGGGCAGGCAAAAAGCCTGAAAAGACAGCACTGTGGAATTAGCTAAGCAGGAGTCATCTAGACAGAGACAGGGGTGTGTTATCCTGAAAACTGGATCCATAGGCTTCATTTCTAATCACTGCATGCCCTGGTCTCTACCAGGCACAGTAGGTCAAGGTTCAGTCTGTAGAGACTGGAAATGAAAAGCATTATTATGGTTGATAGGGAGGACAGAGGAGGGACTGAGTCCATGTCTTAAGTGTAGCTAAGCCTGTGTTCAAAGTACATACTAAATGTTTCCATGTGGTTTTGTGTTCAGCTGCTAGTACCTATTAGCATTAATTGGGAATGCAAAGAATGTAGCTATTCAAATTGGTTTTAAATTATTATTGCTTATAGAGTTTCATAATACTAAGTAAAAACAAGTTATATTATTTTTATCAGAAGACTAGATTTAGATGAAATAGTTTTCAAACTCTGCTTTTGAAAATGACTGAGCAATTTATAATCAGGATGATAATAACATGCTATTTTTTCTTCAAAGGAGTTTAGCATAAATATATTGCCACACATTAAACTTGGGCAAGGAAATCTTCAGATCTTGAAATTTTGAGGATGGCACAACTGTTGCAACATGGCTGGTGCTTGTGTGGCTGTGATTTGAAGTAGATGTTTTTCACATTACCAGTATTTATATTTTGAGTATGTCTTTAGGCATAAAAGCATGTGGTTGTCCCACAGCTAACAGCAAGCTGAGTGACAGATAGAATCATCAGGAAAGCCTAAACTTTTAAATGTTGGGGGCAGAGAGGTTGAGGAAAAATGTAGTTCCAATCAAATAAAGACAACAGTAACAAGGTTTCTTAAATGCCATTTCTCATTTGTGTGATGTGGATGCCCCATCCCTGAGAATGTTCCAGGTCAGGTTAGATGCATCTTTGAGCAGCCTGGTATAGGGAAAGGTATCCCTCTCCTTAGCAGAGGGGTAAGAATAAGATGATCCTGAAGTCCTTTAGAACCCAAACCTTTCTGTGGTTATATGATTCTTTCCTAATTTTTTTTTTTTTTTATGGACCAAAGATTTGAAAAAACAAGTGGACATGATTGTCTTCTTCAGGATGCACATACGTTTGGAATTTGGCATATTCATCTCCTCAGAGGAAATCTGATCTAATTTATGTTTTGCAGTTTGGTTTTTGTTTTGTTTTTAGCTGGTCCTTTGAAAAAAATGTTCAAAACCCCTAGAAGCTTATAGGTCACAGTTGTAGGTATACATACAAATGTTAATGGTCTATGGAAGAAATAATGATTTAAACCTGTACTTAATTTTTGGTATGTTTTATACTTTGCTGCAGTTTTCCTTATTTTCTTCCATTCTTTTTTCCTCAGAAGAAATTCCCCATAAGTAACTGGCACTGCACTGGGTAGAAATACTCAAGCTGGTTTAGAGTAATATCGATAAGGTACCAGAAATCTTGGAAACAGAACAATTCAGCCTTACTCAAGGACATCCCTAAGGCAACTCTACCTGTTCTGCTCTTTGGTCCATCTGCTAACCTGATGCTGACTGTAGTCTTTGTGGATGGTTTGGTGCAGACCTGACTTCAGAGAGGATTTTTAAAAAACCTTTCTGAATAAAAATGGTTTAATGGAATACAACATAACAGGGAAATATCAGCTGGCACTTTTTTTTTGCATGTGTGGTGACATTTAAAACTACTTTAAGAAACAACTTGCTTGTATGCTATTAAGTCTCACTTTACATTTAATTATTTATGGATGTGAATTTAATTCTTATTGCCATTCAGTGATGTGACCAAGCCTTAACAGTGCTGGTTTTGGGAGATCAGTGTAGCAACCTGAGTATGTTTTGAGTTTTGTAAGGTTGCTGCAAGAGTGGCATGATAACTGTTTCATCCATCAGCTGCTTTCTCATCACTGAGAAATGAAGAATCCAGTACTTAGCTGTGGTTGGAACCTTTCTGTTCTTGCATTAACTTTTGAGAGAGTGTTACTTTTCTGTAGGGCAAATAAAATACTTGCTCTTAGGAAGACAGAGCAGCATTCTGTGGCTGTGTTGTTTTTGTGAGGTTATTTTTTGTTTGTTTTTTGTGGGTTTTTTTTTGTTTTTTTAATTTGTCTTGTATTTCTTGGTTCTGGGATTTCTTTTGTGACTTGAAAGCCCAGACAGAAGTTTTCTGAGATTCTATACAAACAAGATTTCCTTGGCTTTCATTCCCTTACCAGTATAGCTTTCCAGTATACTTATTAAAATAAAATCTTAAATTAAAAAAAAAAAAAAAAAAGCCTAAAACCCTGGCTAACATTTTTTTCTTTCTGAACTATTGAAATTGTGTTTTTCATTGGCATTTACAGCCAGTTAGCTAAAGTTTGAGCCAATTATCTGTCTCAATTGAATAGAAAGACACCATCTGCTGGCAAGTCCATTTAATGACACAGTATGCTAGCTCAGAAATGTCTCAAACTCTTTACAAGGTCAAGAATTTTAGAGGTAACTTGCGGTCCTCCAAGTGGAGAGATTTCTGAAAAATGTGTGCAGCTGGAGATCTGTAGCATGGTGGCCAGCTGAGCTATATTTGTAGCCTGTTAGGGGAATTTGAATTGCTGGGGCCAGGTTTTGATTTCTTTTTTTGGGGGGTGGTGGGGGGTTTTGGTAGTGTACTGCATTTGACCTGTGTGATATGGAGTGTGGTGTGGGAAATAGAAAAAAGACATGATGCTTGAAAAGTATAAACTATCCTACTATTATTATTAATTAATTAATTATTAATGACAATAGTGCTGAATTCGGGTGAAGCAAAAATATCTACTGTTCATGCACACCATCCTCAACCCATCTGCAGATGGGACTCACACAAATTAATTTTCAGAAGGAATTAAAGCAACCATAAAGGCATGGGATGATACAGAAAGAAGGAGCACATTGATAAATGAGGAGCAAAGGAATAAAAAGGCAAGAAAACTACCACGAAAAAATGATAACAGTCGTAATGGTGAACATACTTCCTGTGAATGCTGCGGTTATATTGAACAAATGCTGAATTATTTAAGGTTTAGTGCTCTGTATGAAGGCTGCTTTCTGCCTGCTTCTTTGTGCAGTTAGATAGATGATGAAGAGTCCAGCAGGTGGTACCTGGCTTACAGAAATAAATTAAATTGGAATGCTGCTTGCTCCACGGAAGGAGACTGCTGTGTTATGCTGCATAGATAGGCACTCCAGTTACCACTGGGGATAGAATGGCAGCAGTGACTGAAAAGGTTTTAGCATTTCTCCTCTATTAGCTTAGTGAGAAACTACATTCAAATTGATCCACAAACTGTAGGTAAGGAATTGTCATGCACAGCCCAGGTGTAGTGATTCTGTCTGCTGTGGAAAAAGAAGTCACAGGTCTTGACAGACATGTTCTCTGAGTATAAACAACATAATGTTGTATTAAGCAAAAAACCCCTTTGTATAGAGGTGACTTTTTAAAGAGAAAGCCTTTCGTGTAATTAAATGCTATTTATTGGCAGACATTGAATACAACTTTCTTTTTTTTTTCAGGAGTTACTAAAGTTGATTATGGGGACATATCATCACGACTTGGGCTAAGGCGTAAGCTCCAGTGCAAGCCTTTCTCCTGGTACCTGGAGAATGTTTATCCTGATTCCCAAATTCCACGCCATTACTTTTCTCTGGGAGAGGTAAGATTTTATCACTCACATTCATCTTTCCTATGTAAAGTATATTGTGCAGTAAGTTGTGTTTGGAACTGAGTAGTGCAAGCAAGTTGTCTCCAGCAAAGTTCAAGTATCTTACATCTTTGTTTCTGTCACATGTAGAATGACAAATCTGGCTTCCCAGTGGGGCAGACAACTGAACTTTGGTATACAGTACTGTAATTTGAATGTTTTCCTTTTTTCTACTACAGTACAAAAGTCATATAAATGGCTTAAGAAATATTCCTTCAGCAATGTAGTTGTGCATAACTTTCTGTATTGCGTTCTCTACACAGAGTACGAGTGAAGTTTTACTTGAAAGCTATACTAGGTCAAGCAAGGTCTTTGCCTAAAAGCTGTTCTGGACTTTACCCCCAGAACCCTCACCAGTGACCAGCAAATTCTAGTGATCTCTAAGCCTTGATGGACATTTCTCTTTTTTCTTTAACCTTTTTAACTGCAGAAATAGCACAGATGATGCCGTCCTGAATACGTAGGCACCCTCTCCTCTACAAGTCACATTGAGCTAAATATCAAGTTTTCTGTAGAGTGATTTTGTACTGTTGATTTTAAAAGAAACACTTATAGCAGAGTGTGCTTCTTCATGACTATCAAGTGACTTACCTGCTTGCTATATTGTTGTATAGGGATTAATACTTTTGAAGGTTTTGGGCTGCAGACTCAATTGTGTCCATTCTGTTGTAGCTGAGTCTTTGAGCAAAAAGTTGCCCCCAAGGTGGAAGGATCCCCCAAAAAAAGCAAAGAAACAATCATGGTTCTGTAACCTGGTAGCTTGAACATTTGCTTGAGAGTTGGAATCTTGGACAGCGATGCCTTATTGCTAATATGGGTCACTTATTTCACGTAACCTCTGGTGTATGGAGGGAACTGGTGCCAGTTTGCTATGGACCTAATTCTCTTCTAAAAATATCAGCCTTCGGTGATGTGCTCTTTTTTCCTCCTAGATAAGAAATGTGGAGACTAACCAATGTCTGGATAACATGGCAAGAAAAGAAAATGAGAAAGTTGGAATCTTTAACTGCCATGGAATGGGTGGCAATCAGGTGACAATTTTTAAAAAGGAATTTTCTTAATTTATTGAGTTATTTGAGACACTACTGCTCATTGGGACAATTCTTGGATGTTTTCAGTAGTTATCGTCAAAAGATACTTAGAAAACCCTCATTAAAGAAAGTGCCTGTAAGAGGGAAATTCAAGAGAAGATTTGGTGGTGGTTTCTGCTTGTATGTTTTTCAGACCTGGTTACAATATATTTTAGATCAACTTAAAGTCAAAAACAAAATCATGGGAGGAAAATACTGCTAGGAGCTAGACTTCACCTCCAGTAGGTTTTTGGAAATGCATTCTGGTTAAAACTCCTGATTGGCATCGTTACTTAAAAAAAAAAAAAAACTACAAACATGCCTATGCCTGAAATATATTTTTAATGTATCTTTTTCTGAGTGTCAGTTGTGGGATTTAATTTTCATCTGTTTTTTTGTTCTACTTTCTTAATGATTCTTGATGAATTGTTTTCGCATAAAAAGAGATTACCTATGTTTGAGGATTCTCCTGTTCCTTCAAAGCAAGCAATCTTCAATTGAAAAAAAGTCTGTTCTGACTGAACAGCTTGTGATTGTGTTTATATTTGTTCCCTCATCCCCCCCAAAAAATTAAAACCCTTTCCATGCCTCACTATTATGAAAGGAACAGAAAGCAAAAGAAAAAATATAGTGGGAATAAATGAAGTAATGTTCCCCTTTCCCCTCACTCCAGGAATGTTTTGGTTGAAGCAGTGCTTTTTCAATTCCTCTCATTCTTTTCCTGTGTAGGTTTTCTCATATACTGCCAACAAAGAAATTCGAACAGATGATTTGTGTTTAGATGTATCCAAACTTAACGGCCCAGTAACAATGCTCAAGTGCCACCATCTAAAAGGAAATCAGCTTTGGGAGTATGATCCAGTGGTAAGTCTTCTAATGACTTTTGACTGTAAAATGAGGCAACTTTGCCTTTTACATGAGCCTGCAGAGCAACATATTCCAGTGTGGGACCACTATTGGACAGAAAAAACAGGAAACAAAGTCAGAATTATGTTCCCTCTGTTACTAATTCACTGTGTAGTCGCACAGTGGACATTTGTGTTGATTTCATTACTTGGTGAGTTTTGGGGGAGCTTTTGGAAGAATATTTTGCATGTGCTTTGGGACCCTCTGGAGAAATATTGTCTGAAATTGTACTGTTGCATTAGAATAAGATGAAAAATGGAGAAGTATTCCAGGTATCTATTGGACCAATAAAAGATAAGAGTAATGATGTGGTGACAAATTTAACACTTGGTGTCTTGTCTTGCACAAAGTTAAAAGGAAATACTTCTCTAATTAAAAAAATGAGCGTCACAAACATATGAAGATCATTTTGCACTTCTAATCATTTTATGTCTAAGGTATAGATGCTTAAAACACCTTTATTTAAATCATGCTCTTTCTTCTACATAATGTTCAAATTTACTTTGAAGTTCATATGTTGAACTGCCAGATCTAGAAATCATTGTCAATTGATCAATTCATCATTAATTTGATTTGCAAGCTCTAGAAATGATTTAGTGATTGAATAATGCAGTCAAGAACTCTGACTTCATGGATAGTTAGAAAAAAAGTAGTTCTCAAGGTTATTAATTTAAAATCAGTTATTACAGAAGACAGTTGTGAGCCAATTTGTGGATGAAGAATCTTCCAAGTATTTGGAAAATACAATGAGTATTTTTAAATAGAATTTTCAGATATTTAGCTACTAAAAAGTCATTCCACTAATTAAAAAGCAAGGTGGAGGTTATTTCTGCCTGAATACACTTGGTATCAATTTCAGAAGCTGAGGTGATAACAAAGCCTGCAGCCTTTTAGACCAAGAGCAAATATGTGTGAATGATGATTTTCTGATTAGAATAGCAGTTAATGTGGAAGACAGTGGATCTCTGCTAGGATTTCTGCACATTGCTGGCAACTGTTGACAGGACACTGAAGAAAGCTGAGTGCTTGCAGGATTAAATTAGTCTTGGGAATAATTTGTTCTTGGTTTTAATGTAGTTAGTTTACCTGACTTAAGCAAATAATATGAATAATATTACCACCTACAGTGATTTACCAAAGAGCAAGTGCTTTTCATTAGGTTTCTACCTTATCAGTTATAAGAAAAATGCATCTTTAGAGACTTAATCACAATAATCTGTCTTGCAGTGATTGTCACAGATTTCCCCTCTGTTGATCTTCAGCCGTAAATTTGATTATATGTGTTTTTACTCTTTATTTTGTCAGTAGAAAATCCAGGCAAATTCTTCAGAACATAACTTAGAGCTGGCTAATAAAGCAGAAAAAAAAAAAGTTATAGGGCACTTAAAAAGAACTCCTGCCCACATAGTTGTGATTTTTTTTTCCTGTGGTTTTTTTTTCTTTCTGCCTCTGTTCAACTCCCTCCTTCACCCTTCAGCACCTCTATGAGTGCAAGAGATTGACGTGCTCAGGTTTTGAATTTGATCGGTTTTTTTATTACCCTTTGCTGCCTGTGCATGTAAGGCCACAACTTTTCAATCACTCCAGTGTGCTGGCTGAGCTGCTGAATGAGAGAAGAAAAGTGGGTAGTGATACCTGTGGTACCATAGGCAAGTTGGTGCACTGAGGAATATCTGTACTACAGTGGCAGGAAATGCAGCTTCTGAGGATCTCTTCTCCATGAGAATAGTGCTGAGGTGTAGATAGAGTGGTTTATCAAATCTTGCATAAATGAGATTAGTAGGTCTTGCAAAAGGTATACACTTACGGGAAGTTGCACATACTTTTCATAAAAGAGCATACTTTTTAAAAAGAGCCCAAAAAGTGCTGAAAGAATATGGTGTAAGGTCAGTATTATGTCCCCAGCTGAGGAAAAAAAAAAACACTTTTGAAAACATATTCAATGTGTTTATTCTGATCTGGTAAAAGTTACTATTATAACTAATAACCAAAGTTGTATATCTTGTAATTTGTAGTCTTGTAAGTTGTATAACCTGTAATTTCTAACTTTTCAAAGATCCCTGTATAGCTGTATACAGCTGTATAGCTGTATAGCCCTATTTAAAGAATGGTGGATATTGCTTGACAAAGAGCATAATTTACAAGTTAAGACTGTTTTGTTTTTCATAAAGCACTGCTTTTAGGATCTACAATGTCACATAGCATATTTAAGTGTTTTTAGGATTGAGATCTGCAGTCAGTAACCACAGGGTCTTGTCTAGTTCCTACTTATCTATGGGAAAGTTTTGATGCCAACTAGAAATTTTTTGGTTGCCTTATGCATGGTGATTTTTATGAAGCTAATTTCTTTTTATTTTGCCTTCAAGAAATTAACCCTGTTGCATGTGAACAGTAACCAGTGCCTGGACAAAGCCACTGAAGAGGACAGCCAGGTACCCAGCATCAGAGACTGCACCGGCAGCCGCTCCCAGCAGTGGCTGCTCCGCAACGTCACCCTTCCAGAAATATTCTGAGAGGTTCTGAGGAGAAGCAAACACTGACTGGGCTACCTCGGCTGATACTTTGGCTACGCTGTTCAGTAGCAACAGAAGAAACTTCTGCTTGGCAGAACCCACAGTTCCTCAGCTGTTAGAACTCCTGCAGCTTCTCAGTCTCTGTGAACCAGCCTTCCTGTACAAGGGTGTGGAGCTACCACACACAGCAGTGAAACTGTGCCCACTGATGTTTACAAGATTGAAAGAGTTTCTTCCAGCAAATAATTTAGAGAACCTTTGGACAGTGGAAACATAATCAATGACATAGTCTCTCTGAAGAGCTACATATCGTTTTATTTTGCTTGCACATCAGTAACCTCTGCTGAAAGTGCTGTTGTAATGAAGAAAGTTTCAAGAATTCTTTTTTTGCTGGTTAGCAGTGGTAACCAGACTACTAAATATAGATCCACAAATAAATGAAAGACAGCTGGAAATCAGATTCAGTATCATGACATAAGAATTCTGTGGTTTAAAAGCAAAAAGTAAACAGGGTTTAATGAAACTAAATCAGAACTATGAAAAGTACAATTTGTTATAGTGAAGTATCAAATTTATATGTAGATTTTATACCTCTGTGGGGGAAAATAACCAAGTCAAAAGGCAATTGTTTCTCTTTTTCAATTGTGTGATAGTCCATAAATACTTTTTTTGTTTTTCCTGGTGAGTCTAAAATTATTTTGGGCGCAAACAAAATGAGCATAAGAATAAACTGAGCTCTTGAATGTCAGATCCACTTTTCTTTTAATTTTAATTTCTTGACTGTTGGAATTGTATCTTTTTATTACTGTCTGAAAACTGGAGGTTAACATGCTGTCTAACTTTTTTTTTCCAGACCTGCCATTTCAATTTATACTTGGGTCAGTCAGCTTATGGACTTTCATGGCCAAACAAAAGATTTAAGTACACTTTGAAATTAAGTTAACTTCAGTATGCTTTAGCACCCAAGACTTGTACTACTGTACTACAGTTTTGTTTTTCATAGCAATAAATCTTTTGTTCCTTGTTTGATTTCAGTCATCAGAAAGCCAGAAGAAATGATACATGATTTGGGTAGAAGAGGATTGGCAAAACTGAAGGTTTTCTGGAATCCTTTTTCACTTCATATTCAGATGTGCTTCACTGTCAAGTGCATATTTAGATTAGATTCTGAATTGTAATGTTGATCTGCTGCTTTTTTCTAATAAAACCTAAAGAAAAATAGTGAAATTGGCATGGTTTTTAAAGTTAACGTAGCCAAAAGCAATATGACTATGTCATTACACTGGTCTGCATTTTTTAACTGAATTGCTTTGTTTTGTTTAGAAAAATCTGTGTGGGCTGATCTTGAAAATGAGCCACTGAATGCTCAGAGTATACATTGAATTTTCTTTTGGAAAGAAAAATGAGATTTGCCTAATGGAGAGGATATTTTTATGATAAATGTCATTGTTTGGCCAACTGTCCTGTAAAGCAAATTAAACCTAGACTCATGCAAAAGTTGTGTGAAATTATATTTGGCTGTTAAGGCCATTTGAGATTTACTATCCCAAGTTGCTGTTGTCAGAGTTATCTCCATTATTTCTGCAGCAGTACACAAGAGTTTTCATACAGAAAGCAGGGAAAAGGTTAACAAATTGTACTATTACATTGCTACTTTAAAAATACATAGGATGACACAATGTGGGTTTAATATTAGATAAAACATCCAAACACCTAACTATCTTTTATTGATCCTTTTGTTTGGATTGCCCTGCAAATCTTATAAGAGATTGAAGTGGATTTATGAAAGTAATTTATGAAAATATATTGAAGTGCCAAGATAACTTAAAAAAAAACCAAACAAAAAGGAAAAAGTCCATCTTAATGCTTATGTGGTTATGTGAAAAATGTGTGAAGACTTATTCCTTTCTTATGGTCAATGAAGAGGACAAGGTGGGTAACAGTATTGTCATTGTTTTTTTTAATCTTAGCAAACTAGCAATTTTTAGGGCATGTGTGTGTGGTGTTACCTAAGAATGTGGTATCTTTTACTTCAGAAACAATTTCCCAAACTCAAAACATCCTTTTAAAAACATTTCCAGCAAAAAGCTCTAAATCACAGTTAGGAAAGCTTTCATGGAATGAGAAACAGGGGCATCAGAAATGCAGTGTGAAAATCCTGTAAGTTTCTAAAATTTCTTAGTTTGTTTCAGATTTCATATGCACACAGCACATCACTGAACACACAAAACACATTTTCACTTTACATTTGCAACTCTTACGATCCCTGCTGTGATATCCTGTTAACAAAACTGAAGTGCCATGGCTTGGGAGGTGACTGAACTTGTAGCCAGGCCTCTGTTACTGTGATTCTACCTTCTTAGCTCAACAAGTCATTTTACATGTTGGTCACATAAAACTGCAGTACAGATAATTGCACAACTTAAAATGCACGTATCAAGTTGTGAGCAAGCTGCAGGAGCAGTCAGATTTCCAGCCTGTGCACTGCCAGTTCTTACCTGCTGGGTATGGGGAGGGGAAGCAGCAGCCCCAAGGTGTTTGGCTGCAAACCCCTCATCCCAGCCAGTCCATGGTGGGTAACTGGAGCTGGTTAGATGCAGTGGGCTGTGCTTAGCCTGTCCATGTCTCCATGGCACGTGCCCTGCAGCTGTGCTGTGTTGGTGGGCAGCACAGGACTTCTGCAAAAAATCCCTGTGCCCACGTGCATTTCAAATATTCTGTCATATTAAGCACTTATCAAACACAACCACAGAGCAGCTTCCCTCACTCAGCTTCCCAGAGTTATCTTAGAGTTTCTCTTGCCACAGAAGCTCATGTCACCAGAGCTCCCTGCTGAAAGTGATCTTCCTTAGAGCTCTGCTCAGCTGTAGTCACCCAGCAGTGGTCCTGCACTTACAGGCATAGTGCTTCTGTATACCAGCTTTGAGTAGGAAAATTTGAGTTGGCTCCATCACTTACAGACATAATTCCTTTCCATCTAGTCTGTCTTCTTGTGCTTGAGTCTTCAGATAGAATTTTAAGAACCTCTGTATGTATATTTATTTAACCCATTCAGAAAAAAACCAAAGCATTGCCTTTTCCTTGCTGTGTAACACACCCGTGTTATGAGATGTATTAATAGTTTCCAGGAAAAATCCCACTTTAACTCCTCAGCATTTATTGCTGTTCAGATCAGATGTAGGAGGGGAAAAAAAAAAAGACCAGCATTGTCTTATTTGACCTTGATAGCAAATAGTTGCATGGTAGTGAAAAAAAATTAGCAGCTATATTTCGAAGAGAAGCTCTCTTGTTGTCCTTTGTCTGTCCTGTGCTCAGTGTATTTTACATAAATTTCCTATGCATGCTCTAAAGGCAGTGTTCTGTTCTCCATCTCTTTTCATTTGCCTGTCTGAAGACATTTATTGAAAAACACCAGTGGCTTTTAACTGAGTTGAAGTAAATTATACATTATGATACAAACTTTAGATAACTAACTGTGCCTGGTCTAATTAGGTCATCTTGAGTCTCTTCAGACACTGAAAGTCAAAAGTTATCTGTGTGTACATATGATTATGACTGTTGTCTCAAATTGCAGTTGGTTTTATCAGTATTAAGGTGTATTTTAGTAGCATTATTTTTATGGTAGTTCCATTCAAAGGGGCTTGGCATTCACTTTTAATTTTATCACAGCAATGGTTCTCATCTGAGATATGTACTGTAAGCATAAGAGAATCTGTGTTAAAAGTTACAAACAAAATTAAGATGATCCTTTTTAATTCTTGGGTGTAGTTCAAGTAATGCAGCACATTCAGGGAGATGAGCAAAACACGGGCAGGTTTATTCTGCTATATTTCCCCTTCAAGGTAAGTAAGGAGATATGCAAATGTGCTTCAGAAGATTAACTAAGAAATAGTGACACAAAGCTTTCCTTCACTACATCAACTGTTCCTTCATGCTTTCAAATGAAGAAATGTAGGAAAACGAGTGCTGCAGAATAAATTTTGGTAGCTTTAGGAGCCTTGTATCTGATTTGAACTAAATTGTAAACAATAGCAATTTAGAGTAGGAGAAGAATGTGCAAAGTTAAAAACTTGCACTGTGTCAGAGTGTTGTTTACTCTCAGCTCTATTATAGCATTTCTTACAGTAATTTTAAAGTAAATATTTCTCAGGTTTGCGCCACACTGTCCACTGATGATTGAGAATTGTTCAGCTAAGCAGAGTTGCGATATGTGAAGGTGGTGAGGATGATGTTTGATTTTGTTTGAAAAACAGAATAATACTTTTAACTAATAAGTTTCTAATGCAGAAAACAGAACTGGCACATAACTAATAGGTTATCTAAAGACTAGAAATTATGACATTGAGATGAAAACTAATTCATTACATTGTTCACTTATTTTCTTTATGAATCTTGGAGGATGTTTTTGTAGCATTTTGCCTGCATTTCATGCAGTGTCATCTGATCCTTACCTTGCCAGGTCATTCAGCTTGGTGATGCTGCTCCATATCAGAGCTGAATTCTGAGATGAAAGCAAACTGCTACTTCTGTCAACAAACCAAGTAATTGTCATAGCACTGGTTCAGAGCATAGACAGTAACCTGCCTCTGAAACAATCATGACTGGTTTCCTCACCCCTGGAGTAAATAGTAAGATGAATAGAACTTCCTTCAGTTTTAAATGCATCTTATTTCTTTTTTTCAGTGGATGGATGTCATTAGGAGTCCTGATGACTCTGATGTTTTTCATTGTTGTATTCTTCAGGAAAGCCTTTTGGCCTCACTTCTTGTTAAGTCCTGTCTCATTTGCATCACCTTTCTCTTTGTCTGTTTTTTTTTTTTTTTTTTCAAAGGATGGATTGTGGTTTTTAGGATAGCGATGAGGACATTGCCTTAGCGATGTGCATTATTTCTGTGTTACTCGTTAGGTATTCCAGTAGTGCATCAAGTAAATGTTTGCAGGAAATTATCCTCAGTGGCATTTTAGTCTCCTGAATATTTATCCTATTATGAAGGACTACAGAAGTAATTTTTGTTGCATTTAGTTGAATTTATAGATTTTTGCTTTCTTTGTGTGTATGCTGTTTAGTCACCTAGGGTTGGTTATTTTGCTGTCTTAAATAACCTGGGACTTCTTCCTCAGTATTTAATGATACTGATTCAGTCACACATTTCGAACGTTCCCACTTTTGCTTTTCTCTTGGGTTGGAACAGACCTGGGCAGGTCATCTGGCCTAAATCTTTGCAAAAGCAGGGCTGGCTTAAAAAGTTGGATCAAATTGCTCAGGACCTCACCCAATCAGCTTCTCCATATCTTCTGGCCAACCTGTTTGTGTTTTGGCACCTCTCATGGTAATAAATCCTCCACTTCACCACCAATACCTAGTCAAAATTTCCTTTCCTGCAACTTTTCTTTGTCTTTCACTGTGCATTTCAAAGTTAATCATAAATCTTTATTTTGCAGATACTGTCTGCTCTGTCATTTTCCTGCTTCTGGGACTAGTTGGCTGTGTAAAGTTCAAATACTGAGAGTGTACTGCAATAGAACAGAGGTTAAACCAGTGTCTGAACAGACTTCACCACTACTTCCTCTAAATTCTAGAAATATGCCCTTCCTACAAACCTAAGTTTGGCAAAGAGAGGCACCTATCCTGTGAAGTGGTCTAAGAAAAACTGTTGAGTCCATTTCCAGTCCACAGGAAGTGGGAAAGAAGCCCAGCCATTACTGCTGTGGTGACTTCAGAATTGGAAATATTCAGACCAAAGAACTTGAGAGTAAGTTTTGTAGTTGCCTTGGCTGCCTGATGAGATCTGGATTGTTTCAGAGCAAAAACCTTTCAAGTTTAGTGAAAACAGGAAGAATTTTCTAGCTACTGTTTTTCCTCCTGGTTTTGATGTTCATGAATTGATTAATCAGGGTATCTGAGTGTCTAGTGGATCTTTTTGGTCTGAAAATGTTTTCAGGTAGCTAAGCAGATTAGCAAAAGAGTGTTTTCAGTCTAGACCAGTAAGATAAACATGGTTCAAATGACCAGGTCTGGTGGTAAGTGTTCCAGGATCTTTGGATGTAACAGCTGTCAGTATAGATGATTGCTGTAATATGGTAAGTGATGGCTTGTTGAATGGCAATGACCCTTTGCTTGTGCTTTCTCCTGTACTCATTTGAAGTACTGTACTCAGGGAAGTGCTGGGAGTGGGAGTGTCATTTCCATTGCCCAGAGTAAACAACCTCTCCCAGTGTGCAGTGATGAAAGAAATGTATGCTTGAGGCAGTGAGATCAAGTTACACATATAGTTCTGTTTAAATGTGGCTGTACTTACATAGTGAATGAACTGGAAACAAAGTCTCAAACCCCAAAATCCTCCAGATGCTGAAAACCACAGGAACTGACTATATTACCCATACTTAGGGCATGCTTGGATATAGTAACTATCAGAATTACCCTTTGTAGTCAAAGCCAATCATTATTCTGATCTGGCCTGGCTTTTTTTTTTTTTTTTTGTTTTGTTTTTTGTGCTCTTGAATGTGAATTACTGGATGCAAACAGAGAATTATTCAATTACAGATTGTGCATATGTGCATATTTATGTGAAGTAGTTCAGACAAAGCACATTAAACTACTTCAATTAGAACTGAAGTTGAACCCGGCAGCAGGAGCATGTACGCCCCAATTCACATCAAGAGGCTGTTGTACAACTTTGTCAGATGTTGTAGGTGTGCTTAGCCCTGCCTGTTTTGTTTGGTACAGAAATTGGTCAGTGCCCCTCAACCCTGCCCAGTCAGGTCCCTGGAGTGAGGAACACTCCATTGTTCCCATTCCTTTCCACAGCTCTGCGCTGCCACGAGGCATCATGTGCTATTTCCACTTTTATGTCGTGTACTTTTGCCTTGAAAAAAATGCATTTCAACCCTATGCAACAGTGCTGGACTGTAACTTGGAGGAAATTGTATCTTCTGAGTCATGGCTTTTGTAGAAAAGATCCATAAGGTCTGGGGTTTTTCTGACTATGGACTTGCAAGGGCTAGGTCTCCTGGGTAGAGTTATAGAATGGGTAGAGGTCGGTGTCCTGCTTTGTTCCTGGGCACTTCAGTCCAATTGGATCAATGCTCTTCCAGCTTTTTGCAGGATTCAGAATCCATTTAAGTATAATCCGTTAACTCTGTTGGTTCCTGAAGTCAGATTTATGACAAATAAATCTGGAGTGATTTTAAATGTTCAGTGACATTGTTAAATTGTTTTCTTCGGGTTTCCAAAGTTCCCGCCCCCACCCCTCAGCACTTAGTCAGCATAGAAGAGGTTTTTGCATTTACCAGACCAGTAACTGGAGATGACTCTTCAGTTATGCTCAGGTGTTGGCATTTTAGAGCTCTGGTTCACTGCAGTTCAGCTCACCTGGTCTGCTCTGCAGTTGGATTTGGAAACCACCTGCCTGAGAGCACCTCTCTGCCTCTGCCAGTGTGGGCTACCTCTGTGCAATGTGGACATCATGGACAGCTCAGATTATCCTGGACAGCAAGCAGGCAATGCCTTTGGCATGGTGCAGCTGGCAGAGCGATGTAACCACCTGGTGTAATATCCACAGCACAGCAGCCCTTGTGTTTTGGTGTAGAAGCAGTTGAGCATTGCTGTCTTGGTGCTCTGAGCCTCAGATTTGCTTCTGACTCATTTACTGCATACTCTGAATATTCTGGTTCAGATCACTGTATCTTGCGTGGGAAATAACAGAGGAATATGTAATGGACTTTCTTCCAGACATGGGCTTATTTGAGTCTGCCCATTAATTGTGTGTTTGACTTGGACAACAAGAAGACACTATAATTGTTCTCATCCTGTCAGTGATGCATGGGAAATTAAAAAAGACATCCATTAGATGTGATTCTGGCTGTAGGACTGGAAGGGCTGATGTACAAGGTTCCTTCATTTTTCAAAGAGATGACAGAACCAGAGCCATAGTAATGATGGCAATATGGTTTGGTGGGGAGTCTGGTGATAGTGGGAGTGCCTGTATCACTCTCCCAAATCTGCTCAGTGCTGTTGTCCCTTCTCCTAGACCTTCTTTTGGAGAACTGTAGAGCACTGTGCCAAAGAGTTCTCCAGTGCTTTATCCCAGGCATGGATGTGAGGGAGCTCTTCAGATCAAACATCTCTTCTGCCCTGCAAAATACTCTCTCAGCAGCAGAAACAATTGTACTGCCTATAGATATTTATGATTTTTCATGGGTTGCTCTAACAGTCCGTAATATTGCTGGTGGAACTGGAGGAGGCTGTGGTTTGTCCTGTTTTGCAGACATCATTAATGTAAGGGGTTTTGTTTTTGTTTGGTGGTTTTGGGTTTTTTTTTGTATATTGTCACACTTTGATGTGCTAAGATTCCATTATATTTCATCTCCATAAGGAGGTTACAGGAGTCGTATGCATCCTCTTATGGAACTTGTCTGCAAGGACAAATTCTACCAGAAACACAGAAAAGGTAATAGCACTTAGAGATAACTCCCTTGCCCTGCACCAACCTTACCTGAGCTTTTTCTGAGATGTGCAGAGAGGAAGCTCATTGTAAATTTCTTCCTGTAGTCATCTGAGGCCCATCCACTCTAATTGTCACATAAAGGTACTTGTTTTTTTCATTAAACCCCACACCACAAAAGCTGTACTTCACATACTACCATATACAGTTTTATTTTAGCTAATGGTGTAAAGTTCTTTAGTTTCATTAGTCTACCTAATGTTGTCTGTAGTATTAGCTGTCAAAACTAGTAGGACCAGCAGCCTTAGTGTCCTCTACCTTTGTGGAGTTCTTCACAGCAGTGTGTTTTTACTGTCTTCCTCCTGCCCCTTCTCAAGCAGGTGATGTGAGGCTGTAGGGCTGATGTGTCAGTGAGGTGTTTGTGAGAAGCAACCCCTGAGAAGCAGCTATCAATGTGTTGGGCACTTCACATTAGCACCATAGGCAGTTCCATACATATTTCTTGTGAAAATAGAGCAGTTTAAAACCCAGAAGCAGAGTCAACCCACATTTCTTTGCTCATTTTCCTCTCTCCTTTCCCATTTCATGAGAATCCTTACTATTTGAGGCTAAGAAGAAACTTAGATGGTGCTAGGCACAATTGTACCCCAAATATGAGGAGAGAGAGGGTTACTTTTCCCACTAGGGATACTAGAAATAAAGGATGGTGGTATGTGTGCAACCAAGATTTAAACTGCAGCTTGAAGAACCCCAGTTAGAGGTAATTTCACTGTATGCAAACTTCTGTGTGTTTTTTTTTTAAACTGATGAAGTGAGCTTTGACTTCTGACTGTCTTGATTATTCAGAGCATGAAGCTTATTGAAAGCTAAGCTGTTGCAAAAGGCTAATGAAGTGATTGTTCCTGCATCCTGTGGATGTAGCTTGATGACTGTAAAGTTCAGCTCAATTTTTTTAGGACGTGCCTGGACTAGGAATGTTAAATAGCTACAACAGATTTAATACAGCCGTATATACACTTATACAGAGTATAAGTGGAAGCTCATATTCTGCCCTATAGCGTTCAGATTAAAAGGTAACGGGGTAAATGTGACTTGTTGCTCACTGGCACATAAAAATGGAAGAAAAAAACAACACAAAAAAGCTGCAGCCCTGCTATTTGCAATACTATGTTTCAAGTTTTGGCAGCTATAGGGATAGTTAAAAAAAACCTCAATAAACAATTGTTTCTCTGATTTCCTGAAAGATTAATCTCTAATGTTTCCCTACTTACTGAAAGCAGGAATTTTCTCTTATAAAGTCCAAGTTGCTGTATCTTCTTAACCAGTTTTTGCTGTCTCTGCAACTGCTGCAAATGAGAAATGTTTTGGGTCAGCACAGGGGCAAGCTGTGCTTTCCCAGGAGTCATTCTGTTGGTTTAAATAACTTACAATAGATACATATAGCTGAGTCCTAGGAAAAAGAAAATTATTTTTCTTAAAGTTAGGAGAGCCAAAAAGTGTATCTGATACCTGATGGAAAAAAAGATGTCTTCAAAAGTTTGAGCTACACTTAAACCATTATTTTACAATTCTTTCTCTGAAACAAGTGACTGGGCTCAAGCTCACATGCTTCTTACAGACAGTTTATTAATGTCTGCCACCTCTATGAGGAGCTGCCAGCTCAGTGACACGTTCTTCAGCAGATGCACAAGGAACTTTTCCTTTGGGCTACATAGCACAGCCCAGAGATGAGGACTCCCCAGTTTTGTGGTAGCCACAGAGACAGGTTATTAAGAGACATGATAAGAGGTCTATTAAAATGTGATGACAACTGGAAACAGACATGAAATACTGTGAACTGAAGAGGCTCTCCCTGAAGATTTTTCTCATCCTGACTCCTTGTTACTCGCATGGCATCACTTGTGTCTGCTTCACAGGAGGGATTTCTGGATATCCTGAAAGAGGTGGGCATGCTGAGGCTGGGGTATTTCTAAGGGTCACAGCAGTGCCAGCTCCAGGACTGGAATTGTGGTGATGGCACAACAGTGAAGCACAGCAGTGCAGTTGCTCCATGCCCTGTTCAGTTCTCATTCACAAAAGGGATAGCCCACAAATACCATCCTTCTCATCTCATTGAAAAGATTATGCTTGTCTTCCTGTCCCTTTTCCTGTGCATGTGTAGGGTAGGGTTATTTTTAAAGGAAAGGAAGCCTTGCTTAACATTCAAAGGATGTTGTTAGACTCCCTTTTCATGACAAGGGAGTGTGCAGGTATGGGGAAGCAAGCAGAAAGTCTTAAGGTAATGTGTTTAGACTTAAATGTCTCTGGTGAATTGCATGGGAAGCCCTGCTAGTCAGGATTCTGCCACTGTCAGCATGAGTATCTAGTTCACAGGAAAAAATAATACATAAAGCAATTTTTTAAAGAAAAACCCAGCAAACAAACTAACACTTCGGGTGTTGAGATGGCTGAGTATTTCAAAATCTTCACCCTTAAGGGAGAATACATAACACACAATTTTGCAAAAGAATTGGCAAAATATTTTGATGATGACAGCTAAATGAGCTCACTTTTGCCTCTTTGGGGGGTCTATTCTCCTTTTGCTAACACTGCACCATGTATTTTCACTTTGTTTTTCCCTCCCCCTTGTCCTGAAGGCCAAGAATGTACCTCTGTGGTTACATCTGAGGTGTAATGCTGGAGCAGAGCAGGAGACAGGCAGGTGTGGTGTCTTGCTGCTCTGGGGCTGCTCTGTGCTTCCCTGGGCTGTGATTATTCTCACAGTTGTGCCTCCTGCCATTTCCACTCTTACAGTCACTTTGTGTGGCTTTTCCCTCACCAAATCAGAGCAACCACCCCCCCTTCTCTTTCTGAACTCAAACCAGGTACAAACGCCTGCATGGAATTTCAGAACCTTCCCTACACAGTGTGCATCTCGCTGGCTTTATTTCCTCTCTGCCTTCCCTTCCTGCTGCAGAATTATTCTGTATCTAGAGTCTGAGCCCTGAGGATCAATCCCCATGGCCTCATTTGCCTTCCTTTCTGACTGAATCACGGTGGCAGGCACAGCTAGAGCCTGGGCTGCTGTGGCTGCCATTGGCCACTCAGCCCCTGCTGTCCTTGCCACCTTCCTCCAGTGACACACATGGCCTCGGGTCACTTGTCTGCTCCTGGCATGAGTGGATTTTGTTGCACCTACCTGTAAGGCACAACCCTTTTCAAAGTGGCAGCTTAAAGCCATGGCAAAGGCAAAATTGGTTGGTACCAGGGTTGGTTCCACATGGCATACAAATTCCACATTGTGTGACAATCTTTTAAAGATGTAAAACCAAAAACCCTACAGCTGCTTCTTTGGTTTTGTGCTGTGAAGGGTACCTGGGTATCTGCCCAGGGATCTGGGCAGAGGCTTTCAACCATCAGCAAGGCTTTGGTCAAGCTGGAATTACCTTGAAAACCTGACTTAAAGTCAGGGAATACTGATCAACCAAAACTACATCTCTTTCTATAGCAACCTCCACACTCTTGAGCTGAATATTGAGTTTCTCCCAAGATGTTGTCTTTTTTTTTTTTTTTTTTTTTTTTTGCATAATGAAAACCTTTCAGAAAACTTCTGGGCACTGCAAGCAAAAAAGCAAAATCTTTTGTGTAGCAACAAGGGATTAAGTGTTAGAGAAAACCATTAAACAATTGTTTTAAACAGATTTGAAGTGTTTGTATTGGACCACTTTTTGGCACCTTCTTTATTTCTTCTTAAAGCCAGGAGCATCAGTTACTATGAGTACAACTATGCAAGGCCACAGCAGCTGCTAAAGCAGATGAAAGAAATTAAAACCTCTTTTCTGGACCTAACAGTGCTGTAAATTCTGTGATCTGAAGTTTTAGGGACTTGTAGGGTTAGCAATAATAATCAGCAGTCCTGTCAAAATTTTCATAGCTGGCTTAAAATGCAGGGGGAAGCATGGAATTACACCTGCCTAAAGCAGACTGCTTTGGGGCCTTTCCAAAAGCTGAGGAATACAAAGAATGAGAAAGCAAATCTTGAATGCTTATAATCAAACAGCTTTCTAGCTGTCACTGAAATATTTGCAGCTGCCCACGTAAGCCCAACCTGCCACTGGCACCACATTTTGATGCAGTGCACAGTGGTTAAAATGTTCACTACAGTTATGCATGATTTTTTGTTTAGTTTGTAGATTTTGCTTTGACAGACAAGTGGCCTAATTTAAAGAGCAGAGGAGGCTTCAGTTTTTAATTTGCACTGCTGATAAATAATCTCTCCTGTGCTTTACTGGGTAAGTAAATTGAAAGTATCTATAAGTTTCCTTCTTCTTCCTTTTTTTTTTTTTTTTTTTTTTTTTTTTTTTGTTTTTTTTTTTTTTTTTTTTTCCAGCTGAGGGTTAGGAATGCAAGAATTTCCCTGTGATTTAAAAAAACTCCTAATCTGCTTCTTTGGTTTTCAGCTCAGCTACATAGGGCTGAACTTCAGTCCTATGGTAAGTACAAGTATTGTGCTTTAACTCTCAGTGTGGTTTGTTTTAAAACAAAACAAGGAATTTGCAGAATCTTATGTCATTTTCACCCTGATTTTAAGGATGAAAATAATGGTGGTTCCTGGGAATTTTCCTTTCTGTGCTTATAGTTTACTGTGCTTCAAGAGCAGGCCTAGAATTGACTTGAACTTTAATATCACTCAGCTGAAGTAGGCAAGTTTTCACTTATTTCCAATAAACTGAGAATGCTGAAAAGAGAGGTGAAAGGATTTGAATAAATTATCATGGCCTGCTTTTAACTTAGAAATAACAGTGCTGCTCTGAACCTGTAAGTGAAGGTTAAAGAAAAACCTCTGAGAAGGACTTTGGTTTTCTACTATGACACAACAGGACCCATTTCCTGATGCACAGCTCTACCAGAAAAGCTACTCTGGGCTGTAAATGTCATCCTATAGATGTGCCATGTGCTGAAGAATTAAGATGGAGAAATGTTTCAGATGACAACTTTGATGTTTTTTGAAGTTAGATCAGGCATATGCAGGAAGTTCCCGAGCTGAGTTTGGATCACAGCAGAGTTCAAAACAGAAAAGTGAGGGGGAAGGTGCTGAGCATGTGCCTGTGCTATCAGCCCCTAGTGCATGCAGGGCCACGCAAGTAGCACAAGTGTTTCTTCTCCCTGCTTCCACTTTCTTAACTGTGGACATTTAGTGTGCTAGGACTGTGGCTTTAGTGTGCTACCTATGGTTTAAGTAGGTTGTCCAAAATAATTACATTTCAGAGACCATTACTCAGTATTTTTTACCCTTGTTCACATCACACAATGGCCATCATCTGTTTGAAATTCAGGCTTTGTATAGAAGTAATCCAGAGTGCAATAGCTGTATTATTATTTGGATGTGTTTCTGTTATTTTTACACATCTATTTCTGTCAAAAAAGAAAAAGAGAGTGATTACAGTAGTATTTGGGGTATTTCATTCTCAGAAGCCACCCATAGCATAGCTAACTTCAGTGAAAGCCTGACCAGCAGCTACCAAATAAACTTGCATTATTATTCCTCTGTTTAAGCAGGACTTCCAGTGGACTTTTCCTTCATTTGTCTGCATTGTGCTGATACCAGCAGTTCGCTCCCTGTGAGCCTCCTGAGCCTTGTCAGGCAATGTTTCCATCACACTGCAGTTGGTTTTGCATGAGGGGTTTGGTAAGGGAGTGTGTCAGTGCTGCCTCCGAGTAGGCAGGATGTTCTAGCCAGCTCTTTTCTCCCTCCTTGCCCTATCTCCTGTCTTTTCTTACAAGGAAGAAAACATTGCACAATGTCAAGGTGAAGTGTAAACAAAATTGTTATCTTGGGGCTTTGAAGGATGGGCAGGTATGCTCCTGATGGAGCTGGTCCCCACAGCACATCCATCCTTTCCCAGCTAAACCCAACTCTGCAGGCTGCTGTGATACAACACCAGCTCCCAAGATTACACCTGGTTTTGCTATTGGTGTTCACATAATTTGCAAGTTACTTCAGGTGACTGCCTGGGCTTGCAAGTGAAACATCCTTATCTGTTTGTTGTAGCACTCTCAAGGCACTTTTAATATCTGCTTTGATTGCTGCTGGAGGCCTTTTTGGGGAGCAGGAGTTCTGTTTTCATCCTCTTCTGGCATCCTCCTGTCCTGAAAGTGAGGGTAGCTGTTATCTCCCAGTGCACACTCCTATGAGTGGCAGGCTGGTGGGATGACTGCTGTCTGAAGCCCCTGGTGTCCCCAGAGGATCTAAGCTTGTGTTGCAGAAAGTTCAGGTGGGATCTTGAACCAAAAATTTTGGTAGAGCTTTCTATGAAGATTTATCTGTCTCTTTCATATCCATAAAAAGCCAGCTGCTCTAATACCAGCTTTCAATATCACAGCCACCTGCTTCTTAATGTTAAAATACCTTTTTAAACAGAAATATGTTATATTGTAGACCCACTCTAAATTTAGATCCATCCTAAACACACTTTAGCCTAACATGCATTATCAGTTGCTGTTTCATTATTTCATACATTTTCCATGTTATGAACTTGTCTTGGTTTGTGTTTGGACTGGCTTGGCTCTTCCTTCCTTCTTTCCTTCCTTTCCTTCCTTTCCTTCCTTTCCTTCCTTCCTTTCCTTCCTTTCCTTCCTTCCTTTCCTTCCTTCCTTTCCTTCCTTCCTTCCTTCCTTCTTCCTTCCTTCCTTCCTTCCTTCCTTCCTTCCTTCCTTCCTTCCTTCCTTCCTTCCTTCCTTCCTTCCTTCCTTCCTTCCTTCCTTCCTTCCTTCCTTCCTTCCTTCCTTCCTTCCTTCCTTCCTTCCTTCCTTCCTTCCTTCCTTCCTTCCTTCCTTCCTTCCTTCCTTCCTTTCCTTTCCTTCCTTCCTTTCCTTTCCTTCCTTTCCTTCCTTTCCTTCCTTCTTCTTTTTTTTTTTTTTTTTTTTTTTTTTTTGTGCTTCCTTATATTTTAACCAGATGAAGTGTTCATTCTAGAAGGAAAGTATTTGGAGGGTGAAGCTTTGCAAGATGTAGTTTCGTGTTTTTCTTCCACGCTGCAGCAATGAGAAGGTATTCCCATCCTTTATCCTGTAAAGGTGAGGTATGGTTTTCCTGAGCACTGGTACAAATATTCTCTTCTTCATTAATATTGATGGTGGTGCAATCATCAGCATCAAGTTCCTTTTCTCCTGTTACAGGACAGACTCTTCACAATAAACCCTGACTCCCTGATAAATTTTCAGAGCTTGGAACTTCTTTTCCTTTTAATACTGTTGTTTCTGACAACTGACTTGAAACTGTGCAATGGTGTCCAGTTGAAAGTTAATAATCTCATTTGCTTTTCAGAGTGTTTTGCAGTAGGCTATGGACAGATTGTAGTTCCCCTTAGCTAGCAGTGCTTGAGGTGATTGCTTCTGTCCATGTGTTTGCCAAAAATGATGCAATCCATTGCATACCTTTTTTTTTTTTTTTTTTTTCTCTATGTAGTAATACTGTCTTGACCTGTGGAGATTAGCACAGCTTGCTTGACTGGTTTTAAGCTCAGCATGTCTTCCTGCTGCAGGATTTTGGAGACAGACAGTCCTGACTGCAGCATCAGACCTGTGCTCCAGGTTGGGTGCAAATCTTCAGAAACCAAATTGATTTATCCAGGGATAAGTACAGGTCTCCCCTAGGGCTGCTGTTTTGGGCTCCCACTGCAGTCTCATTCCTTTTCAGGCACTGACAGTGTCAGAGAGGCTGGTCAAGATCATCCCTGGATCTGTCACAAACTCCAAAATGTGCTCTTTTCTCATCTCATCCCAGACCCTTCTTATCACCTTCCTCTGCCTGCCCCATCTGGGAGTTGCTAAGGTACCATGTACATCACTTTTATTGACTGAGCTCCTCTTCATTGCTGCTAGCAAGTTGCCACCTCATTTGCTGCTTAAATATTTCCATTCCAGTGAGTCTCTATGTGCTCAGTACCATAACATTCAACTCATTCAGTCTTCCAGGTGTGTGTAAACCCAAACTATTCTTTCCATCAGTTCTTCTTGGGGCCTGATGTGTGAGACCTGCACAGGACAGAAGGTGCTTGGGCACAAGGCTTTGGCATCCAGAGAGCTGGTCCCAGGGCACACAAGTAGCTGAAAATGAATTTCTGCCTGAAGGAGCCCCTTGCTCAAACCAAGCCTCTAGCAGCCAAACCTGTGGACTCACCCTGCCCTCTGGCCCCTGTATACCCATGGATCCAGCTGCTGCTCTTTGAGAGGAATGTGGTGGGAACAGTATTTATTTTGCAAGCACCAAAAACATTTTTGTGTGCAATGAAGTGTAACAAGTAGTTACAGCAGAAAACAGCTGTAGAATATTTTTTAGTATAAGCCTCTATATGCATATTAAATATGCCTATATTAATGTAAAAATAGTGACAGTATATTAATATGTGTCTACATGGTATTTTGGTGGGGTATTTTACAGAGGAGTTATGGTCTGTGGATGACATTTTACAGTTAGAAAAAAATAATTAAGTCACAATCCACACTTATTGATGAGAATTATTTGCTGGTAGGTGAAGTTATTTTTAGGGTATTGATAAATGGCTTGCAAAATGAGGTATATCCAAATAGGAAAACTGATGTGTATGGATGTGTTTAGGTGCAGTCTTTGTTAGTCCACTTTGTGTGGATGACATTAAATGGGCACCTTTGTGTTCAGTTGCTGTTGCACCCACAGGCATAGAAGCAGATTGAGTATAATCTCTTTGTCATTTACTTTGCTAATTGGCTGTTAATCAACGCTCTGTGTGTATTTGGTTCATCTGTGGAGTTTAGCAGTGACATTTTATGTGTTTGGCAAAGCAAGGTGCATTGTTTTGAAGAGCCAGCTGTCCTCTGTGGCTTGCTGGCCCAGCTGTGACCCACACTGGATGCTGCAGGGTCCAGCTGGGCACCAAGGCAGCAGCCAGGACAGGCAGAAAACAGCCTCTACTTGGGGGCTGGATCTTCTTCCCATCAAGCTCTGTCTTTTAGCAGATGAAACTCACCCATCACAGACCTTTTTCTCTAGGAGTGTCTTTATCCAGCAAATTGATAGGGTTTTGTTTTTGTCCATCCAGGCAGATCTGGGTTTTTTTCAAGAAGATAAGAGATTTATAAATTTTGGGTTATCATACCTGAGGAATACAAGGCAGGAACTTCATTTCTCAAAGTTTGGGTTAGGACAGTGTGATATCAGAGGGAGCTGTGCAAGATCATCACTCTTTGGGAAGGAAAGATGCTCCTTTATTTTGCACAGAGATACTGAGGGGACAATAAGATGAAGAAACTTCTTCAGTTCTCTAGGAATAATCGAGGACTCTCTAGATGAACAGACTTATTTGCAGCATTGAAGCCCTGTTTGTGTCCCCTGAGCTTCACTTCAGGTTTTGTGCAACTTGCAATAAAGGAATTGCCTTACCAAGGGATAAATATGATTTCTTGGCAATCTCTCTAGGTAGTCCCTGTCAGTAAAGGTTTCAAGGCACTTCCATGATCCACAGCCCTTCTCTCTGCCTTGCTGTCCTTCTCCACACTCTGGCATTTCCAGCTGCTTTCATGTAACTGATCTGTTGGTGGGATATAAGGAATAAGGAAATGGGAGTACCCTGAAGTGAAAGCATAGGGATGGCCAACAGGCTTAACACTTTGCTTGGATCTCAGAACACTTTCTGATTTCTCTGTTTTTGTAGAAACAGAGTCAGGAATGTTGTTATAACTTTCTCTGGATTATAAATGGTTCTTAAAAAAAAATCAGAAAAGCAAATCCTATCTTAAATCAGGTTTGTTTTGATACTAGCTTCCCAGTGTTTGCTCTCTTTTTCTACATGTTTAAATTCAGATGTTTACTGGTTCACACTGAAATCACACCTTCCCTTTGGTTCCCTTCTTGACTGATTGCATCAGTGTCACAACCTCAGGAGACACACAGTCTCCTGGAGGTAGGCACTGGCAGGACCTGAATGGTGGTGTCCTCCTTGCTGTGCCCTGAAGCCCTGGAGCTGCAGCTCCTCCTGGTTACGTGCCAGAAGTGACCACATGTGTCATACACCACACTGCTCTGGTTTGGGAGGTGCTGCCAGGGCTCAGTAGAAAGACTCTCAGCTGAAGGAGCAGTTACTGAAACCCGTTGGGAGCAAAATTAAAATGAGAAAATCACCCTGTGCCTTCAATACTGTGTGATTGCAGGGATGTGCAAAGAGGAAAGATCCTCAATTAAAAGATTTCAGAAGTCTTAATGAAATCAGATGTCTAATCCTGGAGGTAGAGCTGCTTTTGACTAGATAAGGCATACTGGCCTCACATGAGGAGAAGAAACTCAGTTGAAAATCAGCTCTGGTTCCACATTGAATGAAAGTCTCCAGAGATGGAAAGGGGTTTGAATAACAACAATATTCAAAAATAGCCATAGTTTTTTGAAAATACAGTTGTATTATGAAAGCGTAGTTTGGATTATTTTGCCTCTATCAATGCAAGGTCCAGACACAGAAGTCAAAACCTGTCAGCAGGTGAAGCAGGTGGTTGTCTCAAATGCACATTGTGTGCTTCATGCAGGGATGGATGGATGGATGGATGGATGGATGGATGGATGGATGGATGGATGGCTGTGCTCATCAGTCCACATTTCTGTTTTGTTATTGTGCAGCCCCCACATTTTCTCTCCTTTCCTCCTCCCCAAACAACCTCCACAAATATGATTTTTGTTCTTTGAATGTTGGCAAAAATAAGTTACAGGTGGAAAAACAAAAATAGTAATTTCTTTTTCCATTTTACTTGACATTCTGCTCTCTCAGGCCTTAATCTGTAGTTTGCAAATTCTTCACCCTGCCTGGATGTTCCTTTACTTGGCTGGAAGTGCATATTCACATAACCTGTTAAGTATTAGCACAAGTCCTTCAGAGGGCAAGAGGCATAAAAGGGGAAAGGAAGCTTAGCAAACTAGGAACACATACCTACAGGAATAGAAAAAAAAGGCAGACATTACAGCTAACTACTCTGGTGTGGTGTGATGGATAGACAGGAAATTTCTTGAAGTTTGAAGTTTGCTCAGTTTTATGGTAGAAGGAGATGTGCTCCCAAGTTTCAGCTGGGCACCTCCAAGGGCAAGAAGGGCATATGGGATCTCTTCTCTCATCAAGAAAGGAGCAAAGGTTAGAAGCAAGCACCAGATATGTCTCATATTTTTGTAGATGAAGTAGAGAGGAATAACCAAAAAATCTGGGAGGAGCTAGTATTACAACACCGGCTTCTAAAAGTAGTTGTTAATTAGAGCTAATCTGCTTAAGGAAATAAAATTATGAAAATACCCTTGGCTTGTGGATGGAAAATGTCTGTTAACACAGATGTAACTCTCTTTTTTAAATTTAACAATTCACACTCTTTCACCCTCACCCCCAACAAAATCCATGGATCAAAGGAACAGAAAGTTGTGGCTCAGCCTCACTGCTGCTGAGGCTTTGAAAGAGTGAGTGAGCTGTCAGGATGCTGCAGTGCACAACCACATCAAAAAGCTGTGATGATATTATCAGATCCTTCCTATCTAGGTTTCTAGGTAAGTATTTTCCAGGGTTTATCTAGGATGGCACTGGGCACCAGCCTGTTTTGACCTGTTCCTTTATTCATCTGGTAAGAAATTCCTCAGAAAGTATCTTGGCTGCTGAGTAAAGGGGAATTTGTGTAATTCCTTAAAGGGGAATGATAATATTGCTCCCACATAAATGCATCATTGTGTTAAGGAGGTGCAATGGGTTTTAGGTAATCATTAACTTATGAAAAAAAAAGTTATTGTTGGAATGAAACAAACAGACTTGGTGGGTGTTTGTTTGTTTGTGGGGTTTTTCTGCTGGTTTTGTGTCTCCTCCCACCTCCACCTGCCCCACAAAGTCACAAGTTCATATGGAATAAAAGGTCTGTGTTTTGGTGAAAGGTTAGTGGTTCTGGAACTAAGTATCAATACAATTTTATGTGTAGGCAGCACCTGTGATTACTATTTCAGATGGCTGGGGAGTAACTGTTGTTATCTCTGACTCTCCATATTGAAGTTTAAAAACAGGCCTGAAGGTGCAAGACATTAACTGGGACTTAATGTCGATTTAGCAGAATCACAGGGGTGATTACTTGTGTTGTAATGAGTAACAGGCTTTGTAAATGGATTATGTGTGTAATTCTAGCTCTGACTCTTGAGATTTAATGCTTGTGTGCTTTCTTGCCAGCCTCTCCTCAAAATTCCTTACTGATATATGCTGTTAGCAAATTGTAGGTTGGCATACATAAATTACACCTAGAAAATTTCTGCAACCCTCACAGTCTCTGGGATAGCAAAACCAAAACCACTAGTTTGCAGTTCACTTATCTGAATTACAGAAGACTGAGCTGCCTACCAGCTGTCTGAGAATGAGACACTTTGGTGAGCAGAGTGTAATGTAGCATAATCCTCAGGTCTGGAGTTACCAAGAAGCTCTTGAAGGTTTTACCAGGAGTGTTAGTGTCTTCTTAGTGCCAGACATCCCTTTTCCCATCAGTAACCTGGGAATTCTGCCTTCCAGTACTTGCCAGGGTCAATGTTTCCCTCATTGTTATCTTTGACATTATCAGCAGACATCCAGGGCATGGTTTAAGCTCTTTACTGTGACTAGAATTACCCTTCCAACTGAGAACTGGCATAGGAGAGATTAAATAAACCATTGCAAACAGCCCCTCCCTTCAGTTTTGTTAATTCTCTGTTACAGACTCAATGTAAACCAGATGAACACGTTACTGAGTTGTTGTGGCATTTTACTGGAAGAGTTGAATATGCAGGGTTTTTATTGTAGTTTGGATTTCCTGCTGTTTAAAAATATGTGATATAAAGGCAGGGAGCTTAAAAAATATTTTACAGGTACTTATAAGAGGGAACATTGTTCTTCAGAGTTTCTCAATCCTGCTGTCCCAAACTGTTCTCTAAATCAAGATAACGAAGAGCTCAGTTAAACCTTGATGTGGACCAATGAATTGAATCCCAGTTTTTTGATGGCTCTTTCCCAAATAATGTGTTGTTTTCCATTTCTCAGTCCTAAAATGTGAAGGTCAAGATGCTGTATTTTTAGGATGCTGACAGAAGTAAGTGTGGCTCCACATTATTCAATTAGGAAGAAATGCACTGTGGAGTATTAACAGCATATTCCTTGTATTTTGGCAAGCAGCACGAGGTAAGGTTTGCATTCAGATATTTCTCAAGATCTGAATAGCTCCACTCTGTGCCATGTGTGATGAAACTAGATTATCCAGTCAAAATTGTAGAAGTTCTCTGAAGTCTTTGAGGCCTGAGAGTGAACCTCCCTACCAAGCAGATTTTAATCCATCTCAGTCTTTAGCTACTGCATTACCAGCACATTGCATTCATGATATGTGGGAGCTTATGCTGGTTCTGTGGCATAGTGGCCTCATTTGAAGATGATTGCTAAACTCATAGATTTTAGTGGTTAACAGGAGGGGCAGTTTAAGGAGGCTATGTAAGCCCTTCCTCTGGTGTTGGTCCAAGCTCTTTGTAGTTCTCTATTATCCAAACTCTCCATCATAAAAATTATGCAGAAAGCAGCTTTGCCCAGTTCTTTCAGAAATCAATTATATATTGTCTATGAATTTGTTTAATTACTTTTTTATTTGGCTGATACTATTGATATCCACAATCTCCTGTGGCAGCAAGTCACAAAAACTCACTACCTTCTGTGTAAGGAGTAATCTTTCAGCTTTTTAAAGCTAGTTTCCAGATTATTTCCCAGAGTGTCATCCAGTTCCTGCAGTATGGGATTTGATGAACAATGGTTTGGCAGTCAACATGGACACCAGATGTCAAATTATGTCATGATACTGATATTGCACTGTATTATATCCTCCAACTTTTCCCTTTGCAAGTTGAAGAGTCTCAGTCTCTTACAATCTATTTTTTGGCAATTGCACTGTCCCCTTATCACGTTAGTTATGCTTCTTTGTACTTTCTTTATATGTCCTTCTTGAGCTGCACAGACTCAACCCTCACACCATTTTCAGGATATAGGCTGACAACTTCTTATGTGGTCGCAAAATGTTTTTTTCTGTCTTGTTCTTGTTACCCTGACTGATAATACCCAACATGTTGCTTTCCTTGTCTCTGATGAGAAGTTGCTGAGTTGGAACCTGAGATCTGTCAATGATCACCCCAAGATCTCTTTTCTCAGTTGTAACTGACTTTTCCAGATTTCACACCTTGTAGGCACAGGTAAGCTATTTTTCTTTAGGTGCATTTCCTTGCCTTCCTTGACACCAAATCTGACCTGATATCTTTTTGCTTGCTCGTGGATCAGAGTCTGTAAACAGGAGAAACTGCCAATGAAGTGAGTAGATAAAGGAATTGCAAAATGTTGGTCTGAGTTTTGACAAACATGCCAACAGAGCCTGTGCATCAGCTGTGCTTGAGAAGCACTGATGGTTGGGTACCACACCTGGGTTTGTCACAGAGGTCAAGCATAAATAACCCTATCCAGTAGACAGGGAGAGCTGGGATCCAGAGCCAAGAAGTACAAGAGGTCCCAAGCCACATCTAGCTGCCAGCCCTAAGATTAACTGGCTTCATTATGTACCTTCTGGAAATTAAAATTATTTTTAAAATAATTGACCTAAATGCACTTGCAGTAAATCTGCAAATCTACCTGCTTCTTAAGCTTGGGCTGTTATGGCTGCACCATTAATTTCAGAGCTAGCAGTAAACTAATGAGGTAAATTACCCAGTTGGTCTCATGTGGCTGCAGGGACCACCCTGACACAGCAGCCAGCTTTCTTACTTTCCCTAATGGCTATACAAGAGCAGAGCTGAAAGTCTGGCTTCAGTATCTCTGCATTGCACACAGTCTGCAGCGTGATGCTCAGTGTAGTAATGAGTCCTCAGAAAGGTGGTGGTGATTGGGATAAATGAAAACAAAATCCAGCCATTGCAAATATGTTAGAAAGTATTTACTGTTTAAAGAAAAATGTTTGGTGGATATTGTGGACCAGTGTTGGGGGATTTTGGAGATGTACATGCTGTCTCTACACATTCTAATGCCAGGTGCTACAACATGCTAGTGTACTTTAAATGGTGTCTTAATAAATAGCAGGTGATTAGGCAAGACTTGTAATATGTAAAGAAGAATCAAGGTTTTGTTTGCAGTTGCTGTAATGCTGAGAATCACAGGCTTGGCTGTGGATAGAAGAATGTACAGACAGTAGACTCAGATTTGCATTGCCAAAACCTAAAACCAGTATCATGGCACTTAAAGAGCTCGTTTCTTCAAAGGCATGTTGAAATCCCCAGTTGCAAACTCCCTTTCTGAATGAAGCTTTAGAGGGCAACCTAGGAACCACAGGGCAGGGAGTCTGACTCCCAGCAGCAGCCAGGTGATAGAGCTGATAATGAGGCACAGAGCACTGCACAGGTAGGTATAGACACAGCCTGTGGGAAGCAGCACAGCTGTTTTAAAGGGCAGCCCTGCCAGTGCAGCCTCCTGGGTCCTACTGCACCCTCCTGGTGGTGGTGTCATAAGTGTGTCCATAAGCAGGGCCCAGGAGGAGGTCGTATGTGGGTTTTCAAACAGCATTGGTGGAGGGTTCACACCAGAGGTTAGTAAAAAACTAAGCTGCTGTGGGACTGGAGCAAAGACTCGGTAATTTTTTTTTTTTTTTTTTTTTTTTAGACAGAAAGCTGTTTAGGGGATGAGATGCTTTCCATTCAAATTTTGGATGCTTTGATAATGAAGTAGAGTCTAGTCCAAGGCCACAATTAAAATTCACATTTTTGGTTTCCCTGTGAGACAAAAAGCCTAATGAATGTTGTGTGGGACAGGCTTCTGGGTGATCAACCACTGAGTGCAATGCCATCAGAGGTGAGTTGGTGACCTGTTCCTTCCAGGACTTTAAGGGCATATGTAGTCAGAAGGAAATTGATGGCCCATGGACACATAGAAGCCAAACACATAAAAAATGAATGGGTTTAGGCTGTTGGCCCCCCACAGCTGATGCTGATCCTGCCACCCAGCCCATCTGTGAAACAGAGGGATGAAATATTGTGACTGAGCTATCAGGTAAAAAGATGTAAGGAGAATACAATTTCCTTTCTTTTATTTCTCCTTCCACTGTGTCCTAAAAGGAAACTCTTCCTGGCCGTTATTCAGACTCTCATTCCTCCAAATAACATTAATACAAATATTTTTGTGGTAGGAAAAGGTGTGTACGAAACTTCAGCCCTGAGGAAAGATGCTACTTGCAAGTGGAAATTACTTTTTGTGTTGGAAATGTTTGTTCAACCTTAATGGTATTCACTGATCCCACGAAACAAAGCAGGGAAAAAGAGCAAAGCTGAGTGAATCCAATGCAAGTTTTGCCTGTAGGGTTTTTTTCTCCCTCTTTTATTCAGAGTTGAATTTGATCCATTTTCTTTTATTTGCTGTAGAATAACAATGATCCTCTGCTCCCCCAATGGTAAACATTGCAGCCTGTGAACATCAGGGTTCAGCAAGCAAACTTTGAAAAATCCCTTTGCAGGGTAAATGTCAGGCTGTTGTTCAATTAATTATTTTTAAAAGTGAATTCACATGCAGCAGTGACCTTTAGCTGTGCTCCACACACACTGCTGCTTTTTATGATCTCATTTGGTGTTTCATGTCTTGGGCTGATATGAGGGACTGGTGGTCTGCCTAGCAGCAGAAGAGATGCCTGCAATGCTGGGGTGGGGGGAGAGATGCTTCCTTCACCCTGCTGGTTTGGGGGATGGGGAAGGGGATCAGTGAAAACTTCAAACTTCAGAGGGAAATCCACCTGAGAAATGCTGGGACCACCTGGGTCTTGGTCAGAGTCACCTGGGCTTGGGGAGAGGGTGAAATGGCTGATCCCACCTGGTACCTTGCCCCCTTCTCACTGATGGTATCTTCTGTCACCAACAATAATTCACAGCTGGGGCTCAAATGCTGAAAGAGACAAAAAACTGATGGGGTTTGGAGTCCTGTAAATGAGACTGGGCTGTTTTGACCTCTCCATCTGGCACGGTTTGTTGTCTCACCTGGTGTCACTTCAACATTTAAATGAGAAAATAACAATTCCTCTTTGCAGGTGGACTGAGAATGGCTTTCTTGACAGGAGGCATAGATGTGCATCCCAAGGGAGCAAGCAACCAGCTGGGAGTGAGTGCTTTGGTTTTGCAAGTTTTCTCACAAAGGTCTGGATTTGCCAGTCCTGAGATAATGTACCCAGAAGCAATAAGAACATTCACCTGAAAAAAATTTGCTTGAATGAAATTAATGAGAAACACCAGTGATAGGGTCCAAAGTAATCCCAGAGAGGTTTAGGGCTCTTGCTTGCTCTGCAAGAAAATAATCAATCATCCTCACCTTGTACTACAGCTGCTCTCCTGAACTCAGAAGCTTAAAGAAAATCATACCTCACTGGAAGCAGAAAAATATATTTTTTAAACTCCTGAAGTTGCTTCAGCAGGTGATAATGTTAAAAACATTTTGATATCTTCTCACAGATGCATGGAAGATCACCAGCTATCATGAGGAAGAGAGAGAATGGTGGCAGGAACCTGGACTGCCCTGTTACACAGATGGGGAAGTGCTGGAGCTCCAAGCAGCTGCCATGCACTTGTTGGAAATCCAGTAGACTTGTGTTTATTTAAGTCCATTGGAGATTTACACAACTGACACCCTTACTTGGCTGTTTGAATTTCCCAGATTCTACCAGCTTCATGTTTTGCTTCTCTTTTGCTATGAGGCAGAGATTTTTTTTGTCTAGGTACCACACTTCAGCAAACAGTGTTTAATGCTATGAAAACTCTTGACCTTTTGTTTTCTGAAGCATTATTATGCTTTCTAAGACAAACTCAAATATGGGGTTCTATATTAAAAAAAAAAAAAAAAAGTATCTGTTTGTCTTCCCCTCTTTGCTCTCTATCATTCTCATGCTATATATTGTTTATATTATGGACACAGGTCCCAGTACTTACTCTGCTAGCAAAAAACAGAGGAAGCACATTCAGATGCATATATGCTCTTTGATCATATTTAGCCCTAGTGCTCAGCTGTTCTTTGCTTGTGGCATGTATATTCTGATATTCCTTAATACACTTGAAAAACTCCAACCAAAATAGTGTAAATACTCAAAAATGTAATTGCCCTATTTCTTGCCATTTGCACTGAAGAGAAAAAGGGAAACAAATTGCTAGTAAAAAAAGAGCAAAACCTGCAGAAGGAGAAGAATTGGAAGAAGTCTTCCTGTGGATGATGAGCTAGACATTGTATGTATGTATATATCTAGTCCAGATACAGTAACTCTATTTGTGATTTTTGAAGGATACTCAGTATAGAATTGTTCACTGTTCACTTATAATTTATTCTCTTTTAAGACTGTAGTAATTAAATTCATATTCAGATTTGCTGCTGTGTTTAATGACATGCTAAAAGGGCAATTTTCTCATTTATATTAGACTTGTGCCCAAATTTGCGTGTGACAGCTCAGGACTTGGGTTTGCCCTCCCGTGAAGAGGAGACCTGCATGTATTAGTGGCATGGTCATTATTTTGGCTCCCAAGTTAGGGTCTCTCTAGTAACCACTGCTGGTACTTGGCAGGTGAATATCATGGGGGTACCAGAGGGCAGCTGGGGGTGGATGGGAGCTAAGGGCCTCAAAGCAGAAGTCTGTGAGAAAACTTCCACCTCATGTGCTCAGTTCTTCCTGACTTACTGAGCCTGATGACAGCATTCCCTCTCCCACTGCTTTTGTGGTCATGCAGCATCATTAAGGGGTCAAAGTAGCTGTTTTACCAGCTGTTAAGGATGATAGTGGAAAAGGTTCGTGACCAATGCTTCCTTTGAATATTATTTAATTGAAGAGCAGAGAAGATCCTTGTAGTAAGAGATACTTAGTATGCAGAGCATCAGTGTCTGGGTGCATTTCCTTTCATTAGCCTTCCTGGAAGCACTTTCTGTGACTAATGTGACCCTTTCAAGCAGCGTGGGGTCATGCAGTTTGTACCCCCTGGCAGCAGCAGGTTTCTGAAGCAGTGCCACAGCAGCTGTTGCCAGCAGGATGAAGGGGGGCTGAGGTGGTGAGGCTGAAGGAATTGGGGCTCCTCTCCCCAGGGGTCTGGCAAGAGGGGGAAAACAAAACAGCTCATAGGTAACAACAGCAAGCTGACTAGCTTAGGGATAATGTCCAGTTCATATCCATCTTTGTAAAAACAGGGCCCATTTTCTAGAAGGTGGTACCAAGAGGAACCCAAAACATCTCTCCTTCAAAGGCAAGATCTGGCTCCCCCCATGCCATCCCTGCAGATGTGCTCCTCTGGGTGTCTGGCTGATGAAGTGTGCTAGCAAGAAAAAACAAACTCCCATTGTCTGCCACGAATTTAACCTGGAGATCAATACAATGCCTTGGTTTTCTGTGCTCTCAGTGTGACATTCAGACCCATTTTGCCCTCAGAAGAGCATGCAGACCCTGAGCTCTGCATCTTTTCCTGGTGTTTTTGTAGAGCCCCAAACACATAGTACAGTGTATCCTCAACCTGAGGTTTCTCCTGAATTGGACTGCTCCTAGGTCTCCCTTCAGAAATGTCATTAAGGTAGTTCATGTAAATGCATTTTAAATGACTGCTCTCCCTTTTTGCTAGTTAAAGCTATCAGAAAAGCATGTCTCTGCTGTTGATATATAGGCTTGAAAGGCAAAGGTCTTGTCTCAGGGTTGCTCCTCTTGGGTGCTGTATATACAGTGCTGAAGTGCTGCCCTTCACAGAAGTTTTTCAGTTAGTGTCAGGAATAGCACTTTTCTTCAGGTCAGAACACATTCTAAAATTAAAATTCAGCCTCATTAGCTGGTCACTGGGGCTGTGCTTGTGCACAAAGACTAACTACTGATGTGGATATGAAAAAAGAGCCTCTGGACAGACTAAAGCTGGTTGTGGAGCAAAAACAGAATGTCTAACACAGTGATTTCCTTCTCCTATGATGTTTTTCTTAAACACCATCTTCAAGAAAGGAGAGTCTGAGAATGCCCACTGAGTCTGGAAGCAGGGAGGGATATAGGTCTAGGTTAACCATGCACACTTGGAGAAGACAGACAAGAAGCCAGACATGACATCATGATAAACTGAATGTAACAAGGGTTTCCAGTAGTATTAATATTAGATGATAATGTTGGAGTGCAGCTGTTAATTAGCCAGGACAGCTGCCAAGGCCAGTCATTAGCAATGTTGATCTACTCACTTGAAAACCAGAGAAAAGGTATTGCAGATGTTTCTCTGTCACTTTTGTTTTGGCTGTAATGGATACAATAGCTCATTGCAGGTAGAAAGTTCACTTTCCTGCATAACAGCCTTGGATTGTTTGAGTTGCCACAGGATGTTCTTATTTCTTACTTGTTGTGTTTGGCCCACAACTGTAAATCACAAACACTAGGCTGTGTAATTCTGACTTTTATTACATTAATGTATTTTAAGAGCAGGAAATCTATAGACTCTTGGCTCAGTGCAGCAGAAGCAGAGCACAGTGGGTACTCTGTGGTCAGGAATGTTCTCAGAAATATGCCTCTTGCTGAAAAGGTGACCTCAAGATAATCTTTGCTTGGCTTCTGGGCTGGGAAAGGAAGGACATCTCAACCTCTCAGCACAGGTGTGAGCTGGGAATGGGTTATGGGTGGAGAAGGAATTTGTTCCCGAAGCATGAGGAAGGAGGAAGGGAAGGGTGAAAAAAAAGATGTTAACTTCAGTGCTGAGACCAGCCTGGGGATGCAGGATTCTCTTTACACAGGGTCATTGCAATGCTCTTCACTGCATGACATCAACAACACAGCTGAGATACCAGAGAAAAGCTCCTGATTCCCCACCCTTGTGCCTTTTCTACTGAGCCCCGGCAGCAGCTTAAGCTCTACCTGCAACTTCTTCAGGGAAAAAAATAAACCCCAAAGTGCACACATTGGTAGCTACACTGAAGTGTTTCCTTAGTCTCTCTCTAGGCATTAAGCCATTTTAAATAAACTTCATGTGTTTTGGGAAGCTCCCCTCCAGCCCCACTGAGTGTCCATCAGTCATAGCACACAAAAGTGATCTGCATGTTGTTCCAGAGGCTGGAAAAGGTGATCTGCTTTGAGACATCTTGGGGCTTGGAATGAGTGGCAGAAGGTGGGTCAGGCCTTGCTCTGGGGAGGGGGTGCCTTGCCCAAGACCCCCCTGCCCCACAGCATTTGTCAATCATGGCACACTGGTGGCAGCCCCAGTGTCACCTACCCCAGTCCCCAAGAGGCTGAGAGATGAGAAATCCCTCCTGGGGAGAAGGCCAGGATGGACCAAGGCTTTAAGGAGCCTGACCACAAGGCAAACACATTGTCCCTTAACTCCACCTTCATCTTGGAGTTTTATATCGCTGCAGCCCAGGGCTGGTAGCTATGTGTCTGGTTTTTCATATCTTTCCAGTCTTTCTGTTCTTCTCCCTTTCTTCTTTTAACTCTCATCTCATGGAATGTAGCATCAAATGGTTTGAAAGGTTTTCTGTGTTCAATGGGCTGTCTATGCTGTGATAAATGATGTTATGTTGTATTTACTCTTCTGTCAATGTTCATTAATTTTCTATTGTTTGCCATATAGTTTGCCATAATTTTTTTTTTTTTTGTATTTTTACCTCTTGAGAATATTTGGTTGAAATTTTCTCCTTTGTGTCTACCCAGAGCAAAAGAACCTTGGTTTGAGTGATCAGCATGTAACACATATGCAGCAGAAAAATCCCTCAGACTTGGGGCTGGCTACCACCAGAATCCATATTATAAGTGCAGGTGAACTCACTAATGATCATGGTCTTCTCCCTGAGCATGTCATTTTCCACTCTGCTTTTGCACAGGTATTTTAATATGGGGAGAGGGAAATCAGAGAAACCAGACTGCAAAGCACTTGGTCTGCAGGGCCAGGATTGTTCTATCCACTTAGGGTGGCCTCTGGGCCAGACTTTATACTGCTGCACCTGGAGAAAAAATTCTTCCCCTGTGTAAACAGCCTGACCTGAGAGAGCCCTGTCAGTGGCATTCAACGGGCTGTGTTATATCTGTGAAGCTGCTGGTGAATACAAATATTTGGAGGAGGCAGGTCCAACAAGCATCCATCTTTACAAAGGCATAAAAAGTGGATTGCTCCTTTATTTTATTGCTTCTGAATATCCTACCCTGAATGTTCTTCCTGCCTTCAACCATGGAAGTGTGCTGGAGAGTCTTGAACATAAGAGTCACGTTACAGCCCTTGATCCTCCTCATCCATGAGCTCCCTGCCTGCTCAGGAATGCCTCAGGTAAGTGGTGCTGAGCTGCTGGGGCAATTACATCACTGGGATACCTTTTAACCTTTCTTTTAGCTATCATACACTGGGAGAATTACACTAAACCAGGTCATAATACAAATGTTGTGAAATGGAAGTCGAGATAAGAGAGATGTGCTTTAGTAGAAGTGAAAATGGGGATGGAGTGATGCAGGGGGAGATTTGAACTGCGTCTCCAGGTTCAGCCTCTGAAGAGGAGAGCTAGTGGAAGCTAATGCAGTGAAATGAGCTGTAACAAAGCCACACCAGGAGTTATTCAGCTGTTCACAAGAATTTTAGAAGAACTGTAATTGGGAAATGATGTGAATATCAAACAAAATGTCACTTGACTGGAAGCCTTGAAAAGAGGGGGAAATAAAAGAAAACGAAGAAAAAACCTGCATTACATGTCACCCTCTTAGACACACTCTGAAAGAGTTCCCTGCTCTCCACTCAGACCTTTTGGCACGCTATTGTGTAGCATTGTATATTTCTGTGTGGGGTGCTTCTCCTTGAAAGAAATTAAAATGATGGGAAAGCTGGCATGTCACGTTAAATAACATCACATGTTTTTCTATTGGGGAGCAAAAAAAGAAGGAAAGAAGTACTATGCTGAGTTCCAAGAAAGTAACTACTGAGGAAATGAATGCAGCAACCAGCTCAGATCCTGTCCCTGGAAAATAGCAGCCATGCCAAAGAAGGGAAACATGCTCCTGGCAGGGTTCAGAATCAGGCTGGAATTTCTTCTGCATGCTGTTTGCTGGCGACCTGCAGACCAGATTGTCCACATCTCTGATCTCTCCCTGCTGCTCATAATGATTTTCAAGTTCTAATATTAGAGATTTTTTCCTAAAATTTGAAATGTGTGTAAAAATATCAGGATTGCTGACCATCATTTCTGTTCTTGTTAACTAATATTCACTTTTTCCTTCTAAATTCCTGGTCTGCCATTCTTGTCTGGGAATAAGCCATCTTGAAAGCACTTTGGCCCTTTCTTCTTCCTCATCATTATCCTTCATAGGCAGAGAGCACCACTGGGTTGGGTCCTCTGGGCCCCTTGATGTTCTCTTCAGCACTCACAGAAGAATTGTCCTTTGGATGACCTGCAGCTCCTCTCTCTTTAATTTAGTGTAAGTTTTTTTCTGGAAACACCAAGAAAACACCTGCTGCATGTAGAAACATAAGGACCTGTGGGCCATTGAACCCACTGCATGCCTGGGGAGGGGAGGAGGACTGGGACAAGATTTGCTTTGAGCTTCACCAGAGTGAAAAAAATCCTCTTTTCTCCTGAAAGGAGAAGATGACAGTGCTGTGGAGAAATTACCCATCAAGAAGACAAGAAGAGCACACTGATTTTGATTAAGCAGAATTTCTCAGTGGCCTCACGGTGCTCCTTCTCATCTCAGATATTCTGCATCCAGGAACTTTAAAATGAGGTTAATATGGGTTTTGAATGCTTTGCTTGCTGGGACTATATGGAGAAAAAGGGGTGATACAAGGTACTGCAGTAAGACAGCTGTCTGATAATAGACACTGTTATCTACAGTATCTAATGGTATAATATTATGCACATAATTATATATACATTAAATGCATCAGTAATAGATACCATACTTTTAGTAATGTTGTTATGCATCTGTCATGATTTGATAGGAAACCCTTTGGGCAAATACTCTTAAGGGCCTGACAAAACAGATACACTGATTTCTCTCTGTAGATTGTGGTGATTTTGATGGAAATTTCCCAACTTGTTTTTTTAAATAATGCTTCATACAGTAAGCATAAGAAAAATCCTGCCTTGGAGCATCACAGGAAAACAACAAAACACTAATCCCTGTTGCATGTTTTCTTCACCTTCATGTCTTCACTATAGAGCTGGGAGACACTTGCCAGCTTCAAAAGCAGGGAAAAAAGTAAATTCTCTCTTTTGCTGTGAATATCAGAAAATGAGGCCCGATAGTAAGGTTTCAGGTTTCTGGTCAATATCTTCTTTGAATGTATACTTGGATTTTTTGAAGTTTGGTTGGGTTTTTTGGATTTTTTTTTTTTTTTTTTTTTTTTTTTTTGGCTGGTGCTGTTTCTATTAGTGAATCATCATCTCTAAAGGCAACCCCTTTCTCCTGCTCCCTCTTCTCCCATCAGGCTATTTTGGGGAAGAGTTAGAATAAAATACATGTGCAAGCACAGGTCCACAGGCAAGTGAGTGTCTGTATAGCCTTGAGGCAAGACTGGTGGAGAGCTCCTGGCTGAGCCTGAGCAGTAGTTACCAGCTGCCATGCCAGAGGGTGGCTGGGCAGGGGTCCCTGCACCCCACCATGTGCCCCTCAAGCACAGAGGGATGGTGGAGAGGTGACAGGAGGCAATTTGGGCAGTCATCACTGTGGGCACTTCACTCCCAAAGAGAGAAGCCCAGCCAAATGGTGCTGAAGAACCAATTCAAGTTTAAAGGGCCCAAGAGCCACAATTTATTTGGAGAAGCTGCTACTGCAAAAACAAAGCAATGGGGCAACTCAGCACTAAGAGCCAGCCTCATGCAACCTCTCAGCAGAAGGTTTTGGTATTTGCATGTTTCTCTCTGGTTTCTTTCCCATTCAGAAGGATACATGAAGCAATGAAGATGATTTGTGGCCTATTCTTATTCCTCCTACAGGGAATAAGTGTTGTTTTCAAGTCTGAGCAGGAGCAGGTCTTGTATCTCCCTCAGCTGCACAGCTCTCAATTGTTTTTCTCCCCTCACTTAAGGATCTCACAGAGGCACACCTCGTTGTACTTGTGCTTTTATCTCTGCTCTGTGTTATTAGCGGGTCTAATAGCTAACATTCTTTGAATAAGACCTTATTAATCAAAGACTGTCTGCTCTACTAAAGGTCTAATGGTATTTTAAAGCTCTTCTTCCAAAGGCAGAGCTTTGCCTGTGAATCATTAACCAAAGGTTTCCCCAGGGCTCTGCAGTGTGTTGTCAAGCACTGCCCCTTCCCCTTGCAGGGCTTGCTGCTTTTTGGTGGATCTGACATGCAAAGGGCAAAATCAAACAAAAATATGAGCTCAGTGTTTAAGTCAAATAACACTGCTGTTGCTATTCTGAATTCAGTAGCGTTCCCTGAAATAATTTCCTGGGAAAGGGTTTGGCAGACTTTACTTTCCGTCTCATACATATATGAGCTGTTCTTGTTGCTTTGGAGTGTCTGAATGGAGGAGGTTTGCACACTGTGGTGTGCTTTTGATTTCTTTTTTTATTTTATTCTTGCTTCCCCCATTTTAAAAAAACATTATAAAACACTATTAATTCACTTGAAAAGCACTGTGGGTTTTTTTCTGTTATGCTATACAAAGTTATACCATCAAATATTACCCTTCTGTGGGACACTTTTCTAGCTGGCTGCATGGCAATGCAATTGAGGGCTTGGCTAATACCAGCAAGAAACTCTTGATGTTACCACGATGCTCTGAAAAGCTAGTATCAGGATAAATTGGTTTTCAGCTATGTTTAACTGCAATGCAAAGCAAAAAAGAAAGATTGGAGTGTGACCAAACAGCACCTGATGGCTTTGTTCTTTATGTTCTTTTATGCACTATGTGTGCTGGGGGCAGAAACTGTTCACTTTTCAGTGCTACTGTAATGGCTCCCTCTAGTAATGCTTTGGACGTTATTACAAATTGAGCGCAGCACTTGCACTTGTGAACTGAAGCTTTGCACAGCCCTGGTAGCAAATTCAGCTACTTCATATTCTTGAAAAGCCTGATGTGGTGGTGGGGGTTGCACCTGCAGAGGAGGGCAAGAAGCCAGTTTTTGGGGAAAGCAGGGGAGGTGGGGAGCAGCAAGGGTCTGGTGGTGAGTGCAGCAGGCTGCCTTTTGTCATCTGGGGGGATTCACTCAGCTGGTACCTTGGAGAAGGAGACCTGAAAACAGGGAGTGGAAGGGTGGATCTTTTAGCAGCTTGTTTCCTATCTTCTTACAGTGGGGCACTTAGAAGGAGAGCAATGGGTCTGTAGTTATCTTATGGTGACTCCTCCTGCCCCCTGCTCTGTCCAGCATTCCCGAAAGCTGCCGCTTCCCAGACCGGCGCAGTTGGACAGCACTCAGCATCACACGGGGCATCTTGCTGTAGGAGACAAAGACCTGCCTTTGAATGCCCATAGAGAGACACTGAGAATAGCTGGAAGCATCCCAGCACCCCAAACAGATGAAGTGGATGTGCAGACAGGGGTAATATTATAAGAGGATTGACCGCATTTATCGCAGGTATGAAAAGCGCCATTATTCCCAAACAAAGAGGTAACCTGAGGAAGCTGCAGCTGTCAAAGAGGAGCAAATCAAATGGGTTGTCCTCTTCTTTATGCCATGACAAAATGTGCCAGGGGCTTTGTGAGCAAATAGAAGGTGGGGCCCTGAGGCGAACAGCTAACAGTTTAAGGCTAGACCAAACAGTGTGTGTTTGCAGGTAGCAGTCTGCAGGTTAGGGAAAGGGGAGGGGAGATTAGAGAGGAGATAATCTACACTCCCTAAGGGATAGCACACATGCTAGCCAGATCAGATGGTTCAGCTATCACAATAAATCCGTTTGCTGTCTATCTGGATTACTGCGTGTGTTTTTGGGATGGGCACTGCCTTTGCTTCTGGAGCAGTCTGACCCTCAAACACCCCTGCTTTAAATGTGCTTGGAGGTGGGGCAGCTCTGAGTGCTTCTCTCAGCTTCCTGATGAGAAAATACCATAGACTGACCCTGAAGGAGCCTGGAGCAGTGCAGAAAATGTTAAGCCCTGAGTCTCCGATTAGAAAATGCTTCCCATCACCTTATTTTTGGAATAATACCTGCATATTTAAAAATTATTTTTGACTGCAATGTTTGATCTTGTAGCTGAGACCAGTCTTCTGGTGTGTTTTGCTAGGCTCTCAAGTCACCCTTGGAGCTGTGTCATTCAGGCAGATCACAGGTAGAACAATGTTGCCTGTGTTCAGCTAACCTGGTGTAATGATACAAGCTCTAACCTTTAATGGAATGCAATATCCTGCAGCAGAGAGATTTTTATGCTGGTGCAGTTAAATCAATAAACTTGGTAAGTTAGGCTGGTACAGATATTTTTAATTGCACTCCCTACAGACAGCCTCACAGTTCCAATGTCTAATCAGAACTGCAAACTGTTCAGAGGAGTTTTCTTTGCAAATAGGGTTATGACTAATCAATAGCTGGGTGTTTGTGTGTGTGCACAAATACTCATTTAGTAATTCTGGCCTGTGAATGCATTCATTAACCTGACTGCCTGATGTTACCCCAGCCTCCCTCCCCTCTTCACAGACAGGAAAAAGGAATGCATTCATTGATTATGCTGCTTTAATTTATTTGCCTGGTTCTAATCTCTACACAAGATAAGACTGTTGAGAATTGTCAAATTGCATTCTTTGGAGAATTGAAAAGGCCACTTCCTCTCTATTTCCTACATTATATGATAATGCAAGATCCACGGTAGCATTTTTCTCTCCATGCAAAACATTGGTTAATGGATATAGCTCTTAGTGTCACTGTTTTGTACCAGCATGTCCCATCCTCTATGCACAGAGAAAATAAATAAATAGTTAATACCAATGTAATACAACAGGACTTTGAGTAAACAAACAGAATTACCTATCTTGTCTTTGGGAAAGGCTGGTCCTGATTAAATAAAAACAGATTGGTCCTGTTTGATGTACGTCATTTTGACTATGTCATTTTGATGATGAAGGTTTATTTAATTACAGTTGTTTTAATTCTGTCTCCTCCTCTCAATGACAGATTGCTCTCTGCTTGATGTGCCTGTTGCTTACTGGTGAGAGTAGGAAAACCTGTTCAGCAGAGCTGCTCTTTGGTGGGTGTTGGAGGTGTCTGTTATCTGGTAAGGCAGCATTGCCTTTCACGTGAAGTGGGTTCTGGTTCTGTTTCAGTGGGAAAGGGAGACAACACTGTCAGTGCTGCAGGTCAGAGCTGCAGGCAGATGTGGATCTAATAACTTGCTGGGCTTCTGTGCTGGAGTGTGGCATGGTGCCCTCAGCAGGAACCATGGCACTGACAGGCCAGCCAAAGGCTTACTGCAGAGGATAAATTGCAGGGAAAGAGACAAGGTGCAAGAGGGAAAGAGAAATGTGAGCAAAGAGAGAGATGAAGTGATGGGAATGTGCAGGCAGACAGAGGAAGGAGCAGCAGCAAAGGCAACAAGTAGGGAAAAAGAAATAACCTTCCATGACCTCGATACTCCCAACAACATGGAGTTACCTCAGGGCCTCAAACATGACACCCACATGGCTCCAGGCACCTGGAGATGAGGACCTGGAGGCAGCACTGTTCTCTGTCCTTCCTTGGAAGATGGTTTGGCATTCATTTTACTGGGGGGAGCACTGTGGTGTGGCTGGAGAGCTTCCCCCTTCCACCCTACCTGTACCATGTAGCAACTACAAATTGTCCATGAGGGCACTGATGTTGTGCCTCAGCTTATTCCTGAAAAAGCCTTTTCCTGACTTACCCATGAATAGGCCCTGTTCCTAAGCTTCCCTGATGCTGGGGTTTTCTTAAAGCCCAAGGGGCCCTAGTCTGGGTGAGGGGAAAAGGGAGGGGTCCTAGTGCATGGTAGAGTCATAACAGTGTGCCCAGCTTGCTTTTCTGTCTCTTATTGTAGGTGCCTCTCATCATTCCCCTTGTTTTTTTCCCACATGGATCTGAAATGCAGTTGTGTTTCCCTTGGGAAATGATGAGGGCTGGCTGTTTCTGTAGTGGTGGCATGCTGCTGCACCTTGTCCTGGTGGCACCTGAGAGCCTTTCATCAGGTTGGGTCCATCTGGAGAGTTAATGGGAGGTCCTGCTTATCCTTAAACCCAGGGAAGAGACTTTCTGCACTGCACTGGTGATGAAAATGGTGAGGAAGCTGAAATGTCCTGGCTTATCCTCCAGGTCACAAACTGCATGGGGCTCAGACAATAGGGGGCTTCATTTCTGGTTGACTTCAGTGCCCAGAAAAGAGTAGAGAAGTGCTACACTACTGTGACATGGGAGATTTATTTGTCAAAAGTGTTCTGGGCATTTCTCATCAACTCTAAAGTCACATCAACAGATCTAAAGTTATTTGTGGGTTTTTTTTTTTTTTTTTTTTTTTTAAGTGGGGATAAAATAAAAAATCAAAGCAGAAATAATGTCTCCCTGCCAACACTTGCTGTGGTCAGCCCAGGTGCACGATTTTGAATGCACTGATGGCTATGGTATGTGACAACCCCTCATATGCTCAGAATGGCTGCATGCTCTGGGGCAGCACAGCTTCCTCCTGAAGGCCATTAGAAAGGAAAGGGGAAAGGGGGAGTGTTGCAAACACCATTTACATATCTGGGAGATTAGCTCATTCTCTTCTGCAAGTGGGAATCGAGAGGGTCCATGAAAAAAAAAATTAAATTAGTCTTTTCTGGAAGGTAAAGAAAGCACTGCTCACCTCTGGTAATGGGCTTAGAGGAGGAGGAAGCTGGGATGCTAATGTGCTGCAAGTGTGTAAAAATCCTCTCTGGTTTATAAATGCTGTTTCTTTCTTTAAAGCAAAAGCTACAAAATTCCTATATTTCTGAGTATCTAGTCTCCTGACCGAGGTGTGTGACTTCTGCTCATCAATTTCCACTGCCAGCTGAATGATAAATACCCCCTACATTTGGGAACACACACCACCCACCACCAGCTAGACACTTACCTAAGGAAGGAAATTGTTTAGTCTATGGAGTAGCTCCTCTATTTCCCTCTAATTGCAGCAATTCTGTGTTGGACAGATGGCCAGGTCTCTGCATCATGTCAGAGAAGTTCTGCTTATTTGTCTGTGCACCAAACTTTATTACAGCACTTCCAGACACATTTATTTTAAGTTCACTTTGACCACTCTGGTGCTGCATCAGAATAAGACACATCTTCACAGCAGCACCTCCTGCACACCCGCACTGTCTGTAAAAAACCTTCCTGCTGCTCCTCAAGCAGACTTTGCTCGATGTTTTACTCCCATCTAGTGCTTTTTATTAAAACTGCTGGTGTTGTGTTTCTGACATGGGACTAGTCTGAGCTGATCAAACATCACTTTATTTCTAACCTAGGTGTTCATCAAATTTCTTTCCAGCTGGCTATGAAAATTCACAGCTCTTTGATCCTCGCTGGTATAGTGGAGGTACAGGAAGGAGGGAGATCCCTGCAGACTTTTGCTTCTGTAAAAAGTCTTTTGTGTCTTTCAGGTACAAGATACTTCATTCATGATTGTTTTCTTGTCAGAGGAATCTTGACTTTGTTTGAAGCTGGTTTCTTAAATACATTCTTGTTGATATTGATGGGAATGGGAAAGCTGCTATATGAAATATGAGTTGTGTACTTCAGTGGTCTGTATTGGGATCACTGTTGTTTTATATCTTCCTTAATGACATAGACAGAGGGACCAAGTGCACCCTCAACACATTTGCAGATCACACTAAGCTGAGTGCTGCAGTTGTCACTCCTGAAGGATGGGATGGCATCCTAGATAGGCACAAGAAGTGCCCATGGGAATTTCATGTGGTTTAACCAGACCAAGTTCAAGGTGCTGCACCTGGGTCAGTGCAATCCCTGGTATCAGCACAGGCTGGGGGATGAACAGATCAGAGCAGCCCTGCCCAGAAGGACCTGGGGGTGGTGGTGGGTGACAGGCTGTATGACCCAGCAATGTGCAATCAGACTAGAAAGCCAGACATGTCCTGGGCTGCATCCAAAGCACCGTGGCCAGCAGGGGAGGGAGGTGACAGATATCCCACATGCCTGCATCACTGCAGGTAGTGGGAGAGCCCCAGGCTGAATGAGCTGCTGGGCCAGAGGAAGCTGGTCTGTCTGTCTGTCTGTGCATTCAGTGTGAGAGTTATATAAATAAAAAACCCTGAACTCTTCCAGGGAGTAGCTGATGACCAAAGATGGGTCACCCTCTTCAGGTGAGTGTGTCAGGGTTTTCTGTGGGTAGCACCCCATGTGGGAGGGAGGTGAGCATCCAGGGCAATGAGGTGCTGGCATAGTCCCAGTTGTGTGTTATTTGTGTGATGTTAGTTCCTTACTGCAGCTGTGGTTTGTTCTTGATACAATGGTTAGCAGGTTAATAAAAGAACATTAGAAGAGATGACCATGTGGTCAGGAGCCTGGCAATAAAGCCAGACTCCTCAGGTGGAGGGTGCTGTGTTCTGAAGCAAAGCAACTTCATGTGGATTAGTGCTGACTTGGTGGGGATCCTGCACAAATCCCATCTGGGCTGTGTTGCCCAAGTACTGACATCCTTCCAGCCTGCATTCCTCTCTATTCTGCTCCCTCCCACTGCTTGTTTTCTTCCCCAGCAGGGCTTCATGGAGCAGGCTGAACATGGAGTAACCTGGTGTCTCCACATTTCTCTGATGTCTCTACTTGTGGCCACTGATAAATCTGCTGGTCTCCTTGGTGTTGAATTTTCAGTCACTCAAAAAATAAATGGTTCCTTATTGCTGAACTGTACTGAGAGATTTTGCTTTTTCTACTGAGATTCTACAGTCTGTTGCTCACTTTCTGTCCCTTGTGCTGCTTGTATCACCAATTCTTCCAGCTTGGATTGATCCAACCTCTGTTTTTTGCTTAGCTAGCAGCTGTTTTTTGCTGAGTGCTTTGTTCCCCTCTGGCCCCCTCAAAGACCTCTTCTGCTATCAAACACTCAAGCTCACTTCTACCTCTGGGTGCTGCTACAGCACTGACCCTAAATTTTCTCCTCATCTTTCTTTTTCCTCCTCCACATTTCCATTTCATTTGTCTTCCAGCAGGATACACCCTGCTCTGTTTTCATTCCCCTATTCTTCCAATGAATATCTAGACAAAGCTGTTTTGCTCTCCACATAGTATGATGTGGTCTTCTCTCTTTTTTTTTCACCCTTCCTTCCCTCTCTTCATGGTCAGTTAAACCACATCAATGAAACTTCAACTCTAATCCATCTAGGAGCAGAGACCATATTGCTTAAAGCTATAAAGTTCTGTGTTTACTTAGCATAGCAAAGATAAATTTTGCAAGTAGGTGGTGAGACTGCAGAATAAGAGTACTTCCAACAGCAGAAAATGCACAAAGGCAGGAAAAATATTAAGGAATGTTTATGGGCAGGTAAATATCAAATACAATGCTCTGATTAATATTCCAGTGGGATGGACTTTGATAAACTGGTTTTATTTTGCCATTCTGCAGGTTTTATTTTTAACAGATGGGAGAGAAAAACAACATTTGGTCTAGAGCCTCTGTCTGTCTGAGTGAGGTTTTGCTCATTTTGGGGGCTGCAGCTATTCTAAACATGGCAACTTGATTTAATTAGCTGACTGGGATCCTGCTTTGTCAGTGTTTTTTTGTTATTGTTGCTTTGTTGATTTTTTTCTTGTTGATTTTTATTTTTTTGCCTAAATGCGCTTTCACAAAACTGACAGTACCCAGAGCTCCCAGACTTCTCTGGCCAAGTTTCTGCCTGAAATGTGCAAACAGAATAACTGACAAAATAATACACATGTCCATGCTGGAAACCTCTCTCTTCCTTTTTTTGGGAAAATTGAATATCTATTGATTCATCGTTTTTCTACCAGATGGGGAGCACAGCAGTAATTCCTTTGTGGTTTTGAAAGCAGTATCTTTCACAGAGTTTGCTTCGGTTGACACATTATTTTCCCTCTGATTTGAATCTGTCTTTAATGTGTTCTGTTGGGGTATTGACTACAGGAACAGACAAGCTCTGATTACAGCTCTTGCATGGCTGCCAAGGTCCTGCAATGAGCAGGGAGCTGATTTATTCTGTTCCCCTTGAAAGCTCAAGCCTTCCTAAGGATGGAATAAAAAGCCCTAGGTCCATTAAGCAGTGATGCCTAGGAGAGATGCAAAGGCCATCAGGCTAGACAACAATGCTATGTCCTTTGTGCATATTTAAGTGTGGCACCATAAAAGGGCTAGTGGCAAATCCATCTGAAATGTTTGAGGACAGCCTTACTGAAAATGGTCTCTTGTCTTAAATAAGAGTTCCAATTACAGCACAAATCCACCATTGTGGGTCTTCTTTTTTTGGGCATGTTGTGCTGAGCTAAGTTTATGGGGGGAGAAGACAGGGGAATTTGCCTGAGCTTACGAATTTAATATTACACTAAAGATGCAATATCAAGTTGTAGTATCAGCCTCTCCCCAGGTATGTGGAGTAGATACGCACATGGAGCATTGAACCAAAGGAATGATTTTGGGAACTTGTCTGGCCAGCTCTCCCAAGCATTGTGTGACACATGTCCCTGAGTGTCTGTCCTTTCTGTTGGCTGGGTTCAGTCTCATTTTAAATGGACATCAAAGTCCCCAGATAGCAAAGTCCCTGTTGACAGGCTGGGACCAACCAATGAAAAAAAAAATCAGGAAGTTTTCAGCAGTGCCTCAGTGTATGTGATTGTGGCCAGCAGGTGTTTTCAAATCAGCTGCCACAGATGTTTTCACTTTCTTAGTGCTATCAAAGGCAAACAGAGCAGGCAGAAGCAGTTACTGCTCCTAGAAGGAAAATAAGCTTTATGAGATGTGTCACAAATCCATGGGAAAGAAATTTTGGCAGTTTCTGCTGTTCACAGGTCAGTTACGGTATTTGGTTGCTTTTTTCTTTTGTGAAAATTCTGAATTGTTATGTTTGTTTGTTTTTTAGTTTTCTGGTTAATTTATTTAATGTTAAAAGTTGTTTAAAAAGTCAAGAAAAGCAGAATTTTTGTCCAGCAGTTTTCCCCTCTGCATATTCCAGATTCCCTTCTCCTCTGAAGTGTTCCCAGTGTAGAAACCAGGGCAGCAGGTTGCTGGCTGAAGAGCAGGTTTTCTGCAGGGATTGGAGCCATGTGTGTGAGCAGTGAGAGCTACAACAGTGCTGAACCTGGGGAGAAGGTCACAGCAGTCCCACAACCATATATTGCTCATTCAGTAGCTTCAGACACAGCCACCCTGCCTACACTGCAGGTTTTTAATGCACTTGAAAACTATCATTGCATATATTTGCATATATTTACACGTGTATGCGAGCATATGCCTTGTTTTGTGAACATGGGGGCATTTTTTGCCTGGACTCGTATGCTTGATGGCAAAAGCATCTGAAATCCACTGCCAACATCTGGCTGGTACCAGGAACATGAGGTACCCACTGTCAAGTGTGGGAAGTGCCCCCTTAGCTCCAGCACAAAATGCTTTCTGTTCACAGCAGTTTCGTGCAGGCAGAGGGGTCATGAATGTTCCAATTCTTTCCTGCACATCCACACTCTGGGAGACTCTTTTTAAAAACTCAAGGATCTCCTCCTAATGTGCATAAATGAGGATGGGAAGAATGTTTTGGGCTCAAACATGACCTCTTGGGAGTTAGGTCGAAGAAATATAACTGTAACTCAGAAATATAATGTAACTGTAACCCTTTGTGTGCACAGGTAATTAGACTTTAATTAAATATCATGTTCTGTTATTTTTTTTGCAGACAGCTGCCTCAGTAGGTGCCCAACAGAAGAGAAGGACTGTGTAGTGAGAGTACTTTCTGTCTGGAGAACTCTGGCTTTGCTTGCTGGAGAAGGCTGCAAATGCATAATGAATGAGGCAGGATGCTGCAGAAAGACATAAAATGGTCTCAGAGGGGATGCTTGACGCCTTTGTGGAGAACTAGGTTCTACAGCTTGCTCAGCCACAAACTTTGTCTCTCTCCCACAAACAGAAAAATTGACCACAAAGTGCATGATTCTTATCTTCTCTTTGTACAAGTTAAGACATACAGGAATTTTTTGTTTTTTTAAGAAGAGGTAACAGCAGAGGCAGTTGGTGGAACTTTTGTCTGGTTGCTGAGCTATAAGAAGGGTCAGTACATTGCAAAATAGGGGTCTCAGTTTCATTATTCAAAATTTGCAGGTGCTATTGTTAGGCCTATACTTAAATTTCCCATCTCTCATTCCTCTGTTGGTAAACTGAGGAAAGTAATTCTTAGATATCCTAAACAAACTACAAGGAATTAGTATTTGTGGAGTACAAGATGCTGCAGTGGTAATAATTAGAAGGAGAGCACAAATTTTTTTCTGAGGCAGGATTTAGATGATGTAAAGTAAATAAAGATAAGGGATGTGTATTATATAGTAGCAGAGCAGAAATAAATAAAAATATTTAACCACTCACTGAGGAAGACAGGGCCTTTGTATAAAAATATCAGCTACAATCACGTAATTAAAGACTGTATTTTAACTCAGCTGAAGTAAGGAAGCTGCGTGGGTGGTTTTAGCTCTTACATTTCTTAGTCACTGAGTTTCTGCTTTAATAGGTAGCTTTTCAGATGTAGCTGTGTTTGTAATGGCATGGTAATAACTTCCATAACATAAGCTTTGCCTCGCATTAAAAGCACACATCTTACTTTATGCAGCTCAGTAAACAAAATAATCCACTTCTCTTACTGGCACTCATCTCCTTCCTACATCCATCTCTCTGTTTGTCACCCCTGTGCTCTCTGGGACAAAACATCTTGGCCAGAGTCGTGGGTTTCCTGCAGCTTTATCCAGCCCCAGTTTATCCAACTGGCACTTGAGCCTCCTCTCATTGCCTTTGGACCTGCACAGCCCCTTACAGCAAATGTCAGCTGACAGTTTCAAAGCTGATGCTTCACTTGCCAACCCTGCTCCCTCCCCGGCTTTTGGAGCCTGCATGGCATCCAAGGGTTGCACTGGCAATCTTTGCTGAACTTGATGTCTATCAAGTCAGTACTGAGTACTGGCATTGATTATGTTATTATTTTATTTTTGCCTTGCATCGAGTGCTCCTGAATTCTCCCATTTAATCCCACTTGATAGGAGTTTGTGTTTATTTTGTGTCATTTTCTTGGCATGCATTGCCTTTGCCCAGCTGTGGTTTGTTACAACAATACATGATTTCTCTTTCTTTCTCTTGCAGGGAATAAGGGGTGATGAGGAAACAATGCTAACCACTCACCACCACCCCACTATTGTAATTTTCAAGGCCATGGAGTTGTGTGCACCTGCAGAAGGGAGTGGTGCTAACTGCAGGAAACCTGAAGCCAAGATATGTTTTACAGCAAGGCACTTAAAATGCAAGATCGTAAGAAATGTTTGCATTTTAAAATGTTTTATCTTATGTTTAAAGGACAGTGTTTCTGGCAGGGGAAAAATATATAAGGGCATTAAATTGCTTTCTTTGCAGGCAATTAAACAATGAAGCCAGTATGAGGCATTTAAATAATTGTAACAGATGTTTATTGCCTAGTGCAGTTTACTGCATCCTATTATTCCCTTTACATACAGGAGAGAAGAACACATGATGAACTATACCGTAAAAGAAATTCTTTACTGCTTTGTGAGCAATGTGGCTGTTTCTCTGGCTTCTTAATTGAATCACCTTGGGAACCAGTTGGTAATAAATAGTATTTGGAGAGCAGGGAAGTGACTAACTGCCTGAAGGAGCAGCAGCAACTGGTGTGCAAAGGCCTGGGGCTGGTGGTAAATACCTCTGAGTAAACAAACTGCAGTGGGATTGCTCCAAGAGTGATGCTTGCCTCACTCTCAGTAAGGATTTCAGTGCCTCCCAAGGCTGTGTGTTTCTGGAGACTCTCCTTGCCTAAAATCCATTTTGTGTGCTCCATTGAGAGAGCAAAGGTAAGATTCTATCCTTAGATGGACTATTCGTAGGACATCTGTAATCCCATGTTACTACAAGCCTGCTGTGTGACTTTATTTCCTGCACCCCATCCCAATGAGGTAGGGAAACATTTCAATCTGCCCCAGATGTCACATCCAATGTAGGAATGGATGTCCTCAACCAGGCCAAAACTGCACAGAGCCCCACTGCCTGTGATGACCTCTGGAAATAGCCTCTGGGGGATGACTAGGAGATGATGAAGGACAAGTCTTTGTGTGTTATTTCCCCCAAATACTCTCCAAATATTTGTTTTGCAGAGCCAGATATATTTTCTATGCGTTTAATAATGTATTCTTTTGACCAGGCAATTAATCTGTGTATTTATCAGTGATTTTTTTCATCTATTCTTTCCTTGAAGAATGTCCTGCAGACATTTAGTGTTCAGAGCAGTCTGTGTAAGGCTGTAGGATAATAAATGCTAGCTAAACTCAAAAGCTTCCTCAGCTAGTAAAAAAAAAAGGCTCTACCTTCTCAAAACAAAGAGAAAATCTTCAGTGACTGTCTTCCCAATCCCAAAGTCCCAAAGTCCTATAGACATTTTAACACTTGCCTAGTATCCCTTCTGTTGTCTTATCCCTGGCTTTGGCTAAAATTTGAGGGGATTTTCACTGAGTATTTCTTTTCCACTTTCTGCCTCAGTTCAGACAAAGCTGTTTTGTGATTTCAGGTCAAATTTGGCAAAATTTGAGAATTTTCAAGAATCTAAAGACACTTATATTAGAGGGTTTTTTTCAGGAAAACTTTAATGGCTTTAGCATACATAGTATTTGGACACCAAGCTTTGATGCCGTAAATCATGAAAGAAAGAAAACCTTTGCTTTCCCAGTGCTCTTTGCAGGGAGGAAAGTGGTGCAAATGGTTTCTTCCTCACTCCTTTTTCCTTCCTGTTTTCTCTCTCTGCCATGTTTGATTTGCCATTTTTACTCTAACACCCTTTTAGACCTTGCTTGTCTCTCATTCTCTGCAGCTCCATGTTATGCTAAAACTTACAATATATGCTGCCTTTTATGTGTGTTAGATCCTGTGTCTTGTTCTCTTCCTTACCCCTGGAATGAATTTTCTCCAGCCCAGGTCTACACTTTTTTAACTGGCTATCACTGAGTGGTTTACAGCTGTGGGATCTCCTGGCCCAGTCTGTGTCCCTTCTGTCATCACCCTGTGCCAGCACTCCTCTGTAGCCCCTCCACTGTGCATCCTTCTCAAGGCCTCTGTCCTACCTGGTGCATCTTTACCTTGTTCTTTATAGAAAAACTTCTTGTTGCAGTGATCTGTCTAAAATTGCTCTTGTATCATGCCAAGGTAAAAGTAAAGCAAATTATCATCAAGGAAGCTGCTGTTACAGATGAGCTGAGCTTTCTGAGTTGCTCTGGTCTGCTGGTAGCTGCCCTTTCCTGGCACAGTGTTCCACCCCCAGGCAAGCTGCTGTTACACGCCTGACCTTCACAGGGGCTGCAGCAGAGACACGCCTGGCTGGAATGCAGGTAGGGCAAGGAGCAGGGGGGAGGAGAGCCAGCCCCAGCTGCAGGATGTGGATCAGTGCCTCTCCTTCTCTTTTCTTTTATGAAAAGTCCTGTCAGTTTGTCAGAAACCCTTCAGCAGGTTTTGATCTACAGCTTGTCCTGGCAATGTAAGTGGGCAGCAGATGATAGCTGAACTGGGAGTGCTTAAAGTTTCTTTCCTCTCTCTCTCTCTTGATTATTGAAGGAAGCCTTCACTGGAAAAGCTGAATCGCTTCCCAGATGTCTTTGGAAAGACCATATTCTTTTTTTAAAGCTAAAGAAATCCCAGTGTAATATCTCAGCTCTGATTTGGGGTCACTCCTAGGTGAGCCACTGGGCTTCCTGTAGAAGCAGAAACCAGCCCACATGAATAGGGATGACAGAAAAAGGTCTGATAAAAACTGATAGAATACTTTAGAGAGAAATCATCTATTTAAGGATGAGGACAACCTGAAAGTCCTCCATTTGGAGGTTGCCTACACTTGCCTGTGCAGCTCTGAAGGGGATTCTCTTCTTTGGAGAGTCTTGCCCATAGCTTTTTGGATACATCAAGCAAGAGCCTTACCTGCCTCTGTATCTCTAGATCATCCCCACCAACAGCAGGACACCTTGGGGAGGGGTGAGTGGTGTGTGCAGGTCTCAGTTGTGCTGAAATCAGAGCAAATGTTCAGGCAGTGGTGGAACCTGGAGTCTTGTTCAGAGCAATTAGGTGAGCCCTGGTCTCACCTTGTCTGACCAAGCTCAGTGGTGGCACCTGGGGACCAAAGGGTGAAAGAGCCATCTTAAGCCTTAGTTTTTCATCTCCACCTTTCTCATAACTTGCTAAAACCAGCCTTCTGTCATTTCTCTTCTAAGTGAGACTCTTAGCAACAGCCTTTTAGTATGTTAGAAAGCAATAATCAAATCAGTCTGCCTTCTTGCTGAAGCAGAACAAATCCATGGCTGTGTTCCCAGCTGTAAACAAAGGTAAACAGATGTGGGACTGTGGTCATCTCCTTCCCAGCAGGAGGATTATCAGAAAAACTCCATAAATAATGAAAATGTAAATGGGGCATAAAATTCATTTTTAGGTGAAACTGGAAGCCCTTTGTACACTCCCTATCCAGTTTAGGTGGAGAACAGTGCCTGGCTCACCTTATAAAATTAATTTTCTTCTTGTTGAATATTTTAAAATTTTGAATTCTCAAGAATTCCCCTGTCATATTCGATTGTTTGTTTTCCTCTTGTTTTGTTTGCTGGCTACTTAAAATGAAGAGGTTTTCTTACCAACAATTACCTTTTTCCTTTTCCTTTTTTAAAAAATTCATTTTTTTCCCATTTAGAATGTTTCTTACTCTGCCAGAACCCTCAGCTGCACACTATTCCCTTTCCCAGATTGTATCTCAACCTTTTAGGCACCAACTCATGCTTGTATTTGTGTTTCCACAAACAGCATCAGACTAGCAGCCAAGGGGAAAATAGAAAATAATATAAATTTGAGGCCAATACAGCTGCATTCTCACTTCGTGTCTCATCACTGGACATAGAAAATGGTATGTGATATTATTCCCTATGTACATTGTTATAATCATTGTCATTTGCAGATTATTTAAGAGACTGAGCCTGTCTTCATGGAAAAAAAGAACCAATAAAGCAGAACAATCCACCCTCCTGCTGTACCTCCAATCCCAACACAAAATCTGTTGTGGTGGATACTGAAACAATGACTGCCTTGAAATCAAGGAGGGGTTGTGCTGTGGCTGAAGTGCTGCTGGCTGCCAAAAGCCTCTCTGGAGATTGTCCCAGAGCCTCTCTAAACTGTGGGTCCCCTCTGGAGTTAGGGGGTCTGGAGGCTAGCTGGGTTTCCCTCACCTGCACAAATACACCTCCTCTTGTTTGGGATGGGGAGGTGTCTGAGCTCCTGCTCCTGAGCTTCAGATGGAAATCTTGTCAAACTGGGGATGCTTCTGCCACATGTCAACATAGCAGTAGATTTATTTATTTTTTTAGCAGAAAATGGTATCAGGGAACTGCTGATGTCTGAAGGCTGATCCCAGAAGATCTCAGGCTAGCCCTCAGGAGGAACCTCTGCTGGAAGCCAAGCACTGGGCAAGCAGGTAATGTGCTTTAAAAACAAGCCTTTGAAATGCATTTAGGCTGCACTCAGTATTGCCATAGCATGAGGTCCTAGCTTTTTGAGAAAGGAGGAAGTAAAACTGAACAGAAAAGCTTGGTAAAGGCACCTAGACCTGAGGCTGCTGTTGTGAACTCACTGAAATTTGTTGGGAAGTGTTGAAATATCAGCCAAAACACCACCCCATCATATGGCTCCTTTAAAAAATAAATCTTAGAGTGAGTTTCCTCTTTCCCTGGAGCAACACCACTGCCCCAAAAGCATTCCCCACATCTCCTGCAGCTAGAACCCATCATAATCCTCGTAGATGAGAAGTATTACTGCCACATTTCTGTGCAGCATTATGGATTATAACAATCCTGTCCCTTAGGAAATTTATTTTCTTTCAAAATGGACAGAAAAGTAGAAAATCGAGAGTGTTTCTGCAGAATGCAAATTAAAGAAAAAGCAGTTTGGAAATATCCATGAGTTTTGACAATATCAAGTTGTTCAGTTTTTGTTCCTTTTTTTGGTCACGTCCAAATACTAAATGACATAATGTTTTATAAAATGGGTATGCACAATTTTAAAATGTGACAGCAGGCAGAATGTAGCCCAATAATCTCATTAATACAAATTATATATTTAAATATTGCTGACACAAACTGTGGCACTTGAAGCTGCACTGCAGCCCCTATCCAAGTTTCCTCTTTTCAAACTTATTTGAAGATAACGTTCCTGTGAAAATATCTGCATTTAAAAAAAAAAAAAAAAAAAGGGCTAGTTCTTGAGAAATCTTTACAAAAACTGGTGAGGATGCTGCCTCTGTAGGAGACATTGCCTCTCATGAGTAGGGACACTTTTTCTTTGGAATGGGGAGAAAATAAAAACCAGTTTGATCCAGACCAAAATGACAAAGTTTTATTTTAGTCCTAATGAACTGACAACCATTGATTGCTGCTTGGAACAAAATAAGTGCTCTTTCAAATAATTTAATTTTATTTCTATTCTGAGCATCCCTTGGCAAAAACAAGACAAATGCAGCAAATACTGGGTTTAGGCACATCTTGCAGGTTGTTGTGTGTCATGATTGCCTCTTCACCCACATAACTGAATGTGAAATCACCTTTTCTGCTGCCTAGAGCACTTGGAGAGACCCTCCTGAGTTTAACCTCATCTTTCATGGGAGAACATTCACAGCCTCAGGTCCCTGGAGACTCCCCTAGCCAACACCATGAATCAGAGAATATCCTGGGATGGAGAAATGCCATGTCTCCAGCTGATGGTTTCCAGTATCTGTAGAGCAGTTTAATGTTTATTGGAACAAAGTCTGGAACATAAGGGCCTCTCCTTTGAGCCGAGTGCCTTCACCAGATGACAACTGATCTGGCTCATTGAATGTTTTAGTTTTGTGGAAATTATATCAATTCCAGCAGGAGGAGACAAGTAAATTTACCCCTTAGTGCCCAGAGCTGTGCTGGTAATGTTGCTCTCTTGAAAAGCTCTGGTCCAGGTCCCTTCCTCTATTCTGGCAGACATGAAGCCAGGTTTGGGGTAATGCAGGTGTTCAATTTCACTTTTTTGGATTCATAGGGGCAGTATGGAAGGGATGAAAAGGACTTCCTGATGTTTTTAAGGGAGAAGCAGGAGATTTAAAATATTGCAAGGCTAGCAATTATTTGGTCTACGTGCAGTAACAGGGGTTTCTCCTTCCCTTGGATGCACAGACACAGTGGAACTCCCACCATGGTGCACCATTCCTAGACAGTTTCCTTCTACATTTCTGCCTCGGCTAATGCCTGGATAAGCCAAACTCTGCAGTCTCTTTAAGTGACATGATGAAGAGGATGATAAAGTAAGGTTTGGTGCCAGAAAGAAAAACAGGTAAGTGCTGATTTAATGTCCCAGCCCCTCTCATTTTGAGTCACAGGAAGAGAAAGTGGAGAGGAGAATTGCATTCTAGGGATGAAGAGTTGTGGTGCTGGTGCTGGAGGGGAGTTGCTGACTGAATTGAGACTGATGGCTAATGACTGGCATAAGGGGCTGAATAGATCACACTGGTGTTCAGTACACACTGATAAAATTCCGGGGAGGTGACCTGCATTGTCCTGTGCCATTTCTTTAGTTTGTGTCTTAGAAAATCTGGAGGGAGAGGGACAAATTATTTGTTTGTATTAATAAAAGCTTGTTATAGTACTGTGGATTTACACACTGCTTTGCAAACCCAGCTGTGTTCCTTACCCTCTAAGTCTTTCATAGAAAATCCATTGAATAAACTCAATTAATTATTTGGAGTGGAACAGCGGTGAGATGGGAACCATCTAACCCTGTCCTTAGAAGTGATTTTACAGCTACATGAGGTGAATTTGAAGCATTATGCTTATTTGCTTGCGTGCCTAAAAAGCTGAGTTTTTTATTTGCTTTCTTACCTTTGTCGTGAATTTTTTTGTGCCAGAAACTGCACTGTTGTCAGGAACTGACCCCTGTCCTGTCTGACCAGTAGGTCAAGTAATTAACTTTCTCCCTGTACATAAAAATGCCTTTTCTTGTCTGCATGCTTCTTGTTAGTATCTCATCTGAGAGAAACATCAGCTGCTTGCTCAGTTTCCCAGTTGGACTCAGACCTCCTTCTTTTTCTCAGATTAGGAGGAACAATCCCAACACCTCTGCGTGCCCAACCCCTGGAGGTTGCCTGCCTGTGGGTTTGAAGGTGGTGGAGAGAAGACCAGGGATGTGAAGTGGGCCTCACCTTTTCCCTATGGCAGCCCTGGATGTATCCCTTGGGATGCAAAGGCTGCTGGATGGGAAGTTTGGCAGCAGGAGCTTGTGCAGTCTCCAGCTCTCAGTCTCTGCCCTCCCACCTGCTGTTCTGCTGTGTGGCCTTGCCTTCCAGCTATAAAAAAAGGGCTGATCATCCTCTCTCCTCCCTGCTTGCCAGCAGTGCTGGAGTGCAAGATTTGGCTAAGCACCATGACAAACCTTTGCTGGGGCCAAGCAAGGAGGAGAGGACCTAGCAGATGTACTCTACAGGATTCTATTTTGCCCTTCTCAAGAACACAGAAAAACAACCACCAGACACCGAACTTTAAGCAGTGATTTTTTAAAGCCTTTGTAAGGCTGTTGCCCTAGGCCACCTCCTGCTTGGATGGTGCCAAGGAAGGGTGTCCCTGCACTGTGCTGAGACCATGGCTGTATACTAAGGTCCTCAGCAGCATTAAGTAGTGAGACCCCCAGATCTGACTTCAGAGCAGTCATGCTGTAACAAACCTGGACCTGGCTTCCCTGCTTACAGAGGCCTTTCCTCTGCCTTAAATAGAGACAAAGGGATTTGTGTCCACTTATGGGAAAGGCATATTAGCTTGGGCTCACCTTTGTAACAAGCTGCTCCCAAAACTGGGTCACGTTCTGATCCAGCAGCTAACTTTGTATTTGGAGCCCACCTGTAGCATTAATGGAAGTGTTTCATTTAAAACAGCATGGAACTGGCTAGCAATGCTTGTGAGAAGCATCTCATGCTGTTAGCAGGCACTGGTCCTGCTGGGAAGGGATTCATTCTGCTGGCTCTGGGAGGCAGGGAGCAGAGAGGTGACTGCTTTTCTGGAGGAGGGAATTAACAGGGGAGGGGAGTTGGCAGACAGACAGACAAAAGTCTTGTGTGTGAACTCAGACCCTCTTGGGTTAGCAGTGTGGTTGCAGGGATGGGAGGATTGGGGTACACATTGGCTGGGGCTGGGCACAAGCAGGAATTTAGAGCCACCACCACCCACAGCCAGCATTTGAGCTCTGTGCCCAGACCTGATGCTCCAAAGACACCTTGAGCCCAGTGTGTGCCCAGTTAGCAGAAATGGTAGTCCAGGTGTGGGTGAGCTGTGTGGGATCCCTGGCTGGACTTGTGCCTGCCCATCTGATGCAGTGTGTTACCAGGCTTGCTGGTCCTGATGCAGGTGTGAGCTGAGATGTGGTGCTATGAGCAGCAGCTAATGTTACATTCTTGTCTTCTCCTCCTGGTGTGGTGGCCCTTGAGTTGAACCAAAACTTCTGTAAATATATTGACTTTTTTTTTAGATTTGGTTACTCTAAAAGATTTTATATCATAGTGATTTATATAAATTGGGAGGTATATCTTCCTGTTGTTCTTTCTTTTCTGCCTTTAGGCCTTTTAGAGCTACATTACAGCCAAAAAAAAAAAAAAAAACAAAAAAAAAAACAAACAAAAAAGAAAAGGAGAGACAGACATTAATTTACAGGAAAAAGAGGTCACCAGACACCTGACCATACATCTATCTGTTGCTTTTTCTGTGTCCAGGGAATCTCTGCAACAAACAAAATGGCCAAAGCAAATTCGCCCTTAATTGCTGCTTGTAAAACCAGGAACCAACTCCAGAACTGTGCAGCAAGAGATCCAAAATGCACTTTCTGGAAGTGGGCTCTCTCTCTTCACTGTGCTATTCAGTGAATTTTCACTCTTTGTTTCAGCATGCATGAGCTCCAAGCCCTGCAGAGGTCAGTCCAAATGCTGCCCTGTGTGCAAGGGGGGCTGATGGAGCAAACAGTGCCTGAGTGCTGGGGGTGAAATTTGCTGGGACAGTTGGGTCTGTCACATGCCCTGTTTGTAACCTCTTTGAGTTCAAACCCTTGAATGTGTGAAAGCAAAGAGAGACTGTGCTTCCAAAATTACTGAAGAGGCTCCCCATAGTCAAAAGCTGGACTTTCTGTCTCTCTCATTAGCAAAGAGGTTACCCTTGCTATGCAGTCAAAAATTGATCCAGAGGGAAGCATTTACCCCCATTTGACTGTTCAGTATTTGGTCCCTAGATGATCTGATTGATATACAGTGTGCTGTATATTTTATTAGGTGAAAAAGTACCCGCTGAGGCATAGTATCATTTCCAAGGGTGACCTTGTGACAGCGCGTGGCAGCAGCGCACATAAAAATGATAAAAGCCTGGCCAAAATCCCTGGCTGCATAGGTTGAAAAGGTGGCTCAGAAACTGTTGATAGATGGGTTAGATTAACTGATATGCCTTGGCTCAGAGGTTCAGTCTTTTTTTTAAACAAAAAAGGCAAATCAGGGAGAGAAATGAATGCAGATGAGCACATAGAAAATCAAGGGAAAGGCAAATGTAGCAGAGAGAGAAGGAAGAGTGGAGAAAGGTTTGGGTTTTTTTAAATGAAGCATTCTTCATGAGGAAATGTGGCCAGACTGAGGTGGCATGTTGCTTTATACTGCAGAGGGAAACTGGAGTGTAGACCATACTAAATTGCACATGAGTTTCTTTGTCACTATTAAGTTCTCTCTCTCTATTTCACTTGGTTATTTGTGGTGTGTGTTTGCAGAGAGTTTTCAGGCAGTGTAGATAAATTATCACATTGATTTTTCTTCCTCACCTTTTTTTTTTGGTGGGGGTGGCTGGAGGGGACAGTGAGAAAGGTTTCTGTGTATTATATAGAAAGCAGAGTGGCTGTTAACAACCTGCTGGGTTTAGTATCCACTGTGCAGGAGAGGCACTTGAACCAGAACTTGGAAACCAAGTATCTTGAACTGCAAGGCAGCTGAAGGTCTGCATCTGAATTTGCCATTCAGGACCATTTCTACTACCCAATACAGGAATAAAAAATTGAACACTAGCTTCCCAGGACTGTATATATCACAGCCCAAGACAAGGAATATCATAACTTGACGTATTCAATGATTGATGTGATCATGGTCAATGTAACAGAACTGATTGTTTTTGCAGCTATCATTGCAGTGGGAGTATAGAAGTTACATTTTTTGTTCAGCACCGCTTCGGTTTTCATGCCCTGCTCTGCCAAGAAAGAGATATTAAAGGCGAAGAGTGGAGAAAAGGGTTTTAAGCAGTCAAGGGAAGAGAGAAGAGATTAATATTTCTGCCCAGAAGCTGGAGATGAAAAGGGAGAGTTGTGCCCATGACAAACATTACCTTGAGTCACTCACCATTGACAAATGGTTTTGTGGACCAGAAAGTGTCATTTCTCTCTGGGGAAGCATGGCTTAGATGGGAGAATGGTGACAAAGAGTTTAAGTGGATTTGCTTTAGTTAACTTTCAAGGCAGTGGGACTTATTAGCAGGTCAGGAAACACAGAAGCTTAACCTTCCATTCTGCAGACTGTAGGATGTCCCTTAGAAGGTGCAGGAAATAGCGGAAAAGAAGTGACCCTCACTGGAAATGTTTATTTATTGTCAGCATTTGGCAAACTTCCGCATGTAATAATTCTCTCTGAGTTTGTTGCTGGCAATGATGTGACTTCTATGCAATCTTTATTGCCTTATCATTCCCTAGTGCACTCTGAGAAACAAAAGTGCTATCCTAGCCAAAGTGCTCATCCAAAAGTAGTCTCAGTGCATTGTCACACTGGAGCTGTGCCATGTTGGTTCAACGTGGGCTTGGTGGCTTCAGCTTGTGTTGCACTCCTGCACCTACTTGTGTTTTCACTTCTCTGCTCTGGGGTGTTGGATATCCATATCCATCACCTTTATAACTTGGGGTTGTGCATGCCCCTGTTTAGGGTCAATCTGTATGGTGTCCTCTTCCTCTGCCACCATGAAGCAGGTGTGCTGAGACCACTCTGGGATAAGCCATCCTTACCCGATTTTGTGCGCAGTGAAGCAATGATGAAAAAAGGGGTAGAAGTGTGAAAGGCAGAAGGGGAACAGCAGCAAGCAGAGGGCTTGCTGCTGGGGAAGTTCATGCCTCTGCCCCTGCCAGCCAGGAGATTGTCCCAGCACCCTGGGCAAAGTGGCACATGTGGGACCTATAGCTAAGGCCAGCTCTGTTCCTGAGCTCAGGAGTGCTGCTGGCTCCAAGGCAGTTGTACTGGAGAGTGAAGTTGGGATTTCAGGGGGCTGGGAAGAGAAATGTCTGGGGGTGGCATGGCAGCAAGCATGGCTGCCAGGTTAGCTAGAGTAATGACATGATCCTATGAATATTTACTTTCAACTATTTATAGGGCCATGTGTTAGATGTTCTTTATGGTTATTTTAGTGAATTAATGCTTAGGGGATATTCTCCATGAAAAATATTTCCCATGAGTGAGTCAAATCAAATAAATAAATTTGCTGCTTGCCATAAAATAACAAAGGTACACTTAATTTTCCTGCTAGGATGACATCATTTCTGTGGAGATGCTAGCAAAATATTCCTAGTGTATCCATTGCTTTGAAATGAAAATAAGTAGAATATAAGGTATTTTGAATGCAATGAAAAAACTACAGTGAAGACTGAAAAGACACATGTACCTTCTGACTTTGAATTTTATTTCGGTTTTGGAATTTTCTGGATTATATACAGCTATCTCAATCAAAACTGTTGCAGAGTAATTAACATTTCTATGTACATGTGCCAAGGAAGTTGAGGACAATAAGAATTCAGATAGTGAAATGAAAGCCATCCCTTAAGAAAACATAGGTTCATTACTTGGTACAATTGGCACTACTGCAGAAAAAAATGAACTGCTAAATGAATATTCATTATGGATAAGGGAAGGTGCTTTGTCATACATTTAGGAGTCGCAGAGAGAATGAAATTCTGTTTTGAAAGAGCTAATGAAAATGGTAGAGAGCCATTGCTAACAATGAGCATCTTAAAATTTACATGACCAAATAAGTTTCACCCAGGAGTTCAGAAAATATTTACACAAGAAAATCACACATTGTTTGTGAGCAAACTGTGAAGAGCACATCAGAGAAGGGTATGTTCAGACGTGAACTTGATTGCACAAGATTGTACCAATTTTTTAAAAAGAATCTTTGAAACCACAGGTGAATAAAATTTGATTTGCCTAGAAATAAATATGGTCTAAAAAGAAAAAGAATCAGGGGAGAAGAGAAACAAGAAGACAACTGATACCTTTCAATTGTTTTAGTGGAAAATATGCCCCATGGAACTTAACTTTTTGATGTGATTATAATTTCATTGATGATGCCCACATGATGTTCTTCTCATCATATGTTGGGCATGAGACTCAGTGTCACAGAAAATTCTGATTGAAGGTTAGTAGTGGATAAACTAAAAGTAGCACATTTTAAATGGATTAAGCCATCTCACCAATAAATCTCAAGTAGTAAGTCCCAAGGTTTCCCAGGGGTCACTTCTTGGCTCAGCTCCTTTTATATTCCCACAGTTTTTCATAAGAATATATAAAGCCATTGTTAATAAAGTTTGTAGATGACATAAAGGTGAAAAATAAAGACAGTCTAGTTCTACAGACTGAACTGAATTACTTGAGAAGGCAGGACTTTGCTGAGTAAATCCTTTTCAATGCCTCCAGATTCAAGGTCATGCATCCAGACTGGAGAATTTAGATCATGCCTGCAAGAGTAGAGGCTGCTTCCTGATAGATAGCAATTGTGAAGAAGACACATGGTAGATAACCCACCAGCCCCTGCTGGCATCCTCCTGCTGAAAGCTGCTTTGACTGAGAATATTAAGAAACCTATTCCCTATTTGTAAAGTCATGTGCAGGATCAGCAAGACAGTGTTGGTGGAAATTTGCAAACAATTCCTGGAAAATTCTGGTGAAGCAGGAGTGATTTATAAAAAAACTTAAAACTTGAATTATACTCAGTTATTGTTTTTCTTTTGTTAGTTCATTTTTTGCCCTGTTTATTTAATGTACCTGTTGGGCAGAGGAGAGGAGGAAATTAATCTTGGGTTTAACGTTGTTAGCTTCTTTGTTGTTCAGCAATGGATAAATACAATTCCTATATCTAATTCTAAGTCTCCATGACTGTACACACAATTATTCTTTTTATCTCCAGCCTCTCTCTGTAATACCTACTTTGCCTCTCTTCTAACACTGGGTCCAGAGTTGCTATCTGCTATGGAGTCGAAACTCTCCCAAACAACCAACAGGAGTTTTGGTGCCTGTCATAACATGCTGAGGAGGTTTGCTTCACAAAGTCTACTGGATCATAAGAACTAGAGACAGGACAAAAAAAGAAAGGATGCAACATCCAGCTGAGTTGCAGAGATCTCCATGGGTGTAGCTGACTTCTGAATGTTGTGACAGTGCAGTGGAAACTACACAGTTATTGTCACTTTAGTGCTTTTGTTATATATATGGCCTGAACTCAGAGCAGCCTAGGAATAAGAAAGAAAAATCAGAGCTGCAGCTCGACCTGAGTACCCTTACAAGCCACTGGTGATTTGTGATGCTGTCTTGATGAGGAGAGGTCTGGTACAGCAGCAATGCACCCAGGATAGCACCAGCAGAGCTGGTGGTGGTAGGTCCCAGAGGAGTTTGGTCTGTATGCTCAGGTGCAGAGCAAGAGAAAGGAGGGCTGCTGTGGTCATTTAAGGGCATGGGGGAAGCTGCACAAACTGGACAGGGTCTATATGTCCCTAAGAAAGAAAATGAATAAAAATGGTTTTCATTAAGAGTAACGAAGAATAAAAATGATATAATGAAGAATAGCAGAGATATAAGACAGGACAGCACTTCTATTTTCCCTGTTTTGTGAAGTGAGAATGATAAGACTCAGGAGGTAGAACTCAGTACTGAAAAAATTAAATAATGACTTTCTCTGCCTGGTTATAAGTCAATTATAGAGCAGCTTGCCATGGTATAAATACTAAAATACTTTATTAAGCCTTTAAGTTGAATTATTGTGCTAATTACTGTAATTTGTGCCACATTCTCTTGATATGCTTATGTCTGCCTATCAAGAACACCCAGACCAATCGTAATGACCATTGTTAAAAACACAGAGGGATGGACAGATCTCTTAAGCCTCCTGCTTCAGAGTTTTAACTAGTCTTCAGCTACCAGAGATGGTGTGTGACAGAATATGGCTCACAGGAAAACTGTGGTGCAATAATGTGCAGGCCATGGCTGGAGTCAAGGTACGGAATCATTTCATCTTGGTTGTGGTTTAGTGACTTCAGTTCTTAGTTTTGAACTTGCCTTGGTGATTTCTGATTCCTCATGTGGTGTAAAGTGGCACAGGGCTTTTGGTTTCAGCAGTATGTAGCTGATTGACACCATGCTTTGCCTAGACACATAGATGCACCAATACAGTAATTATTATCCCTGCTGCTTCGGTCAAACATAAAATCCTCTTTCCTGATACCCTGAGAGAGTTTGCACTTACAGGGAGTCTCTTATTCTTTTTCCATCTGAAAAGAAAATCTTCCATCTGGGGTCTAGGAAAAAGATGTTTCTTTCTAGTTGGATTTCTCTTTTTCAACTGAAATTAAGCAGGCATCCTGTGAGCAAGCAGGCAGAGAATTTTGGTCCTGCTGCGCAAGTCCTACTCTTCAGGTGCTCACTGGCAATTTGCAAGCATTTCTGAATATCTTCTGGCATGTGAGCTCTCTCTTCTCTGGATGATTTTTTTTTAAATCCTTGTATTGTGCAAATGCTCTTGCAGGTGGCAGGCATGCTGCAGATAAACCTTTTGATCCTTCAGAATCACTAACCTCTTGTAATCATGTTTTCCAGCTTTGTAAATGTTACCCCCAACACATACAGCATCTTGTTACTCTCAGATCTCTGCCCTTACTCCTTAATTTCAAACAGCATCATCATCCTTGTCTCTCAATGTGCCACATCACATTTCCCCAAGAAAAAGAGAATCTTCTTGAAATGATCACTAGATGGCTACACTACCGCACAGGATTTCACAGCTCTGCTTTTCCAAACCTTTAGACCATTTCTCTCAGCCTTCTAGTTCACAATATCTTGGGTCTGAATTGCATTTCAGCCACAAAATGCAATTTCCATATCTTCAATTTTCTTCTCAGCAGGTTGCAATATAACTCCACACCGTTCAAATTTATTGTACAAAGAAGTCGCTGGGGCTTAAATGGCATCTAACCTCTGAAGCATCTGGTATTGTCCAGGATTGGAAACAGGATCCTGGACTGCATGCCCCTTTAGTTTGATCCAATAGAGCAACTCCTGTCTTTTTGGAGCCTGTGCAGAAAGCCTTTGGAGTCAATTTGGCGCAACCTAGTGTGTCTATTGACCTGGTTATGGCTGAGCAGCTCCAAAAGCCCAGAGATTTGGGATGAGCATCAGTCCATGACTCAAACATTCACCAGTCACCACTACAGTTTCAGGGGATTGAAGGGAGTTTCAGGAGGGAAAAAATTGTGCTTATTTTCCTGTCATAAGCAAGAGCAGACTTTAGGAATAAGAAGTGGCAAATACTAGAGAAGTGTTTGCCTTCTCACTGCCTTTTTTCTGTCTTTGATTTAAATCAAAGACTAATGCAAATGTTAAACTTTCCCACAGAAACAATTTCTTGCAATAGTTGCCAAGGGGGACCTAAAAAAGACAGAGTAGCGTTAATTTTTGTCATATATATTTGTGTTCAGATTGATGCAGAATAGGAGCCCGTTCCTCCTCTGCAACAAGTCCCTTTTTTTGTTTGTGCCTTTACACAAATCCTCCCACGTTCTTGTGAGTGGCTACACTAATGGCATTTATGTAATATTGCTGGGTGTTTACAGCTGCGTGGTCGGAACGTGCGTCTGGATATAAATAATGCGATCAGCGTCTCCTGCGAGCTAGAGAAACGTTATCTGTGTTTTACAGATGGGGGAATTGAGGTAAATGGGGGGAAGTGAAATGAAGTGAGTAACTGCTCTCGCCTGCAAGCTGTGGCACCCTGCTACGCTCATGAGGGATGCAGGATGCTGACAGACAGACAGACAGCCCTGGGATGGCAGCAGGTGCTCGATGGTGCCAGCTGCTGTGCTGTCATTGGGCAGGAAAACAGGGCTGGGAGCATTTTGCAGAGAGGAGTCTGGTGAAAAGACCTGTTTTGAGAGAGCTGAAACAGCTGTCTGAGGAATAAGGTGCGTGGTGTGCAGTGGCACCACCCCAAGGGGCCAGAAGGGTCTAGAAGCAACTGGAATTTTTCAAGTTGGTTTTGTGCTGGCTGCTCTGGAAACACGACATGAAACCCAGGGTCATAGATACATTTATCTTAGCGTATTTTCAGTGGGAGTCCACGAAGGAGGAGAAGCATCAGAAGAGAACTAGCAGAGCTCAGGCTGGGTCTCCCCTGCCACATGGCTGTTTGTCCTCCCTGCCAGGCTGCTCTGGCTGGGTACCATGGAGGTGATTGCTGCTCACCAGTAGCCCTGGAGGCAGCTTAAAAGGAACAAAAAAAACCTGGATGGTTTGCCTGTGAGTTCTCTATAGAAGATAAAGCTCCCCATTTGGCAAAAATTCAGCCTGTTGTAAAAGGTAAATTGAAAATGCAAAACCCCTTCATAAGTGCAGATGAGCTCTAAACTGTTTATTCAAAAAAGAGCATCTCAGCTGTTTTCTCTGAGCAGGCTGGAGACAGGGATGCCATTCCTTAGGCGCTAGAAGGTATCTCAGCCATTTCAGAGGTGAAGATGAACTTCAAGTTGGCATGGGCTGATTTGATCCCAAATTTTCAGGAAAACACTAAAAACCACTATGGTTGATATAATTATCAGATATACAGATGTGTGCATGAGATTTCCTGGGAAACACTGTGAGTTTGTAGATGAAAGTCAGTATTAATTTCTGATAGTAATCATTAGTGACTACAGTCTGTTTTTAGGGACCTGCTTTGCAGTCTGTGGTATTGAAATTTAGAGGCAAAGGAAGGTATTGATGGGAACCAGTATCTCCAATATAGACATCCCAGCAAAATTCAAGATACCCCGATCAACCCTGAAACAATCAGTTTATTTTATCAGCACAAAGCTATGAATCAGGAGTGGCTAATGAGACACCACTTAATAACAGGACTATGGCAGAACTGTATGGACTGCTTGAGATAGCAGCATGTAATTTTGGAAATGGAGCTGGAACTCGTTTGAAAGGAAAGGATATAAAGGCAAAAATCCTTTCTGAATCCTCTACTTAGCTGTTGTAAAAATACTGATGTGTTGGCAGCAAGGATGGCTGCTTGGCTTTCACTTTTTCTATAATTTCTGCTCTGACCCCATATCAGCTGTCAGGATGCCAGTGACTAGGTTACATTAAAACCCTACACACCATTTTGCAAGTAACAAGAATCCCCAGTGACTTGAGGGACACTGTGTGGGTCTTCTAAGAACTGATGGCTACGAAGGCTCCCCCTTCTTGCCCCAAGGAGATAGCAAAGTTCTGACATTGCTAAGGCAGCTTATGCAGCACTGTTCTCTGCTCCACAGCTTTTCTTAAGGATTTCTTTTCCACAAGAAGACAAATAGTTTTGGCTTTCCTTTATGCAAGAGCAGAGGAGAAAATGATCTGGGCTAGGAACATGGCCCAAGGCTCTAATAACCACTTGTTGCCTTTGGGGCTGCTCTACACTGAGATTTTTCCCAGCAATTCTGCCCTTTCACAATTCACAGGATACGCCTCAGCTCACAAACCATTTTGCTGAGAGGTTAAAGCCAGCTCTGGACTGCAAAAGTTGTGGGCAATCATCTGTGCAGAAACGTGCTTGTCCCCGAGGCCCCAAAACTGACCTTCCCTCCTGGAGCAAACAGCTCCAAGGAGGAGGATGCACACCCGTGCCCCTGCAGTGGGACAAGCCCTGTCCCAGCACAGGGGCTGGGCAGCACTCCAATTATCTCAGGGAACAAAAATTCAGTTTTTAGTCTCTATTCCACCCCAGAGCCGCCTGTGGGTTTCTTACAGCAGCAACTTGGCCTCAAAAACTGCCAGTGCGTAACACAGCGTCTCATGTACTGCACAGCAGACAATTACTGTGGGAAGGCTGCTTTGGACAAGCAGAGCTGCTTACACAAATGTTACCACAGCAGTCAGCCCTCTAGCCACAAACAGCTCCTTCCTTGTCCTGTGTTAGACTTTTCCGTCCAAATCTCAGGCGCTTGTTAAACTGCGGTTTAACTTTATTCAGCCTCCATTCTGAGATTAACAAGAAAGTTAATGACAAGATTAAATAATATTCCTTTAGTTTTTCACTCCCCAAACTAGAGATAAAAGAGGCACTGAATGTGCACAAACATATGATGCAGCCTTTCCCATGATTGTGCTTAAACCCCACTTGAAAGAGAGACTTTTGGAGCCATAAAATACTTTTATCTGTAGGATTGAAATTGAGTTAGCAATTTCCTCAAAGAACAGAAGAAAACTGACTGCTCTGGGTCATGCAGTGTGCTTGCATGCCTTTGAAGTAGTCTTTTTAAAATTAATGTCCCAAAGCACAGTTAAACTTGCTGCTACTTTTATTTCCCTTTTCTGACACTAAGAGGTCATTGGAGCCACTAAGGTTATTTTTCATCTCGTTGGATAACCAGAGGATGGTGATGGGGAGCTGGGAAGTGCACAGGTCCCCACCAGCACCAAGAATGAGTTTCAGAGGAACCATCTCATGCGCTCATTCAGGCTTTGCTTATGTGTGAGCTGTTCCTGATTCTGGCCACAGTCACTGTCACTGTCACTGCCACAGATTTATGTTGTTGTGCTTTCTCTGCTCATTACAATTTTCCGAGAGGAAAAGGCATTCATCAGCTCTGACATCAGAGAAAATCTTATGAGGGCTCTTACCCAAGTCCGTTGGGCAATGAGAACCCCAAGAAAAGTGTTGCAACTCACTCTGCCAGCATGGGCCATGGTTATGTGTAGAGGAACATGAGGCTTGAAGTAATTACAAGCAGGAAATAATTAGCTTGCTCCAGCTTCCACGAGGCAATGTGGTCTAATGATTTAACTCCAAACTGGTGGGCAGGACTGCTAGATCAGAGCTTGATCCTGCTAATAGCTGTGGGCAAGTGATTTAAATATCTATTTTGATCTCTTTGAGAAGGGCATGTAGCAGCTATGATTTCTGGAGTGAATGGCTCTGGTCTCCCTTCCTTTATTGGAGGGGTGTGCTAGTGAAAGACAGCAGAAGATGAGCCTTTGAATATTGCAGACAGCTCCTGAGGGAACCTAGAAGTGAAAAATACTAAAAATCAAATGCATTCAGCAATACTTGGAGATAATGGTTTTTAGCAGAGATACATCATTTTGACCCAGGTAACTTCTTTTTTATGTTCACCTGTTGTTTGTCCTCTAATCTTTGTATTCCAAACCCTCTGTGTCAAAGTCAGCTCATGATACGCCCATGTGCAGTACCTGCTGCTGTGTACTGAGCTTGTATTGTGCTATCATGTGGTTAATAATTGGTTTTCTTGTCCATGCTCTGTCAGATGACTCTGGGCTGCTGGGTTTTATTTGTGCTGCCACTACTCTGATGTGGCATTCCTTTGCTTTTTCTCATTTTCACCTGCACCGCAGTCCAAGTAAGCTGTTAAGTGTAGCTGAGGTAGGGCAGGGGTTATCATTGTCTTCCTCTCAATACACAGATGCATTCTGACACCTCCTAATTCTCAAGGCCAGGATGTCAATAAAAATTGGAAACACAGTGGCATCATCATATTTCACCTTAAATATAATCCTAATACAGAGTCTGTGGCCTTGGGCACATGGTAGAGGAGTTTTTATGACTGTGTTCAGTGGCTTTATAATGGTATATGATGATTGTGCTGTCAATACTTAGCTATAACCTCTGCCTGCTGTACGGATTGTTCTGCCCTTAACTGCTGCTCCCCAGCCCTGAGCCCTAAATTTTAAATCTGTGTGAGAAATAATGTGCGTTTGCAAAATTAAGTCTTGTATCCCTCTCATTATTAATCATCCCTTCCCTGGCAGCTCCTGATTGTGGCTTCATGTTGCATTAGCATAAATGCAGTGCTTGAGATCCACCCCCACCTTGTACCTTTCTTTCTCTGATTCCTTTTCTGACTTGTAGGCTAAGAGGGGCCATTCAGTCAGAAGGTGTCAGGTGTGAAGTGAAGGAGTTTAACAGGGAAAAAAAATAACAGAAATGACTCCATGAACAATGCGTTTATTAGACTGTTTCATGTTAAGAGGGAATAAAGTAGTTTTCAGAGAATGGAGAAGAAAAATTACAGAGTTGTGTGACTAGAGGTGAATTCAGATCAAGGTTAGGTAACCTCACAGTGTTTCCTGGGTGTTTCAGTTTTTTCATTCCCTGACTCGGGACCACACTTGAAGAAAAGTCAATGGATAAGAGAGGAATATGACTAAACCTAAATCCTGGGTTTAATTTACTGAAGCCCTGGGGAGTTCAGATCTTGCTCCATGCCCAAATTTTACATGTTGTGGCCAGAGTAGAGAGAGTTTGGATTTCCCACCCTCCCAGTTTCTTCAGCAAAAACAGCAAAAGGAAACATGAGGAGTCATGATAATGAGCTGGATGACAACATCATTTCACCATCTCAGGTGATGCTAGGCACCCTGGGGGTCACTAAGTTCCTGGTGGCCATAGGCAGCCTTGCTGGGGACACCTCCAACACCCTGGGGGCACCAGCTCAGGTCAGGGCATCCCATCCAAAACTGCCCTACACCTGCATCTCTCTGTGGGCAGCTTGTCTCCAGCTGGTCTAGGACCTTTTCTCCTGCATGCATCTTGGACACACAGTGCTGTAGGGTCCAACTCCAGCCCTGTCCACAGCTGCTCCTAGTTGGACCTGGACCAGGTCTTGTATCAATGTTTCACAAGTATATTTATCACAAGTCGTCAAGGAAAAACTTCAGCTACTTTTCCTGATTTCCTTATTCTTTTTTGTTTCATTTTCCTGGGGAAAAAAAAACAACAACAAAACCAAAACAAAAAGTCAAAAACAAACAAACAAACAAAAAAAAACAACAAAAGAAAGCAAAGACAAAAAAACAAAACTCCAACAAACCAACCAAAAAAAAAGAAAAAGCCAAAAAACCCAACCTCCAAAAACCAAAAAAAACAAAACCAAAACCAAAAAACAAAACCTACCAGCCTCCCCTCAAAAAGAAAAAGAAAAAAAAGCATCAATAAACAAATAAACAAACAACCCAAGGAAAGGGGGAATTGTGATGAAAAGGAAACTGGTTTGAGCTGGAAAGAGAAAGGGAGAAGATTAGAACTACTATTGTTTTGCTGTATCTTTTCTAAAGAAAAAAAAAAATCTGAAAAACAGCCAAACCCTACACCTGCCCAGAAACTATACTGTATTGCTTTAAAATGTACATTTGGCAAAAGCTTTAGTTTTCATCAGCTCCTTTATTGAAAGATGGAGTCTGCTGGTATAAGCCTATTTTCTGGTATGATAGGCTTGAAATAGGGATGGAAAGTCATATTACCATTTCATAAATTAAAATCTTACAGATGGAATAATGATGTATGTGTAAAAGTCATGAGGGTCTTAGAAAATATTAAGAGTTTAGCTATTCTAGCCTGCAGCTTGGAACAGTTTTTGTTAGTCCAAAGCTGGGAATAAAAATGCTTTTTTCAAGGATTGTTTGTTTGCTGCATGCTTGATGGCTAGTTCTATCTTTTTGGTTTATTAGACTTTATGGAGTCTATTTGAATTCTTTTGGACTTTCATTTTCCTTGGAATCTTTTTTCCTTTTATTTCTCTTAACAATAGTGTATTACCTTTAGTGTGATGTAGTGCTTTTTATTAGATAGCCATATTATCCTTTGTATGACAATATTATTTGTGTGGCACTAGCTGCTGTAAAACCTGAGTCTGAGAACTAGCACAACTCCTGCAAGTGTGAACATGTAGAGGATGGGCTTGTTATGCAAGGAGTCCATGATCCAGACAGGGAAGAGAGAGGAAGGGGCAGCCCTGAGAGGCTTATCATCACATGGGACTTGCTCCACAGTCAGGAACAGCCCAGTGACAAGTCAGTCCTGAACTGGCTGAACTGAAGGAAAACTACTTTTCCCCATGGATTAAAAACCACAAGTTTTGGCATAAAATTTCTGTTATATCTCACGCACCTGATAGCATCCACCTTGATGAATTGTAAATGTAATGTATGTTGGTAGGCAATGGTGAGTAGGTCTGCAATGAGCTCTCTCTAAGTGTGGATGAAACCAGTCTGAGTTGCACAAAGCTCTGGGGACAGCCAGCCCAGGATCTGTGCTGTGACAGGAGCACTTTACTGCACTATGGGCACAGTCCATGTGTCTTCAAGGGCTTGTGGAGGGTTTTACTAAACTATCCAAGCCCTGAGCAGGTAGAAATTACATTCTATCAAGGATTATCAGTTAAACTCTCAGTGGCTTCTTGCTCATCACTTCGTTATTTTCAGAGATGAGGTCAAGAGGAACGATGAAGTGTGATGAGAGAATAATCCATTTGCTTCTGCTAAAATATGCCTAACAGAGCAAAAGGGAAATGGGCTATTCTAAAGATAGGGAAATAACCTAGCAAAAGAAAGATGGTTTCATAAATACTATTGCTGAGGAAGCAGAAACTGTATTATTAAAAGAATTATTCTTTTGACCTCTAAATAATTCCAAGTCTATAAAAGGCAGAATTTTGTCAATAAATGAGTGTCATTAAGATAGATCCATACAGAAAAAAAAGATCATAAATCAAAAGGAGGAGGACTGCTGTATTACAGCACAGCTACAAATTGCTGTTCTGCTCATTTCTGCATTGTTAGCAACCTGCTGATAAATATGAAATGGGCACAAAATGTCTGCAGCTATTTCATCAGCAAAATGGTCCAGCTTTTGAAAATAGATGGAGCAGGTGGTGTTAGCTGAACACAGGCCTGAAAGAAAAGACAGTTGAGGTCTCATCTTTCATGAGGGTCCCCATAGAACACTGAATTATTTCCATTGAACTTATTTTCATTGCACCTTGCTTCTATGAGCACTCCAGTGAGGGCTCATTAGAGTTAAGTGGCAAAGCATGCTGGTGGTGATATCCTTTAAATGTTGCATCTGACTAACTCCAGGATTTCCAGGGACAAACTGGGTGCTTAGAGGCAGAACTAGAATGTTTGGGGGTGATAAGCCTCTAAGTGGGAGAAAATGAAAGAGACTAGACCTCAGTACACACATTTCTTCAAGCTTCTTGAGTATTTTTGAGTTTAGAAAACAAGGCAGGAGGTGGGAAGCTACCCTAGTGAACACTCTCAGAATGTTGCTCCTATCTTATCTAACATCTATTGAACAATATATAACATAACATGCCAGCTCAGTGGGTAAAAGAAAATAATTTTGCTAAGGGAAAGTTGGAGATGAGCCAGGAAAATGGTGTGCAAAACTCATGGAACAGAAAGGAAGGAGAGAGACTAGCAAACCTCTGACACATGATTGAATTCAAGTGTCCAGCCTAGCTCAGGGACACACTGGGGGCACACAAGCAGGCATTTCTCCACAGCTGACAGACACAGAGGGGCAGGGCAGATGCCTTGCAGTGTGCCTGGCTCTCTCTGGAACTCAGACCCAAGTAACCCTGCAGTGAATGGGGCAGTGGCTAGTGCTGGGTGATGCTCTGGGCCCCTGAACATCCTGACCTCTGTTCTGTCCCAGGTCTCCTGCTGGCCTTTTGTGGAAGAGTGGCCCAATTCTGCTTGCCTGGGGCAGAGGGAAGGAGGATTCAGCCAGCAGCAGGGTGCTGGGGGAAGAGGTCATGCCATCATCATGGGCAGATGGTAAGAGGTGAGGTGAGGGGCAGAAAGAGACATGTGATGGCCTGGACATCACAGTGGGAAGTGGCTGAGAGGTTCTGAGGTGGCAGGGAACGAGAACAGACAAAAAACGTGCCCTAAGGAGAACTCATGTACTTTGTTTTGCAAAGAGCTTGGCCTAGAGAAAAGTGCAGCTCTCCCCTAACCTGCCAGACTGCCAGATAACATTTGTCCAATGATTTGGGACCAGAGCACAGCAGCAAGATAAAGATGATATCATCTTCCATTATTAAATCCTGATGGAGGAATTCTTAAGTGCAGTTGGTTCAGACAAATGTGTTATTTTTTTCTCCTGACGTGTGAGATAGTGAAAAAGTAGGACTTTCTCTTCCGAGTTTAGATTGTGGTTTGTCACTGATTAGAGGAAACAGAACTTCTCTGCACTCAGTGGCTCTGAGCCATCTTCATGAAGCTGGTGCAGTAAACACACTCTGACAGTAGGAATTAATGTTATAATCATATCAGGACTGTGAACCATAACTTGTTGATGAAGTTGTGAGAAGTGCACTTACCAGATATAGAATGTATGCAGAGCATTTGATGCATTAAATGTCAGATCCCCACAGCCTACATTCCAGAAATAAAAAAAGGATAATTAATTTCCATACGTCTTGGCACACTCCATTAGAACAGTGACAGCAGAAGCAAATGTTTTTACAAGTAGTTGCTGAAAAACTCTATTGAATTTTGGGAATAAGAACAGCAATTCAGGGTCCCTCTAAAAGTTCATCTCACTCAGTATTTTCTCTCTGTAATGACTAGTGGCAGAGATTTTAGGGAAACATGAGAAATGAGGGAGCACAAGGTGATTTTTCCTTGATCTTGTCCTACCTTCTAATAGTCTGTGGTTCATGGGCTTCATGTATTTTCATCACATATTTAAGGGCCTGTGTTGAACCTATTTTTTTATTTGTCTAACCATTTTATTTTTAACCTAGTTTTATTTTTGGTGTCAGCAATGTCTCAGATCACTGAGTTTCACACTTATGTATACATGTGTGAAAGAGCAATTCCTTGTGTCTCTTTTTAAAACCTGCCACCTGATAATTTCCCCAGTTCCCTCCTACTCTTTCCATGGTGATATATTATGAAATTGAATAACAGTACCTTGTTCACCTTCTCCAGACTGCTTGTTAAGACCCTGATCTAGTTTATTTCCATGCTGAAATGCTGTACTTCATGTACCATGTTCTCTCCTCTGGCTCATCACAACATGGCTTTTGAGTACTTCTTGCAGCAAGAAAGGAAGAGCTGAACTTCAAACCCTTTTCTTCTCAGAATTGCTTCCTTCCATCTGATAAATAGCAGTCACTGCCATTTGCACCAGCAGTTGGTTCCCTTCCTACATCCTCCACCTGGAGATGGTTGTCTTGATCTTACCCTGCAGTATATCTGCTTTCTGGACAAGCATTTTCACTTAGGAGCTCCTAATTCTTCTCTTGAGTTCTTTTGAAGCAGAGGACGTTTTCCACCCCACCCCCCACCCCACCCCCTCCCCTTCATTTTTGAGACTCCTGGAACCTCTTTTTTCAAACATGAGCAAATGCAGAGCAATATTGGGTAAGCAAGGCATTTATTCTCCTTTCTCATTTCAGCCTCTGGAGAATTACTGAAGTCAGTCAGCACAGCTGTGCTAACCTGCCTCAGGAAAGGAGTTGTCTTTTACAGAAAAGAGGGAGGAATGCCAAAAAGACACAGAGATATTGGTAAGATGCAATGAGCATATAAAAATCTAGAAATGTGCCTGGCTCAGGAAATTCCTGAAGTATCTACAGTGCATGGGAGAGTGCTTGGGGAAAGTTTTGAGGCCAGTTCTTAAACTGTTCTCTAGATGGAAACTTTTGAAAACTAATTGGAGATAATGTACTAGGCCAAATGAGCTTTTGATCCCACCTACTGTATTGCTTTTACTCTCAAGACATGAATAGATCATCTAAGTCATGTTGAGCAGATGGGCCATTGCACTGGGGTGGATGCAGCCCTACTGGGTACAGATGGGAGGCTGGGGGTGTTAGAGGGGGAGTGAGGATGCTGGGACCTTTCCCCCCTCTAGGAAAGCTGTGTTAGCATGGTAAAACACCTGTTTACCTATGAGATATTCTGTGCTGAGTTTTCACTGAGATGGTTTTAGCCCCAGTGGTCCCCAGCACCAACTGGATTCCTCCCTTTGAGGCTAGAGCAATTTCTTCTCTTGCATTTGGGCACCATGTAAGGGAGAGGGGGACAGGCTGAGCCTCAGGGTGGTGCTGCAGGACTCATTGCTGATCTGCTACTCAAGAGTCTTGCCCCACTTCTCTTCTTGCTTGTAAATGTGGATAAGCCTGCTTGAGCTGGAAAACCTGAAGAACTCACACTTAGGGGCATGAAATCTGTATTCTCTGATGTAATCTGTTTCAAAAACTTCAAATCTTACAGAAAATGTCAGTGCCCAAAATACAGTTAATGATTCTTCTGGAACTTAGTTAAAGACAGATTTTCAGGAACATAGAAATGCTCCTTGGGCTCTTACAACAAATACCTCTGAAACCTTTCTAAGTGGTTTTTCTCACTGAAGCCCTTGTGATTTCAAGAAGTTTGACAAATTGCCTCTGTGTCTCAGGCCCATTCAAGTCTTGCTAGATCATGGCATTCATTAACCTTTTACAGACAGAATTAAAATATAAAGCCACAGTCTACTCTTACTATTCCAGGTTTTTTTATTGTGGTACTGAATGAATGGTAGCAGGAATCATTTTACTGCATGGCAACAGGTAAGTGTCTCATTTGAATAGAATGACAACAAAAAGTTCTGTGATGAAGACTCTTCACATATATCAACATTATACTTGTATTTGTACAAATACTGCATTCATAGCATAACAAAGAAAAAGCATTAAAAAATAAGCAAGGGAAAAATCTGTACTTACATACTGAATACAGGATGTATAGGCAAAAAATCTAGAAAGAGTGATTATTATTTAAGGGTCAGGCTTCTCTGTTCTGCAAGGGTTAATTACTAGTCAAAAAAATAATTGCTGTTATTAGAATTTTTGTAAACTACAGAAGGTAGTGGAAGTGAGGGGCAGAGAAGCAGGAGGGGAGGAGTGTATAATTAACATTGCTAAAACTCTCTTTGCAAGTATTAACACCTCAGTGAGCAATCAAACCTCTGAATTGGGTCCTGAACTTTAAAGGTTTGAACCTGTGTAGGTTTCTGTGAGTGAGCAAATATACCTGAGGTTGTGTTGTACTGTAAATTACAGCTGCAAATGGTGCACATTTACAGCTTGAGCAGATGTAGCCTTTCAGGTGTGTTTCACAGCATCAAACATGTCAAAGCCTGCCTCATTGATGACTGTTTCCTTGATAACTGATGGTGGAGGCATTTGTTCCAATGTCAAAAATCAGTATCTATCTTATCATCACACCTCTGTGGTACAAAGCCATCAACAGGACAAACCAGGAACTTTGCTAGATTCTAACTTGTGACACACTTCACTTAGAAATGTTAAATTAAGCAGCTCAAATGTTCCAATTTGAGTTGTATGTTCTGTAGGAATCTCATTGAATTGCAGTTGAAGCACCACCTTGCTTTCCTTGACCTTCAGACTGTGTTTTGAAAAGCTACCCTTTCTGTGAATTCACTCTTCTAGTCTTCTGTGTTTAGCTCTGGGATTTTTTAAGCTTAGGTAGCTTATTCTTAAACTATAGACATATTTGGGGCACTAGAGAAAATGTCAAGTTGTTTGAGATATGGTATGTATCACTGTGAACTCCTCCTTGGACTGGTTGTAAGAGCTGTTTCTTGCCTTCTCAGAGAACAGGCACAGCTATGCCAAGATGCAGCTTCAAGACAAATTAACTGCATTGGAAATGACATTTCCTTTGTGTTCAATTACATCCCTTTCTGTTTATGTACATGGTACCATGGAAGTTGCTAAGGTATCTTTTGTGCCAGAAATGACTACACAGAGTAGCTTATCCTGATGTAGCTTGACTGGTATCAGTACAGTTGAGCTGGAAATGAATATGATGCATTATATTCCTTTCTATAAGTGATGGAGCAAGGGTTTCCTCCAGACGTGCTTAAGTGATGGAGCAAACATCTCAGCTGTGCTCTGCTGTTGCTGTGTGCTGCTCATGCTGTGGCAGGAAGGGATGCTGCTCTCCCTCAGGGCCTTGGCTCTGTGCTGTGCAGATCACAGAGTGCTTGCTGTGTGGATCTCCATAGCATTTTCCTGGAGCCAGGATTATTTGCTTTTTGCATCTTTCTAGTTCGTGGAAGGTGCCTTGCAGCCATTCCTGTGCATCTGGGGGTACTGCCAGCAGAAAGCCATTCAGGTTGATTTCTTCTTAAATGAACTGTTGTGCATACTTACCTTGGTAGCAGCTCATGTCAATAGTGGATTTGAGCAGTGGATTAGAGGGCACAGGGCACATAAAGACTCTCTCTCTCAAATGCTTCTCAGCAGATGATTAATGAAGTATGAGAGACTGATTGGAAAGCCTGTAAACTGCCTTTTTCTTTTAGTCCTTTCCTACCTCCCTCTGCTGCCAACATGTTTTCTTGCATTTCTTACTGAAAGATTAGTTATTCATGACCTGCAGTCTTTAGGTTTTTCAGAAACATTTGGCAGAAAGATGAACACCTGTAAGAAGCAGCTGTGGGACAAACTCAACCAACAGGAAAGAAGCATTGAGAGGACTGCTGCAGGAATATTCCTGGTGGTTTTTCTTTTTTTTTTTTTTTTCCCCAGCATGCTTGTGCAATGTCTTTCAACATAACTTTTCTAATGCCCATATGGGACACTGGCACAAGGACATTGATTGCTCCAAGTTTCTGAATAACTTAGTCTCATTTCTGTTCTTTAGCCACTGAGGGAAACTGCCCCCACCCATGTTCTCAGCTGTGAGTTTATAGGTGGATGGCCTCATACTACTCCATGTTTATATGTGGATAAAAATTTCTGAACACTTCAGTTTTTAGTCTGAAAGGGTCAATATGTATAGCCTGATATTAAAACTTAATGATTTTTCACACAGGTACCAGCAAAAATATTGAACAACTATATTCCAAAAGGTTATCTTTTAGATATTTAAGGCAAATAACAGCTGTACTACAAATTAGGAGACTCCATGAAAAATGAGTGCCTCAGTTGGACTCTGCATAGATTCTGTACCTGGGTTAGAGCAATCCCAGGTAAAAATACAGGCTGGGCAGAGAATGGACTGACAAGAGCCCTGAGGAGAAAGACTCAGAGGTGTTGGTGGATGAGCTCTGTAGAGCACTGGCAATGTGCACTGGCAGCCCAGAAGGCCAACTGTGCCCTGGGCTGCACTCAAAGCAGCGTGGCCAGCAGGGCAGGGAGGGGCTTCTGCCCCTCTGCTCTGCTCTGGTGAGACCCATCTGCACTGCTGTGCCCAGCTCTGGGGCCACCAGAATAAGAAGGACATGGGCCTGTTAGAACAAGTCCAAATGAGGCCACAGAGATATCAGAGTGACAGAGAATCTCTCTTTTGAAGCCACACTGAGAGAGCTGGGCTTGTTCAGCTTGGGGAAGAGCAGACTGCCCGAGAGATTTTACAGCTAACTTCCAGAACCTAAGAGGGGTCTGCAAGAAAGCTGGAGAGGGACTTTTCACAAGGGCATATAGTGATAGGACAGCAGGGAATGTCTGTAAATTGAAAGAGTGTAGTTTGGATTTGATATTAGGAAGAAACTTCTTACTGTGAGGGTGGTTGGAGCAGGTTGCCTGGAGAAGTTATGGATGTCCCATTCCTGGAATCAATCAAGGCCAGGTTGTATGGGGCTTTGAGTAACTGGTCTAGTGAAAGTTGACCCTGTCCATCCGTAGTGAGGGTTTTGGAATTAGATGATCTTTAAGGTTCCTTTCAACCCAAATCATTTTATGGTTCTATAGAACATTGGTTTACTTTTGTAAATTTGGAGAAGGGACAGCAAATCCTGTCTCTCCCTCCAGAGCAAGCCCCTCTCATGGATTATGACCCTGATTCCTCTAGCCAGAAGATGGTGTCCGCATCAGAAATGGTCCAGGACTTCTTTCTGTACAAATGATTGTCACTGGACACTACTACAGACAGGGAGAGTGGTTGACTGGCAAAAGAATTTGGCTTTCCCCTCCCCTCTAGTATACAACATACATTTACATTTGCTTTGGACAGAGTTTTTTTATCCATTCAGGAAACACAAATACTTCCTCTTTTGTAGATACACCTTCACCAGGCTATTTTCCCTGTTTTTTGGATAAATGGAGGGCTGGCTCATGGGAATCCAGGTATTCTATTAGCAGTGGCTTCTACCTTGGAGTACTCAACCTGTTGCTGTTGATACTCTTCATGTTTTGATCCACGTGCATGGTCTACGTGTTCAACTGCACAGCTCCACTCTCTGTCAGGAGGATATTTTTTTACTAATTAACTCATTTGTAGTCCAAGTAGTCCCAAGCCTACAGTGAAGACATTTTGCCATTAGAATATTTCTAAAAACACTTTTTCAATTATTAAGGATATTTAGCTTTATTTGAACAGCTGTAGTACTGACATGACTGGGATTCAAAAGTGTATATTTGGCATAAAGTCATCCTTCCTTTAATTGCAAATTAGTGTAAATCCAGCCTTCATAAAGCCACAAAGCAAGAAGATGTCAAAGACTATTACACTGTGGTGTGTTCGATTGGTGCATGAAACAGTCAGTAAAGGCTCATCTCAATTATGGCAGGGCAATAGACAGCTTGTGTTTTTTTAAATGGCTGGAAGGGGAGTTGGGGATGGCAATTAATACCCTATTCACTATCTTCCTACAGCATGGTCCAAATATCTTGTCTCACTGATGGAAAATATATGTGCTTGTTTGCTGTGATTCAAACAACTTAAAGAACAAAGCATGGAGGGGCTTGAAAAGTAAATGAAACTGAGAGTGGGGGATAAATACAGACAAGCAAGTGAAATTGTGTCTGCATTCACGTGTGTCCCACTTCCACTTTGTGTTACTATTGACCTAAAAGAAATACCCAGGTGCTTTACAAATGTGAGCAGAGCTACCTAGCTATGTTATTTTTTTTTATCTGGAAATACTTTGTCACAATCTGAGCTTAAATCAGGCCAACTAGATATTTACTACATTTAAAGTCCTGTTGGACATGAGGTGGATGAAAAAAGGTGAGGGCTGGAGGCCATGAAGTGTTAAAAATGTAATTGCCTTAATAATGTGGCAGATACTTCAGATAAATTTTTTCCCTCTGGTTTGGCAAAGATGTGTATTTGGTCCTTCAGAACATGCATTTTTTTTTTTTTCAACAAAGTTTGGACAGTTTGGAATCACAAACGAGTGCATCCCTTTTCCTTATTAAATATAATTTTTTTAACATAAAAGTTTGAGAATTTTTCAGTCTATTCCACACCTGGTTGAAGGTGATGTTTATTTTAAGAATTAAGGTCCTCCTTTTGTCTATGTGATGTGGAAATTTAATTGAAAATTATAAGTCTGAATACTTCTAAACCTTACCTTCATAATCAGCTTGCAGGTTGTTAACTTGCCTGATTGAAATTACATTTTCCTAGTAGTTAAATGTAGGCCTGCTTGAATTGTTTTTTAAACTTTTCCTAGATATGTCTTATTTCAAAAAAGGATGGAAATTTCTCAAGACTGAAACCCCAGTTTTTGATTAACATCCCTTCAAAAATTGCAAATTTCAACAAAAACCTTCTTTCTACACCCCGTTTCAAAAGCTCCTTTTGAATTTTTTGGTGCAAAAGCATGTTTTTTTTATTTGCAAGTCAGCTTTACTTCAAAGGCTATAGGAAAACATCTCAGAAGACATGGTTCTGTGTGTTGGTCAGCAGATTTGCATAACAGGAACTTTGCCAACCTGAGGCAAAGATTTTTCTTCTTTAGACCTATGAAGCACATTAGACACTCACGAGGTTTTTGCCCTAGAATGTGTGTGTATGTCTAAGTGTGAGAGAAAAAGACTAATTGAATGTCAGAGATTGGGTCAGGCTATGGTAGTTCCAGTCTTGCAATGTGAAGTCAGAAAATTACATCCCTAAAGAGCAGAAAGGTGTGGAGGTTGGCAGGCAATGGTTGTGCCAAAGGGAAACATGCAGCTGTGTCCCACCTGCTCTTGCCCCTCCATGGCTCCATGAAGGAAGAGCTCTCCCGCTCCTTCCTTCAGCTCCCGTTTCTGGACAGGTGTCCTCAGAGCAATGTGAAACCAGAGAGGAAAATGGTGAGTGAAAAACACTCAATGCTTCTAAATTATCTTTGTTACTGTACTGTTAACTTGGCAACAAAATGAGTTTGGAATAGATCCTGGAGTTTTTAATTGCTTGAGGTAATCACCTTGGTTATTAAGTCACTGGGGAGGATTTGGCTGAGGGAATTGTACAGCAATGAGGGGATGCAAATCCATCACTGGTGGGTGTGAAGTAATTCTTGTGTATAAAACATTCATTACTTTCCTTTGGGTGTTACTGCCAAAGTCATCACCATAAACTCAGTGGACACAGGGTAATCTTTCTGATGTGTTGCTGCTTGTTATAAAGGACGTGTAGGAGGGTCAACAAACTCTCAACATGATAAAGTACGTGCCCTTAAGGACTGACACTATATATAGGAGGAAGGGAAATTAGCAACTGATTAATGAACTGACAGTGTACCTGTCAATAAGGGAAACAAGACTCAGGTGTCTGCATTCACTATTTTATACCATTTGTGAAAGTATGAGCAATTTTACCAATATCTGTGTAAGATAGGGTCTGGTCTCTTGTGTTATGGAGCTTTAGAGCACATTTAGAGAAAAATCTCTTTGCAAGAGGGAGACAAGACATTTCAAGGACTGCATTAGACAGAGGACAATGCTAGATACATAATTTGAGAGGTATTACATAAGCCATAAAAATAAATGGATAAATGCATTTACAGAAAGACACCCTAAGCATTATCACTTTTAAGTGTCTGCCACTTGTCAAGCTATTGGTCTCTATTTCCTTTTTCTTTTGTGAAAAGCATGAAAATTCATCTCAGTTTGCACTTGCTTTAAATTGGAGTTGTTCTGTGAAAACCAGAGAGTCTCAAGCAATTTACAACAGCTGAGGAACTGTATTTTATTTAAATAAGAAGACAACCTCAGGAAATCTCTGAGGGCAAGAATAAAAACTGTCAGCAGTCTCCACCTCTTCCTGCAAGGGCTGTGAGTTTGTGGAGTACACTGGAGTATTGGTGACCCTGACCCACACCTCCTTTGACTAGTCTGAATGTGAGCTGGATGAAGTATTTCAGCTTTTCGACTTTTCCAATGCCCCAGACTTTTCACAGGAGACATCTCAGTAAATGAGATTATCCCAAGGCAATAGTGCAACCAGGTGAGCCCTGCCCTGTGTGTTCTGACTGAACCAGTGCACCAGGTACACTTCACAGGAAAGTCAGTAATGCAGTAGTCGTAGTTGAGAATCATAGGGGCATTGCCAAGACATGCAGAGATGCAGTTAAGAAAAGAAAAAGCTCTTCTTCACTTGAAATTGGCCTACAGGCTAGGTTCAGGTTAGAACCTACAAGAATGAGCTCTGATCAGGTTCTCCTGACCTACAATAAACACCCACAGCAGTATCACCCATGTTAGCCTGTCTCAGTTCTTACCTGTAAACCCTCAGCTCATTTGTCTGGCCTGGGTAGAGCTCAATACATTCCTGCTGCTCTCTCACATAAAGAGCAACTCTACCACTGCTCCTCACTGACCTGTCCTTTCTAAAAAGTACATAGCCCTCCATGACAGCATGTGAGCTGTCTCACCATGTCTCTGTGTTTGCAATGAGAACATGGCCCTGAGACCACACATGGAATTCTATTTCTGTTCATTCCTCACACTGTGTGTGTTTGTGTACAGGCACTTTAGAGTGGTGATCAAGCAATTGGATTCCCTAGACAGGGTGTAAGAGGAAAAGGCACAGATATTATTCAAGTAGAGGAGAGCCTGACATATGAGAAAAGGCTGAGAGAACTGGGTTTGTTCAGTCTTGAGAAAAGAAGGCTTAGAAAGACTTTGTCACGATGTTCCAGCATATGAAAGCTACAAAGAAGATGGACAATCTCTTTTTACAAGGAGTCACACAGAAAAGATGGGAGGTAATGAATATAAGTAACTTCTGGGGCTGATCTGATTAGACACAAGAGGAATATTTTTCACAATGAAAACAATCAGCCAGTGGAATGGCCTCCCCAGGGAAGTGGTGGATTCCTGAGCACTGGACACTTTTAAGATTTGGCTGGACAGGATGCTGAGCTGTCTTATCTAGATCGTGCAGCTACTATGATTCTGCCAAGAAAGGTTGGACCAGATAATCCGTGAGGTTCCCTTTCAACCTGGTATTCCATGAATAACAGCAATTTATTTTTAGAAATTAGGTAGGTGTTCCAGGCAGCAGTCCTGGTATCCTCAGGAGTTAGCTTCCAATTTAATGTGAATAGTCCCAGCTGGAGAGCCCTTGCTTAGGAAAGTCCCTTCTCTGTAGCAACTTGCACAGGCAACTTTTTCTACCTTTTTTTAGGGCAAGTGACTTAAATAAAATACAATATGCATGAGAAAGGGAGAGAGATGAAAGCTGAATTGTAAAGAAGAAGGAGGTCCTCAAGGCCCCTGTGGTGACGTAGGGAGGAATTTACAAGGTCATATTGGACCTACTTTAAAATGTGCTGATGTAGAGAGAATGCTGGGAACTTTTGGGGCCAAGTGGGAATTGACTCACTTGTTCCTGCCTGCTGCTGCCTCTGCCTGTGAGTAATATTTGCAGATCACCTTTTTCTTCTTTAAGCAGCTGGAACGACTGATGCTGACTCAACTCCAGGGGATGGAAATGTAAGCCAGATTGAAGCCAGGGGTGATCTTGTTTCCATGCATGGGGTTTTATTTTTCATTGTTTGATTAGGATCACAGCCACATCAAAAGAATTGGAGAAAAAAGAAGGCATGATATTTGCCCTTTATGAAGGGCCTTTGGGAATTTTAGCTCTACCTGTGCAGGTGGGAAGTGGTAAAGTTTACAGCTGGATGAGCCAATTCATTTCTTTCCCCCTCAGCTCCCCCCTTGCCATTCCCACACTTGTCTGAGCTCTTTCTGTAGGGAAAAGATAGGGGAAGGTGACTGCGACAGATGAAAGTGATGTTAGTTATGTCAGTTGCTGTTGGAAATGGAGCAGAGGAATCCGCCTGCTAAGAAATACAGCCAGAAAATAATCTGTCCCAGAGAGTTACTGCAGTCTCTGCACAGGGCACCTGAAGAAGCTTTTGAAGGACATCTTTTTTCTTATTACAGTAATATTTTTCAGGTTCACAAGGTGAGCACTGTATATGGGATGCAGCTGGCTACAGTGATTAATGGCTCTTTCTGCTAAGAGTTCCTCTGCAGATCCTTTGGCATTTCATGTATTCAGCAAAGCTTATTTCCACTTAACTGCAGTCTCTCTTTGCGGCTCAACATCCATTTGGACCCTTATAAAGTATATCTGCATGCTAGTTAATCTCTGCTGTTGGCAAAAGGTCTGCCTATGCAGCATGCTGCTGCTTCCTCTTCCCTTGCCCTGGGCTTAAGATGATATCTTCTCACTAACACAGTCTAGCTACATCAGCCTATAAAATCTACTTTTGAAAATTATATATTGAAAGCCATTTCCTCTGAAGTACTTGTTTGTTTTCATCTTAGAAAGGAAGTGTCATTTGCCAATTTGATACCATGCTCTTTAGGTGCCTTAAAGAGATATATATTTTCTCCCTAGAGTTACCTAACATGCTTTGAACAAGGCAGTGAAGTTACATGGTTTAATACAATAATATCCTAAATGTGAGCCATTGTACAGCAACATCAGATTGTAAAGTGGAGACAGACAAGCAAGTGCAAGGAGGAGGCAGCGCCTGCTGCCAAGCAAGAGATGAGGAGAGTTTCTCTGCCATGTGAATTTTTCTGGCAGTGATTGTTAGAAACCTGCAGAACTTGATAGGAGAGGCTTTGAAAGCACTAAAGATGTCCTTTATCTGTTTTGCCTCTCTTGAATGCTGCTCTTGTAGTGCTTTTTGTCCCTGTTGTTCTGACTGCCATTCAAGCTTTGAGACCTGTGGAAGAGGGGCTGTTCAGGACATTAGCCTCAAGGTGCCTTTTAAAGAAAAAGCAGTTCCTGGAACTGTGGGCACAGGAAAATATCTTGTGGTTGATAAAGAGAGTGATCCTCTGGTCTTATGTAGGTGGTAGAGATGGCAGCTTGAGCAACTGGGTCAGTACCTGGAGTTAGAACAGAGGGTCTCCATAGTATCACAGTGATCAAGAGGTAGCTGAAACAGTCATTCATCCTTTGGACTTACCAATGATTTACACCATTGCTATTCCCACCTTGTCATAGGTTTTTTGCTTGCTTAGTGGCACAGGAAGGGTCACAGAAAATTGGAGTTACAGATTTCCTTCCCTTCCTGAGTACAACTCTGCCACTCCATCTCATAAGAATTGTTTCCAATAGTCATTCTTCTCTGAGTGTTCCTGCTGCCTGCTCTGCAGCTACTGGAAGATATGCCAAAAGGTGCTGTTTTCCACTTTTTGCCATTTTTGCCAGTATTATTTCCAGGCACGATCACACTTCTCCATGCTGAGTTCTCTGCTAATTTGGGATTGACCACAACATCACTGCCCACTCAGGCTGTGTTTTCATTATAAGTAACTCTCCTTTTCAGAACTCTCTGTGGATTGCTCCAGGCTAACTTCTCTGCCTTGCTCTGCTTCTGACCTGCCATACAGCTAAATTTGTCTGGTGAGAGATCTGTTTTCTCTCAACTCTGTGCCAGCTTGTGTTGTCTGCATTCAAACCTCAGCTGAAATATTTCCTCACTTCTGTTTCCCAATTCACCACTTCTTCCCTTGGTTATTATCATTAGGGTGACTAATGTATTGCATGTTCCTTTCTCCTCTGCTGTCTTCCCAGCCTTACTCTATGGCTAATTCAAGTGAAGGTGAGTAAAGCAGACACAGTGAGCATGGTGGCTATTTGGAGTTTGAAGATAGTGTATTCCAGAAGCATTAGTACTTGCTAAACAGAGGACTGGTGTTCTAAAGTGCAGCTCTGAACACTTGCAGGCTTTAGGGATGGCTAAGGGTTGAGTTTGGTGTCACATAACTAGGATGAAGAAGACACTTAATGCTCAGAATGAGATATAATTTCACCCCAGATGCAGAATCCTTTGATTCTGGTTTAATTCAAAGTGTTTGTTTGGGCTTTGGTGATACTTTAGAGATCTCTCCTGAACATTACCTTTGCCACCATTTGCACTAGTGTGTGTGTCTTTTGCACAAACACAGCAGAAATGCTCCTGTGTTGGATATCTGTGTTATGGGGAGCCAAAGGAAGGTAACAGAGCTGTCAGATCTGACAAAATTTGTGGCAAATAGACAAGTCCAACACATCCTTCAAATCACACCTTTCAGACTGCAGTGCCTTTGTGTATGTTGCTGCTTAGAGGGGCGTAGTTAGAGAGATGAAGTGGGGAGGAAGGTTTCCTCCCACTACTTTCACTTCTGTACAGAGAAGGCCAAGAGTGAACCAGACAAAAATGAGATGTGTTTGCAAACACTTTGCAGACTTTGAAAACAGAGAGTGCCTTTTTTGTGTGTGTGCATGCACCTTTTCAGACATGGTTTTTTTGTGGAGGTGAGACATTGCTCATTCCAACCAGGATGGAAATTTCAGTCCAATGGTTGGAATTCACATAACTGTCAAAGCTAAATGAGTCTGGAGCGAAAGCAAAGGGGGCTTCAGAAGGTTAAATCTGGAAGCAAACACCACCACATGTTTTAAGCTTTAAATAGTGAGTCATGAATGCTAAAGACTTGAAGGTAACAGCATAGCATTTTCTTTATCACAAAACAAACAATTTAACTCACTGAGCACATTTATAGAGGTCTTGTTCTTCTCCCACGCTTGGCTTCCAGGCAGATGCAGAACTCCTTGTATAAGGAAGAACTTAGGACAGGGAGACATGAAATGGCTAACACTGAAAGCAGATATTATTGCAGAGGAGCTCTACAATGAATCCACAGTTATTCTCCACAGTCAGCTCTTGAGAGTGCATTTACTCCTACAGTGTATTTGAGAGCCAAGTAAAGAAATGTGTGTTATAACCTTCATGCATGTTGTCTTCTGTAGCACAGGATGAGAGAAACGGAAATAGGTCCCACCACACCTGTGCCTGCACACATCTCCCAAAATCTCATATCTTAAGTTCCCCAGGGCTTCCAAGCATGAGGCATGGTTTTCAGATTCAACTACTTATATATATTGTGAGTTATTCTGTAATTGGGTTAAGCATTTTCCAGCTTACCACAAAGCAAGGATTTATCACATCCAGAGCCCTGGTGAGTAATGTTAAAAAGAACAGGAGTGGCAAACACTGGTCTGGGTTAGCTCCTAGGCTAACACAATATTGCACTTGGGAGTTCTGCTGGAGTCTCCCAAGACTATCTGCTTATGGGATGGGGGAAACTGTGCCATTGTTGGAGTGTGGTATAAGGAGGAAGAGCTATGGGAAATCTGAGATCACTGAGGATCAGCAAGAAGCACTGACAGTCCTCCCACTGCAGTGTCTGTGCTGGTTTTCAGTGCTGCAGGAGACACCTGGATCCCCCCATAGTCCCACTGCTCCTGGAGGTTGACATTAAACACCTGTTCAGGTCCCTGTCTTCCCTACAGCATCCCTTGTGTTGTGATTTGAAAGTCAGCTCCAAAGATAAAGCTGTGCGATTAGTGTGTCTTTTAAACCAAAGTGTATCTTAATCAGTCTGATTTACTGTCTGATTCAGCACATTAGCTGCAGCTTCCTAAGCTCCATGGTGTAATGAATATGCATACATTCAACAGTTGCAATTAGCAGGCAGCCACTGCTGGGGAAAACAATATACCCAGGGCCTAATTCCACCCTTCCCATACTGAATTCAGTGGGACATTAGCTTAAATACAAGCCCCTGGATCCATCCTACAAAGCAATGGTTAATAGGTCTCCCTGTTTCAAAAACCTATTTAAATAGCAAGGTTTGTGTCAATTCTAATTTTACCTGAATGAGTTTGCCTATTCCTCAGTGACCCAGACAGGCAAATTGAAAGTACAAAGCACAAACCGTTACAATACAGTACCTACATCAGTGTTTGTTTCAGGACTGGTCATTTGGGTAAGCTGTCTTCTCTCACTGAAAGAAATAGAATTAATTAGCAAACTTCAAGAAAGTAAAAGGGTTAAGCCTTTCCTTTGGGATTCCCAGTAGATATGTTCAGCACTATGCAATTGTCATGAGAATTTATGAGGCAGAAGCTACTGGAGTAACTAGGAAAAATATATGCGCAATTAAAATTGTATTTCTGTTCTTGTCCTTCAGCTTAACCCCTTGGTGCACCATAAACTGAAATGTTTGTGGGTTTGTTTTTTATTTCCCAGAGGCTTTTCAGACAGCCTAATGCAAAATTGAAGCTATGATTGGTATATTTAAGCCCTGGGTTTAAGTTCTGCTCACAGCCGACACAGTGATTTGCGAAGAAACACTTTCACACAGTTATTTCATAAAAACCATTTATATTTAATATAAATCTGTCAAACATTCAAAACCATATGTGAAGTAATTTAAAATGCTTACAGAGTCATAGAACATTGTGCTTTATTGCATTCAGACGCAGAAAAAAAGGGCAAGACCTGCAACAACAGAAATCTGAGCTCAAGCTTACCCAACGCTGAAAAAGATAAAGGGATCCTGTTGCTCTGCACACACAGGATAGGGAACTGAGTTGGAACCCCCATGGGTCTACTTCCTCTCTGCATGTGGCTTTTGCTCTCCTTTCCACCCACACCAACCTCATCCTCTGAAGCTGTGCGTGGATTTGGGCTGTTGAGATTTGGAGAGGCTGCTGACCTCTTAGCTAATTAATACCTGTCCCTTCATCAATAATGTTTCTGTTTCATCTGGCACTTATCCTGAACAGAAGTTGCTAAGCATGGCCAAGTAATAAGCTCTTTGCAGAGCATGAGACCATCATTTTTGCATTCCTTGGAGAGGTACTAGGTGTTCCAGGAGAAAGGGCAAATGGTGGCTCCTCCCAGCATGCTAATGCATCTGGAGTTGGCCAAAGAAAAGAGAGGAAGTAGTGCAAGTGCTGCCTCACCTAAATATCTTATCCCATTCACCTCCAGACTTTCTAGCAATATTGCACATCTTCATCAAATCTGGCTTGTGAAAATTCAAGATGACAGGTTTAATTGTTGCAATGCTAGATAGTGATAGGGAGACAAGATCAGGTTTATAATGATAGGATATTTTCTACTTAACTGTGGTGGTATTAGATTCCTTCTATATGTGCTGAGTCACTGCTTGCATTTATTTATTTTAATAAAAGGCAATAGCTACATCTATTTACAAATTAATAAAAATTTGTTGTATTCATAGAATCATTTAGGTTGGAAGGGGCTTTTAAAAGTCGTCTAGTACAACCTCTCTGCAATGAGCAGGGAAATCTTCAACTAGAACTTGTTGCTCAGAGCACCATTCAACCTGACCTTGAGTGTTTCCAAGGATGGGACATCTCTCTGAGGCACCTGTACTATTGACTCAAAACCCTCATTGCTAATTTAAAATCTAAATCTCTTGTAGTTTAAATCCTTTGTCCTATCTTAAGGTTGGTTCAATCTTTTTTGCAGGCCCCCTTTTCATTTTGGAAGGCTGCTCTATGGTCTCCCCAGAACCTTCTCTCCTCCAGACTGGACAAACCCAACCCTCTCAGCCTTTCTTCATAGAAGAGGTATTCCAATCCCTCCAGTTTTGTGTCATATTTCTGATGCACAAATAGAGTTGGTGGGAATATGTCTGTGTGTCATATGGAATTGAGAATTGCTCAGGAACTTCAGAGCCAATCCTGATGGCTGCTGTAGTGCATTGGTGCTCTTTCTGTGGGGGTGTACAAGGGCTGGAGAGCAATAAGCTCACTTCTGTTGGATTAGCCCTTTAGTGATGTGTATGGGACCTTGATGTGTCACAGGTATATTCACCTTGTCATGAGCTCTGGTCATGTCCGACACCACAAAACAAAAGATAGAAAATTGGACAGAGGGGAAAAAACAGGATCAAAATGAGCTGACAAGATAGTTTGGAAGGAGAAGGACTAGAGCATTGAAATGGGTGTGCACATGAAAATTGCACCCTAAAATTCTGACCTGGCGCTCCACCAATTACAGTACTTGTATCTCTATTCACACACAACACTGTGCATTTAGCTACTTGTGCCTGGATGTTGGTAGGACAGTAGAAGGTGAAATTTCTTGTCCCTGATTCAAGACATTGTCTTACTTTTAGATTAAAGAAATGTAGTTTGTGGAAAGGAATATATTGTAAGGAATACACAGAATTAATTCCTGAAGGGCAGAGGGAGAGAATGAAAAGAGATGGCTAATGAATACAGCTTAGGAGGGAGAGTTATTTGGCAGATGCAGAGTCCTGGTCAATTTGTGCTCTCAAGTAGATGCTGAGATGTCAACTAGAGGGGAGAGAGAGAAAGGAAGGGAATTTAGCTTCATGATTGTGCATAAAAATAACATTAAAGCTGTCCTATAACCCTCTCCTATCCATCTCTTCCAAAATGTAAGTCTGAGTGGTTTGCAAAATCCTTTCAAATGAGCGTACCCTGGTACAAACCCTGGGAAGTGCATTGTGACAGGCTCTTAGCAGCAGTAGGCACCATGTGGAACTGTTGCTGCTCTTTGTGGATGTGCTGTGCATACATATGGCCAGCAATGAAACATGTGTATGGCGAGTGAATGAAAAGCAGCCCATGAACCCACTCCCTTTTCATTCGCTCTGTGTGAGGCGAGCGGATTTATGCGTATCATGTGCACATACATCATGAGTGTGAGGAACAATCAGCTGGAGCATTTGAAGGCTGTTTTGTGGATTGCCTGACTGATTCCCTGAGGTGTGCCTTGCAAATTTTCTTCTCCTTTTCGAAAGAATATTTTTCTTTTTTTTATTTGCTTCTGTTTCTCAAAAAAACCCCCCAAAACCCTTCTAAAAGGCACAGTTGCCAATGCAATGTGGGGGAATGAACCTCCAATTTGTTTCCAATTCTGATAGTGTTTTTGAGCATGGAGAGGGTAATCTGTGTCTCAAAGGTCTTCCTTACAGTTGCAGCATAGTTCTTCCCAGGTTGCCATGTGATTGTAGATCCAACCTCTGTGGATGACCAGTTGGGAATGGTCCTGGCCAACTACAGGAGAGGTGAGACCCAGCAGGAGTCTTGAGTAGATATTGGTGGCTCACTCTGTCTTCTGATCTTTGCAAAGACCCTTTCAGGAATTAACACCACTCTTGCTGAATGGAATGGCTTGCTCCCCCTTCTTACCAACCCTGCACAGTGAGTGACTCACTTGTGCTGCCCAGGAGTTTCCCCAGCAGTCGTCTGCAGACATACATTATCCTCATTTCATGGTCAGCAGCAGCAGCAGCAGTACTGCCACTATTCCCTGGTACAGAACAAGCGACTCCCCTGGGGAAGTCAGTCAGTTTAATCCATTTCATCCTTAAGGAAAATGGGACCCCAGAGGCAGCGTGTGACTTGCCCAGTTGGTGTGCCAAATCCTTAGTGGCACTTGGAGTCTGTGAGAGCCGAGCTGGTGGATGTTTCTTCTCAGCACAGGTTTGTGCATCAATCAGCAGGGCCTGACTCACCTCACCAGAGTAATTGTTACCTAAGCCTGCATGGCTGGCTGCTCCCCGTGCTCCTGCATGCTCCCTGTGCATACATATTGCCTGATGAAGGCACACCCTGTTGAGTGTTATTGCTTTCTTAATGTGCTGCAATTTCCCCCCCAATATTCTAACCGAGAATGATTGTTGCTGTAGAACATCCTCCCTCCAGTTGCTGCAACCCATGTTTATTTACAAGAGCACATTTTACATCAGCTGTCACTCTGGTCTCACTGAAATAGAAATTTCAAGTTCACAGAACAATAAAAGATATAAATTACCTATCATAATTAACTGAACAGCATGAGCAAGCCTTCAAACACCAGATTTTGTTATGCCCTAATTGCACACTGTGCACACACAGGAGCTTAAGCACCTCTGCCCGTCTGTCTGTGCTGGGCACTGGGCACTGCCTGATCTCAGCCCAGCAGGCAGCTCTTGGTGCCAGTCCCAGCTGGTGCCAGGCTATGCATGCACGAGAGAGCTTGCCCATGCTGTCCTTCTTTTATTGCCATCCTGCACCATCCTCTTTGGACCCCATGGGCAGGCCCAGGAGGGGAGGAGAAGGAGTGGGAAGTGACATTTTCTTTGAGTAACAGTGTTATTTTCCAGCCTGTACAGCTTTGGAGAGAAATCCTGGCTGCCCCTGAGATTTGTCTGCTAGTCTTCTCTGAAGGTTTCAAGTAGCTGAGAGAATTGTTCTGCAGCCTCCCACCTGGAGCAGCATCACACATCCACTTCAAATGTTTGCCCATACTATGTTCAGCATCCAGAGTCTGCTTGTGGACATACAGGGACTCCTGCAAGCCTCATTTCTCCATGTCTACTTGATGTGCTGGTTTGAGGGAGCTGAGCTGGGCCTCCATGGGTCAGGGGCAGTGTTTAACCTCCTGGCAAGCACTGGTGTGCCTGCAGTTAGTTCAGCCCTTCGTCATTTTGACAGGAGGTGATTCCACACAAGCAGACCCTGGAGAAGAGACAGGGCATTGCTCATTTTTAGGTGAGGGCAGTCAATAAGCCTCTGAAAGGAGAGTTAAAACTTATGTCTTGCTCAAGTTATAGGCTGGAGAAAGTTGGAGACAGGAGGTTTGATTGACTGCACCAGAGGAAATGTTTATGTGCACAGTCACCATGTATTTCCACATCAGGAGCATCCTCGGGAAAGGTCACTGTGCTTAGGAGCTGCATCCTTGCCCAGAGGCTTTACAGGTGTTCAGACAGCTTGTTAACAGCAGGAAACACAGAGAGTGTGAGCCCTTTGGTGGCTCATTAAAAGCTCAGGTGGATGTGTGTAAACTTGGGTCTGTGCTCTTTGTGACACTTGGTTTTGGTCCTTAAGATGTGTGATCTGTGTTTAAATCTGTGTAATGTGAATCTCTCTTTATTTCTACTTGAGCACTTGATTCTCTTGCTATGAGATCGTGTCATAGTAATGGGCCCAAAGCTAAGAGCTCCATGACAAGATGTGAGGCAGCCCTTACAGAAACAAGAAATTTGACTGTTCCTATGCCCATCCAGCCAAGCCAACTCCATATTCTGGGATGTTGAATACTGTGCCTGCGAGGAGGTTTCTTGATAAAGCTTCATAGTTAAATTTAGAAATTATAATTCATGAATTATGATCTGTGTTGAATAGGGGTTTCTTGCCATACAGTATGGAGACATGGAGAGAGAGCATGAGCTTTTGGAACAGTTTGGAAAGGTCATGAGAAAGTTCAGTCTGTCCAAATCTTTCACAGAACAGCTATCACTTTTGATACGTTTTATATTGGAGAAAATCTGGCACATTTATTATACTTCTGGCGTTTATGATACTGTACTATTTTATTGTTTTATATTAGTACTTTATAGTGAAATGTTTTGACATTATTGAAACAAATTATTATTTTCTTGCTGGAGAAAACGACTAGTGAAATAATATGTTCTGAGAGCCCAAAAATATTTTTTTATTCAGCTTTGGCATTCCATGGAAAATCTGAGAGTACTGCTTTTCAGAAAAAAAAATCACACTTCATCTATTGGAATTCCTGACCAGAGCTACTGTAAGATTGTACTACATTAACCCTGAAAGGATTAACAAGCTTTTAAATCAAAGCTGACTGAATAAATTGTAATGAATAATTTATTCAATTAATTTTTTTCTGTTTTCTCTTTACCAGTTCATCTATTAATACATTGTGGTTAATTTAGTTGTTGTTTGAAATATTTTGCTAATAATTTCTGTAAACTATCTGATTAGAAAAAAAATATTAAATTTAACAAAATGTTTTATGATAATAGACAATTTGAAAGGGAGTTTTATTGTACCATAGAATGTAGATATTCTTGGACTGCTTCTTGCAAAAGAAGAATATTATCTGCAACTCACAGGTGCTTGAAATAATTTCTATTTTGACATTTCCTGTTTTCATTGTTATTTGTATATATAAGAAAAATAATATGTAAGAAAGTTTCAAGCTATCGGTGGGTGTTCAAAAACAAGTAATGGGATGCATTTGATATTCAAATTTTCTTGAATTTTATTTGCATTCACAAGATACATATCCTCTGTTTCCATTCTCTGATTGGATGATCTCAACCTTCCAGATTATTTTCTTATGTGACTATTAAATTAAATTTGAAGTCTCAATGTCCAAGAACATCCTAGAATGTTTCAAGGAAATTTCTGCCCTAAAGCCACTCACAGATGATTTTGCTGTCAGTGAAAATTGATGCAGAATGTTTTTTAGTACATCAGGTCTGGAAAGATTTTATATTTCATTTTTCTAGGTGTAATTCCTGAATGAGTCAAAGGTGTTTTTTTCTGCATAGGCATGCAGTAGTATTTTTTAATGTTTAAACTGATTTTACCAAGCCAGTCTCTACATATCTGCCCACTAGGCTCTTTGTTTTGCTTTGAAGCATGGGGTGGGGTTTTTTCCTGGTCATCAGCATCTGACAAATGAACATGAAGGTTTCTAAGGTTTTATCTTGCTTCCTTGCTTCCATTTGGTTGCATGAAATGAGATTGCATTTTTACTGTCTTCACATATTTTTGATTAATTAATAACTCAGCATTACTTTAAAATCTAATTTTAATTGGAACTTTTCTAGAAGCTGAAATAATTATTCTCCCATCTTTTCCCATCTTTCTGTCACTGATGTGAGTAGAAACTCCTCTGTATAATGCTGTACTCTATTCCCGCACAGCTGAAAATGGCAGCATGACTCACCGGAGACCAGGGCTGAGCTGCAGTGTCCCCCCGAGGGTCACTGCACTGCTCCTATGCCTAGAATACTTTTGTATCACTTGCTATCCTCCTTCTGTTGCTGTTTCACTCCACTCTCTGAAACAGAAATGTTTTCCCTACTAAGACATCATGTTCCATTTGCAATCAAAGTTTAGCAGCGATGGGGTTGTGTCCAGAGAAGAATCCTCCTCCCAGGCAGGTCAGGGACAAGGGCCAGAGTCAGCATAAGGCCAGGAACAAACCTTCACAGAGCCCTCTGTGTGAGGTGCTCACCTGTGCAACTGCTGCAGCAATAACATTTCTTCCCTGGGAATGCTGAGATTTTCAAACATAAACTAAAACTGGGTGACACTGTGCCTAAGAAACAGCTTTGCATCTGTCCTACAGCACTCAGACCCAAGGGAGACTCAGTTATGTGTATATAATGTCTTTAAGGGCAAAATATTTGCCTTGGGAAAGGCTTTCTTTTTTCCATCATGTTTGAAGAGGATAAATATAGCTTCCAGCTGTAGCCTTCTTGGGCAAAAGACCATCCTGAACACACAGATGCCTGTGCAGGTGTTTCAATTGATTTTGAAGGGGCCAGGGCTTTCCCTCTTTCTCTGTTTAATTTGTCTGGGCAGGACTCCATGCACCCTTGGAACTAATTTAATGAGAAAGAGCAGTGTGCTTTAGTAAAAAGAGACTTTAGGATGGTCTTGTCAGTGCCAATGTGAAGGCAATTTAAGCAATTTTGACTTAAGAAATTGCTAACAACTTATTCACATACCAGTATGATGGTTTGGGAAAAGTTAGCAGTTTCAGAGAGATTAATAAGAACTCACCTCTCATTTGGATCTTAATTAATTCTTTGTTACAGGAACTACAGCTTTTGCTGTTAACTCAAAGTGGTCTGACCTTCAAATAAAATGGCACGTACCTTAGAAGGAGAAATATTCCAGAGCCTGTTGGTATCATGGCACCATCTCTATGTGCTTTTCAGGCATTTGCACATTTCTCAACAGCCAGTTCTGATAAAGACCTTACTCTGAGCAAAATCCAGTCCTTAACAGCTCTGAGTTATTCAGCAGTTGTCTTGTGCTGTATAAATGATGAAGCCCTTACCAGTGGACATTGTTCTGGTCATTTTAACTTACTTTTTTTTTGTGAAGAGTTTAGTCTTACTCTCGATAATCTTTTCCAGTTTGGGATTAAAAGGCATTTCTTCAAAGCTTTTCAGTTCCTTAGAATTCTTTGATTTATTAATATAACATAATAAATAAAGAAATTCAGGGCATTCCTCCTAACACCATCAAAGCATTTAATAAGAAATGAAAGAAGATTTCTTTTGTTTCTACAATTATGACTATTGAAGCAAACTGTGGTAGTGAGCATTCTTTGGTTTTTGATAATTGTGTTACTTGAGAGCAGCTTAGACTACTGCGCATACGGTTACAACCCGTTATCACAGGAGAACATAAGGCACTGAATGCCACATGAGCAGCAGTCTCATGCAGGCAGGGAGGAAACTGATTTTTGTGGGTAAAGAATTCAATTAGGATATTAAAAATATCTGGCTTATGTACGTCCCTTGGCTATATGTTTTTCAGGGTCCTTGGAGCTGTTGTTGAGGGGTGAATCTCCAAAGACATTTAGGTGTTCAGCTCTCATGGGATTAAAAGGGACTTCGCTGACTTTGTGAGCTTTGTCTTTCTGAGTCTGGTTTCCACCAGATGATGATGCTTCTTTCGTATCCCGTGTATTGCAATTGCAAGCTTTGGACAGAAAGCACTTTCTCTCAGTGTGTGTTGTTTCATCAGTTGCCAAAATGGAGCCAGGGATGATATGTATGGAGACTGAGCAAGGATTATACTGTACTGCATGGGTGTGAGTGTGTGTGCATGTATTCATGTGCACACTGTATCTCCTGTAACCTTCTCTGTGCCCTTCTAGCTTTATTATTGTCAAGGTAAAAGTGCTTTTTTATCTTTCCTGTCTTCTTAAATGGCTTTCATTATTTCCCATTCTTCATTTTTCTTCTGATTTGAATCTAAACTATGAAGGAAGATGAACATCTGACTTGCTGGAGAGCATCACTCCTGTGAATAAGAACTGTGTTGAAAGATGTTTCAATTATCCACAGAAACAAGGGCTTTTAAAGCAGTTAGATCTGTTTCCTTACGGATTTGACTTCTCATTTTGCATTATATCACACTGTACAATGTGCAAAACATACAAAGGGCAAATTGGAGTGCTATGAATATTCTTCTGACTATGTGCAATCTACTATATTATACAACATGAAATTTGTTAAAAAGTTAAAAAATTACTTCAAATCAGGATGACAGAATGATGGAAATGTCATATGACTATATGGAAAGGCTATGTCTACATATTTTAATCACAGCTTTTCCCCAGCTTGCTTTTAAAAGGAAATTCTGGAAAATTTTAAGCAATTCTGCACATCTCTTTGGGTTTGATAGAACTACAATAACAGAATCTGGTTCCATAAATCTTTTCTCAATGAAGTCTTTGTAAAACCTTAATTAAAACACACTGTCTCTACTAGTGCAACAGGAAATCAGATAACAAAGCAATGGCACCCAGTATGCTCCTCTAGATGAAATAATTTCCTATTTCATTTACAGTCTTAACAAATGCTTCACTTTCTCTTCATTACGTCCATATGCATCTCTCTTTGTCCTGGAGATAATGTAACTGCTGGCACTGCAGGCTGTGCTTATGCAATTGTTATTTTTAAGACCATAAAGCAGTGTTACAGAAGCTGCCATAATGAAGTCAATGGCACTGTCACTGCGCTCATATCATTTACACCACAGACTGATCCAGCTGCTGGCACCAAGTAACATCTGCTTTGAAATTCAGAGGAGAGGCCATCAAATTCTTCCAGAATTTCACATCATGAAAGAAGCAGACAGTAGCCCAAATTATTTTATTTCTTCTGTACATGATATTTGTCTCACTTTTAATTTTAGTTACCAGAGGAATTACCTTCTCCTTCTTCTGATAATTTTAATTACCAGAGGAAGGAGAAAGTATGTCCAGCCCATCTAACGTCTAAGTAGCCAGTGTACCATGGGAAAAGGAAAATGAAAGAAAATCCAGCCAAAGTTCACTAATCTGAAAAATTGTCAGTCTTATTTCTCTTTGTGTCCTGATGCTGTTTGCATTCAATGTGTTCGCATAAGGGTGAAAAGGAGATTTCAATCAACAGTTTATGCAGCATGTCCAGTTTTCATGCATTCATGTGTGACCTTTTCTTACCCTGCAGGTACAATTGGTTTCTCAGTGACATATACTTTATTAACTTTTTCATGCTGGGATTGCATTGAAGTGATGCAGCTTTTGCCCCCAGGAGTCACATCAGGTGACAGGCTTTCGAACCGCAATTTACAGAAATGGTCTCCTGCAGATGTCCTGAGGAGGATAAGGATCTCTTGGAGAGTGGAGAGACTGTCCCTGCCACTTAGAGAGGTGGTGTGTCATGGTTCGTGAGCAATATCAATCTTGTGGGCCCTTTAAAGCAATTTCCATTCTTACACATTCTTCAGCACTCTCATCTTTTTTGTACTTTTCAGCAGCTCTGCAGGGCTGTGAAGACCCAGGGATTTCTTTCTCAGTAGCAGCCATTTCAGCTCCACTGCTCCTCTGTAAAACTTTGTCTCTTCTCCTGGGAGTCAGCAAACAGAGCATAGAGCAACCAGGAAGAGCAGCAAGGAAAATGGAGCAGTGAAATAAAAGGCAGAACGACCAGCCAAGCCAAGGGGGCAATGTTTCTGTGCAGGCTGGTCAGAGGGCCAGCTCTGAGACTAGAGACAAAGGCAGAGGTTGATCAGCCTTTGGTGAAAAGCAGCTAAATAGCAGAAATACCATTTTCCTAAACTGGGTATCTGGTCAAAAGCCTGCTTAGTTCAGTGGAAAAAGGCTTCCACTGAAATAGTAGATTTTAGATCTGTCCTCCAAATGTGTTCTATCTCTGGTAATTAAAATAGATTTTGCTTCTTCCTGTTCATCTTAACATCACAGATCCTGTGAATCTGTTACAAAAGTGGACTTGCTCATGGCAAACAGGTGGAATGGGGTGGCAAGGAAGCTTCTACTCCATAATCTGGCCTGTAAAACTTTTATTTCTAGTAAAAATGTGAGAGGAAGAAAAAATCCAGAGTGCCTCTCAATCTCTTGGTGAGCTTCCAGAACAGCATGATGCAGCAAATCCCCAGCTTAGTGGCTGCAAAAGAAGTGCAGTTCATTTGGAAACATCATGAAACAAGAGCCCAGAGCTTTATTATTACCACTCTGGAAGTCAAAATGATGAAATGAACTGCTGGCTTTCATTATCACTCCACCAAAGCATTCCTGCAACAGCCTTTGTTAAGGAAATGGGAATTTAGCAACCAAGTTCCCTTCTGAGATCTCATGAAATATTGTGTGCATTGAGAAAAAGGATTTCAGAATTGTAGCTACTCACTGCTGTTTCTTCAGTCCAAACATCACTAGAAATATTATTTTTAAGAGGGATAATTTGAGACATGAGGTCTACATCTGGCTCTAGGCTTCAGTGAGTAGGAGCCAGTGAGTAGGAGCATTCCCCAAATTCCAGATCTGAGTCTCTTCACCAGCTATTGCAGTGTCCCAGACCATGCTCACCCAGGGCTGGAGCTGTGCTCTTGAGTCTTGCCCACCAGCACCCAGCACATTTTGAATGTCTCTGTGCTTCTGAGCAGTAACAATGTTCCCAATTACTAACAATAAAAGAAAGGGTCAAGGGTGCTTATTTCCGTGCTCTGTCCCGTTTGTATGTATCCAGAATTTTTGTATATATTAGCAGGGAGATTAAGGAAACCCACAGGTCTTCTACAAAGTGAGAAGTTACAGAGGGTTAGTCTAAGGAGTACATTAAAAGAACATAAAAGAGAACAAAACCCTATTACCAACAAAATACTGTCCTTCTTTGCCCTGACCATAGGGAAGTGAAGCAAATATCTCTCTTTTCTTCCAGCCATAGATGTTTTGATCATGCTCAACAGCTAACGCTTTACAATGCTCAAAGATACAGCTGGGCATGGAACAGCTGGAGAAACCAAGGGAGACACCAGGACTGCATTGCCACATCCCTGCAGGAGATTCCTATTGCATAAAATATTCCAGCGATCAAGCAGCAATTGCCAAGCTGTCAGGTTGGGGGAAAGCTCTGTGAGTGAAAGGCAGGCACTGCTCTCCTGGAAGCAAAGCTGCAGGTAAATAGGCACTGCTGATCTGCCACCTGTGGCATTGCTGGGCTTGGTGTGAGGCTGAACACAATGAGGTCATGCTTTTAGCTATTCACGGGCACTTTTGCCCATATTTTACATGTTTTTTCTTCCATTCTCCTACTTGTCTAGCCCTCCCTCACAGTAAACCACTGCTGCTTGGTGTACGCCAAGGGAGCAGTCTGTTTCAATTACCATGGCAGCACTACACCTCTGCTGATAACAAATAGCCATTGTGCTCCTGGCCCCAGGAAAAAGCACTGTAGGGAATTGTGCCTCTGGTTTGCAGGCAACAGTTCAATTTCCTAATTCATTTTCATTATTCAAAATTTCACCTATGCCCTCTCAGTTTTCTCTGCCATCTACGGTTCCAAAGAAGAAGGTGTTGATCCTACTTTAAGGATCTCAGATTTTCAGGGTGTAAAATGGGGCTTCATATGTTCCAAGATGAATAAGAGCACCAAAATTCAGCCACCTTCATATTAGTCAAAAATGGTAGCAGTTCACTGGAAGATTGTCTTCAGTGCAAGATGAGTGAAGCCTCACCATAACCTAGGAAAGAGAGAGATCTTCTGACTCCTCTATGTACACTCAGGACAGTAAGAGGTGAGGTGACCTGCCCAGGGCAGCAGGCAACAGGGCCAGAAATTGAAAGCAATCTCCTGACTGCCAGGCCCACATCTTTCTGCACATAGGTCTCCTTCTGTCATCTCAGATTAAATGGTTGAGCACAACAGGTCAGCGTGAGCAGAGGTATAAAATAATACAAGCAAATGTCTGTGTTAGGTTTACTGGCATGTGCTCAAAATTATACTTACCAGATATCCTGTGTTAGGATTTCCCTGGATCACTGGCCATAATTCCCCATGTGCCAGCCTATAATTTCTGAAAACACTACTTTTGCTTCTATTTTTATGTCCTCTTTCCTATCATTTTCTTCATGGTTATCAGGGCTGGGTAGTTCTGTAAGAGCTAAGTCAGAGTGAGAGAAAACAGGAGTATGGGAGAAAAACTGCAGTGATGACAATCTTCTAAAGGTTTGGAGGTTCAGGCAGAGGTGTAAGCTTATCTGAACCTCTTTGGTGTGGAAATTAATATGGAATTTCATTAAAAACCTCAATTTACTTGTAAGACATCTGGCAGATCAGAGCTTCAGCTGGGTTTGAAGTAACTTGAGAATGGCCTTTCCCCCACTGTTTCCATATTTTGTCTTCCTGTCCATGGCAAATGAGAAGTGGCAGAAGCACATGACGGGTTTTAGTACGTGGGGGCAGTCTCTCTATATCCTCTGTCCTTTTTCATCAGCTTGTTTAAGGACCCAGCCTGAAAACAGCAAAACTCCCTGCCAGCCAAAGTGTCCTTTTTAAGCTCTACAAGAATGTTTTTGGAGGTTGGGAGAGGAAGTATGCAAAGGTGAATAATTATTTTATGTGAGCAGACTGATTTGTATGGGGCCACTGGATCAACTGGAAGCCTCACAATGCAGAGGTGAGATCAGGCTAAAAACTAATGTGAAACTGTGCAGCATAAATTCCCCCTGACATACATCCCATGCTGCTTTAGAGAAATTGATAGCTTGCTCGCATGGATTGTAAAAAGAATACAGATTTTGGGCTTTTGTTTTTATGCAAGGCTGCAAATTCCTGGCACTGTGATTGTTGCCCTTGATATGAAAGTTGCATGTTATGATTCAGTGGTTTTAGCTCTGCTAGAAAAAGCTCATTAATCACTGATTTTACATGTGTATAATTATTCTGCTGGAAATCTCAATCCATTTTTTTTAATGTGAGAGTCAATAGTTAGAGGGTTGTCAAGTCTATCCATTATAAAACGCTGTTGTCAAGAGTATATAACCAGGCTGTAAACACCTGTTCTAATCTAAAAAAATTGCACTGAGTCTGATAAAGGAGGTAAATTCAAATAATGGGGAGGAAAAATAAGAGAAAAATCCATATGGTTGTTTCTAGTTGCATGTCCCTTACTGAAGGAAGTATGAGGCACCCAGCTCTGCAGGCTCGGGATGGGCACAAAGCTACAGTGCTCCTCTCTGCCAGCAGAGGGAAAGAAAAGGCTGCTATTATTCCCTCCTTCTTCAGATACTGCAGATGGTTTTCTGTCCCAGGCAAACAGCAGTGCAGCTGCTGGTGCCAAAATCTGCACTCCAGGCAGAGGTTTCTGTGCCACGAATGCCTGTCCAGCAGGTGTCTTTAATCAAATCCAGGTCTACTCTCTATTTTGTACAAAAGGTGCAATTTTGATACATGAGAGGTTCCATTAAACAGTGTCATAGTTCCTTCTGCTCTGAAACGTTGCAGTGAGGTAATGCAAACCAAGTCCTGCACTGGGTTCTGGCAGGGAGACAGCTGCAGCAGGAAATGCCATAAATTTGTGCCAGAGCTGGCACTGGAGCCTTCCTTGCTGTCACACCATTCCTTGTGGATGGGTTTGGTTGGAGGAGCCCAGTGTACTTCCCAGACCCCTGTCCTTGGCTGTCTGGGCAGGCAGCCTGTGGCTGCATGCACTGATAAAACAAAAACATGAGCTTGGATGGGGAGAGTGCCTGTTAGAAACAAGTTGCTATGTGCATGGATCTGCCCACAACCTGGGGCGATTTCTGAAGCCCCCAGCCCCCCAGTCTCCACTGCTCTGGGACTTACATTAATTTTCTAGCAGAAGTTTGTGTGTTGTTATGTGGAGAAACTGTTGCTTGGGTGGATAAGGAAGCCAGGATGATAAAATGTTTGAGTCCCATCCAGCAGTGGAAATATGGAAGAGCTCAGTCCCTAAGCCCTGAACACCTCCACCTCCAGTGCCTTGTGTGGCAGAGAGTAGTCATGCTGAAAATAACTTTCCCAATTTAGACAGAGAAGTCTCTGGTGTGTCCCCTTACTTTCAGAAAGTAGGCACAAGAAGAGCAAGTCAAGTGAGGGGAAATCTCTGGCTTCTCAGTATGCTGTTTCTGACAGGTGTGGGGCTGTGTGTGTCTGCTCAGTAACCACAAAAATGGTTTTGGACAAATCATTAGACCCTTCAATACAGCATTGTTATGGCTGGATAAGCACCCTTTGCAGAACTGGATCACTGCAATTGCATAAGCAGTTAATAATAGTATTTTTAAATGGCCAATGGTTCCAAACAGAGCAATAAAGCACATCAACAAATCATTGGGGTAACACCCATATTTATGAGCCCCAGCTAAAGCCCCAGCTGCATATTTCCGTGGCACACTGTGCCTCCCGGAGCTGTGCAAATGGAAAGCAGGACAAAGCAGCCTTCTGTAGCAAGGCACTGGATTAAAATCTCCCTGAAAGTTTCCTGCTTCTTTCTGTGGATGTTTCTGCTTTATGAAACAGAATTTGAGGAACAAAATAATTCAGATTCATCCAGGGTATCTAAAGGATGGGCTTGAATGCAGCATCAGAACACTAGGTAATTTACATTAGGGGCTATAGGGATGCTCGAGAGCTTGAAGGCAATGTTTCTTGAAACTCCCAGATGTGCAGCAAAAGAGGAGGGAGGCCTTCAATGCCTCCCCCCAGTCCCTGAGCTCCACCAAGATAATCACTGTATACAGTCACCACAGGCTGTGGCCCCAGTGTTGGTCAGTTTGCAGTGCAGTGCCTGGGAGAGCTGCAGAGCCACATAGTCTGCAGGGAAGGGCTTTGGGACATCTCACCTCCAGACACAGCCTGCTGAAGTCAGACCTGGCTTCTCTGGTTCATCCAGGCACTGCAAACCTTCAAGAATAGAGCCTGCACAACCTTTTTGGATAATCTGCACCAAAGTCTGACTGTCTCATGGTGGAAAATTTTCTCCTTATATCATCTCTGGATGCCCCCTTATTCCTTTTATGGCCACTGTCCTGTTCTGTGATCACACATCTCAGTGAAGAGCCTGCTTCCATGTTCTCAATAAACTCTCTGCAAGTACTGGCAGGCTGCTGGTAAGTTGTTTTTGTTTTCCTCTGGCATGAAGGAGCCTTGTTTCCTCAGCCTTATCTCACATAGCAAGAAGGCTCTTGGTGACCCTCTGCTTAGTTCATGCAGTTTGTCAACATCCTTGTGTCTGGGGACACAGAACTGCACAGAATAATTGCCATGTAACCTGACCAGTGCCAACTAAAGAGGAGTGAAGTTGCATTGCTCTTCACCATCCTAAATGTAATAAAAATCTAGTAGGAAATATTTTTAGTCCTTTGTGATTTAGCATCTAGCTCAACCCTAAAATCAGAGTGAAGCCCAAAAGAGTCCATTAACTACTTTTTTTTTTTTTAAACATTTCTCAAAGCGATGCTAATAAAAAATTGTTGAAGATGTAAAAAGGATTCAAAATCATAGTAGTTCATCGACTGCAATTAAAAAATTCTTATCTTTCATTTCAGCACTGCTGCTTCTTTTGTACATCAGAGACCATGGGGCTGAGCAGGCATTGCAGGTAAAGATGTCAGCACTGAGCTATTTTGGGGTCAGGCATTCTTGCCTCAGGATATCTGAGGGAAGGGAGCAGCCAGCTCAGAAAGGCATGAAGAAATAGGATGGCCTAGGGATTTCCAGACTAGGACTCTGAAAGGGTACCTGAGTGCTACATTGCTAACAGAATTGTACCTTTCCAAGGGGGATATTAAACATAGTGCTGCTAGGCTTCTAATTCACCTTGGTGAATTGGAAGTCTTCCTTGTGTAGCTGCTGAAGCCTCTCACTGGCACCTGAGACTGCTTCCTCAGGAATGGCAGACTGTGGCAGAGTCAGTAATATCTCACAGACTAGTAGAAATATTAATATATTTTAATGTATGTGTATTTGAAAAATGCCACTGGTGAATGGCCAAAGCTGAAAGACTGTGACTTTATTACTCAGACTTTCAGTGAGGTTTTTTTTCTTTTAATCCTCCAGGCAATAATTCCCCCAACTCTTTGCTCCTAAAATCAGATTTAATTTTAGGTTTTTTTGAGCATAAATTGCTGAAAATCTTTGGAGAGTCCTCAGAAATGTGATAGCTGCTGTGTCAGGCATTTTGGTTGAAGAAATTCTGCAGCTGAGTTGATGGAAAATAACCTATTGCTTGCTTTTATTAACCATTGCCTGATTTATTTTTTTTTCCTAAGAGGCTGGAGCTATAACTGGTCAAAAGTTTAGTGTTTCATCTAGGCAGAGATTAAGCCAAAAAAGTGTCAAAAGTAAATAAATAACCTCCAGGGACAATGCTACCTTAATATTGTTGAAGGATTTGAATATATTTTGTGAGATGGTGTTTTTGTATTTCTTCCCATTCTCACTCCTTTGTTTGGAATGCAGATTGGTTATAAGGACATTTCTTTAACTCACAACAGCTTTCTGAATCTAAAATGAAGCATTTCAAAATTTAAAAAAGGTGAAGTCAGAAAGACTGAGACAGCAAGCAGCCCTCTCAGGGAATGCTGTTTGGAAGTTGTATTATTAGAGGTGCTAGAGCTGAGAGAGGATAGTGCGTGCACAAAATTCCCTGCGTCACTAAATATGACTTTCAAAACCTCATAATATCTTCTGCAAAAGCTACCATCCTGTCAAACATTTTTACAGTTGATGTCTTTGTGGCTGAAACTATAAAGAAAGCTCAAATAAAGTCGCAACTATTTTTGCTATAAAAAAAGCCACATCCTTTCCTTTTGTCTCCCTGTTCTAAACCCCTGGCTGTACAGCATTTGATCAAGCCTTCAAAAAGACAAAACAAAATTTTCCCTCAGGCGTAGAGCAGTCTTGGGAAGTTTTGGCTCAAGACACAGATATTTCTGCAAAAATAAAAATGAGATCTTGGAAACAAAATCCTACAGCAGCCATAGCTGTGCATCACTGTGGTGGTTTTAGTTATATCTAGAAAAGCTGGGGGATTGATAATCACTGGAAGACTGAAATGGTGCTGGGAGTTGTGATGAGGACAGGGGAACCTGAAGAAGCAGAGCTGCTTTTGCACCTCCATGTCAGGATCAGCCATGCAGCAGCAGGCAGGAAAAAGGAGGTGCTTTGGAGCCTTTTGTGGCCTCCCTGGTAAATCCTCTTCCGAAGGGAAATGCCAGAGAGCGGATGCAGCTACAGTGCTCTTTCTCAGCATCAGTCAGGCACAGCTCTCAGTCCTGAATTCTGAGCTGATGCTTAGCCTTCAAAAAGATATTTCATACCTGTCTCGACCTGTTTAGCAGTAGGTAATCAGGCAGCCTGCTGGTCTGTGCCTGAATGTGAGCCCACACCTCTTTTGGACAGTTACCTGCTAATAATCAGACCCGAGCTGGCAGCACGAGGTCATTAATGGTTATTAAGTTTTTTGTCAACTCTAGTCTGTGTCTGATTTAAATCAGGGTTTTAGAAATGATAACTGGCCACCTACATGACCTTCTGCCAAGCAGTTATATTGGTATTTAATATATCATATTTTTCCAGCTGTATATGTTCCCTCATTTCTATGTTATTCTGCACTATTTTCTCACCATTGTCTACCTCTTATTTTATTCAATAAACTGGCAGAATTACTATGTCGCTCTTTTTCAAGGCTTGAGTATGCATTCTTCAAACAGATGTTAAGCATTAAAAATAACAAGGGGTAATGATAAATAATTGGGATGATCTGAGTGAGAGATGGCAAGAAATAAAGGAAATAATTTAAGGGGGAAAAATTCTTTTACCATCAGTAAGAAAAAGTAAAGTTAGAAAATAATTGCAGAAGCTGTGTTTAGTATTCTTGAGGGGACTCCCAACCCTGAACCCTGATCCCAGGGATACATCTGAATGGCTGTTAATTAACATCTATCTCAGGTAAGGCTGTGGAGATTATGTAGTCCATAAGGCAATCTCAGAGGTAATTTTTTCTTATGTATACAAAATGCTGAAGACATTCAGGTTTAGAAGCAGGCATACATGGCTTAAATCTGTGTCACTTCCCTTTTCTCTAATCTGTGGCACCTGATCTTTGCGTTCACAAGGAGAACAACAAAATCTCACTCTTTACCTTTCCATTTTGTGTGGAGGTATTTGGTTTGTAGTAAACTCAATTTTTGTCTCTGTGCCTGAAATGGAGCTACAGGCATCAGAAAAAAATGATTGTATGTGAGCAGCTCCCAGACACCATTCTGCAATTTTCTCTGTATAGGACATGCAGTGGATGGCACAATTGAAGTCTTGTAACACAACAAAGCTGTAAAATGAAACTTTAATGTCATAGTCTCTTCTTAAATGCTGTATCTTGACACCTTATTCATTTTTGCCTTTTTTTCTTTGGACCCACTCCAGTTTTTCTAATTAGGTTTTATGGTATCTAATGAGGGTTCTCAGTGTGGGTTCCCCTGCCCCAACATAGAGCAGGTGAGAAATTCCATCACCCTTCTTTATTATGATCTACAGCTTTATGCATAATTTACAAGCAGTGAACAATTTACGGTCCAGTTTTGTTCTTCCTGAGTGCCTGACATTTATTTTGGTTTTCTCCTTCTTGAAACACTTTGCTTTGTATTGTATTAGTAGGGGTTAGTGCAGGTTTTGTTTTACGTTGAATTTCCTTTTGTTACTTCTCACTTGTAATTCTCTAGATACATAAGGTATTGCTGTATTTTTGCCCTTTCTCTTATGTTCTTGAGTGTGCACTTTTCAACATCTTTTGCATTTCTAATGAAGGTATTACTCAGAGTCAAAACTGGAAGGAACCCTGTGAACATCTTGCTCCTGCTGCCTCATCAGTCTCTCTGCTGCAGTTTTGTGCAGGGCTCCTTATCACTCTCCCCTCTGCTGTTGCTCCTTCTGTAGGTCTTTATTAAGCAAATTGTTTATGCTCACTGGTGAACTTTGTGAATGCAAACAAGCCTGTCCTTTCATGCAGTGGTTGCTCAAATCTGACTTGGAAAGATTTAAGCATGCGCTTAAGTGTTGCTGAAGGGAGGCTTCTGTTCCGATTTAATTACTTTTATCTCTTACCTTTTGATTCTAGTCTTCTATGTATAAAACATCAATAACTCCCTCTAGAATGGATTCTTTCTTTATCCTACGTCACTTGTTGCTCGTGTTTCCAATGCCCTCTTGAAGTTTTCTAATAGCTCTTTTTGTACTGCAGGGTCGATTATTTTACTGGAGATTGAAGATAAAAGTGCTGGGCAGTAATTGCCAAGATCATTCTTCCTTCTGTGTAAATCAATACCATATTTGCTTTATTTCCAGCCTTTGGGACTTCCATAGTTCTCTATGACTTTCAAAAATAATTGCCAATGGTTCAGTAACTTAATTGGCTAATTCCCTCATCACCTGAGGATGAGTGCTGATCTGTAAGGTGGATATTCAAAATTTCCAACTGTTCCTGCAACCTGCACTACAATAACGGCTGTTTGGATAGGATTTTCATTATTTCCCAATTGTAACATCCTTTTCTTTCTGTTTTATTTGGGAAAAAAAATAGGGGGTGATTGGCCTTGGAAGAAATACTGTTTTTTTAATCTTCCTCTCACTTATTAATGAAACTACTTTCTGGCTGGCTTTCCTTTCCCCTACAGGACATTCATGAAAGGCATTCTTATTCCCCAGTATTGCTTGGGTTAGCATAAATTCAGCTAGGTTTCTCCTGTCCTTGTCATTTCTCTTTTCTCCTATTTTCTCCACTTTCTTTTCTATTTGCTGCTGCTCATTTCTGGGTTCTGTTACCTCTGAGCAAAGCAGCTTGCACTGCTGTCACCAACGTATTGCTACAAATAATTGGAAACATAGCTGGGCCAGAAGGATCTAATCCATTACCAAATTCTCTCCCATTTCTCCCTCACTGACCTGGTGTCCTCTCATACCTGGAATTTTTCACTGTCTTTTATTTATCAGCAACGAAAAAGGAACAGCTTTAGAGAGATATTTATGATTGTCTTTCCAAGATACTTCTCTTCCCAAGAGAGACACAATAGGCAGGTGCCAAGATTAAGCAGCCCTGTGTTTCTGGTTCCCCTGAGGTCACAGAAGAGACCCTCCCTGGAGGTGGCTGGCCATTTTCTCTGTAATTTGTCTCTGAAACCTCAGCCAGTGTGTGATGTTCAAGCCCAGAGCGCTTTTGTTGATGTCTCTCTCTCTCTCATGCACTTGTAAGGGCACTGACTTACATGACCTAGCAGGACTTTTCCATCTTTAACTTTTTGAAATGGTTTACCTTTCAGAGCAGTGCTCTCTGAGTCTTTCATTTCTTGGTTGTTTCTTTTTCCCAGAGGCTGAGTTTTATATCTCCCAGGTCTCAAAATGCCCTCACTCTAATAAATGATGGCAGTTTACAAGCTGTGCTTTGGACACTATTCTTGTTATGCTTGAAGTATTTCTAAATAAATAATTGTCAAAAGCTCTTCCCAGATTTAGGGCAGATTTTTTTTCCTGTCACAGTGGTACCAGTCCTCAAACTCATCTCTGCAGCTTTTAGAGTGGGTCATCATGTTGTCCTCAGAGTAATGTAATGTAATGTGGTGTGTCAGGCAGCTCACACAACCTGTTTCTCATTTGAAGCTGCTGCTACCCTAAAACTATGATTTTAAGGAGAAAAATTGCCTATTCTCTTCTTTGATGTTGTTTAATGTTCATATGCGTCTATTTTACCCAATTTCCTCATGGTGAAGGCTGCCTTTTTTGCTCCAGTGACCAGATACTTGGACATGAAAACCTCTTGCCTTAGAGAAAGTGCAGAAAACAGGCCAAAGGGAGACCATCATTATGTTCTTTCCTAGCTTTCTACTACAGGCATTTATTATCATGTTCCTGGCTTCCCACTGATTGTCTATGATACAGTCTTCTGAAAACATATGGATAAGTCTTTAAAAACATATTACAGGAAATATTAAAAGTACTATCTTGTTACTAAATTCATAATTATCCTTCTTTCAAGAGTACCTTATAAAGACCAAACATGATACCACAGATGGTGTAGTTGGAAACAAGGTGGTTAATTAAAATTAAAAAAAAAATAATAAATTTAAAAAAAAAAATTTTTACACTGTTTTGATTTTTCTGCATAACCACTATCACCCTGCTGCTCCAGGAGCCTCATGCCTTCCTCACCATATTTTTGCATTATGCAGGTTGTGCATCTTGCTCTGACAGAAGCTTTTCATGTCCCCAGCTTTCCATGTTCACAGATGTTTCTTTTCAGATTGTTTAAATTTCATCATCATTCAAAAGAGGAAGCCGAGTGTTTCAGGACCCTGGTGAAAGGATGGCAGTGACTGTCCCAGATCATACTGCCCAGTCTCTGCTCTTCAGCTGTCTTGTGAGCAGGGCTCCGTTCACATTAGGTGGGCATCTGTGTTGCCCTGAAAAAAAGTGGATGGATTTGGCCTCTTCTTCCTTGCATGATTGAAAATATTTTTATGTGTGGAGGAAATTCACACTAAACCCCAAACACACTAATGAAGGTCCAGCTTGTTGACACAGTAGGTGACTTGCTGTAGTCAGTGGCAGCATCTTTTTCTTCCAGGCAATTTGCTTCCAGAACTTTGTTCTTATTCCCTGCTGTCTTTTAGCATCAAGAATAGAGTTCCAATTAATATTTGTCATGTTGCCTCACGCTCAGCCATCAGTTAGGTTTGAAAACTCCCCATTCTTTAGGCACTCCCACTTGAAATGTACAAGATGTTGTGGAGGATAGCCAAGGGAAAAGAAGGTCCTAAAAGCTAACAGTAAACAGAGAACAAGCTGGTTTTGGGTAAGTACCTGGAGGACACACACCACTGTCATGGAGGCTGAGGTTTGCCTGTGTGTGCAGAGCTGTTGAAGACACCTCTGGCATTTGTTTCTAGCTCTAGTGTTTTGATGCTGAAAGAACGATGAAAAGATGTAAAGAAATTTTAAAAACAAGCCAGAAAAAAGGACAATATGAATGCAAAAGCCACCATCCTCCAAGAGTTCAGTTATCCAAGAGAAGGTCAGGAGGTGGCTTGAACACGTTCCCTCGATAACTATTTGAGGAGAAGGCTGGTAGCAGAGGAATGTTAAATTCAGCACAGTGTTGTTAAGCTGTCCCCTGAGACATGGGAAGTGCATGGCTGTGTCCCAGCCTATGTCCCAGCCTTAGCTGGACTGATGGCTCTCAGGAGGGCTGTGAAGGCTCCAGGGAGCTGCCCCTGGTTACACTGCACCTGACAGGCAGATTGCACACTCCTGTAGGTCATGGCAATGGAGGAGGTGGATGTGTTTTTTTCCAGCACCAAACTGGTTATTGGCTGTTTTCCCTCAGGCATTGCCATCCATTTGAGAGTCCCTCCACAACCAACCAAATCTGCAGCTCGGGAGGATGCATTCATTCAACATTTACCCACTGATGCTGGGTCCATTTGTCTTTCAGTCTATAACTCACAGAATTGTGTCATATTTAATTTTGTCACACTTATGCCCACATTCCCAAATCTTGTAGCTATGGACTGCTTGAAAGATAACAATTCCACACCAGATGTAGGTGTTTTGCTAAGACTAATGATGAGACAAAGTGTAAAAAATTGAAGAAAAGGAGGCAAGCCCTGGTGGTTCAGACTTTGCTCTAGTCCTGTTATTTAATGAGAAGCTTCCTCTTTATCTGCTCGAAAATTGTTTTCTGCTGCAACACTGTTCAGAAAATAATTTCTCATGCTTTCTGTCTCACAGCAGGTTATATGGCTGCATTTGTTTTCAGTCTCAGTCTGATTGCAAATCTAAAATATGGTTCTTTGTTCTTTTCAAACAAAGAAAAAGCCCCTCTGAGCAGAATTTGAAAATAGAAGTCTATCTTCTTTTAAAAGTGATTTTGAAATGTATAAAAAAATGCTAACTGGAAAGCTCCCTTTGTACTGGCTCTAGAACCTTGGCAGGAGCTTGGGGCTCCTCTTAGTCAAGGTAATGAGCAATAATAATAGTGATAATAACACTTTTGAATGTTTAAAATAGATTCTGTGACAATGTGTTGGTCAAATGTGATATAATCAGGTCTAATACAGTCTTAATTTTCAAGCTGTATAAAAATACAATTTTGAGATGACATGCCAGTCTGAGATAATCTTCCTGCATAATGAGTTAAGAAATTTAGGCTTTTCTAAATGTCAGTTACTGAATTTATAATTTTATCTTGGAATTTGAACACATCAGAAGAGTAACAAATAAGAACATGCTCCCCAAGAGCATGGGACCTGCTAGCATGTAATTTTAAGTGCTTAAAAGACCAGATATTAGAGACAGAACTTACCATACTTGAAATTTAATATTTTCTAATTTATCAAAATCAGATATTTTATAGGTCCTACTTAAATAACCAGAACATGTAGACCTCTGCAGAAACTCAGTCCTCCAGGTCTGGGACAAGTTGTGTGTTTTTCTTTTTTAACAACATGACAATATCTGGCATGCAGTTGCCAACAAACCAAATCCACAAGAAGTCCCAGTTATCTTATTTCTTGGCCTAGCAGTTTCAGCTATGCCCAGCAGAGAGCTCTTTATCTCTAAAACTCTCTATTTCTAAGGAATATGCCCCAGAAAACTTTAGCATGAAGAAAGTGCGCATGAGGCAGGAAAGGCAAACTATGATATAGCAATGTCCCAGATCTGGCTTAAGCCAGCAAAAAGGATCTCACTGAGTTAGCAAGCTCTCACCAGTGATCTAGGCTCCATGCCTGTAACCATTAGAACTTTACATAAACAGGGGCCACTGAAATCTGGAGGTTCAAGAATAATAAAGGATATTAACTAAAGTCACCTGAAAGCCACAACGGTATCTAATAAATTCTCTATTATTAAATTTTCCTTTTTTTTTTTTTTTTTTTTTCCTTAATACCAACAGAGGGCTCAGATCTCGGTAATTCACATTTATAAATAATTCTCATTTTATTTACAGGAACACATTCCGAGGAATATCTTGGAAGCTTGCTGCAGACATTCTTTCCTGGCTGCCAATACAAAGCTTCAGGTAATGAAAAGTTCCTAGCCAAACATTCTATAAAAATGAAATGAAAGAAAAATGTTCAAGTTGTGAAACTTTATATGTACACTACAACTCTAATCTTAAATATTTCTCCTAATCTCTCTGTAATTCCTGGATTTAATTTGTTTAGCTTGCAAAAAAAAGATTAGATGTTTCTCTGCAAATAATGATGAATTATTCACTTATCTTCTTATTTATAAGTCATTCGCAGACCTATATTTATGAAGTAATTTGTAGTCTCCAGCAATCTTTAGTCTCTCCTTGCTGGGAAGCCAAACCCAATATTACTCAGCAGATTTTCTGCAGACTTCATTGATCCACTCTTCATGCTGAGCAGACCATGAGTGGTCACTAAATTCCAATGTGTCATCCCAGATTGCTGAAGGGGTAATGGCTGATTTTGATTGTGTGATAAAGGATAACTTTTAAGGAAAAGTATTTTCTCATGTGCAAGTATTCTGGCTCCTACACAAGTGCAGGATTTGCAAAAAACAGCTCAAACCTCTCTTAGTATCCACATGCCAAAGCCCAGTCATTCAGGGGCTACTGTAGAGTAGACAGAAAGCTGCAGGGACCTGATGAATTCCCTGAGCTCACTCCCATTGTGCTCTAGTCCTGTTCTCCATTTCTGGCCAAGGAAGAAACCCAGGAGAGAAAATGGAGGCTCAGTCTCCTTCTGCTTGCTTGCTCTAGAGATTGTTGGGAAGTGATTCAGCTGAATGCTGCCATGACAATACTCATTATCAACTTTACACAGCACACTAGCAAGTTAGTTTTCTTATGGAAAACCTTACTTCACCACTTTTTATCCGTCTCACCCACGGTCTCCGCCTGAAGGCTGAGATTCCCTCTGAAACATATCAGTTTGGTTCCCTGGCCAACTGAGCAAGTTAATTAGCTGTTTTCTGCCTTTCTTTGCTTATGTCTTTCTCTGTGACAGAGTGAATAAATCTGCAGCCAGAATTTGTATGCCTAAGTGACAACATGAGTGTGCTGCCAGCCATCTCTGCGATAATGCTTCCCCACAGATGAGCAGGTTGGCCACTGAAACATGAGCTTTGTCTTATTCCCTCCTTGATCCCACCCAAACCTCAAAAGCTGCAGAGGACCCTGGCAAACAGTTCTCCACATCTGGAGTCATGCAGAGCTCCCTGTGCTCATCCCTGCCATTGCCTGGTGTTGAGGCACTCGCGCTCCCAGCCTGGGTGTGCACGGGCTTTGCTCCATATTCCAGGAATGCTGCAGCCAGGAAGGCTGAGGAGCAGGATGAGCAGAGAGCAGGTGAGAACAGGAAGGGAATACTAGTCTGATGTGAGGGTTCCATACTCTGCTTAGGAGGAACACAAGGCACACATATTTATCACAGCTGCAGCATTCTGGCAAACTACAGTGAATTGTGAAGTTACTAAGAAAAACACAGTAGTTAGCAAAGACCTGTGTGGTTTTCAAGCCTCTGAATTTGTTCAGAATCTGAATTTGATCCATGCCAACAAAGAAAAAATTTACCTGGTTTCAGTGTGGGTTGCCACTAATATCTGAGGAGAGTTTAATAACACCAGAACATATTCATAAACTGATCCTTAGTGATTTGTGCAGGCATATTTCTATCTATCAAATATATCCTTCTGCCTTTTCACTCTAGGCAGGCTCTTCCTCTGTGATTTGTGAACACATCTTGCAGAGGGCCAACAGCCCCCTTTTTCAGTGGCACTGAGCAGTCATGGTACCCAGAAGGAAAAACTACCCTTGGAAAGGTTTATATTCCAGTTCCTGATTTCATGGATTATTCTGAAAGTTGTATTATCTATTCTGTCTCAGTGGCAGCTGTTTATAAGCCTTGAGGGAGAAATATTAAATATCACTTTCTCTTTCATAAGAAAGATGATCTTATTTCTCTGATCTGGGTTTTATTCTGTGCTTTTTATATGTCCTAAAGCACCAAACATAGCTTCAGTGCTCCAGAAGTGTTTTGCCCTGTGCCTTTGAATCAGCCCACCCTGCCAGGCTTGCCACACATTTGACATTTCAATAGCATTTTCTACTTACATGGTAATTGAGATCTTCAGAGTTCTCTAACAGAGCATGGCCCATCTTCATCCCCTGTAAAAATGATTGACTATCCCAGTGATGCTCCAGCTACTCTTCACAACATTCTTGTACAATATGTAGTGAACCCATGGAGCAGGTCAGAAAATATAAGATTTAAAGAACAAAGATGCAAAATGTTTTCATGTCATGCATTCAAGTTGACCTCAGTTTTTCAGTTTCAAAGCTGTTGCATGTGTTCTCTCCATTTTTCTCAAACACACAACAGAATGAGAGAGAATGGTGTCACCAATTTGTTCACAGTCATGAACTTATTTGGTTAAAACTTACAGTGAAAACAATCTCCCAGAGAAGAGCATAGGCCATAAGGAAGCTGAAAGGGGAAAAAAAGGGTTTGATCTGTGTTTTAGAGGTGGGCCACTTGTAAGACTGTCCTTGCTCTGCAAACACACTTGGTTTGTTCTGGTTCCTGGTCCTGCCATCAGCTGAGAGAAGTAGGAGTAAGAGATGTCAGCAAGCCCCAGGCTACCCAGCAGATCAATATCTGAGTCGAGATGAGAATACAGCTCTTACCTCCTGGGGCTGTGGTTGGACACAACTGCCTCTTCTGTGTTATCAGAAAAGCCCATTAAGAGCAACTCATTTATACCAGGACACACAGATTTAATTCCTTCTTTCTTTTCAGTCCTTTCCAGTTCTCTGTCACCAAACACTGGTTTTAAAATGGACATTTATCCTCCTTGGGCAGAACACTCTCAGCTATTTGCAACCCTTGGAACTTGCTCTATAACACTGGAAAATGACAATGCCAGTGAATTGAAGCCGGTGATAGACTTTTTAGTAGGCAAATATTACCACCAGATTTACCTGCTGACAGTGGAGTTGATGTTAATGGCAAATGGTATGAAATAGGAGAATTTTGGGGTCTTTTAATGCTAAAAGCCTGAAGCCTGTAGGTTTTTAATTTACAAGCACCACTTACCATCTACAGGAGCCTGAGGCTTGCAAATGGGCAAAAATGGATGAAGCAGTAAAAGAGGTGCTGAAGTATTATTAGGTGTGAAGCTCTGAGTGCAAATGCTGTGTGCAATTGCTGCACTGGCTGGGCACAGAGGTGGAGGCAGTCAGTGCCAGCTGTGCCAGTGTGCTGAGTGGGAGACCCACACCTACCTGAGCGTGTGTTATCGGGGAATAGAGGATGGCAGCCTCGGGATTAGACACCAGGAGAACCCAGCAGTAATCAGGAAGCCATTCTTCATAAGATTTGACTTATGTATATTTTACACTTTCTCACTGGTTCCTCTCAGGAAGGCAAACTCAGTGCAGACACACTGGAAATACTGCTGGGCCACACGGGATGGCTGAAGCCTTCAGTTGTACCAGTGCTGTGAAATTTTAGGTGGGAGAAGCTGTGCTCCCCTTCTTCTGCCTGCAAACAGCAGGAAAATTCAGAGTCTCTCTCATTGGGAGTAGGCACAATGTACAATGAGGGGGTGATTCGTGTGCCAGATAGAACAGGTTTTGCTGTGCTTGGGTTTTGATTTTCCTGGGAGACATGAAAGAAAAGGGGAGATGATAGCATGTGTTTAATTTAACAGAAACTCTTTGGCTTCTTACATGAAGGATGCTTTTGAAAACAGGAACGTCAGTGTAACGGGGGAGGCAACTTGACAAGAGGGGAGCACTTAAAGTAATGTGATTGCTTCACAGTGAACTATGAGGTCAGGGTTATGAAGAAATCCAAACTGTGTCAGAGCTCCTCGTTTCAAACTAATGAACACCTTGATGACAGGAGCTGGAGTTCCTTGACAAAGGGGATGGACTGTTTGCAGCAAAGTGGTGATGTCAGTGTCAGTAATAGCCCCAAGAGGTTAAAGACTGCAATTTAATTCACATGGGCAAGCTTGTGTCACCTTTCTGGTCAGGAGGGTCCACACAAACTCCTCCTCTAGGTTCAAGTTCAACACTTTATCTTCAAACTATCAAGGCCAAACAGAGTTCAGTTTTACATGCTCACGTAGAAGTTCACCTTTTATTCACCAGAAACATCTTGCTTCATGGCTCATAAATATTAAACTAATATAAATGTAACCTCTGTGGTCTCAGGGCTGATCACGAGTGAATGAATTTAAGACCTAAATTTTCCAAGCTGCTGTGTCTTCTCCTGTTGTTAGCACTGTGTTAGAGGCTGATCAAAAGCACTAGCAGCTGTGGACAGCTCAAATGCAGAAAGGACCCTCACCCTCATTCCCATCTCCCCCCACCCTGACTGCCCACCTGTAGAAACTCAACAAACACAAATACTCCAGCCTGGCTTTGTGAGCTTTGAAAGCAACAACAAAACCACAAATGTTTCCAGTGTCCCATTCACAAATCCATGCCCCATACAGTGTGAGGGAATGTGGGCTTCTGTGGCACTGTGGTCGTATCAGTGCTGCCATGTCCTTCTTCAGTTATTTGTTTTTGTGCCAGCACAGTCTAGAAGTCACCAGCAGGAGAAATATCCAAGTGATTTTGTGCTGCAACTTCTGAGATTAAAAATTTGGCTGGGAAAAAAACAGAAGTCACAAGTCTATTTGCCTACTTACTGTGTGATTATCTGGAACAGCTTGTGAAATTATTTGGAAACTTAACATATTTAGCAGGTAGGGACCAAGACTCTCTGTGAGCTCGCCAAAAGCAAACTTTAATTCATGGTTTTGATATCAGGGGAGAGTTATACTTCAAGTGGTCTGATGTAAGGCTTTTTTGGCATTTATATGATGAAATACAACTCAGTCCCATATTTAAAGGAAGAAAAAGGTAGTCAGAACAAGAGCTTCAAGGCCAATAACCAAAATTTAAAAGTTACCTTGATCACCCTCATTTCCCCTTTGGGTCCCTAAAAAAGGCTCTTGGATTGTGCAAATAAATATATATGTATATATATTACTTTAAATCTCAGAAGATCAAATATTTCTGGATGCTTAATGCCCTCAGCTCCTTCAGTTTCTGTCTGACATTATACAGCACCTAAGAAATTAGTATTTCTGCCACCAAGTACTCAAACTGGAATAGCTATGTTTGCTCCAAGGCTACTCTTACTCCTCTGGTCCTCTTCTTGCCTTGCCTCCTGTGCTGAGTCCCTTCCTCAGTCTTGCCTGCTCTTTGCAGAGACAGGACACAGATCCTGCTTCTGCTTCAGGTTTCAAATAGGATGCTCATCTCATGCCCAGAGAAGGCCAAAAAGATGGTCTGAGTAGATGAGCAGAGTGATAGAAAGTGAAATTAACAATAAAAATGATTAAAAGTCCATTCTGTAAATCTGCAGTGGCAAAAAAAAGTCCTGGCAGGGTTTGATGATGTCCTTTGCTGGAAATGGTGCCTGGGGCATTATTATGCTCCCATGCTGATAATGACAGATGTACAAACCAGATAGTGATGGGGGGAGGAGGCAGTTTTTTCCACCCTCCAGCCAGGCCACCCAGCCTCTGCAGCTGGACAAGACCTTGTGCTGTAGCTGTGACTCACAGAGGATGCTATCTCCTGTCAAAGAAGGTGAGTGAGGGAGTATCTTTCTGAAGCAGGTCAGCTGCCATAGGTGGCCCAGAAATGGGGTCAAAGGGAAAAGCAGGTGTCCCAGAAAAGGCATAGGTGAATATCCTGGTATGTGACAGGCTAATCAGTCTTCACACAGGGAGTAGTCCTGAAGTCTGTGCAGTACTCAGGCGATCAAAAGAAGATTAGAGCCTCTCCCTGTGCTGTCCCAGTGGCCTCTCAGCCTTTCTGGATGAGAACAGTACCAGGAGGCTGACATGGCTGGAGGATCTATTTTTCTGATAAAGCAGAAGATGAACTCCTGACTGCCTGTATTTATTCAAGAGCTGATGGCACTTTCTGGACAGAGAGCAAAGGACTCTTACCCTGTGGGAATCCATCGCACTTCAGTTTCTATGGCACTTTGCTGTTCTTGGCCCAAATAATTGTTCAGTTCTTGTACTGGATAGCAAAAATGGTTTCAGCTCAGACACAGTGGTATGACAAGGCCTGTGACAAAACAGAACTGAGTGCTGACTTAACAAAATACTCGTGTCTCTGGGGAGCCACCATGGCTGTGGTCTGTATTCAAAACCTCATAGTATGCTGAAAAAAGCTCCATCAGGCTGCACCTGCAAAGGTACCTCTGAGTCTGAAACTCAGAGGCTGCAACACATGATGATGAACTGAGCAATCCAGAGCCTGGAGCCTGCACTGGACACTGTGTGCCTGGGAAGTTCTCTGCTTCTGACCTGGGGCTTCCGAGCCAGCATGCTGAGCACGTGGCCAGTGCCAACCAGAGGAGTATCCTGGCCTAGGGATGTGCTCGTGGGGCAGTAGGAGGGTACTTTCATCATGTCAGTATTCTTGGGCCAGAAGCTGCTTCTTTCTGTTTTCCATAAAAACAATGAGCAAAGGTCCTGGAGGCCAAGGCTGGAGTTGTTTCCGCAAGAGGCAAGAAGGCAAGATTTAATTCCCTCATTTGTCTTGAAGGAACCAAATCCACACTAATTCGGAGGTGTAGACTAGAGAGGAGATGTGGTCTGTGTGGCCAGCCCCCCTCTCAGCTGAGGTCTCCTGCTTCCCAGGGCAGTGTTGAGGGGAAGATGGGCTTTGGCCACCTGCTGTTGAAAGAGAAGTCCCTGTCTTCCTCTTGTGACTTGGTTTGAAAAGAGAGTTATGTCTGAGGATGTGATCATGTTCTGAAACTGCCTCTCAGATCAGCTGTTTTGTGGATCACAGCTAAATGTCCAGTTTCCATGAGCCAGCAATGTGCACTCCCAGCCCAAAAAGCCAAAAGTATCCTGGGCTTCATCCAAAGCAGCAGGGCAGGGAGGGGATTCTGCCTCTCTGCTCTGGTGAGACCCACCTGCATCCAGCTTTGGGGGCCCCAGCACAGGAAGGACACTGACCTGTTGGAGCAGGTGCAGAGGAGGCCACCAAAATTATTAGAGGAATGGAGCACCTCTCCTATGAGGAAAGGCTGAGAGAATTGTGATTGTTCAGCCAGGAAAAGAGAAAGCCTCAAGGTGACCTAATTTTGGCCTTCCAGTACTTGAAGGGAGCCTCCAAGAAAGAGAGAGAGACTATTTGTAAGAGCATCTAGTGACAGGACAAAGGTGAGAGGACTCAGACTAAAAGAGCGAAGGTTTAGATTAGATATTAGGAAAAAAAACTCTTTACTATGAGGGTCATGAGGCACAGGAGCAGGCTGCCCAGAGATGTTATGGATGCCCCATCCCTGGAAGTGTTTATGGCCAGGTTGGATGGGGCTTGGAGCCACCTGGTTTAGTGGAAGGTGTCCCTGCTCATGGCAGGGGCTTGGAACTAGATGATCTTTCAGGTTCCTTCCAATCTAAACCATTCTATGATTCTATGATCACAGCTGGACACAGAACAAGAGTTAGGCTCAAGGAAAGAGTATCTGCAAAAACTCAGCTCTAGACATCTGAAACACCTGAGTGAGAAAGAAATCACGCCTTGTAAGCCAGCAGCCTGGCTGCCCCCTGCCCAGATGAGGATTTTCCTAATGGCACTTTTAGATGCAATGCTATGCAAAGAACTAGTGCTTATCCAGACTTCCAGGATTACCTTGATATGAAGCTTTCTGGTGTCCTTTGAAGCATTTGCCTTTTCTTTATCACAGAAAGTGATATTGATGAAAGTGACAGTCCACATGATCCTGTCGATCAAAGCAGCATGCATTACTGTTTAACGAAGCGTGACTTGAGGTTCTATAAAATATGCTAAGAGCCTGCATTACAAGATCCAGTAATAGAGGAATTAGCTTATAGTGTACACAGGAGAAAAACTTTGTTCTGAGACAATTTACTGAGGTTCTGGGAACGGATTGGCTATAATTTTGCTCTGAAACAATGCTGTTGCTTTTATAGCAATTTTTATTGGCAAGTTCATCCTCAAATGTGTTGTTTTATCATTACTTTTCTATTATTCACAGTGCAAAAAATATTGCCATAAAAATATTACTTGCTCTAGTACAAAACTCGGTTACTAAGGTTACTAGATGAGATCTGCTTGGAATGATTTACAGCTCCTAAACACACTTACTTCCTCCAATGCGCTGACTGAGAAGAAGAATCTGCCCTAATAAATTAACCATGGTAAATGCAGACTGACCTACAAATTAAGAAATACAAGGTTAAATACAAACATCGATCAAAGGCAAGAACTATAAATAGATAATGAACTGAAGAAACAATGCCTGCAAAGCAAAAGGCTCCTGGAGTTTTCACGTTGGCTGGCAAACGTTACTTAAGTACCCTGCTCAGCAGAAGAGGAGGGTGCTGCTTACATGCATTCAGAGGAAATGTGCAGCAGGAAACCTCATCACATCTACCTAGAATAATTCAAGAAAAAAATAAAAAACATCCTCCATGAAACTCTGCAGGGAAGTTCTGCATAACTTCTCTAGGGTCAAGACTGTGAGCTGAAACACAGTATCACTGCCTTTACACAGATAAGAAATTGTTGCTTAGACTGTGCATTTTCTATTACTTGACTTGCAGTTGGTGAAGTCCAAAGCTATACTTTACAGAGGAGCTGCCTCTTATCTTTCGACTTGTTGGTAGAACTGAAATCTGTAAAAGCAAGTACAGTCACTAACAATGAAACATAAATTATACAGGCAAACAAGCACATCCCTGTGTGTCATCACAGGTCTATTGCCTTCAGTGCAGACATTCAGTGAGAGAGGGTCCAGACTCATAGGAATGGGCTCTTCCAGGCATGCATTTGGTTTTTGCACTGTTGGCATCCCTGTTTTGAAAAGCAGGTCTGTCTTGGGTTGCAACACAGGATGTGGCCAGAAATGTGTATTCTCTCACCATCTGTTGAAGCTGGGTGGGGCAGTGATTCCTTATCTCTGTGGCACACATTATCTGCTAATGGGTCATCTTTAGGACAAGGTGTGGCAATCATCTTTATCTTTTCCACAACCCATCCTCCCTCCAGGAAGATATCATCTGCTGTTGGGCCCATTAAGTCCCATTGTATGACTGATAAAATTACATCATCCCATTGGGAGATGCTCCAGCCAGGGGGAGAAGCCAAGCCTTTCCTACCCAGATAAAAACTGAGATTTTGGACAGCGAGTTATCCATCTTTCCACTGAAATCCAGAGGAACACCGGACCTTTCCACATCATCCCTGGACCTTCAGAGGAAAACTGCACCTTCTACAGGAGCACTGCTTCAGCTGAACCACATCTGCCACTGCAGGGGGACTGTAACCACCCTTTAATGAGACTGCTACCAACACCCTGACTGACTGACAGGGTGTCAGGTTGTATTCTGACTCTGTCAGTGTTTTGGGTTTGTTCTTTGTAATACTGCAATTCTATTTTAATTTTCCTAGTAAAGAACTGTTATTCCTAATTACCATATCTTTCCCTGAGAGCCCCTTGATTTCAAAATTATAATAATAATTTGGAGGGAGAGGGTTTGCATTCTCCATTTCAAAGAGAAGCTTCTGCCTCTATTGGCAGACACCTGTCCTTCAAACCAGGACAAGGTCCTAACCAAAGACTCTCACCTGAAGTGGGATTCTTTCTCTGGAGCCCTATAATCTACCATCAAAGGTTTTGGGAACACCCTGCTACATTGAAAACATGACCCATGCTAGAAGTCCCTGATGTGGTGAACAATGGGTAGACAGATGCCCTTAGAGATGCAGGACAGGCCCTGGGGAGGCAAGGAGACTAGGAAGTGTTCTCTGCTAATTAAAGTCCCGTTTTCATGCAGCCACCTCTGGCAACAGGGAATATTGTGTGCAGCACTGGAAGGGATGTAGGAGCAGATTTAGAGCTAGAATGGTACTACTCAGATGAGAACATTGTCTTTGATAACCACGGAGGGAAAAAAAAAAGATGGAAAAGATGTGGTTTAATTAGGCCACGAGTGTAATAACTCAGCTGGGAGTGCCACTTGGAAGTATGCTGTAGCAAACAAGCATCTCTTCTTACCCTCAAGGCTCTCTCCTTTGGAAGGCTCTGTCAGCTTTCCCACTGTCAAGGCCCTGAGGAAACTGGAGCAGCATGGTTGAGGTTGGAAGAAGCCCCTGGAGATCCCTGTCTAGTCCACTGAGCCCCATGCTCAGTGCAGCATCTACTAGACAGGTTGCTCAGGTTCAGGATTGTTAGGCTGCTCAAGACTGTGTCCAGTCAGATTTTTAATAACTTCAAGAACACAGACTTCACAATGTCTTTGGGCAACCTGTCCCAGTGTTTGACCCGCATAACAGTAAAAATGATTTTATTTCTTATGTTTAAATTGATTTTTTGAAAATTTCAATTAGTGCTCATTGCTTATTGTATTATCATCAGGCACCACTAAGAGCTTGTCTCCATCTTCTTTACCACCTCCAGTCAGGTACTTATACACAGTGACAAGATCTCCCTGGCCATCTCTTCTGCAGCTGAGCAGTCCCTCCTCTCTCAACCTCTCCTCTGGTCCCATATGGGTTTGCCTCAGATTTTACTTTCAATTCCTGGCAAGTGAATCTACTTGTGAAAGAACAGATTTTGCCCTAGAGGTTTGCCACAAGGTGATGCTGCTCGTTAAATCTATTTCTCCTACACCCTCCTCTCAGACTGAGATCTTAGAGACTTCATTTCCTCACTGTTATCATCCAAAGGCACATCTGCTTTCTGATTCACTCAGGATGATTTTTAAATCAAGCTGGTGCTGCACTTGATTCTTTCTAATTGGTACACTCTGACTTATCACCTTGGAGAAGTCCTAGCCATGCCCTAAATCCTGATGATTAAGTCAGCCTTTTAATAATATCCCAAATCATTTCTATGCAGGTGTACAATAATAATTTTATGAGGCAGTTTCTTGGCTGTAGAAAGGTGTAGGAGAGGCTGTCTCGGAGCATATTGCTCTTTTTGATGCCAACCAAGAAACCATCTTGTCATTGAGGCATTGATGTTTGTGGCCTGCCTTCCTGTCCCCCTTCTGCCAGCTGCTAAAATATCTTTCTTCTTGTCACTCCATTCTAGCCAGTTTAGTGACCTTCCTCAGGAAATCTGTTTGGCTGCACCCTGGGCACATTGTGTTGTGCTTGTGTACCTGGGCACTGCTCCCTTGGCTCATGGCATCTTGGAGTGGGGTTTGGAAAATCACTGAACATGCTGTTCCACAGTTCCTGTGTATACATGGAAGCAGTGGCATCTCATCTCTCATTGACTTGACACTGTTCTGGATGGCAGAACTGAGAAGAGAGGGTTTTTCCTTTTACAAGGGAAACAGAGAGAGCTCTCTGTTGCATGCTGCCACAACAGAGTTCATCTCTGAGATAATGCTCTGACCTGTGAGGAGAGGCTGGTGATCAGATCAGGCATGAGAAATGTCTCAGTGTGGCATTTTCCATCCAATGCTTCTGTTTCCTGTGATCCATCACCCCAGCTTTCTATCAGTTGAGGAGGAGCTCAGAGGAAGGGGGTGAAGGGACAGGCAAAGATATTCTGACTGCTCTTTGGTCTTCCCTGCTGTGAATCCTGTGGGCTGAGGTTCCATGTAAATCCCTCCCAGCTGAACCCACCCAGAACCTGAAGAACTACCTGCCACAGCCTACTGGTCAAATTGTTTTACACTGGGACATCTCTTCTTGAGGAGCAGCTGGAATGACCACAAAGAAACAACAATACACCATGACCCAGCAGAGAAAACAGGAGTCCCACATACTGGCAACCTAAATGTTGTTAAATGCTCCTCCTCTTCTACTCCCTGTCCCAAAATGGCAGTTTGGTGGGAGCAAATTGAAGACAACACATGATAAATGCCCATACACACACACACAGAGCTGAGCTTGGGGCTGGCTCTCAGCATGTGCTTGTTGCTGGCTTGCAGCCTAGGAAAAGCTGGAGGAAATAGTAACAGCTAACAGGAAGCAGTGCTTTCAGACTAGGCAATTTGGATGCTGCTGTGGTGCCCTCTCACAAAGGCTTTACTTTCTGCTAATGAAAGATGTTCTGAAGGGGGTAAATCCCTTTCTTAATCCACTCCCGCATCCTCATAAATTCATGATAGCTGATGGGCATAATTTGTTCTAATTACTTTGGTCCTTAGATGACTTCTTTACCCACGTGTCCTTTGAATTTAAGCTACAATAACCAGCAGTGTTACTTGCCTGCATATCAGTCAGCTGTTATGTGTTTTAGGAATAGCACAGTTGAGTTCACATATTTGTTGAATTAGTTATGAAATTTATGAAAATGTGTTCAGATAACCTTAATGAATTGTATTACCACAGCACTAATAATTCAGAGCTTTAACTGAAAGGAAAGAGACAATTCCTCTAGGCACCATCAACTTAATTCCTCTTTGATCATGGACAGAGTGCAGCAACCTGCTCATGCCTCACCTTGAGGAGGGAAAGGAAACCATGGTTGGGCTGGTGCATAACCCTTGGAAACACATGCCTATATCTCAGTTTGGCTCTGCTGGCAAAGGCTTTCTCATCAGCCTAGGTCTAGGTTATGGGTCAGCCAAGGAATATCTGCTTACTTCCACCTCTCTGTTTTATTTAAAAAGTGGGGGTTCTTTTGTGCAGAGCTGCTTTTTTCTGGTCAATAACCATTTCATCAGCAAAGAGAAGGTCATGTACCTCTGACAGTAGTGTCTTGCATCAGTAGAGCAGTGCCCAGCCTTGTTTCTCATTAAGGGCAAGGTTAGCACAATGAGAGTGCATGCTCTGCGCTGTCAGGAGTCCTGGGCTGAGCTCACTTCCATATCTGGCTCCTTTCTCCTGGCTCTTCATGGCACAAACACGGTCATAACATCTGATCCTTGATTCAAACATTTCAAAATGAGCAGGTGGGAAGATGTCCACCTCTATTTTCAGGGTGAACCTAACATGCTGTAAGTGTAGCAAACACAATGGTGAGGGGATATTTAAAACATAAATGTTCTATGTAACCAGATTATAAAGATTGGGCCCTGACAAGATATGACGTAAGGAGCACAGGAAGACTCTGTATTAAAAGCAAACCCTTTTTTAGCTGGATGATCAGAGAGTACTCATCTTCTGTAGTCTATAAAAGTAAATTTATATACAGGGAAAGCCTCTACAAAGTATAAACAAGATCAAAATGCAGCCTCATTACCGGTTACCCTGGTAAGTGCTGCGCTGCACAGAGCTCTACAGGAGAGAATTTCTGAGGAGAATAAATGAGCCAGCCAAAATATTATCTTCTAGGCTCATAGCCCACTGCTTCCTGTCAGTCACTAGATAAATTCTTCCTCAGGATGATTTTCTTTGCCAAAGGGAGCACAGTGCTGCTCTCTGCGATACACAGTCTCAAAAACATAGGTTTCTGTTTATCGGCTCAAGCTGTACTTGGGCTTCTGTCCCTTCACTTGGGTTATCATGTCTAGTTGCTGGCTTACAGCTGCAAATCAGGTGCCAGAGGAGACCCAAATTCGATTTGATGCTGTAATTAATTCTGTAGGAATAAAAATGCTTGCAGGAATATGACAGCTCCTTCTGTCTGCAAGCAGTGATGTTAGGTTCCAGCAAGGCTAAAAATACATCGTATTTACTCAAATGTAAAGCATTGGATTAATTTCAAAGCATATTTGTTAACAGCCAAAAGTCTCTGCCTATCACAGAGGAAAAACACAGCCTATATCTGAATGTCTAAGTCCTGCTGAATTTCTTCAAGCTCTGTGAAGCAGCATCAAAGGATGAAATTGGCAGCCACTATTTGGGGTTTTGTGTTCTTTCTCCAGCTAAGGCAGAGGTTCTTTTATCAATGAATCTAGAGGAACCCAGTAGGACTTGCATTATCATGATATGGTGAAGGACCAAGGTGTGAGGTCAGGGTGCAGTGGACTTGAAAAATGGGAAGCACTGGATGGGAATGTCATAAAAAGGGTTGTGGTTTGGAAATACAGGATGATGTGGAAAGAGGAAAAAGAAGGCCTAGAAGCAACATATAGGCAAAATAGAGCTTATTATTGTAACTTATGAATTTATCTATGTTGGATAACAAGCAAAAAGTCCTTACCTTACCCAAATTTTAGGTAAGCTGTCTTTTTATGTTTAATGTATGTCTAAGAAGCAGGTATTTGTGCTGTTCCCATTCATGGACAGACTCTGGGATTCTGTTTCTTCAGTTGCTCTTTCATAAGCCAAAGACTAAGGACTGCTTGTCCTTTACATATAAAATGTCACCAGAGGTTCTGCTCTGCTGTTGACTTCACTCTGCCCACATGAGTTAAACAAAGCTGATATGGAGCAAGGCATAGAAAGTTTCTTTATGGACCTGCCCTCAATCCTGGGTTTCCATTCCCAGTGAAACTGGGCTTGTTCACACACTTGAAAAAAGTTCAATACCAAGAAGAGTTCCTTTCCTGCCCCAGCCTCAGCTGTCCAAAGTCTGCAGGCCACCCTGCTGAGCCTTGAAAGCAGCAGAGATGCTATAGGCACGCTGATGTGGCTGTGATATGTGCCATCCACCAAGGGTGAGGAATGAACTGCTCTCCACATGAAGTTTTTTAAAGGTGAAATGCTCTGTGTAGATAAGTAAAATAAATAGTAACTGTGGTTATCTCAGTCACCCACTGTGTGGAGAATTGCTTGTGATGGTGTCCCATCACTCCATGGCTCAGCTTCACCATGCTTTTCAAGATAACCTTGTTTTTCAAAAAGCTGAAAATACTTTTCCTTTAATCTGGTTTGTTTTGTCAACAGTGTAATGTAATCCATGGGTGACTGTATTAGCTTTGACATGAAAAATTCGTGGCTGCAATGCCTTCCTCAAGAAAAAGGATAATGCAGACATTTGTCACTGTGAAGGTACTAACATACTAATGGTTTTGATTTAAAATGGTGACATCTCAAACACCTCGTGCAAACAGAACTGAACCAGTGTAGGGAGGAAACTGCTCTTAATGAAGAATTGGATGTCTTGCAGGAAAAGCTCCTTTGACTTTAGCAACTAGTGCTAACAACAGCTAAAATTTAGACATGTGCAACCTAATTATTTTTCCCGGGGGATATGGTTTAGAGGCTTATATGCTTAAGATTTGAAGAAACACAGTAGAGGAAAAAAAACACACTTGTTGAGCCATCCCATGATAAAGATGTGCTAAAAATTCAAGTTTTTCTCACCAGCTGCATATTGACTCCTTTGCCCTTTCAGCTTGGAAAGTAGTCATTAAACATCACCTTGTTCCATTTTTCTTTTTCTCTTCATTGTTTCAGTTTGTCTCAAATGTAACTATTATGTCTTGTTTTTGCTGCTTTTCTGCTTCTCTGCATCCCTTCTCTTCTATGGATTTTGTCTCGGCTCCTGAAGGGCTCCTCATAAAACTGGAAGTTCAGCATGGACTCATTCAGGTCACTCATTCAACTTGTTTTCCTCTATAACTTCTTGCCCGTTTTCCCTCAGCATGTCACAATAAAGACAACAGCTGTATGACAAAGGCATTTCAGCCTTTTTCATCCTGTTCCAATCCTGTTCCCCACCCTGACCTCCTCTGTGCACCAGTCCTGCTCTGCCCTGGCTATTTCAGTGCTCCTTTTCAGGCTGTCTCTCTCTCCCTTGTGGGGATATAACACCCAGTGGTTGCTGCAACACACAATGCCTTCCCTCTTTGGAAGGGAGTTTAGAGGTCAAAACCACTGTGATTTTTGTGCCTCTGCAGCTCACCAGTGGCAAAGCCCAGCCAACAGCACACTGCAAGGACCTGTGCCAGAGAGGACCTGGGAGGGGCTGGAGTGGGGTCCCCTTCTCTTGTAATCTCACCTCTGATAAGAAATGCCTTTGGTTAAGACTGGACATTGCCTGGAGAAACAGAGACTGTAAATAACAGCATTTATTGGTGATTTTCCTCGACACAATAAGGTGCAAGGGCCACCTGGCCAGCCAATATAGATGCAGCTTTACTGGGGCTGTTAGTGCCCAACAGCAGAGAGGCTCAGGTTTCCTTAGGACATCCCCCTGCTGTGTTTTAGCAAAGTGGTGTAGTTGTGGTTGGTACTCATGTTTGGTGTGGTTTGGTTTTTGGTTGTTTTGTTGGTTTTTTTCCCCAGGAAAAATGTAAAAAAAATACATTTGTGTATTTTCCTGTGAAGTGCTTCTATCCGGCACAGAACTGAATGTCTTCTTTTCACTAGGATGTACCTGGTAACCGCTCCTAGTCAGGGGGTTGTAATGTCAGTGTGGAATGGAAGCAAAACAGCAGTAATATTTTATTTTAGTCAGAGGACTTCTGCCATGGCATGGTCCTACCTGCAACCTGCCTCATTCTGAGTGCTCCTGGGGTCACACTCCCTGAGCTTGTACCCAGCCCTCGGTCTCTCTTCTCCCTGCATCCTTATTCTTCCTGAACAGGAGAAATATATTCTGTCCAGGCATCTGCTATCTTACCTCTTCTCCTACAATAACTTCAGCTCTTCCCACACTCTCTTCCTCCTCTGTGCTATTTATCTACATCTGCCAATACTCGTGTCCCCTGCTTCATTGTTCCTTTTCATGTTATAATTAGGATGTCCAGCACTACTTTAGTTCATTTAATTTAATAATCTTTTATCTTTCTCTTCATTCCTCTTTCTCAGAACCTCACTTCTTGCTGTATTAAGTTAATTCTTCTTGTTGGTTATTCAACTGTTAACAAAATGAGATATAATGACCATCTATCAAGATCCATTTTCCATTTACCCATGAAAGTGTTATGATCATTTTTGATTAAAATATGGATGGACCTGAACAGATTTGAGTAAAAACTAAAATGAAAGAAAACTCACCTAAACTCACCTCACCTTGTTTAAAACTTCATCTGATTCCAAATCTGTATTTCTGTAACTTCACCCCAAGTCTACATTCTGTGTTCCCTTATAATACACAATTTCTTTGGTATTAGGACTTCACAGCTCATTTGTCTACATTACCTGTAGTGCTAGTACAAAGCTGAACTATATAAGCCTCAATTTACCTCCCTAGAACTGAAAATTAGTAATCTGTAAGCAGTCAATCATGCTGATTACAATGATCACTAAACCAGCTGCATCCTTATCTTACTTGCTCTGTTTTAGGACTGCAAATTGTTGCATTAACTTCATTTGTTACATGTTCTCATTCTCTATCTCTCTGCCTTTTTTCCTTCTAATTCACATTTGTTTTGAACTGAAAACGAAGCATCACAGATTATCTACAAAATACAGCTACTAAATATAAGGTATAGCTCTTAGGGAAAGAGCAACCTAGCTGAACACAGACAGATCTCCTCTCTGTTAGAGCACCCAAACCAAAGAGATTCTTTATAACCCCTTGATTAAAAGGTTTGTATCCTCCTCTTTGTGCTCATTTTTCTTCCCATAGTTTTCCCCACCCCAGATGCAACGCAATCCATCCACTGCATCCTGGGCAGATCATCATCTTTTAAGGATGACTCCTCTAGTACACCCAGTGACAGGTGGAGTAATTTCCTTGCATCTGTACATCTGAGAGGCGGAGGAATAAGAGCGACTGGACTGAGGGCTCCAAACTGCAGGGGTTTCTCTTTTATGTCAGACATCGTAAATATGAGGCGCCCTCACTGACTCCCAGCATTTGTGCCAGCATTGATTCTCTTTGGAAATTTCATATTAAATTGCTTTTCAAAGGCATAATGGAGAGCTGGTACCTTGTTTCTGAAAGGGCAAGGTTTCTTTATTCTGCCTGCTCTGCCCTGTAGCATCCGTGTAACACTATTAAAAATTCCCTTCCTCTAAACTATGAGCAAGAAGAAGCCAGACAGGTTTAACACATCTTTCCTTCTTCAGCTCTCAATTTTTCAGACCAAATACACTTTCAGACCAAAAGTGTCTATTTTCCCTTATTTAAACTGCAGATGCAAGTCCATATCAGATCATGGAACCAAGGGATCCATGATTCCAGTATTCCCATGTCCCCATGTGCTTCTGGCTGTCAAAGCTGTTAAGCATGGATGATATTGAGTTGTCCAGGTTTGCAGGTAAATTTTGCCTCTGGCTTTCTTCACTTGAGATTCTGCAAACCCTCTCTGCTTAAAGACCTGTGTCATAAGGAGTCTGATTTCTATTATTTGCTCAAAATGAAATTTTTTTTCTTTCCTACACAGCTTTACGTAGAACAGCTCCTCAAAAATCCCATTTCCCTCTAAGTATTTTTCCCTGTATTATACCTAGATATTAATTGATGGTTCTCTAGAAATCATCCTACTGTGGTGACAGAAAAACTGGGTAATAGGGAGTGTCTGCTGAGCTCTGGCAATTGTGGCACCTTTTCTGTGCCTGTAGTTTCATAGAGGTTGTCTTTTTCTCTCTGGTTCCTCTGGGTGATGATATTTGTCAGATGGCTTCTGGATATACTTGACAGGTAAAGCTTGAGCTCATAGGTCTGGGTGCTACAACCCCTTCCCAAAGAACCTGACTGCTGTAGGCTATAGAGGAACTTTTGTTAGGAGGTGCTGCAGGATATGAGATATGGGATATGAGAAAGACTTGGGAACTGCAAAACTGGATGATTGGTTTGAGCAAGGAGCATGCAGGCAGCCCAGCTTTGTCCATGCCCAAGGTCACTGCTCAGTCCTGGAAGTGTGTGGCACCTTGTCCTTGGTGTGGCACCCTGTGGGTGTGCTGCAGGGAGCAGAGCTGCAGCTGGCCTGGCAGGCAGCCCTGGCCCTGCCCTGCAGGAGCAGGACAGGTTTCCAGCAGCTGCTGGCTGAGCTGATGTCGGTCTCAGCATCCCTCCCTGTCCTCCTCACAGGGCAGGAGAGGGAAGCAGGGAGGGGAGGTACCAACTCTGCTGCTGGGGAATGCGATTCCCTGGCTCCTTCCACACTCATCAGGGCATGGATTATTTCTGCCTGCAGCTTTAATGAGGAAATGATGTCAAGAGACCACAGTAGCAAACCCAATCTCTCATCATCACCTTGCAGGTAAGAGCTAAACCAGCTGTGCTGCCGTGCCAGCATTTAGCTAAGCAGCGTCCATTCAGAATGAATGCAGTGTGACTGAGCAGAGTGTTCACAATTTAAAGTGAAAATCAACACTTCCCAGCAGTGAGGCAGATCATTAAACATTTTGTTGCATGAGCCAGCATCGCTTTTCTAAAAAAGTGTCAGGATGTTCAGCCAAATGAGCAATTCAGTTGGCTTAACTTTCCTGACCGCTTTCTAATTTGGTTTTAATGAAGATATAATTAAGAGGTAATGTCAGTAGAGCAGAACACTGTCACACAATAGTGGTCTCCTGCTGCTGCATAAATGGTAAATGCAGTAAATACAGAAAGGAAGTCGGGATATTATTTTCAAAGCAGGAGGCATTGATCCTGGGACACTCTTCTGTTTTGATACCTTTATTTCCATTTTGTTAGAAAAATGAGGGGCCGCAGATTTAATCCCTTTTGGCCTGCAGCCACTTCACAGGAGTAGGAGGACAACTTTCAAGGTGGCTCTGCTGCAGCTGGGATGTGCTGCTGCTGGAGGATGGCTCGTGAGTTAGACTAAAAATTCCTCACTTTAACCTGATTGTCCAGTGGTATTCGTGCTGCCATAGGGAATGCAACAATTGAGATCCTCAGTCAGCCAGCACTACAGAATAACTTGGCTTTACAGTGCTCCTTATGAAAGAAAACCACCTTGAGAAACCAGTCCTTTTATTTTTTGACTGGCTGGAGCTTATGATCTTCGTCTTTTCTGGTGAATAACGTCTGCCTTCCAGCACTGCAATAGCAGAAATAAAGATTTTATGTTCTAGCCCATACTGTTCACCTCCACTGCAATTCAGGCTGCAAAATTATTTCCATTCTGAACTTCAGTTCCCATTTTTCTTTTAAGTTTTTGAAAACTTCTTAGGGGAGAAATTCTCTTCCAAGGCATTTAAGCCAAGTAATAGCTTTAACAGTTTTTGCATTATGAAGGCTGACAAGATATACTATCTCCTAAAGCTAAGACTGTTTTTTCAAGCAGAAAACTGCATGAAATAACTGCAAATGAGACTTATGCTAAAATATGGATAAATCTTGGAAGTTAAAACTTCCTGTGAAATTAGTACTTGCTGAAGAGCACTGCCTTTGTTCTATCTGAAATATTTGGTGGTTTGGATTTGACAACTAATGACAATTTTAGAGCACATGGAGTAAATCTGGAGTCTTCCAGGACACTCGAGAAATAATACCTCATACAGTGCTCTTAATTGATAACTCTCAAGGCATTTCATGCTGATCAGAATAAGGGCTGACCAGATATGGGTTCATTTTTAAAAATCCAGGGTTTTTCCGTTCTGAAGTAGAAGCAAATCCAACCTTTCAAAAATGCTAATAAAAACCAGGAGACTGTTAGCACACCATATGTTAAGCACATCCAAGCTGAGGGAGATTTGCCTTCAAGCCCAGATTTGGCCTTGCATTTAAATGTGCCCTAACTACTGTGTTGCTTGCAGTCACTTTGCTCCTGTGGTGGGAGATGTTCCACTGGCAGAGATGAGCCAGGCTCCACACATTTGTGACTGAGCAGTTGGCTGGAAGTTGGAAACAGCCAAACTTCCAAACCCCCTGTTAGTTCATGCAGGTTTGGTTTGGGTCTGCCATCTTCTGTATAAGCTGCCCTTTCTTCTGTTCCAGTGACATGGTGAAGGGCAGAGGCTCCTCACCTCTTTCTCCTTTGTGAATTATAACTTGTACAAGCTCCCTGTTGCCTCACATGGAGTACTAAGAGGTTGTTTTCCATTTAGACCTCCACAGCTGAGGTAGAGCACTCTCTCTGATGAAATGGCACATCTGCCCCTGGACCAGAGATGCTTGCCTGCCACACAGAAATTGTTACAACAGATATATTCCAAGGAAAGGCTTGTTTTGTCATATCACAGTTTTACAGCCAGAAAAATTATTTTACCAACCTGCCAACCCACAGGTGGGCATTGTAGCATCATCTTCTCAGAGAGGACAGACAAGATACCTTAAGCATGGCAGAGCTGGTAAGACACAAGCTTCCAGTGTTTTGCAGATTCAGCACTTTGGCTTGGAGTCGGCTGTGGAGAACAATTGCAGTATTAACAGCAGTGAGTGTTTTCAGATCCAATGCTGTGAATCTGGATGACTACATGAATTTAAGTGTCAGGGGGCTACAATTACATCAGGGTAACCCAGTCAGAATTTGGTTAGCATTGTGTGGAGCAATTTTGTGTCTCTGTAGGCTGTGGCCAAATCACATGCAGGAGTTGTGTTTAGAGAAAGTAATACTTGTGTAGGCAAAGCAAATATTAGAAAGTGAATGGGATCCAGGGTAATGGGATCACTTTGTCCTGAGCCTGCTTCCACTAAGACCTGGAAGAGGGTCAGCTCCCCAAGCTGAGCCACTCCTACACCAGCTCAGTTTGAAAGCTCCTGGGGACAGCAAGAGGCTATTGTCCAGCTGGAAGACTCTAGTTGGCCACCTATCTTCTTCCAAGAAAATGGCTTTTACAGTTTACCTATCGTGCCAGGAGCTGAAGGAAATAATGTAGGACTTCCCTAAGCTTTCATGCCTTGGGTGCAGTTTGTACTCTTTGGTGAGGAGGTCACCCTTCTTCCCCAAACATGCCCTCTGGCAGCACTCCAGAGGGCACAGGGAGCGAGGGCTCTGGGTCACCCTTTCAGAAGGACATGTGCATCCTTGCCCAGCTGAGAGAGGAGGATGGTGGGTCCAGCAGGAGAAATCTGTCTGAGGCACAGTGCAAACAGCAGGAGGAGGTCAGTGGCTGTAGCACAAAGGGTACCTGAGGCTCCTCTCCCACTTCTGCTCAGGCCCAAGCAGAGAGGTGACCATGGCATACTGCTGGCATAATGCCTTGGTGCTGTGAGCACCCCAAGAGATCCAGCAGCTCAGAGAGCTGAGGAATTGGCCAGAGCAGTCACCCAGGAAAAACTTGAGATTGTGGCAGGGACAGAAGAAGCCCTGCCTGAACAGCAAGGGGTAAGATCTCCCTGTCCCTAAACCACTGTGACTTGGGAATGTGCTCTCCTCTTCCCTGCACCACCAAAGGGCTGCCACCAAAAAAGATGCACTTGGCTGGCTGCTGGAAGTAAATCTGGGGAGAGAAGAGCAAGGACCACTTTATTCCCACTCGAATAAGAAACTTTCTGGATTTCCTCTCACCCTGTGGGAGCATTTCACTTTCTGGTAAGCAGCACTATAAATTTCACCTATTGGTAGAAGTAAAGATGTTTTATGGTTGTCCAGACTAAGCTATGATTGACTTAAAGTCTAACAAATCATTCCTTTAAAGTCTAACAAATCAATCTCCTCCCACCTCCCTTTAACCACGCTACACAGAGTGCCAGCTCTTCCTTTAAAGATAACAGGAGAGGGAGGGAAGAGCTGTCACCAGCACCTAATGAATGAATGAATGTTGAGCCATCCTATCATTTCCTTCTGCTTGACTATAAGAACAGGAGGAAAACAAGCAGAGCAGAAATCCTTTGGCAAGAAGCAGCCAGAGCTGCTGAGCACCACATCACACCTGTGCTGTCAGGAGCCAGACCAGTGCATCTGGAGCAGCTGAGTCCTCAGAAAGGTGTGGAGTGCTGAAGGAAGGATGAGGAGTCAGTGAGAGCCTCACCACAAAGGGCTTTTTGTTAAAAGGTGCTGCACAACACTGCACACTGTGGTGGAGGGGACAAGGTGGAGTATTTCCAGTGGGAGATGGTGCATTTGTACAAATCAGAATGCATGCCCTTTTCTCTGTTGGAATATTGTCATTGTCCTTTATTACATTAAAGGGGAACATCTTTATCTCATGGTGATTTGGGTGGGATATGACGTTGCCTTATGTAAAGGGGGACTGTAATATCAAGGAGACAACCGTGAAATAACACATTACACACTGAATTGAACAGCAGGCTCATTTACATTCCTTTAATTTGGAAATATGAACATTCCGAAAAGCTCTTCTCCACTTGCACTCCCTTATTTGGGAAACATGTAAATTACATTTATGATAATTTAGTATTTAACTGGTACAAGCATTGCAAATTCCAGAAGCAAACATTTTAAAATGGGCAGGAGCTGTGGCAGCATTCTTTGGGGATGTGTGAGTTAAAGTCACCCCTGCGGACGCCTCGGAACACAGCGCCGCCAGCTCCTGGACCTGCACTTGCAAATGCTTGCAAAGCAGATGGGACAGCCATGTGAGGCTTGCAGGGCTGGGCCTTTTGTCCAAATCACAGCCGAGGCTTATCACATATGGCAGATGGATTTAATTAATAAAGCTCTTCTGTTGTGTGTGGAGACATTTTTTTGCAGCCTATGAGATCCCAGAATTGCAAAGGAAAATGACAGCAGAGGAGCTTTCAGCTGTGTTCAGATGATGCTGAGAGGCCTCTCCCACAGTAATCTCACTGCTGCATTTTCCTTGGAAACCTTCTACCCGTCGTGAGTCATGTTCAGCTGCTCATCAGTCAGCCTATTCTACTGCATGTGTAATAGCCCTTAGTATGAAGTCATTTATTTTGTATTTAAATGGGATTGTTCCACTTTTAATCCAAGACCCTTCTTCCATCTCTGCTGCAGGGAAAGTCCATCCTGACAGCACACAAATACCGGTGACCATCCCAGAGCTTGCTAGGGCTCCCTCCTGCCCTGTGACTTGTTCTGCCACCCCACCCCTCACCTGCAGTTCCCTTCACCATTCCTGTTGCCCATCCTCAGGTCCTCTGTCACTTTTCACTGTCCTTTCTAGAAAGTGAGGCTTAAAAATATGTGCTGTGCTCCAGCCTTACCCAGACTGCACCACCCATCACTCCCTTTTTGTCACATGGCAGATCTCCCTTTATACCCCTGGGACAGTGATTGCTTTCCTCACAATGGGAACTCTTTTCATTACCTGCTACAACCCTAAGGTATTTTCCTATAATAATGTTTCCTAAATATTTGTGTTGATTATTGTTACTTCTCTCCAGGTGCAGTACTGTCACATTCATCAGTATTAAGTAAATTTTATTTTGTTAACATCTTCCCATGCCTCAGAACATGCCAGGTAATTCTGCAATTGGGATTTGCTATCCCTTTTCACCTATCCATTTCATATTTTATTGCTTTCAGTGCTAGTAAGGTTAAACACAACATTGCCTCATATAAATCAAACGACATGAGTAGAGAGGGGAATAAAAAATTTGGAAAAATAATTGGAAGCTGAAACAGGATTTATTAAAAAAAAACCAAAAAACAATAAACCAAGAAAAATACACTCTTTTCTCATGAAATATAAACATTGGATTTTAATTTCTCCCCTTGCCCAAACTTGAATAGAAAGAAGGTGGGGGAAAAAAAAAAAAGAAAGAAAGAAAAGAACAGGGAAAACCCAACACAAAACCACTAATATTTTATTAAAAAAAAAAAAAACACCACTGAAAATATTTGCCAGACCTAACATAAACTTTTGCCATTAACATAAACTTTTATGTTAATCTTTTCATCTGAGTTATGCATCCATTGGGAGCAAAGGTGTTCTGAGTAATTCTAACAGAGGCTGTGAGAAGGCAATACCTGCTTTTTTTTTCTACTTTTTTCTGCTTCTGTTTCACAGAAGGGACAGTACAGAAATCATTGCTGTAAATAAGAGTTTGTCCCCTTCCAGGAGAGCTCTGAAACGTTTGTCTGCAGTTAATCAAGAGCCATGGCTCAATGGGCTTCCATGTGTCTTTGCTGTGCAGAGCAGTGTCTGAAGCAAGAACATGCTGCAATCTTCAGCCAACAGCAGTCCCTTGAGCAAAGTTTTATTCAAACAAACAAACAAGATCACCATAACAAAAAAACAAATCCATACAAAATATATCTGAAAGCCATAAATGTTTGCATACTCATTTCTTGACATTGTACATAGCCTTTTATATATTCATGAGCAATTTCCTACACAAACATGTACAGATCAAGAAGAAAGGACAGGCTGGAGGGAATCCCATCTGTAAGAAAGGCATAGCTAAACAGAGGTCTAGTTAATGAAAAAAGACATTTTTTTTTCTCAGAGACCCAAGCCAATGCACTGAGCTCAGAGGAAGAAATGAGACTCTTATGCCCATTCCCCAGGAGCATGCACTTTACAAATTAGCTCTCATGCACTGTGCACTGAGCCCCTGCCAGAACAAGTACCTGTTATTGCATGAAGGTGTAAGAAGTTCTGGGCAGGGTTGCCATGGTACTTCTGAAGATGGCATCAGGTTATGTCTGCTGTTTGCCACTAAAACAACCCTGATTCTTTTAATGGCCATACAAAGACAGCACCATCTGACATGCCCTGTGAATGGCTGACTCCCAATGCCATTATCAGCTTGTGGCCAAGGTTTTAAAGTTTCAACCTTCTTAGCAAGTCTACCTAGTGCCTGTGTTACTTATTCCCATCAGGTTTGAGGAACATTGGTTTAGGTTATCCCTAAAGCAAAGAAGGGCACAGGAGGGGAGCCCAATCAGGATTCCTTGATTACCTGAGATTTGCTCTGACAGATTCATTTTCAGTAATTGTGCCTGCACACCTGATTTAGGGCTCCTCAGCAGACAGCAGAAGCTGATTTCTTTGAAAGTAAATACCCAGCAGCCAAGGCTATAACAGATGTTATGGATGGGACCAGTAATTCACTTAACTCTGTCTCAAAACCCCTCTTTTCTATACATTTCCCAGTATTCTCCTGGGCAATCACTAGCCCTGCTAAATTTGTGGTTCTCATTTAATTCCCTGACATGTTCTTTTTTTAAGGCTTTATTTTCAGCTATTGAAGTACAAGAAGTTGCCTGGAGCCTTGCTTTCCAGAAAGGCAACAAGAGACTTCACCCCTGGTAACTAAAAGGGAATGCTTTCCATTTGGGCATGAACATCTCTGAGGGCCTTTCTGAGCCCACTTGCACTTTTGTTCAATGGGCTGTGTTACCAATGGATGCAAATCTTTTCCTGTTCAGACCATGAAGGGCACAGCACTCAAACCAAGCCCTGTCAATAAAGTAATTTACTCTGAGATTAATGTCTTGGAATTAGGGATAGTGAACACATCCCTCTGACCTCTTGTTTCTTAATTTATCTTACCACAGGGGCTCCCCTGGTGGATTCATCTAGCTGCAGGGAGCCAGGGTCAGGGACAACACCAGCAGGAGTCACCCAGCAGACACCAGTGCATCCCCTTTGGAAAAAGGCCCATGGACACACAGCCCATGGTCACACAGCCCATGGTCACACAGTCTGTGACATCACTCAGGTTAAGAGGCAAGTGCTGCCTTGCTGAGATGGGCTGCAGATGCACATAAAGATGCCATGAACAGGTAATCATTCTTTTCATGGCATTGCATGAGAAATGTTACTGAAATCACTACAAATTATGCCTGCTGTATAATCTTTTTTTCCTTTACTAGTCTATAATTACAACAGCTCCAAACAAAAAAAAACCAAACAGTATTGGATTTTTTCTGTCATGATCCGTGTTTAGGTTTTGGCAGGATTCAATTTTAATTTCAACTTCAATGATAACACTTCATTACCTGTGTTCTTTATTTATAGGTGCACATTGCTCATTTAAACAGATGTAAATATTTTTCGACTTGTATCCAGGAAAGTGCTACTATCATTGGTTGAGAGAAAAGCAGCTTCTCTCTTTTGAATAGCTGCTGTGATTTCAAAGAGAGGAGGTCTACAAATTCATCTGCCATCAAAATATTTAGCTCTTAATCTATACAGAAAAGAAATGACAAATACATTACAAAACCCTCCCTGACAGAGCCTGTCCATGCTCTGTTTTCTTAGAATATTGCACAAGGTGATAACATGAATCACAAATAACATTCAGCATGAGTTTGTGGAAGCTAAAAATGCTCTTTTTTTTTTTTTTTTTTTTGGAGGAGGGAGAAATAAATTGTGTTATTAAAAACAGAGATGAGCTGAGAAAAAAAATATTGTCTTAAGTATTTTGTGCATTTAGATAACCCAAGAAGATCCCATATGGAATATGAGCAAGTGTTAACAGAAAGATCACTAATCAAGAAATACGCCTACTGGAATCAAATCTCACAACAGTTTAGGAAAACAACAGACAAAAAGTTATCCCGTGGTTAGATAAGCAAATGGATGTCAGTGTGGGAGCTTTATGGCAGAGAGGAAGCAGCAGGAGGCTGTGAGCAGCTAGGGGTTAGGCATTTCATCATCCAACCCTCCAGTACCCCAGGAGTCCTGTACCAAACAGCTGATATCCAACCACTGGAAAAAATTCCCTGCTTGCTAGAGAGCACAAAAGGAGGAAACCTCAGGTTTATCCAGAAGTGATCCCCAAGACTGCAGTGTGACCTGTGTGGGCACAGACACAAGGTTCCCTCTGACTCCAGCCAAGCTGAAGTTAAGCTGTGGGATGGTGGCATGTCACCTGCATTGTCCCCTCCTGTCCAAGGTGTCCAGGTAGGAAGCTCCTTCCCCAGCTTCTTCCCCCCACAAGCAGGGCAGCCCAAAGCAGTGTTGCTGGGAACTCCAGTTGTTCCTCAGCAATGCTGAAAGCTGAGAAATATTATGCCAAAATTTTCATGCACAAAGGGAAAGGCCTAATTTTGAAAGAATTTATAATGGCATGGAATAATTGGTCCCTATACACAGGAAAGATGGGAGTTATTGGTTCAGGGCTGCAGAATGGAGGAATGGGAGATGGCTGCTACTGTCTTGATGCTGTAGTTGGTTTGTTGGGTTTTTTTCTGAGTGATTTGGCAGAGCAAACCAAAAAAAAGGCAAGGCTGTAACTGTTTTCTCTCATCACCTTAATAATCCTTAGTGCTCTGAGGAAATTACCACTAAGCATTTTGCACAAAGTATTTGTGGAACAGAGCTTAAGAATTATTGTTAGTAAGAAAACAAAAGATATTAATGAGTATCTTCCCTCAGTTAGTGTACAAGTGGAGAATTTACAAGTCCCAATGTGCACTAAATTTGAGAAGTACGATTTTACTTCCATCCTGAAGAGTATTTAAATCTGAAAGAAAATTCCCAGCTAACTAACTAGGGGATCTGAAGAATAATTGTGAGCTGAAACATCCTCACTTCCCCTCACAAAAGCAACCAAGTCCATCAGTCTCAAAGTTTTTATTCAATACTCCTTTGCCAGGAAATGTTTTCAAATTCAGATTAAGAGAACAAAAATAACAATCCTAAATATAAGGATAATAACAATCCTAAATATATCATTAAAAGCTTTATGCAGCCAACAAGGCAGACATGAGGTCACCAGGACCTTAGAGTGCTTGATTTGTGCCAGAGATGCAGCCATGCAGCAGTATAAGAGAGATGAGTGCCCCAGGACTTGTGTAACATGTAACTTGTATTTTTCCACATGCAGTGAAGAACTCTATACAAAGTCATGGGAGAAAGCAACCCTCCAAAGCCTCCTCATTTTACAGGTTGGGCAGAGATGCTTTGTGATGAAGTTCAGTTCTTGGATAGGCCCAAAGTAGTACATTTTTGGTCTACCCTGAAATGTGATGCACCTCACAGAGGGAGGGAGGCTGAAGCTGTGGAGAGGGAAGCAGGATGCACCAGTACAGAGATGGTTCTCCCAGTACCAGGTGCTCTTTTAGCTATTTGTGCATGCATGGATAAGTACAGATGTGTGTGAAGGTTGGGGGAAGCAAACCATGGCTTCTGAGCAAGCTCAGTCTCTCAGCACGTACTCGGCTGTGACACCAGTTCACCTTTGATGACACAATATTGGCAGCAAACCTCAGGAAGCATCTGTTTGCCTTAGTAGGTAAATGAGTTGCAGCTGGGAAAAGATAGAGTTCATGTGGGGACAGAGGCATTGAAGGGCTGTCTGAGCTATTGATTTTTGCATGTTCTCAAGGGAGCACAGTGGGGAAACAGATTTTTGTGTCAGCCCTGGTTACCCAGAAATTTCTGCATTTTGCCATCCAGCCCAATTTATAGATTGATTGAACCTGGTTAACACCACTTAATAACCATCACAAATTATCTTTGAAGCAAATTATTAAATATGTTAGGAAAAATCTGTTCCAAATCCTTGCTAAAGGATTTCTGTATCTTAAGTTGCAACACAAAACATTTTGTGTGAATCATGGAATATCACTAATTGGAAAGGGTCCTTAATTAGACAAGGACCATTGTTGTCTAGCTCGTGACCTTGCATAGGACACCCCAAGAGTCACACCATGTGCCTGAGAGCAGTGTCCAAACACTTCTAGAACTCTGTCAACCTTGGGGCTGTGTCCACTTACCTGAGCCTGTTCCAGTGCCCAAACACCCTCTGGGTGAAAAATCTTTTCCTAATACCCAACCTAAACCTCCCCTGACACAGCCTCAGGCCATTCCCTCAGATTCTGTCACTGGTCAGCACAGAGAAGAGATCAGTGCCTGCCCCTCCTCTTCTCTTAGTGAGGAATTTGCAACTACAATGAGGCATCCCTTCAGTCTCCTCCAGGCTGAACAGACCAAGTTCAGCTGCTCCTCATTTGGCTTTCCCTCAAGGCCCTTCACCATCCTTGTGGCTCCGCTCTGGACACTCCAATAGTTTAATGTCTTTTTTATATTGTGTCACCCAAACTGCCCCCAGCACTGGAGGTGAGGCTGCCCCAGCTCAGAGCAGAGCAGGACAATCCCCTCCCTTTTCTGACTGTGATGCTGTGCCTGGTGCCCCCAGGACAGGGCTGGCTCTCCTGGCTACCAGGGCACTGCTGGCTCATGGTCAGCTTGCCATTGACCAGCACCCCCAGGTCCCTTTCCATGGCACTGCTTCCCAGCATCTCCTTCTCCAGTCTGTCTGTACATCCAGGGTTGCTCCATCCCAGGTGCAGAATCTGGCACTTTGCCTTCTTTCACTTCATAGAGTTGGTGATTCCCCAGCCCTCTGATGTGCCAAGGTCTCTCTGCAGGGCCTCTCTGCCTCTGAGGTACTCAACAGCTCCTCCCAATTTATTTCCATCAGAAAATATACTTGTTATGCCTCCGAGTCCCATGTCCAAGTTTATGGAGATGTTGAAGAGACAACATGTGGAAGACAATACTGAACTCTGTCACAGGAGAAAGCCAGTGGTGACCATCAGCTGGGATGGCAATTGCCCACCTACATGGCCCAGCTATCCCCTCCTGCAGGTGGGTGTTGTGTATAAACAGGGTGTTGGGGTGTTCTTGTCCAGTTTCCCCCCACTCTACCCTCTGCACAGCTGGACCTCGGGTATCCTGAGCCATTCAGCTGTTAGGTGGACAGAGGACACAGATCACAGCATCTCTTTCCCCCATAACCCACAGGTTTTTTGCTCCTGTCCAGCCTCATCCTGCTCATAAAGGCGTTGCAGTTACTCTAATTTTGCAAGAACACCATGGTATTAAGATGCAGTTCCAAATCCCCGGACTCCTTGGATTCCTTCCATTTTTCCCTGCAAGCACAGTCAGGCAGTGTACAGGTTTTGCTTGCTTTAGGACTGTAACTGCTTCTGCATGTGCTGCTGTGCTTACTCCTCTGGTGACACTTCTGAAACAAAGGGCCCCTCAGAATACTTCATACAGAGGTGGGGTGTGCAGGATGGCAGCTAATAGCCATTCTCACACAACTCTTTGAGAAATATCTGCACCCAGGGCCAACTCAAAACACAGCTCTGCCTTTCAATGTATCTCTCTCTCCACTGCTCACTCAGCTCTAATCATTAGGACCTGATAACTTCAGCAAAGATGAATGCTTTGACAGGGTCTTTTTGCATATTGTTGTTCATGAATCATTGTTCCTGTCACACAATAACTATAATTACTGCTTTTCTAGACCTTTGGCTGATTGTCTTAGCAGAAGGAAAAAAAAAAACAACCAGCAGAAAATGGAGGGTGCAAAATCAGACATCTTGGAAATAAAAATAACCTCTTGCCTCTTGCAGTTGAAGTTGCTCCCTTCAGGTCAGAGCCCATATGCACGCACATGTGCACACATTGCTTCCTCTGCTCCACAGTGCCTGGGGTAGTTTGTCTAGCTTTAAATTGGCCAAAGTAGATGACGGGTGGCAGAAGGTTATTTTTAATCTGTTAATGTGGTATGGGAGACTGCTGCTGCAAGGAAGCATAGAAGATGAGGGGAGGCAGAGGGAAAATGTGAAACAAGTTGGTTTGAACTAAGGGAGCACATGATGTGAGAATTTCAAAGCTCCTTGTACCAGACTTTTATAGTAGCGAAAAAAATAACTTTCCCCACCCTTCCCCTTTTCTTATTCCCTGAGAGGACATGTAGAACATGGGAATCTTGACTGGACTAAGTCTGTGGTAAAGGGATAAGGCAGCACCTCACAACTGGGCTTTTCCAGAAAGCTCCCAGCTGGTTACACAGCTCAGCATAACAAGAAGTGTCACCACTGATACACCCAGGAGCCATGGATTTTGCACCACACTGTTAGCCTGCCTGACCCTGGGAGATTGTGGGACCTGACCAGACAGGCAGAGGACATCCTCTTCCCTTGGCAGCTGTCAGGTCTCTCCTATGAAATATCTATTTATTCCTGCTTCTCATGCTTATTCTGTCTTTTTCTCCCTTTTTTTCTTCACCTTTTATAAGAGAACTCTTAGAAATTTCAGACAGGTCCAGCTGTGGTTAATTTGTCACAGAGAAAATAATATCAAATGGAGCAGTACTGGGGAAACAAACAGCCCAGTGCAAAGCCTGCCCCTAATTGATTGATGAAAAGAAAATTTGGGTTGCCTCCAGAAACAATTTCCATAGCAATGGGAATAGAAAGGAAGCTGTGCTGCAGATTGTGGGCGACCCACTGCAGCTCTTTGGCCTCTGAATTGCACTGGCAGTGAGGGGCTGGCCAGTGTGCCTGGGCCAAGCCCAGTCAGAGCAGGGCTGGGAGCACACTGCTGTACTGATGGATGGAGCTTAGCTTCCTCCTCCTCAAAAGAAACAGATGCCATATTTTACGGGCTTTTCTCTTCCCTTTGCGTTTCTTTCAGAAAAAAAAAAAAAAAAAGGATTCTGCCTCAGCTCGAGTACTGATTGCTACCACTTCAAACGGACTGACTTTCTTTTATATTCTCTGCTAACAAAGTCATCCAGGAGAATTCCCAGCAGGAGTTTTTCCCCTTCAGAAAAAGTTCTGCAGGTGCCCGTGGCAATTGAGGCACAGTGGTAATTATTGGGACCATGTTTTTCATTTTTGATGGTTAAGGCGGCTTGCATTAAAATTGACTAATGACTTGGGGAATGCCTTTTGTTTGCTTGACTGGAGATATCTTAAGGAAGGCCTGACTTCAAGGAAGGAAGTTCACTGCAGGAGTCTCAGGATGGGGAAACACAGTCGCCCACATCACCAACTGCTTTTGAAAACCTTGGTCATGCAAGTCTGTGTGTGCCTTTTGTTTGTCAGGCAGGCCACAAAAAGCAAAATCAAGTTCCTGGCAGCTAAATCGTGAACAAATGTTACTCTTAATTTGCTGTAGTACAAAATTAACAGTTTACAAATTTTAATAGACCTTAGAGAAAAAAAACAGCTCAAAGAGAAAAACAAATAACCCTAATCCTGGACTTGGAGCTTTGAAAAACAAACAAATCCATTTTCATAGTTGTCCACTAGGCACACCTCTCCCAAGTCTTACATGTAACAGAGCTTAATTCCTGCTCTGTAATGGCTCAATCCTGACAGGAATTTGGCACCTAGGTAGGAGGAGCCATTTCTCACAGCACAGGCTTCACCTCTATGTTTTAAAGCCATGTCCTTTTCAAAGCCAGGATGCACACTGCAGAGTTGGGCAACGTTTTGAGGGCTGCTTGTGACCATGACAGCATCAGAAGAAAAGAAAGGCAAAGCTGATGTGATTTTCTCTGTTCTGTGTTTATCTGGCTCACCTTTTCCAGCAGCCATTCCTGAAGTAAATGGAAAGGCTGTCACTAAACAGCCTCTCTCCTAATGAGTGCCCTCTTGGTTATTGTCATCACTAGCTGCAGTCTGGAGAACATGTGAAAGAAACTGCCTGAAAGGAAATAGCCCAAAGATAGAGAGAGAAACAAAGGTCTTTTCTGACTTAAACAATTCTGTGATTCTGCAATTCTATGATTCTATGACATGTAATGCACCAATTGACCTGAAGATGGATTTCTCTCAAAGCAACATGGTATATATTTTATCTGCCTGTATTTATAGAAATAAATTGTACAACACTGCTTTTTGGGCAGACATAAGTTAGCAAGCTCTGAGGAGCATCCATATTTCAGTAATTTGTAAAACTTTTAAAACCAGTGTATCAGAGACATGACTTAAGGGAGAACTGGAGGGATAAGCAGTTAGTGGAAACAGACCAGTGTTGAGAATGAGGTTGTGCATTGGCAGAAACTTCTACTATTTTGCTAAATACCCTTTAAATGGCATCAGCTTTCTGGGGAAAACTGGAGCTTTCTATTGGAAAGCTATTGAGGTAATGTTATGTTTAGAGCATTTTCTGATATTCAGCTTTCTAGTCTAGTAATTAAAATTTGCCATGGAGGGAGGACATGCACCGTTGTTGTTGCTGCTGTCAGTTTTTAGTAGGAAATCTCTCCATCCCGACCTACACTGGGGAATGAAAAGCTTGCACTTGATGCAGAGCTAGAGCAAAAGACAAACAAGGAGAATGACAAAATTAGACAAGTCAAAGCACCATGACTTTTTTATCTACTCTTTGGTACTTTCTCTTCTTAGCTTCTTGTAATTTTTTTTCTACACTTAAGGGCTCTTCTTGTAAACTATCAGCTTCTTGCACAGGGATTGCTATTGAGTTTTCACACAGGTTGGCATGCTGTAGTCTTGACTGGCAGGGGGTTAAGGGTTACAGCATATGCCACTCACTGCAGAAAGACAGCTAGAAGGAAAGGTCATCTGGACAGCCCTTTGCTATAGTAAACAGTAGAGGAACCCAAACAAGAAGACTGAAGTATTCCATAAAAAAAAAACCCCAAAACAAAAAGCAAAGAAACAAACAAATCCCTCCCCCCCACCACAAAACAAAACAAAACAAAACAAAACAAAACAAAACAAAACAAAAAACCAAAAAAACAACAATAACCAAAAAAACCTAACAAACAAACAAACAAAGAAAAAAACCCAACAAAACCAGAGTGATTAGAGCCCTTTTTCTGGAAGAGACTTAGGCAAAGAACCAGCTGAAAACCATCACCACCAGCACTCCTGCTGTTTGAGCACTTGTCAGGCCCTGCAAAGTGCTGCTGCTGAAGGCTGGTAGTTTTGCTATGTGCTGTATTAACTCCAGCTTACAATCTTAGATGCCATCAGCCCCAAGGCAAGCCTACACATTTGCTAGCTGTACTTGAGCAGTCCTCCTCAGCCTGAACTCAAGCACTTGCTTTATGACCTTACTGGGTCTGGATTGGCAAGGCCCTGTGCTTGTTCACATGTATTTATGGGGTAGGCTTGATGCTCAGGTGGAAGTGGCATTGTTTCTAGAGAAAACAATTGGGACTAATAAGGTAAGGACAGATCAGACGTGGCATTGTCAGGATCTGATACCACTAGGGTGACATTTTAAATATACTTTTACATGGTTTATTTGTAAAGAATGAACATAATGCTCCAAGAGATGAAGAACTCCACCTGCTCTAGAGATGTAGCTATAGCAACCTCCACATGATTACATTGCTAATCTGCAGGTGTTGAAGAGGCATAGATAGATGCTGTTGAGTAATTCAGCTTCAAATAGATACTTTGATCTGCATAACAGCTTGCATTCATGTCCCAAATATGGATCATTTCCAGTCCTGCAATTCTTCCTTATAAAAGCAACATTCCTATCCTTTATTTTATAGGAGTCTTAAAACTTGCCACTGTTATCTAACAAGGTAATTAGCTCCTTTACTCTTGGATGGGGCAGGAACAGAGGGAAAAGAAACCTTTTCACTGCTTAAAATGTCCAAATTATTTGTTGCATGTTTTGTCCAAGTGACTCCTCAATGGGAACAAAACCAAACAGAAGAGAAAATTTGTTCTACTTTCCTATATACATGATGTACTGACAAATCACTTGCATCTTCACATTAAAAATGGTCTGTTCCACTGCAGACTTTGGCAGCAGTATCTGAACATGTACCAGATAGGTCATGCTTCATTAGCAGCCACAACACTGTTGAGAACATCAAGCTAAAGTCTGTCCTGCTTTGCTCTCCACAAGATGCCATTGAACTTGGTGGGTTGCCTGGGATGGAAGTCAAGGCAGAATATGGCTCACCATCAAACAGCTCCAAAGGAACCTGGACCTTTGATAAGCAAAATCTGCAATTCACTGATTCAATAAAAGAAAGGAATTAAAGAGCTCCAAGAGAAAAATCACCCTTCATTTTATTCCCCTCCAATCTGCTGTAGCACTCCTTTGAAAGGGTAGTTCAGCCACACACTCATCATTTCATCAAAGCTAGTTAAGGGCATTTGATGAAGCCTCTGAAGTCTATATCACATGCCCCTTTCTTTCTTTTCCTTTTTTTATTTTCTTGCCAACTGAACATCCCACAGCCCAGTTGCTCCCCTCACTTCCTGAAGCACCTACGCTGCCCTGCTTCCTGCCCCAATTTCATCTTTTGCTTCATAAATTTCTGCACAACCACCTTATTTATTTACCTGAATGACTTTTCTGTGTTGAAGAACAACAAATTAAAACAGAAGAGCCATTTGAGATTCGCTGGTTAATGTTGAACACTTGCCCCTCTTATGAAGACCATGCATGTGACATGTGACAGGGAAGTGAACCATGGCACAAGACCTGATGGTTCTGGCTGTGAGAGCCTGTCTCATCTCTTGCCCAGGACACAGCTCTTTCAGAAAATGCTCTCTGGTTGATAAATTCAGATTTGCTTCATTCCTCCCCACAGCTCCCAATGCCTTTCTGCTGCCTTCGCTCCTGCCTCACTGACCCCTGTCCCTATCTCAGTGTTCTGCACTTTGTTACAGCCCCAGCCCTCTTGCATCCACTGCCCTGGCCACCTGGGCTACCCTGCCACCAGCAGCCACCAGGCTCCTCCACCTTCCACTCTGGAAGTCATTCCAGGCTCTGTCCCTGGCTCCTGTGACTTTTCCTTAGTGCTGCCTACCTCTGTGTGACCCTGGCTGGGGGGGTTGCTCACTCCATGCAGGGTTAGGGGACAGTTGGATTCACAGGATCCACTTAGGAGAATCACAGAATCTGTCTTGAATGAAGGGAAGCAGCACACTGGGTTTTGCTGTGCTGGTCCTGGGGCTTCTGCACGCTTGAGCCTTGTGCACTGGTCCTGCCTGGTTACCCTCTAGTAACCATGCTTCCCACCTCAGTTGTCAGGCTGAAATCACACACTCCTTCTCAGAACAGCCATGTTAATTATACACTTCTCTTATCACTCCTTATTAATTAAATTTTCCATTAATACTCCGCCTGATACTGGTATCGAGTAAACTGGACTATGTTTGCCTGCATGGTTTTGTTTACCTCTGAATTTTTACACAGTATTGACATTGAACTATGAGAATGTTCCCATTACGAAAATATTAATATTAATATTAATATTAATATTAAGAATCTACACGCACAAGCTAAAAATATCCTGCATTAACTCATGTGGGCCCCTTTTGTGGACCTTCCAACTTAAAAAATGTCTTAACCTTAGTGAAAATTGTTCAATATCTTTCTTAATTAGTAATGTGTCAGAAAACGCATTATTCCAAATAGAGAGCAGAAATAATTGTTGAACAATTTGGGAGTTTGCTTCATTGTTATTAATGACTGGACTGTCTTCAGCTAGTAATGAGTCTATGGCATTGATAGTTTTTCTGCTAATATTTATATGTTTTCAAGAAAATCATTCTTCTTAAACAAAGTCTGACCAGCCACAACATTTTTTTCTGATGTCTTTAGTATCCTTTATCAATTTTCTACACCTCATAAACTCTTATTTATATAGATTTTCATTACCTCCCCCTTTTTGCCATATGTTGCATATTGCTTTTTAATTCATTATTCCTGCCTTCATTCTTCCACTGAAAGAGAATGTGCTTTTCACAAATATTATTCAGCTCCTTTACTGTGAAGTAATGGCTTTTTGGCCATTTAATATGTGCTTCTGCCTAACAATTTTTTACACTGAGTTTCACTTGTAACTTTTCCACTTTGGGAAACTAGTGTCTTTAACTATTGAGAGTATGTGTCACTTTGAGTTACACAGCTCGTCAGGGCAGTGGTGGCAGCTGTCCCTAGGCAGCCTGTTCTTCCTATTTCAGCAGGAACTTTTCTTGCTGAAGGAGGACACCAATCTGCATGGGTCTGGGGCTGCAAAGGGTCTTCTCTCTGAAGGACACAGTTTTGGTTTCATAGGTGTGTGCAGTTTATGAAGCCATTCCCTGACACAGAGGCAGAGCAGGTTTGCTGTCCCTGATGTGCTGTGCCCACCCTCCAAACCAGCAATGGTGGAGTTTATAATACATATATTATTATATATTATATGTATTTTATATCCCAAAAAAGCCCAACAGTGAGGAATGTGCCACCTGCCACCTTCCCAAAAACAAACTGTGCCCTGCCCAGGCAGGTTTTACCCAGCACTTTTGTCACTGCCATCACACAGAGCCTCCCAGGTGGTTTCAGCAGGCCACTCACATTGGATTTCTTCCCATCAGGGATTACTTTCATTTTTTCCTGCTTGTTTCTCGAACTCCTATTAGTTGTATAAATGCATGGAAAACAAGGACTGTGATGACACAGAAGATGGGAAGGGTCTCTGGCCAAATGGAAACCCCTGACCCACAGAGAGTCATGGGAAGGGGAAGCTTGGAGGGAGGAAAAGGCTGGCTCAGAGGTCAGGACAGGGTTGAACTGAATTCTCCTTTTTAATCCTCCACTTTGACTGCAAGACTTATCCTTCCTCCCGAATTGCTTTTGAGCTGTATTGCTCCCAGATGTGCAGAAGTGTTTTTAGTGAGCCCAAATAGCCTCTCAGTTATCTAGCTGAGAGGGAAATGTCCTATATTGCTGTAGGAAAATCTAAACTTTCTCTCTGTATGTGCATGCTGGTTCATAGCAGAAATAGTTCCAGCTACACAAACATTATTTTGGGAATCAAAATCAGCACTTTTTCTTGTTTGAATGTGCTGTTTTTCACTTTGCTTGGCACTTCAAGTGCAAGGTCATGTGGCAAATCATTATACGAGCAATGTTTATCTCTGTTTGAAGAACTCTGTCAAGAATTGATTTGGAAAAGGTTTGGGTAGTGCCTATTCTTACTTGTCAACAGTTCCATTATTCAAAGTCTATTTATGCAAAATCTTTTTTTGCACAGGTATTTTCATTTTAATTGTAGAAAAAAGCCTGGGGGAAAAGGAAAAATGCCAATGTTTTTGAAGCAAGAATAGTAGTTTTTAAAATGTTAATGATAATTTTGTCACATCCACATACACGGATTCTGTTGGAAATTCTAGGAAATGCTGTTTAGAGATCCCCTGGTTTTAGAGATCCCCTGGAGAGCCTCGGTGTTGAAGCTGGGACAGCATCAACCCAGGTCAGTCCAGCCTGTGCACTCACACACCATGAACACATACACACATCTCTGTCCCTGTGTGCACAGACACACCAAGTGACAACTTTTATTGGCCTTCACTATTTTTAGTAGTCTTTAAAGCCTTGCACAGGTTGCCATATCTTAGAAATGCAGCTTTTAACACCAGCTGGTTTGAGTCTGCTAAGTGTTTTATCTAGCAGATTAGATCACACACCCTAGGGAAGAGAGTGACTTAACCACATTGTACAGCAGGTAAAGTGCTTTGGGGTCTGTATTGTGTCATTAAGACCAATATGAGGAAGCAGCAAGACTTATCTTAATCTTGCTGATTGCTTCAATTAACACAGTCCCCGTAGTGTCCTCCTTGATATCTAATCCCTGCAGTTTCTTGTTCAGTGTTTTGCTCTGACAATGTTATCAGATCATTGCTAAGGGTATAAAAGTACATATTAAGTAAGTGAGAATGTGGTAGTTATTTAGAGAAGCCACGTGCTTAATTAACATGGAAATCAAGCAATGGACTATTAAGTCTTTTGCATAAGGCAAAAAATGTACTAGATACAGGCCCTATTTTTTTTTTTTTAATAAATAAAAGGAAGGAAAAAATGTACACGAAAGAAGGGTAATTATAAGCAGAATTCAAAAGCTATGCCATTCATAACAACCTGTCTACTCCTGGCAAACACTTTAATCATTTGGAAATAACTCACACAGCAACACAAGCAAGCAGCCAAAAAAAAAAAAAAAAAAAAAAAAAAGGGGGTTGTCCTCCCACATCTCACACATTCAAGATGTAGTGAAATTATCTCTTACACTCATGGGACTTTTCCTTATTCCTGAGGGTAGTCTCTACTCCCAGAGAAGCCCTGAGTGCATTCCTCAGTCATGCAAAGACAAATAAACATGAAGATTCAAATCTAGGGAACCTGATGGAATGATAATCTATATCTTTCCAGCCATTTCTGCAAGTGATGTCTAGCATAGAGATTGCTGTGTTAAGGGAAAAGAAAAAAGCCACAACAACCACCCTAGCTGAGAATAACTCAGTTTGGGAGGCTGACAACCTTGAACTGGCAATGAGGGCTGCTACCAGAAGCAATCCCGGGCTGACATTGCCTTCTGCTCTCTGCGATGCCATCTGATGCTCTGGATGGCTCTCAGCCGGTGTCCCAGGGCCAGGATGCTGCAGTGAGCAAGCAGGAGCATCACAGGAGAGCACCTGCCGGCCCTCCCTGGGGCAGCAGGGGGCAGGCAGCACTCCTCCTCCCCCAGGGCACTGCACTGGAACCTCCTCTTCAGGATTACATCCCCATCAGTACCAACTCTCTTTCCTCTGAAGGCTCAGAATGAGAGCATCCAATTAAGAGATTTTCCGTCTTTTTCCTTTTTTCCCCATGCTATGCTCTCTTACCCACAGTGTGCAATATATGGGATCATGTTTTGGAGGAGAACGATGGAGAGTGAAATGTTCATTTCAAACCCTGCATATTTAATCATGTCAATGCCTAAATATTTTATCTGGATCAATCTTTTATAACAGTTCATCACTCACTGGCTCGCTGGGCAACTGCCATAAAAGAGCACAGCAGAGGCTCTGATGGTGAACAACTGCTCCAAAGACTTTTTCCTCCCTTCTTTGCTCTGCCAAAATTTTAAGCAGTGTACACCTGTATTTGAGCCAGGAAACCCACTCTGTCTTTTGTACTGCCTTTCCTAAATGAATAACTGACTGTATGTTCCAGTGACATGCCAGGGCAGCCACAAAAGAAAATATTTCTGGAAGTGTAACAGATCTCTACTAGTGTAAGAATATCCCATCCTTGCTGCTTACAATGCAAACAACACCTAATTTACATTTCTGTAGTTTAAATGTAAATGGTCTAAGATAAGTCATTGTCAGACTCCTGTAAATATTGATGACTGCTCCGGGACCTGGTTTGTAACCATTTCTTTCTCTTCTGTCACAATCGGAGGGCGACATATTAGCAGAGATGTGGATGGAGCTTCTGGGAGGGAAAAGAATAGCTTTGCTTAGTGGGTGACAGCAAAAGAAAAGAAGGAAGTTAGGGAGGAAAATTTCCAGATGAATAATGAATAGAGCCAAGCTGGAGACTGGTGAATCTTAATTAGAAATCTGACATATCATCAGCCTCCCATCTTCGTTCTCGCTGTCCTCAAAGGGATGCTCAGCACCAGCCCCATGTCCCTGTGCTCCCCCCCTCTTGGTGACTGTAATGCCAGTGGGGGAGCCTGTTGTGAGACCAGATGAGATGCAGCCACCCAGGCTGGGGACAACACTGCTGCTTCTCTCATGCAGATGAAAGGCCAGAGAATGTGCCAGCAAAAACTGTGGGAAAAGGTGACTCAGTGGCCACTGCACCTCCCTCCTGAGATTATCAGCAGGTCTGGCAAACTGTATTCAGCTTGCCTATTGTGAATAGATCCTGACACCTCTTCTTTCTGCCTTTTTTTTTTTTCCTAATGACAGTTTCAATACTTCTATCTGAGATGTCTTGGTGAAGTGCCTGAAGTTACAAAGGAGGGAGAGAGAACATCCATCTGCATCTGCTCTCTCCTGTAGAGAGTTATCATCAGTCATCTTGTCTGCACTAGCAGGTGAGGGACAGCATGACCCAAAGGGCAGCCCCAGAACAAGGAGGCAGGTGAGGTTCTCTCAGACTGTGCTATGAGAAGGTCACGTCCTTGGGCCTCAGTTTCTCCAGCTCTAAAATGAGAAAAACACTTATTGTTCCAATTTATTTCAAGTCTTAGAGGAAAAGTACTCAGTAAGTGCTACGTTTTTTTATTCTAATGTGACTGTAAAATCATGATGTCTTTATTGCAAAATGATCTTTAAAACATGAAGCATTAGGATGGTGACTGAAATCATTAGTATCAAATTGTTCTGCTTTTGCCCTGTCACATTGATACTTCAAAGTAAAATTGTCCTGTGGGCGTTTGTAGGATTTTATGAGGATAACTTGTCTTTTCAAACCTTATTCAGGAGGGCAAAAAAGCCTCCAGATGTTTTCTTAATGAAAAAGGGCTAAGGTTTCTGCCTGCCTAATCTGAAGCTGTCCTTTAATATTTAAATTCCAAACCCACTAACAATCAACCTGATGAACAATCAACAGGATGAAAATGAGTCTCCAATTGCTCAGAAGTAGTGCAAGCAAATGTCCCCACACCTTGGTCCCATCCAAGGCTGTTGCACTCACTGAGACATTGAAGGGGGAATGCCATGGTGCCCCATCCCTCCCTCTGCCTGCAAAAGGGAGTGAAGGTGTCTCTGCTCTCTGCTGTGAGTGTGTCTCTGCTCTCTGCTGGCAGGGGCCATGTTTCTCTGCTGCTCTGGGGTGCCTGACACCTGGCACAGGGAAGCCACACTCGTGCCACAGCTGTCCTGGGTACAAGCACAGCAGAAATACAGCACAAACGATGGCACCATGCACTGTGGAGTTGCTGGGCTTGTAAAGTGTCTGGCTTGCCAGAACTGCCCCATCTTCTCTGTCCCACAAGCTGATCATCACCAGGTTTACAAGGGCTTGACTCCTTTTCCTGCCCTTCCATCCTCTTTCAGGCTGGGCTGCACTGTGAAATCAAGTTTCCTCTTCTGACAGGAAGTCCAAAGGTGTTTTAGAGGCCTAGGTGAGTGCAATCTGTCTTGTGGGGACACACCAGGAGCAGCCTTCCTCCATCAACAGCTCCACTGGAGCAACTTTCTCACTCTCCTCATCTTGTCTCTCCCAGATCTTTCATTTCCTTGCATACACATTTTGCAGATCATGAACGTGCTTGTGGATGCCTATGGTTGTATGGTTGCCCTGTTTTGACTCAATCCACAAGTACCAAGAGGAAAGCTTTCTTCACCTATTTTCTTTTTTTTTTTTTCCCAGCCCAGCTATTTAGCAAAAACTGCTACTGGAAAATGTGTTTATTTGCTTTTTCACTCCCTCTTTTTTTTCCCTGCCAGTTTTCCCAAATGACCTTGGGATTTGCTAGGCTGCTTCCAAACAATTTTGATCAAATGAAAGTGGCTTGAAATGCTACAAATACAGCAATGAATTAAATATGTTTGGAGTTATTCCCTGGCACAGAACAGTTCTTTCTTGCTCATTTAATTCAACAATTTTTCCCAACACTGTGTGTTTGAAATGGTCCTGGGCTTGACTCTTACATCATGTCCAGGAATTGCTGGATGAGTACTGGTCAGCACAGGCCAAAATGGGGTAAGGGGTCATCACCCTCTTGTGCTAGTGTATACATGACAGTATGTCCATAGCCTTTGTTTTCTCAGATAGATGAGGGCATATGCAATGGATATGCCTGAAAATCCAATGGAGATGAAAGTAGAGAGCAGAGAGACAGCAACCTACACCAAGTCATGTCCTGGGAGCCTAGACAAAGAACAGCCTCGCTACAAACTTGATTTCATCAGCTCAGGAATGAGTTGGTAGTGATTGTGGACAAAGGTGCTCCAGGTCTGACCCAGGGCCATTTGCTTGTACAGCACTGGCCATGACTGCCTCAGAAAATGTGTGGCAAAGTGTTGTTCCCAAGACTCAGGTCAAAAGTTTAACAAGGTCACTCGTTGTGTGCTGGGCAAAGGAGCCACCTGACCATCCCCTCTGTCACACAGCCTCAAACCCAGCCCTAGATGGTGTGAGAGGGTCACAGAATATGCTTTTCAGGAACAATAATGCAGCTGGTCCTGATTTAAATGGAAGACTTAAATAGGCACTTCCACTACCCAGAGCTGGAAGTGCCTATGGTCCCCAAAAAGTGCAGCCCAAAGAAACTGCACAAAGCTGGCAGAGGGATCTGCTTTTGAAGTGTCTGAACTACAGAGGACATCCCACAGGCAAAGCTGGGGACCACAGCAAGTCACCAGGTACAGGGCAGGAATAGACAGGTACTGCCTTTAACTCTTCCTCAGGATTCCACAATAGTTCTTGCATCCACAAGTTCCTGTCTGGCTCTACAATCAGATTATCAAAGTCCACATGAGCAATTTCAGGTTTTGAGAAGTTGCTTTCTGCAGGGTTTCAGGGAACCACTCCCCTCTCCCTCCACCTCCCTTTAGCATAGGTCTATGATACAGAGAAACATCTCTAAATGTAATGTCAAAAGTGAAGTCCAGCCAAGGAAAGACCCATACTATGGCTCTGAAGCAGCTACTGAGTATGATTACTGCCTAGTTTTATGGCAAACAAATCCAGTAGCATCTAAATTGATTCTTAAATATTTTCGTAGAAATTCACAGCAATATAAGCCTTAAATCCAGGACTGGTAATATTGTGAATTTTATGTCTAATTTTAGATTTAGCTTTCAGTCCGATAGATTGCAATTATAAGGCCATGAAATTTCAGAGAGCTGCTTTAAAATGCACAGATTTGTGTTTCGCCTTTAATGAGTAAAAGAAAAAAAGAAGAAAAGGAAGTAAGCATTATCCCACGTCCCTGTGCAAGACTGTTGCCAAATTCTGATATTCTTGGACATAAATCCCTCAATACAGTCTAATTACATGGCTTACAAATTAAAAGCCTAGACTGAAGATGTCTTTTAGTCTGTATAAAAGATACAAAATATAAATCCCTAGCACCTGGACAATCCTGTAAACTGAAAGGCACAGATGTCTGTCAGTGAATACCTATATTCATAGAATCATTAGTGTTGGAAATGACCTCCAAGACCATCCAACATTTGGCCAAGCACCACTGTATCAACATTGTTCCGAACTTGGTATAAAGTACAGGTGAAAAGGCTTGATTGGCTTCCATCAGGACACATCCAATAGGGCTCAGCCATCTGCTCTCCATTTGACAGCACCTGCTCCACTAGTGCCTCTTTCTGGGGGGAAGATGAAGATTGCAGAAGGTAAGTCACACTCAAAATATGCTGATATTGAAGCTGTGTGGACATAAGTAATAGTCTTTGCCTGTCTCAGCTGTGCTCTTCAGACCATTAGTTTCTCTGATAGATTTCTCAACCCACCTTGGAAGCATTAAAAAAATGTTTCATATGGGTACAAAAAAAGCAAAACTCAGCATAAGCCAAACCTGTGCGGCTTTTCAGTGACCTTTGTGATTGGGAGTATGTTTTCCCTACATTGATTTGATCCTGGTAGTTAATGTCACCCCATGTAAATCCTTAAGAGTTTTGTGATTTTGAGAGGTGGGATTTCTCCAGATGTGGTTTCCATGGCTGAGAACTCTGCTGCCACTTAGGTCGGTCATGACTGAAATGCGAGAATCTTCAGAGACCAACAAGTTAACAAAAGGACACTTAGCAATATTGCTCCTCTGCTTGAATCTGTATTTAATTAGCTTGAGGAAGATATAAAGGCTGCTTTTTCAGGTGTGAGTTGTTACAAGACCCTGGGGGAAAAGAAAGAAACTACTTAAGGGAAGGAAGCACTTGTGCTATTACAGCCACAGAAGGCTGACTCCACTCAGTCCTGCCCTGTTGACAAGTGCTGATAATGTCACACATGAAACACCCCTTCTCAGGCTTCTTCAGGAGCTCTAACATGGAAACCATTTTAGATTACCACAACAATGACAATCCCACATCTTCAGCATTGCATTAAAAATGAAAAACAAAACAACAATAACAACAACAACAACAAAAAACAATTTAAAAAAATACTCTGGTTGAGTATTACTGAAGACATCTCATTTTGGTGTGAAAAAGGCTAAGTCAAGCTCTACATGTTTCTTATCCATGTAACAAGCACTGCTACAGGGAATGCAAGGATAGAGAGAAAATACTGTCACCAAATTTTATTTTACTGAGTCAAAACTTCAATACAAAGGGTGTGATTCTCTTTACTAATAGAAGTTTGACTATGAACTGAATGTCAACAGTTCAGCAGAGTGCATTTTGCTAAGTGCTAAATTCACTTCCTTGCCAAGAACATGTATCTGTTGATTAAAACATCAGGCTACTTACACTGTGTTTGATACTGGATCAAAGGGGACACTGCACACATTTCCTCTCCCACACTTCTTTTGCAAAACACACTGTACTTGTAAAAATCACAGCTAGAAACCTCAGACAGTTATGTGAAGAAAGAAGGTTAAATCAAAAACTTACAACCAAATCATCTTGGTGTGATTTAAACTCAAGGTTACACCCAGGTGTTCCAGGCCATTCGATGCAATCCATGACTCTGAACCTTTGAAAAGGAGCTGATCAAAATGGGCCTGTGAACCTTGCATCTTTGGCTATCTACATAGTTTATTATAACATATAATCCATTTATTTCCATGAACCTAAGCCAAACTTCAGTACAGTCAACAGAAACCTCACCACTGACTTCAAAACCAAAACCTATCATGTTACCCAACAAAAGAAAAAAAATCCAAACAAAAAAAAATCAAATGCATGATGGATTGTTCTGTCTCCACAGAGCACAAAGTGGCTTCAGTTTTAATGCTCACACTTCAGCTTTAACTCCCAAACCCGTCTGTTTTGTGCATGTTGTGGAAAGTCATATTTATTAAACCATTTTTCATAGGTGTGCCAGGGCAATAATGTAAAAATAAAACCAAGTTTAGGTTTATGCAAAACTGACACCACGATTCTGTTTCTATGCTCAGGGCTTCATGCAGACTGGTTCAGGGACCAAGAGGAGTGTTCCCTCCATGGTTTTATCCAGGGTCAGATCAGGCCCTTCACTTTGAGTATTCCTTTGCCAAATAGTTCCTAAAATCCGACGGCTGAGGTGCAACGTTTTCCCTCCTCCAGAAGTGTTTGACACTGGTTGAACAATGCTTCCTTCTCTCACAGTCCCATGAGAAGGCTGGGAAACAATTAAATGTGTCAGAAGAAAAACTCGTGGAGGTGCTTGCACACCTCAAACTAAGATGAAGCAGTCCCCTTCCTAAATGTAGCCAGAGTGATCTGACCATAAAAGAGATGCTATTATCTACCTAAATGATCTTGCTAATATCTCTTTCTTTCACTGACTACATCCTTTTATACCTTATATAGCTAGTGAACCAAACACATAAACCTTTTCTCCTGATAGCCCATTAGGTATGCTTTTGAGGTACAACCTCAGTAATTACTTCCTTCCAATGTAATTGTATTTTAATTACACATTTAAGGCCAAATTCCTTCCTCATCTATCCTAACTAAAACTCTCTGAAACCTTATTAATTTTAATTAAGTAGGAGTTGATGCAAAATTTCTAAGTGCTCAATTTTGCATTAAAAGTTTCAAATTCATTCAAACATGGATTTAATTTCCACAAGCACTTCAATTGGTAATGTGCTCCCACGTTTAGTCTTTCAGAGCAATAACATGAAATGTATGAAACATAAAGTCCTTTCCAACAGATGATATTAGGACATAGCTCACCTTTAAATATTTCCTCATTTGCTGCACCTACCTGAGGGATGTTTGCTACAGACTCTAACAGGATTTCTCTCTTATTAACATCAGTGGCAGTGCTTCTCCAAAGGGATGAACTGAGCTGGAGATAAACTGTCCCTTTCTGAGAGGTGGGACAGAGTTTATGTCATCAGCCAGGGCAGTAGATACAGAAAGACAGCCTGGGAATGAAGCAGACAAACTGTCAGAAGGGACTGAGAGCTCAAAAAGCTGGTCTGAAGTGTTCTGTGGAGCTGGCCATGAAAGAGAGAGAGAAAACATGGAAGTAAAACTTTTCACTGTCTCACTGAACAAAAAGGACAAGAAGTGACTTGAGAGAGTCACTTATTATTTTCAAAATAGTACTTGGAACAACTGAACCATCAAGAAAGTTATTTGAAGACTTGACCTGGACAGAATAAGACTGTAGAGGGACTCAGTAATTGTGCTCAAAACTGAAAATAAAAATATGAGGCAATTGAGCCTTATGTTTCAGAGGTAAGATCTCTGACACTACGCATGTCTTTGGAGACATTTTGGAGCCTCTAATTAAAAACAAGAGCTGCTTGTGGGATTGCAGAGTGCAAGTGAAATTATTGAGAGAAACAGATCCAGCCCTGGAGAGATCAGCCAGCATCACAAAGAGGTCACTGCTGAGCACTCAGACAAGTATAACACATGTCACAGGGCCTCCAAAGCTCTCAGGTGAGGACAGGGTAGTGCCCAGCAATGTCTCTGGAATACAGCAAGCTGGGTATGCTGCACAGAATATCACATAAAAAGGCTGTTTGAAAAACCTTTACAGCCCAGAAGGGAGGCTCTGGCAATCACTATAACCTACTGCTCACAGTGGGCACTGAGGGATGTGCCTGTGCTGACTCCCAGCATTTCTCTAGCAGCCACCCAGTAGCTCCAGCCAAGGTCTGGCACTCTTTACCCAACATAGGCTGAACATGTGGGAGACAGGCTTGCCTGAGCAGAGCTGTGGAGCATATCCTCAGGCCAAGCATGGCTGCCCACAGCAACCACTGTCAGACAGGGAAAGCAGTGAACTGGCAGGGAGATAGCCCAGCCAAACCCCCGGGGGGCAGGGGGAAATCAAACAGCATGCCCAGGTCTGTTTGCTTTCAATAACAGGAACCTGTACAGCCACCCCAGCTCATTTCCCCAGCTCCACAGAGACCAGCTTCCTCAGAGCAGCTCTCTAGGCTTTTGGGAGCCCTAAGTGCAAACGGGGTGAGGCTACAGGCTGTGATGTGGAACAAAACAGCAGTGAAAAGTGATTTGAGTCTGAATAATGGAAGAAAAGTCTGCCTGAGAGAAATTCCTGGGAGAGAAGTTAGAAAAAGAAGGAGACAGAGCTGGATGTAAGACAGAAGACATTACAGTCATGTTGGACATGACATGCTGCATAAAATAGTGTGTGACAGCAGGTCAGGAGCTTGGAGTGAGTTTCAGGGCTACATCTGTAATTGCCAGTTGTGCGCAAAGTCCCATGACACAGAGGAAAGTGGGATCATATGGATGTCTGTCTGACCCTTCCATACCCTCTCCACTTTCACTTCAAATGAAGAGAGAATGTGACACTCCTGGGCCCAGAGGGTCAGGGCAGCCTCTTACCAGCCTCTGCACCAGCTTCATGAGTCCTCAATGTCAAAATCACTAGGATTGTCATTTCTAAAGCATTATAGACATATATGGGCACAGGAAGCCTGAGAGATGAGAGATTGGAGTTGGAGAAACCCCTGGAGATGTTTGTGGGACGTGGTGCCCTTTATTGTTATAACCCATGGCATCAGCCAGATGTTACAAACCCTGCAGTGTGAAAGAGCCCCAGCACTTGATGCCACCTCAAGCCCAGGAGGAGGTTACAAAGGCATTCAGCTTGTAAGCTCTTGAACAGACAGGAGACCTTCTATCTGAGACTGTACAGCACCTGCCCTACCACATCACCACAGCCTCAAAAAATTGTCTCTTTTCCTCAGGAAGTGGAAACCAGTTGCAGTCACACCAGGAGAGAACAGCACCAGATGCTACTGGCAAGGCAAAGCCAAAACTGAGAGATCTCCTGACATGAAACAGCAGAACTGCTGATGAGTCAGGAGGGAACTGGAGGTCAAAACAATGCAGGGTGGGTGACCCAGGGGCTCTCCTGACTCGGTGGGCTGTGAACAATTAAATAGGTATATTTAATCATTGCTTGTTTCATGTAAATGTTTGTTGTTAGTGTGTGTTGTATGTGCATTGAAGGTCTAAAGAAAGGTAGGATGCTCTGGCACAAGACAACTGGACCTATCCCCGCTATATAATCTTACCTACTGACACTGCTGAAAGCTGGTTCCTGGTAGGCACTCTGCCTGATGGCTGAGAAGCATGGCTATAGCATCATCCACAGCTGTAATGCCTCTGAAAAGAGCTGCTTTCCAACAAGGAGCTTGTTTCATTTTTACAAACAGCAAAGGGCTTTTTGGCTCTTGCTCAGCATGTGTTACCTGACATGCCAGGCGTTCCCAGCAGCCCTGAGGAGAGTCAGGCAGTGAGGAACTGCTCTGTGTACTGAGCTGAACTTGCTTTCTCGTTTTTCCAAGTCTTGGCAGACAGGTAAATTTTTTAAAAGGTACTTGTTTCTAAATACAACACGTAACTCGTTTTGCTGCAGTCTATCCATCTAGTGTTCTGTGCTTGTGGGTACAAAGTTACCAGTACCAGTTAATGTGACTGAGAATTAAAAATGAAATACATGTTTTTCTATCAGAGGCAGAATGGTTGAAGTTAAAAGATTTCAAGGTATTCTGCAGTTTTGAAGCTCGCTGTTCTTTGCCTGCTTAAATAAAGCAAAGTGGAGCTAAATGATACATTTCTGCATAATTGAAAATGCACAAACACAGGGAGAGAGACAAAAAGAGAGAAGACTAATTTGAAGCAGTTTCCCAAGCAAGTTGCTTGATCTTGGCCATCAGAACCTGCAGTTTCAAGCCATTTAGGCACTCTGGAAAATTTTCTCTGGATATGAAACACACTTACTCAGCGCCTGTCAATTCTGTGCTGCAGCCAGCGCTGGGGAAAGGGAGGTCTCTCGGTGGCTGCAGCCAGCACTCTGGGCAGCTTCCAGCCCTCCTCTGCTGCCAACAGTAAATAAAAGCATAATGAAATAAGAGCAGCTAATGCTAACGCCCAAAGGCTGCTGTTGGAACGAGGAGCGTGAGAGCGGAGAATCCAGCAGCCTCTACTGCAAAGTACTTGCAGCCCAGACACATCCCGAGCCAGGCTCATCTTCTGTGGATTCAGTTGCTCTGAGAGGTTCTCTCTTCCATTAATTCACTCAGCCTTCTCTCAGGCTGCACTGCTCATCGATGTTTTCTACACAGGCAGCCACACCAAGGAAAAAGAGAATCAAAATTCACTGTAGTCATGGCCTCTCCAGTCCTCAGCCATTCCCTCATGAGTCCTTGTGTTAACAATCCCATGTAGGGAATAGGAATGAGATCAGCAGCTGCCAGCAGGGCCCTGTGCCACAGAAATTTCCAAATAATGTTTTTTCTCTGTTTCTTAGGGACACATAATGCAGCTGATACTTCTGCCCTTTTATTACACCTTTTTCTGTGCATACAATTCATCTGGCAAATATACATCAAAGTAAATGTAAGAAAAAACATTAAAATTTATGTCTTACAAATGAGCTCAAAAAACCAAATCAATGTGAATACTGGTTTGCTGAAGTTTTGTTCCATGCACATAGTGTATGTTAATATTTAGTAATATGCAGAAATTACAAATGTGACTTAAGCCTTCTAAAACTTTATGTTAGTTTTTCCCTCTGCAAAATAAAATTCTCTGTGGAGGAAGCATGGCATAAAAGAACTAGGAATTGTGATGACAAGATGGTCATTATTACTGACATTTTCCCTTCCATATTTTAATTTGATGGAACTAGGTAAGCACCTTTCCTAAAAGAATGAACCCAAATTGAATTCAGTTGAGTTACTGAGCGAAAGAGTGAATTATTTTCTTAATTTCCCTTAGGAAAGAAAGATCTCTGCATTACTCGTACATGCCATCAAATTAAAATGGTGTGAAGAAGTACAAGTTACTCAGCAATGAAATGTTGTGGAGTAAATGGGAGGCAAATGTTAAAAATCCTCCTCTGAGCAGCCAAGAAGAAAATTCTTCATGATACATGTAGGTGACATAATCTTGGGACAGCCTTTCCGTAGGTGTGGGCCTTCTTTGCATGTTCCCCAGGAGAAATCTGCACATTGTTCATCAAAATGGCTGTAGATTTACTTCTTTGTTTTCTTAGAAATATGAATCTTTGTCTATTCATTGATTTTCAGTCTAGAATTAGACTTTACAATCATGTCGTGCATCAGTCCTTATAGGCTTGCCACAGATTTTCAGACTCTTTCCTTATAAGTTCCTATTTTCTGGCTGAATTGAAGCATGTCTTCTACAATTAAAAAAAAAAAAATTAGAAAAAAAAAAAAATCAAGCATTGATTTAAACACATCAGGTGTTAGAAAACTGCCAGACAGAATCCGATTCCTGGTCTGAGCTGTCTCGGGGTTTTCCTCGTGTGGTTCATTGGTCCCTGGGCATGAACTCCCTCTAATGCAATCATGAAATGTGATTGAGGGAATGAAATTCTTGGTCTCTACATAGCAATTGACCTGTGTAAAATATCCTTGAAAACCTATATTTCCATTGAAAGAAGTTGGAGAACCTATAAATTTTTAAAATTACATACCTAGTATCTAAAAGTGCCAGGACTAGATCCTTCAGAGAATGATACAAGCAGTTTCACATTCTGCAGTTGTAAAGTAATGTGTCAGAAGGGGATATTGTTCCTATCCCAGCCTTTCATGAAGCTTGTTTATGCCTTGAAGCACAAGTTTATTTCACTTTCTTTTTGAGACAACTTTTATTCCGTGCTTTAAATCAGGGTGGCTTATTGGAAAACACTAGATTAGAGGTCAGTTTTCTAGACCCCCAGTACAGTATCTGGCATCCCTTTCTTCATCCCTGTCCTTCAAAAAATACTAATTGCAGCCCATTGTCATATGTAAGCTGAAAACATTACAAAAACATATTGTATCATAGGTATAACAAGTGTTGTATGTCAAAAGAAGTCAGTATTTGCCCAATTTTCATACTGGTGTCCCAGCCTTACCTGGTGGGTCAAAGATGGGATGTATCATGCTGGAGGCTGCCTCCACAGGCACTGGGGGGGAAGAAGCTGAGCTGTGACACAATTTCAAATCCACCTTGGTGGAATTGTGGTCAGACATCAGTGTGGAGACCTCAACAACTTTCCTTCTCCTCCTTTGTCTGAGGTCCAGTCACTTTTGGTTTTGATCTTTGTACTGGCATGGTTTAACTGCTGGGTGCAGGATGCCTCATCCTCCTCATGTCCTCAGTCCTGATGACATTATTTGGCATGCAAGAGAGGTCCAGACCCAGGCCCAGCCTTTGAAAGGGAAACAGAAATTAGAAGTAAAATAGATTTTGAAGCAGGAAGCACTTTTCCCATGTTGAAAAGTCACAACAGTCCCAAAATGAGAAGGCATATTTTTAGTGATTAGCTGCAGTTAATCCTAAGAATGCTTTAGGCTTTGTAATAAGTCAAACACAATATCCGCTCCTCCATGGAGAAGTGAGATGTGGGGTTTCAGAGTGGAAGAACAAAAGGATTACAAATGAGGTATTTGCAATAATTCCTCCACAGTGGCTATACACGCTACATAATATTTCCCCTTAAAACAGAAATCTGCCTTGAACTAAAGGAAGAAAATGACATTAGGAGAAAGAAGTCATATCTACAAACTCCACATAAATCAGAAGTTCATTAGGGGAGTATGCACAAAAGGTTTTGGAATGTAATTTTGCTACCAACTAGTTTTCACAAGAGTGAAGTAAGGCTTTCAAAAGCATCATTGCTCTAAGTAATTCAAATTACCTACTCTACCTGATACTATCTCTTCCCACAGAGGTTACAAAGCGCTTAAATTTTTACCCACTTTGTAACAGAAATCCCCAAGGAAGACTTCAATCCATTTGCAAGCACTGCTGCGAGAAGAGAAGATACCAGAAGTTTTCAAAATGACCTCCATCACATCTAGAGTTAAAAGCTTCTTACAAGTATTGTCTCTGCATCATAAAGTTCTTTGTTTAGAAATTTACCACTGGGTCAGACAAAAAAAACTCACTCTGGACCAAAACTCAGTCTACGAATTCAGCTAAGAAACAGTAATTCCTGGCTCTTTGTCCCCTTCTTTTTTCTAACACTGAAATAGAAAAAGATTCTATGTGTTTACTGTTTTCAAGCATAAGTGTACTCCTATTAATCAGAAAACTACTTTAATTTTAAAATGAAAAGGTGTGTGCTTATAGATGAGATTGCTGATGATGTTTGAAGCTCAGGTGATCTCTGCTGGTATAGATGGCTCTGCTGTCATTCAGAGGCATGCACCCTCTCCTAGGACATCTCCTATTTTGTACCAGTCCAAAGCCTTGCTTTTATTTAGGCTAACCTCCCCCTGGCACCCACAGGGGTGTATTATAGCACAGGTCATTAGGGAAGGTATTGCTTGGTTCCTGTCCTTCCCCACAGCAAAACCCCCACTTTGCAGTGTGGGAGCAAACTCTGTAGGAAACAAAAATGCTGGGATATCTTATCCCTCTCACAGCCCAGAGGGGAATTCAGGACCGTGGCTGTGTTTTACTCTGGCTTTCCATGGAGCTGCTCCAGACTCTGCCACTTGCAGAGTTTTTCCAGCAAGGCTGCTCTTTAGGGGTTTGGATTGGGGCAAGTGAGATCTGGCCTGGCTTCAATCGAAACCGTTTCTAGCAAGGGTTTTGTACTGACATTAAAGGGGCTCACTACATTCTGCTTTGTGTGCTGAAGTTTGAGCAACTCCAAACTAAAAAGAAAAAAAAATTTAAAAAGAAGATGCAGAGGAGGACTCTATGGAATTAAAAGACCCTAAGAATGAAACTTTCCCTAAGTGCTACTGCCTGCTGTGCTTTGAAATCCATAGGTGAAAATCTAGGATTCTGTGAACCAGGAGAGCTTTGCCTTCAGCTTTGGGGTCCCTAGGTTTCCAGGTAAGGTCACTACTTTGCTGTCTTTACAGGTCCTGCAGCTTGACATGCCTGCAAAGCTCCTGCAGGTCACAGCAGCTGCACAAAGAACACATGCCATCCTGAACAGAGCAGGAGGGAAGGGGCAGCTATGAAATTGCCAGAAAATGGTGTAGAGGAAGCTGTCCCATCCATGGAACCAGATGATGTCCCTGGGTGTTGGAATCAGATAATCTTCAAGGTCCCTGCCAACCTAAGCCATTCTATAAAAAGACACCATTGTGGTTAAGTGGACAAATGTCTGTATTACTGTCTGGCTGCTTCCTGTCCCAGCTGCACCTTGCTGCCTATGTGAATACACAGCTAAATCAAAGCTAACCATGCAACTGAGCAGCAGCAGACCAGCAGAAAAGGTGACACAATTGGGGTCTTCTGGTGGCTGACAGTCATCTGAGACAGCAACTTGCTCACCAGCTTCTCTGGGGCTGGCACACAACAGTCTCTCAGCTGAAAACATGGCCTTTAGAAGGACCTGGAGCTTCTGAAAATGGCTGTGCTCCATCAATAAGTGAGGGAATCACAGAGCTAGAGGGGCAAATACACAAATGCCTTAAGATACAGCATCCATGAACAAAAAGAAAAAGAAAAAAGGAACGCAAAACAATTTTAGTGTTCTTCCAGCATTGCCTCTTGCATTTACTCCAGCATGCTATATTTGGTGTGGCTGTTTCTGTAGGAGAGCTACTCTCTGACAAGTCCTCATGTAGAAGCAGCAAACCTTCAGGGAGTTTAAGGCAGCTTTTATTTAGACCCACGCTTTGTTATGATACCAAGTTTAGCCTCAGTCATGATGCCTTCTGAAATCCCAGTGTCTGTGGCTGCTCACAAGCTAAGGGTCCACATTTCTTGGGTTTCACTGATTTCACAGCATCACTGCACATGCAAAACTCTGTTCCTGTAAATGCAAATCTTCGACTGTAGCTCAGATGTCTGACGATGGAGACAGAGTGGTGGCAAAGACAGCATGCAATGTACACTGATGGGGACAGGAATACCATGTAGCTGTCAGCACAAAGAAAGGGAGGCTCATCTTGCAGCAGCAATATTTGGGACAGAAGGCTGGAAGATCAATTTAACTCCTTTGATGTGTCATATCTTGCTAGTAAAGGTTTAAATGCTATTTCTGTCTGCCACATTGATTTTCATTATCGTGGATCCTCTTCCTGAGGTAAAGAATTTGTCTCAGAGAAGTTTCCTAAACTTATTTAGCTTGCAGTGATATTATGTTTTAAATTACAACACAAATACCTGCATGTCTATATGCACCAGTTCATATTATTCATAAGAAATCTGCATGTGGTACTGTGTAATTCTAGTTTTCCATGACAATAGCAATAAATAAATTCATGATAAATTCTTCAAAAAAAAGAAAAAAAAAATCATAACTCATTCAACTTGCAACTACAACACCCTGCCCCATTGCTCCTCTGCTGCTAATCTGGAGATTGGGAGGCATTAAGTGATGCAAGACCTTTGAATCTGCCCCCTCAGAAACTCTGACAGCTCAGAACATTGTATGTTCTCCATTATTGTTCCAAAATATCAGCTTGCACACTCCAAAACTATTTAAGAAATACTGATTTAAACATATATTCCCCCACATTTCTGCAACTGCCATCACTACTGTGAGTGTTAATATGCTGAGTGGGACAATGGTGGTGTTTTGCTGCTCCAAAGAACAATTTTTTCCTCATAAATTCCAGGAATGGGTTCTTTCAGCTGTTTTAGCTATTTTATGCAACAAATAATCTTTGCAATGGGAGAATTTGACTCATCATGCAGATTTGTGTTCTTTATAAGAGGAAAATAATAGCAGACTGTCTTCCCCCTGTGTCAGTGCTTTTATTCCAGTCAAAGTGGATAAAATATTTCTTGAAGAGAAAGGCTCAAATCAGCCTGCATGGGGAACCTGATGATGATGATGATGATGATGATGATGATGATGATGATGATGATCATGATTCCAATTTTGGGTGTGACATTCTGTGTAGTGCAGCTCCTTTCCTGTGGCACTTGGGATTTGGCTGGTGGAGCTTGATAGGAGACCAATGCAAGTTCTTAAGGCTGAGATTAAAACCATGCATGCTGTTACTGCTGCAAGAGCTTTATGGAGGAGCCTGGGAGTTCCCAGAATAGTACAGCTTCTTTAACATAGCTACAAGCAACACATCAAGCTCCAAAGAGATTCTTTTTTTAGGCTCAGATCTGAGGAGGTGGGGGGGGCTGACAATGACAAGCAGGCATTCATTTTTCATTTGAAGGAAAGTAATACATCTACTAAACATTTAAAGACTAACAGCATAAAGCCTTGGCAATCCCATCACTTTCTCCAAACGTAATAGTGCCAGGCTTTTGGTGCTGTTAGAAAAAAAGAGAAAGAGCACAATGGTTAGGACTACAACACAGCATTTTGCAGCATTATAATAATAATAAACACAATGATATCTGGATATATATGAAATAAGGGTGCTTTTTTTGCCTTTTTGTTTGGGCAGAAGTGTTGCAGTTGCTCCTGCATAATCATATACATCAGCCATGGAGGGCCTGGTAGTGTAAAAAAGGCCAATGGATTCTGCAGCAATTGCACTGTAACTTTAAGAAATGTCCTGTACATTTAGCATCCCACAATATACTTATTGTTTTGTATAGTCACAGGATTTAATGACCCTGGGCTGCATTTTTGAAGGGATTATTTAGGTGTTTATGTCTTTCACTGCTCCTTGAAGAGTTCACCTTCCTGAGAAGTCTGGTGAATGCAGTTTATTATGTCTCAGCTCCTCCATGGAAAGAAAGGAAAGATCTTGTGGTTAGACCCAAACATTTCGTTTTCTTGAGCATTAGGTACTTCCTTATCCTCTAGACAGCTTGGTTCTCTGGCTTACAGATCTGGGTTTCCCTGCTGTCTTGGTCATGTGCAGAAAATACAATCCAATTACTTCTTCCATGTGGAGAAGATGCGGAGAGTCAGCAGAGATAGATCCCTGCAGGGCAGGAAGACCCATTCTCTGCAAAATAATGAAACCTAAAGAACAAGAAAAATAATAAGGAAAAGAAAATGGAAATGGAAATGGAAAAGGAAAAGGAAAAGGAAAAGGAAAAGGAAAAGGAAAAGGAAAAGGAAAAGGAAAAGGAAAAGGAAAAGGAAAAGGAAAAGGAAAAGGAAAAGGAAAAGGAAAAGGAAAAGGGAAAGGGAAAGGGAAAGAAGGAAAAGGAAAAGGAAAAGGAAAAGGAAAAGGAAAAGGAAAAGGAAAAGGAAAAGGAAAAGGAAAAGGAAAAGGAAAAGGAAAAGGAAAAGGAAAAGGAAAAGAAAAGGAAAAGGAAAAGGAAAAGGAAAAGGAAAGGAAAAAGGAAAGGAAAAAGGAAAGGAAAAAGAAAAGCACAGGTTACAACTGAAGACCCCATGGCCCTGAGTAAACTGAAGTTGGAAGTTCATGCAGTTTTGAATCATTGCTCGAGGCTCTCTTCAGAGTCAAACGGATGTCAGTTCATCCACTGGTTATACATTTAATCCTGCTTTAGCGGCTGCAATCAAGTCAAAAGTTTTTACTGTTTGGGAGGGTTTTGAGTGAAAGATGATACAGCATGTGGTATGAGAGAGAGCTTTCTACAATTCCACAGACCTGAAATAATCAGTACCACAGTGTGAGCTCCACTTCATTCAGATGCAGTGTAGGCCGAAACTACTTTCCTAGTCCTGGATATTCTTCACAGAGGTGTGAGCCTGAACATTTCTGGAGCAAACACTGACATTATCAATCACAGCAGCACCTGAGCAAGTGATCTGATTTTAAAAGTGGTGAAATGGAAACTGTTGGTGCTTTTTCACCTCTGAACATCAGACAGTATGTTCACAGCTTTCTCTGGATGAAAGCATTTGATATTAGCCACTGTTTTGCAATTTTCCCCCCTCTTCCAATGTGTTACAAATGTGGGTGGAAAAATCTGGGTACTGCTATTGTTTGCAATAAGAAACAGTAAATATCCACTCATCACTGCTTCACAAAGATCACATTAATTATAAACACAGGTAATGGATTGTCTTTGATGTCATTGCATTCATTATTAGGATTTCTTTGCCTACTGTGGAAATCAGTATTTTGGTGATCTTCTTAAGGAACTAATTCCTTTTGCATATGTATAAAATTGTTGATCTTGCAAAACAATGTCTAACCATATATTTTTGAACTTCTCCCTTTTCTCCAAACCAAAATTTGCCAGTTATGTTTGTGAAATAAAAAGACCATTCATTGTGTGGCAGAACACCACTTTGAAAACCTCCCCAATGCTCTTCTTTCAGCTTGTAGATATGGTGATGTCCATTTTCTCGGGCTTACCCAGAAGCCTGAACAGACACTATAAATTCAAGGACCCTCTCCACATTGCACATGCACTGCTGTAATTCACAAGCAGCAGCACAGGCTGTGCTCTTAGCAAAGCCCAGGCTGGGTGATGGCAGCCTTGCCCCCACAGAGGAGCATCTGCAGCTGCAGATGGTTTCAGAGAAATCAGAAGGTGGCAGAAGAATAAGACTCTGTGACTGTAGCCACCTCTTCCCAAGTGACCTGCACATCCAAATTATTTTTTTTTCCTGGAGAAACTTGCAAATGCATTTGAAACACACACAAGGATATTATTCAGTCAGTTTAAGCTATGGAGGAGAAGTTTTGTGGGCTGCAGAATAGGTGTGTACAGTTTCAAAAACCTTTAGCCTCTTTTTGTAGTCTGATGCTTAATGATGGTGAGTTTATTAGCCTTTCCATAAGGCTAATAAGCATAAGCTTATTAGGCATAAGCATCTGTTTCCATCCATGATGGACAAACTGAATTGCCTCCAAGACTGCTGACATTCTCCTCTTAAAAGTCATTGGCAGCAGCTGAGCAGAATCAAACTATGGTGTGGGGTTTGTGGAAATAGCAACCCATCACACACACATCCTTGCCCAGACAAGTTGCATAGCATAGATCTCATTTCTCTGGGAATTCAGACTCTAAAAATATTTTATTTTTGCCCTCTTTATTCTATGCATTTCATTCAGCTGTGCTTCAATCACTTTCTGCCAGCCTTTCTTGCTCTTGTGAGGCTGGAGAAGTCATAAATATGGCAGATCCCTTTGAGCATTAATGCTGGATGCTGTCCATGACTGCTGAGCTGCAATATGTGAGCCAGCGATACCACAAAGAGGGAGTTTATATTCCTTCCCCATTACATATTTTTAGTGTGTAAATCCACAGAGCAGAAGAAATTTATAGTGAAGTGAGTGGTAATGGGGAAAGTAATCTCCATATAAAGCAGAGACAGGTACTTCTGTCTGGGACTCTGTCCATTGGGAAGTTTCCCACCAGGCTGAATGAAACCCTCAGCCACTGCTGTTCTTTTTTTGTGCCTCAGTGACAGGGGGGTCACTGACATTGTTTATCCATTATTCATTTAGCAATGCCTCTGGGAAGCAACTTAATGTCATGTATTTTTCACTTACATGAATTGCAATAAACTGGTTTCTTCTTCAAGCCTGCCTGCACTGGGGAAATTTCCTACGTTGTTTTAAAGTCAGCATAGCTTAAACTGTTTGGAGGCTGCAGCAAGGACCTGGTAATAGACAGCAGGAGGTGAGTGAGTGGTTTTTACTGATGTGGCTTCAGACTGTGGCACCAGCTACACTTACTGAAACATGAACTATTAAGGCTACATAACCCAGAAATATTTTGGCTTTGTTGAAATACACAGTATCTGTCTCCCTTGGACTGAAAATGCTTCTATTCCACAAACTGCTCATTCTCCTTTGAAAGGACTGGCTTTCAGTGGGAGATTGGAGTTTTTCTTGCTTTGCTTTCCTAGCCTTCTTTAAAGCAGGGTATTTTAAGTCAATATATCACTAACAAGCCCAGATGAGATTTCAGTGCCGCCTTTACTGTCAGAATCAAAATCACATGAAGTACTGTATTTTGAGGCAGTGATATGTGATACGTCAAGAGGAGGTAGATTCTGATCTGGCCGGGTGAAATGCTCCCAGTTAAATCCCATCACGTGTGGGCCTCTGCACAACCAACACATTTGTGCACTAATAAAACCAAGGGGCTGGAAAGAGGAAAAAAAAATTCTCTCCAGGTCTAATAGGAAGGATATGGATAAATCACAGCTGAAAACATGGAGCCAAAAAGTTTGGTGGATACCCAAGAGACCAAGATGGCAGATCCTTTGTTGAAGGAAGGTAGCTGAGGAGAAAGAGGAGATGTTACACAGGAGGGAACACCCATATCTGTCCTCAAGACCTCCTGGTCTTGACATGAGCAGTATATGGGTCATTAGATGTGGTGGATTAAAAATCATCTTGTAGTTGCAAAGACACATTTTCTGAAGAAGTGGAATTTGCTGAATTTCAGCTGGAGTCAGATGCACATGCTTCACTCCTTTAGACAGTCTCCAAAAATAGTAGAGGCAAGGTGGGTTGCTAAAGCATGAGTCCAAGTCCTTGTGTGAAAACACTTCCCTTGGCATGGGAGGCATTTCTACCTCGGGATAAGGCATGCCCTTGGGGCCAGATCAGTCAGAAGTGCTCAGTCTGTCCTGGGAGCACCAGAAGACCCTGCTTTTCCTGCAGCTGCTGTATCCTCTTCCTACTGGGCTTCTGGCATGAGGAGGCAGGGGCTGTGCTTTACAGTGTGCCAGGAATGACACAGGGAAGAGGAGAAGGAAGGCAGGAAAAACTAGTCTCAGCCTTTACCAAGCCATTTTCCTCGTGAGGAATGACCCAGGGCTCCTTGTGAAATCAGGAAGCATGCAGTCATGTGAAGAGGCACTAGGACCATCCAAAGGAGGGATAGATCCTCTTCCAAAGCAGAAATCATCTGTATTTCCCTTTGGTTCTCCCACACCTCTCAGATGGGCTATGCTCTCATCTCAGGCTACCTCTGGAGTGGGTTTGGCTTCCAGGGTTCCCACAGCTTTGGAGGACAGTAAAAGGCAACCGGAACTGTTCACTGACCTCTGCAAAGGGGCTAGTTAGTCACTTTTCCCTTCCCTTTTCTTTCCAGGGCCAGCCATAAAGGAGATTCAGTAGTCTGTTAGCAACGGTGCAAGCCCAGGTTTAAATTAGCTCATGAGAACCTCTGTGTGCACTGAGAGGAACCAGCTCATTCACACCTCCATGTCCTGTACCTGCCCAGGAGAATGTCTGCTTCCCAAGCTGGAATTCCTGCCTGGCCAAGTGTCCCAGCACAGGACCCTGACCTGTGTGCTGTGGAACACCCCTGGAAGGAAGTGCCTGTCTCTGCTCTCTGCTCCTCTGTCCCACAGCCAAAGCAGCCTTACACCCCAGGGTCAAAGCGTGGTGCTCAAAGTTAAGGTGCTGTGCACAGGTCTCCCTTGAGCTCTGCACGGAGTGCAAAGGCTGCCTGAGGCCACACAGCACCTTTCCATCATCCCAGAATTAGTTTCTCTGCAAAATGGTTCTGTACTTGCAGACACTTGAGGGTGTCATGTCCCTTACTTTTCTCGCCTCTCAGAAGCTAAGATTTCCACATAAAATTCAAATGAAATGGTTTTGGTGGGATACTCAGTAAAAAAGCATGTTGAATGTTGAGACAACAAATCCTTCCTGTCTCTGTGAAATGACTGTATGTGGTCCTTAGTGCTAGACTGCCCAGATTGCCTGCTATCTAACGAACCCTTATCTTGCCTCTACCAAACATTTGACTATAATCAAGGCTTTACACATTTGCTTTAGTCTATACTTACTTCAGCTGACAGGGTGGTGAGAACTGCCTTACTAGCTCTCTTGAGCCACACCTGGTGGCTCTCCAAGTTGCTAAACCATCCTCCATGCAGATCCTCTCAGAACTGGTGGCTTAAACACAGCTTCCATGCCCTCCCTCAGCTGGATTACAGGATGGGGGTCAAGGGGTTACTCTGACCACTGTGACAAAGGCAGCAGATCCCTCTTATTCTTGCACAGACACTTCTCAGGTTCAGGTTTGCAGTGAGGTCAGCTCTTCCTATGCAGTCATGAAGTTTATGGGCAGCACAATACGGATCACGAACTGTCAGAAAACTTCCCTACATTTTATCCATGGCAGACAGATGTGTAGGTGGGTTTTTTTTTTTTTTTTTGTCTCAGAAGCCTGCATCTTGATGATTCACCAGCACAAGCTTTGATGACTCCTACCCTCCACTGCTGTTTCCTGCTCTGCAGTTACACTGGCTGGCAAGCTGAGGGGAAACCTGCAAAGGGAGGGCGTGTGAGCCAAAGGAGACTTGCAGTGAACAGAGAAGGCTGTGACTGGTGTGTCACCCACTTTTGAGATGATCAGGAATCCCCTTGGAGAGTGTCTCCCATGTATACTGGATGCTAGGCAGTATATTCCTGTGGCATGCAGAAATATGGGAGAGTGAAACCCTTTTGAGGCTCTGTTGGAAGCTCTGTTGAGCTCTGTTGTCAGTGTCTTCCCATCCTGGCCACAGGGCTTGTAGTCCAAGGTGGAGTCAAAGATCAGGATTCTCCGAGCATCTGGACTGTGCCACCCACATCATAACCATATAACATCCACATAATAATTATGGATAACGCAACAGCAGCTGTGGACTACTGAGGAGAAAACAGCAACATTCCTTCCCATAAATGCAAGGTTAACACTTTTTATCCAATTTATTTGCAATGCTTAATTTACATTCTTTTTCATGTGACTGTGAAAATACTCACAAATGTGAATTGCAAACTCCATTTAAATACCTGTATTTGTTTTCATTCTTCCCCTTTCAGTGAAATTTTTGGTGGCAGGCAAGCTACTGATGGACAATTTGCATACACATCTCTGGTTTTTTTTTTTAATCTGTTATAAATATAAGTTATTTCATAGCCATATATTGCCTTAATTGTTTACATACCAACTATAATACAGATAATGTGTAGCCTAGGCTTTATTTAGCAACTTAAACTAAAATGTTACTTACTGAGTGGTTGCTAGACAAAACATTATATTGTAGGTTGTTTTTTTTTCCCTTGTCCTATAATATTTTACTTTGATTAAAGCTGTACTGAGGTAAAATTGCACATCTCACGCAAAAAGCAATTTACCTCAGCTCTTATTGAAGTTAACCGTACTTATTTGTCCTAGCATAATGTATTTTTCTAGCTGCATTCCAACTGCAGTGCTTTATCATATGAACCAAGCTAGATTTAATCAAATTCAGTTTGTGTTGTGAATTTTAAGACATTTGTTCAATTAGTTGGAATAAAAGCAAAACATTTGGAAGAAAGATTAAAGTTGAGAAAATGCTGTTGCTAAGCTGGGCATCCAATGCTCCTTCTGCACCTCTCTCATCCCAAGATACTTCTCATGCTTGAAAAGGCTCCCTAATCTTTTTTTTTTTTTTTTTCTTTTCTCTTTCTGTTCCTCACATTGCTGGTGATGCTCATGGGATGGCGAAGATAAAAGTTATTTTATCAGGTTTCAACAACCAAGGGTAAGACCTGATGGCTTTTCCTCCTGTTTCATCTGTCACGAGCTTTTTCTGGGCTCTGATGGATGTGACCACATTCAAGCTGGGGGCTTTCCTAATGTATTGGAGTCTGCTGGGAAGCCACAGTGCTGCTACCCAGCTCCTCTCTAGTCTCTCCAGTGCCCCTCAGATGTTTTCCTATTTCTCTCCTTGTTGCCATCTGGTGGAAAAGTGCCATCATTCACTCGCGTTGGCTCTTCAGCCCTGGGCATGCAGCTCAGGGAGACCAGCACAGGGGCTGAGGGACATCGGGGAGAAAGGTCAGACCCTAACACACTTTTCCAGCAAGCAAATTACTTTCTCCTCTCACCTCTCTATTGCTTCCCCTAAAATGGCTTGTTTTCCAAGGTATTTTGGGCTATCAGAATGTTTTTACTGTGCTGTCCTGCCAATGAAATACAACATCCATTAAATATGATCATATTACTTTTACCAAGAAAAATTTTATGCTTGTTGTTACTACGTCTTATTTTCTTCCTCAGGGAATTCTTACCTAACTTGGCTTAGGCTCTCCAGCCTGAGTGATTTAAAAGGGCCATGGTAAAAAAACTGTGAGAAATAAAAATGTCTTAGTAAGTCAGAGTCCATTCTCTCAACTGAGAAGTGCAGTGTTTTTATATTTTGAGACAGTTTCTCAGACAGCCAGACAAGGTGACATTAAACAAATCACACTAATTACAACACAATTTATGTAGAGAGATTTTATTGGCCTGCTAATGCTTGGCAGGAATTGTCAAGTACTAATGTTTCAAAAAAAAGAGCATTTCCAGCATTCACTTTTTTTTGGTGCTTAAGAAATAATGGAGCCTGTTGAGCTCCCTTGTTTGTTCCAAGGGAAGCAGATCCCAGCCCAAGTGCAGAGGCAGGGAGGGCTCAGAGACCAGAGTTCAGGCCATGGATTTCAGACAGAGTTACACAGACTGTGCTATAGCCCCAGGCAGATCACTTCTGAATGCACCCCGTGCCAAACAAAATCAGCAAGAATTTCTGTGATCCCTGGAGGCTTTGCACCTCCCTGGCTTCACAGGTGTCCTGCTGTGTGTGTGTCATGCCCAGAGGTGCAGAAAAGATCCTGCCATTCTGGGCTGGAGTCATTTTACATGGTTGATGGTACATTATATGACTGAGGAAAACATTGTGTATTAGCTGCCTTATTAACAGAACAAGGATTAAACACTTACCTATAAAACTTGCCAACAGCACCATGAAATTTGTTTCTCAGGAGCCTGCCAAGTGTTTAAAGCTTAAACCTGAGAAATATGTAGGGCTTTGCCTCCAATTTAGTTTAAGATTGTGTTCCTGTAGGATGGTATCTCCCCCCATCCAACCCCAGCTAATGGTCACCTTCACCTTCACAGAACCAACACAAGGGCATGGGGCACCCACTCCTCGCCCACACTCGTGCTTGCACCATAGCTTAGACACTACAGTTTACAAGAAGCCACCCTGGCCCTGAGAAGTGCTCAGGTGCATCGTGCTGATTTTGCTGCAGGGACAACAGCAGCCTGGTAATAGCAAATGGCTTTGGGAGCAGGGCCAGGAGGAGAGAGAAGGAGAGGGAGAAGGCTGGTAATGGTTTTCTGAACGAGTCCCTGGCATCACTGTCTGGACAGGCCTCCGCTCCATGTAGTGGCCATTGATCACACACAGACATGAGACACAGAATCACAGAATATTCTGAGTTTGAAGGGACCCACAAGGATCATCAAGACCAACTCTTACATGAATGGCCAGTGCATGGGAAAGCAAAGCTCTGGGTTAGACCTCTAACTCAAGGGAGAGTGAGGTGCCATGGGGAGGGGTCCTTGAAACCCTGCTGCTTAGAGCTAAATGAGCCCAGACCCTCCCTTTGCTTCTCTGGGACGCTGGAAATAGAAGCCAATCACACTCTGGAAAAGCAGAAATGTTCTGGCAAGCTTTTCCTCATGTGCTCAAAGGAAGACAGTGTGAATCAATGTGAGCTGGGCATTCTCAAATAGGCTGGGGGGTGAGATGCCTTGCTGTGGAGGTGGGTTCAGATCCTTCTCCAAAGCTAACTGAACTCAGCTCTCTGAATTGGTAGCTGGATGCAGGGCTCCCTGCACCCAGCCAAGTTGCTCTCATTCTCCCACAGTCATTCATGTAGCCCTTGCCTAGTTTTGGTATCATTTGCAAATGTCTGTAAACATGGGCATACCTCTGCAGAGCTTAGACATCTTTCTGGGCTTCTTATGTTTTGCTCTGAGCTAGATTTGCAATAAACTCTGTGCTTTCAAGGCTTCATGCTGCCCATGAGAATTTATCTCTGGTGAGTCCTGAATACTTGTGGAAATTGCTCAGGAGGTAAGCTGTATTTTTAAGAGGGTCATGAGGACTCTAAATGGTATATTTAGCATCAGCTGGAGACAGGAACACCTTAAGGGGCCTTGGTAGAGGTGGCATTTTTCTCATGAATCAAGGAAATGCAGACTCCTGCCAACCATAATAGCATCATTAAGTCCTGCTGGGCTCCCACATCCAGCCAGCATTTGCAAAAGTTACAAAGAAGAGGTTTGAGGGGCAAGGGCAGGGCTCTAGAAGAGGCAAAACCTCCACAGGGAATGAAGTCTCCTGGTCTCACCAGGAAATGCAATTCCTGGGAACTGAAGATGATCAGCACCTTGTCTCAGCAACCTCTGGGACTTACACCTGACTACCAGCAGACTCTCTCCTGCAGTGGTGACACACAGAGCTCATTTTCCTGTACAGCTGTGCCCAGTGGCACATGTGATTGTCACTTGCTGAGTAGGGGCACATTTTCACACTTGACTCACAGTTAGTCCAGTGCCACAAGCCAACACTGCTGGCGGTTACACTAAAATACAGTAGGACTGAGAATGTGTATAGCAGGGGAGAGAAATGGGTCAGAAGACTTATTTCAAGCACATGTTGGTGATAGATGTTGGCGATAGATGTTGGCAGCAACACTAAGTTATCAAAAGGAAACACATATATATATCTTTTCAGAATAAAAAACAAGCATCTGCACTTGAACAGGGTTTAGTGATTGCTAAATGGTTCCATTGTCAAGCGAGAAGCTTTATGAACAGCAGGGTTTGCATGAAGCAGTTGTTGTTTACACCTGAAACTGGTGTACAAATAAAGCCATCATTCTTTGCTGCCAATTCTTCTCTGCTCTGAGCCAGAGCAGCCTCTGGAGCTGCATGACAGCCCTCTCCCTGCAATTGTTCTTCGCAGGTGTAGCTTTTAAATGTGTTTGCTAATGGTTGTCCAGGTCAACTCACACACGGAGCCTCATTTAATTCAACAAAGCAATGTGTTAAGAAAAGCAGGGAAGGCATTATTCAGAAAAGGATCTTTGGCCTTGGACAGAAAAAGGAGAGCATGAAGTTAATTTTCTGCTTTGAATTGCCCTGCAGAGGATTTTAGCTTTTTCCAGTGAGTGTCAGGGGAGACCAGGGACAGAGGACACTATGGACACAAGTTTCCTTGTGTGACTGCCTCCCTTGCCTTCCCTTCCACAGGCAGTAATCACAGCTCCACAGACTAAACTTCAACTGGATAAAATCAAAGCCTAAATTGTAAAACACTAAAACATCAGTTTAAAAGCCAATATTCTTCTCCCTTCCCATTTCTGTGCCTTTTATACAACCACCACCATCATCTCTTTCTCCTGTATCTTTCTCCTTGCTGGGGCAGGTAACACGAGGTGCCTCCACCTTGAGAAGATCAATTCTGGGAGCTGTGACCCTCTGGTACCTCTCACTGCAGGTACATACCCCTTGTGGTGGCAAACCTCAGCTGCCACAGAAGTGCTGGGGAGCCCTATGAACCTCAGCACCAAAACTCTCTTCTGCCAGTAGAAGGAGGCAGAAGCTCTGAGTTATTGTGTCCCTTAAAGCCACCAGGAGCCTGGGGTGAAAAAGTGACACTGATGGAAGGGACATCACAATGGGACAGAGATGGTGGGAAAGGGGAAAAGTCTGAGAAAGGGCAAAAAGAGGGGGAGATAGGGACTGGAGTAACCCCAGGAATAAGGAAATGGAGAAGCAGAAAGAATTAGCAAAGTGAAGAGGTATTGATGGCAGGAGGAAGCATCGTTGTACCGTGCTGCATAATTGTAACACAGTGTTGTCACAGCTACACTTAAAAATCCCCACAAGCTGCATCATAGAAAAGCTTAAAAAGTACTGCTTAAAACAACAAATTTGTCCCTTTTTCTTTTCGCTTCTCACTGACAAAGGAGGACTTTGGTCATGTCTTCAGGCCTTTTTTCTAGAAATTAACTTTTAAGAAAACAATTCTCACCAAGCTGTGTGACTCAAAGAACTGGCACACTGGGGAAAACGTCAGCTATCAAAACCTTACCACTGAACAGCAAGCACTAACAAGAGATTAGGTTTTCCCTGGACCTGCCCCTTTAAGTTCCTGGTAGCTTTGATCTAGCAGCAGAGAATTGACGTGGGAGGACAGATCACATACTCCCTCCTGGATACTTTCCTTTTGTAGTTGCATGTGATGTTGTCATTTAATCTTGACTAGAAATGGGAACTGATGGTTTATCTTTTTGTGGGGAGCATGGATAGGTCCCATGCAGGCATTTTCAGGCATCCACAGATTTGAAGAGGCAGTGGGAAGCTGAGTCCAGCCCCAATTGTCGTGACTTCAGGAGACACTTTCCAAGCAGAGGTTATTCTGGGGCTCACTGCTGCCTAGGCACACATGCAGCAAAAAGCCAAGACACAGACCCACACCCCACCTGAGAAACACTACAAGGGACAGTGTTACCTCCCTGGCAAGCTTTATTCAACACTCAGAAACTCCTGACAAACAGTGAAAGTCTTCAAACTGTGTCTGGGCAAAGTTTCCAAATGGACAAAGAGCATATACCTTAGAGAAATGCAGGCTGTATCCAAAGCCAAAAAATCCAGTTTCCCATCCAGACACCAAGTGAAAGTCAGCCCCAGCCTCCAGATTCACAAAGCCAAACCCAGATCTCTGCATCCCTTTAGACAATGTGAAAACTAATCTGGGCATTTAAAGATAATCCAGATAAAATCAAGCTCATCCTAATCTTTCATCCAATGAGACATTTGATGTATTTTCATCTTTTACAATCACTGTGGCTCATTTGTAAAGTCTGAGATCATCACACCCATAATAAATCCCTTCATGGAAGTTCAGGTTCTTGGAATTAAATTAGAATAAGAGGTATCTGTATAGACAGATACACAAAATAAAACAGGCAGGCTGGCTTACACTGATATATACTGTCTGTAAGGGAATACATCAGTGGTTCCCCACATAAAAACACCTTTCTGTAATTATGGCATGCATTAAATGACACTTTTTAATGCATTATTTTCTTTTTTTTACCTTCTCCAGTAAGAAAAAGTGATTTTCCCAGATATCACACTTGCCTGAGCCAAAGCCCATGGGTTGCATTGTCATCTCTGTTGCTGTAAATATTTCTGTTCCATCTCTTTCTGATTATTCTTCCTCCAAGATGATACGATCAAAAGCAACAAATGCAACCTATCTTCAGTTTACTTCCTTGTTTACAGGTGTTTTGTCTTCTGAAACATATCTGACAAGCATGATGAGTATGAACTGGGAGACATAATCTTTAAATTCATAAAGAAATGCATGTATATTATAGATTAGTCCTATGCTAGATTAGACTACAGATAGTTCCATTAAAGGCAAGACATTCCCTTTTCCATTTCACTTTATACAATGCAGAATATTTTCTGAGATTTTATAGATGACCCAAAGCCACAGATACTCATATCAGGTCTCAAACAACTCTTCATCATTCCTTGGAATTCAACTTTTTCCAAAGAAAAAAGCCAAACCAATAATTTTTGCCTACTGTTCAAGTACATTTAAACTATTGGTTATCTAAAAGGTTTACATGGTTAAGGCTCCACTAGAAGTGAAGCAGCTCCTGATGACACCAGGTACCACTGGTGTCAGTCGTGCTGGCTCTGTTCACCCCAGGAAGACAAAATAACACCCTCTGCTACTCAGTTGGGAAGATTTTCAATCAGACACAGCAAAGATTTGGCAGAGGCCCTTGTTGGTACAGCCCCCCTCTCAGGAGCTCTCCTGGGCTTGTGCCAAGGCCCTTTAGGGCCCTGCATCACAACCCCCCCATTGCTGAGGGCTCCCTTCCCCTCTGCCAGAGCTCCACCGGGTGACACTGTTTGTCCTCTGTCTTCTTCTCCCTGGGCTTGTATCCACCATCTGAGAACATTTTGCTGACTGAGGTTCACCTGCACATCAACAGGGGATTTATGGCTGTTTCTGCATGGCTTACTGGCTGTATCAGCTCTGGTTTCCCACTCAGAATCTTCTGCTTCATCGTGGATGGCAAGAGAAGCCAGTCAGCAAGCCCTTTCCCTTTTCAGCTGTTTCCCAGCAAAAAAAACATTAGCATGTCAGACTGCCAGACAACACACCACAGAGATTCTCCCACATATTGCTTCTTTCTTCCTTTTTTCACGTCAAGAGCTAAAGAGGTGGGTGACAGATTTCCAGTGGAGGGAGGGGGAAATTATGCTGAGCACTGCTATTGTGACCTCTCTGTCTTTTACACTTGAACGGGAAGGGGCCCTGCAGTGAGGCACTAAAACCAACAGCCTATTCACAAAGCCCCTAGGTAATTAGTAATTTAAAAATAAAATTTAAAAAAAAAGAAAAATAATTGCAATCTGCCAAGAGAGGAGAAAGGGCTTTAAAAGGATATACCTTTATAGCCATAAATTGCTAAAGAAAAAGAATTACAGGGTAATGTACAAAGGGTCAATGCAATAAAAGGAGTGAAAGAGACACCTGAGTTTCCTTGAAGTCACCGGGGAGGCAGCTGTGCTTGGTGTGCTTCTGCACATACATGTAGCTGGATAATTGCTTGGTTAGGAACTGAAATAGCAGCATGTGGGCATCATCTGAAGGAGCAAGTAGACACACAGAAAAAAAAAAAAATCACCAGTCCAGCCCTGGGCAAAGTTTCGCTGCATGCAGAGTAGATCAACAATTTATTTCTAAAACTTACACTTTGCAAAGCATAAATAAGCAGGGAGGATCAGTGTGCACTCCAGCAATGTACATACCCTCTGACAGACACTGTGTTTGGCTCACTCTAATGAGGACAGCCCCAGGAACGAGACTACAGACCTGCAGGAGCTGTGTGCTCTCACGTTGCTTTTTTTTTTTTTTTTTTTTTTTTAACACACAGCTCGATTAATCTGAAGGTTAACTTAATTAAGTAAAGCTCACCTCCTTATCAGGCTCTTGTAGGCTTTAACAGCACCCCAGGTACTGCGAGGCCATTCATTAGGCCCTACAATGTGCCTCTCAGCTAGGTAAATATGCGCTAATTGCATTTCACCAAGGGTTTAGACAAAGGCAGAACAGCTAAGCCCAAAGTTTTGAACGTCTGGCCTTGGAGGTTGTGTCAGAACCCCAAGGAAAATCTGGATCAGAGAATGAATTCCACAGCACCTGTGGGACCATGGGAGTCTGACAAAGGAGGAGGAGGTGACCAGAAATGAATCCTTGCACAAAACACCAATTTGTGTTCTGCACCAAGCACATCAATTTTGGTGTGCTCCCAAGAATCTTGGGGCTGGGGGTGGCTGCAGAAAAAGCACAGCCACCCTGCTCTGAGCTGGGAGGCCCCAGGGAGCCAAGGTCTCTGGGATACTGTGATAATACATATTATTTCTGATCCATTCTAAGGTCCTGCTTTCCTCTTAAGAAAAAAGGAGAACTTACACCCATCAGCTCTCTGGCAGGCTGGTCACCATGCAAAGCCCATGGCAATCCCATGAGCAAACACAACCTGTGTCACCTGCATGCAGTGAGGAGACCAAGTGACAGCAGCCCTGTTTTGCTTTCCAATATGTTGGTGGCAGTGCAACATAGAGCCCAGGGCAGGGATGCATGCATGTGAACACTGGAGACATCTTGTTCATACATGATGAAGAAGGGAGTCTGTACTGCTGTCCTACAGTCATATATACTGCAGCAAAAGAAACCTGAAGGAGCTGGACAAGATCACCAAAAGAGACAAACAAATCTGAAAGAGGGTTTTCAAAACATCCTGCCTTGAATCCATGTCCCAGTTACAGTCTTCCTGACTGCACATTCCTTACCTCCATTTTTCTTTTCCTATAAAAGACAAATGTAATTTTATTGTTGCAAGGAGTGCAATGCCATAATCAGGTTAAGAAAACGATTGACTGAATGCTGATGTATATTACAAAAAACTCAATTCTGAAAAGCTTCATTTGCTCATTGGGGACACTTGTCTTGTTTACAATGTCACTTCTGTTACAAGTGGTTTTAAGGACAAATACTTCTGGGAATGAGAGAAGCCTGACAGTCTTAAGAATTTGGCATGCAAATTTGCCAGGCAGATTCAGCCTTTGTTCCCTTCCCTATCAGTGCTAGTAAAAATAATGTGCATTGGCCTTGTTTGAAAAAAGAGAAAGAAACAAGAGAAAGAGAAACATGGAGAGAGGAAGGAGGAAGAGGGAAACACGTGGAACTAGAGCAGCATGAGGAGTTAGCAGCAGAGGTGAGAAGAGCTGTTTGTACATCACTAGTACACTGTCTCTTGTTAGCATTATGCAGTTCTGCACCTGCCTTGAAAATACATTCCTTGATGCTGCTTAATTACTGCAGTTGCTGAAGTTTCAGAGAAAAAACATCTCCCAATAACTCTGTTTTCATCTTCTCCTCAGCATTTTCAAAGATGCACCACCTCCCACCCCAGCCAAACCAGTCATATTAACCTTTTTCCAGCTTACTTCAGAGCTTCCTCAGGAGTTTTTATACTGATTTACATGAATCAAAGTGGTTGTTTTCAAAACTGATTTTCCCCATATGCTACTGCTTTGGAGGTAACCTCAGGAGCTGGTTAGGATTTTCCCTTTCACATATTAGAACTGAATTCATGTTTTAAGGACACATTTCTCTCATTGTCATGCTCATATTTACCTCACTTTAAACAAGAAAACATTTATTTTGAAAAAATGAAATTTGTGATAGTCCCAAGCTCTCCAAATTCATCCTAGAGGAGGAGCTACATGCACTCTGACATAGGAGATTAGCAGCCAATAATTGTGGAAGTGAAAGCATCTCTTCACTGCCTCATCTTGAGAGGTCTTGGGCATACATGGATTTGCAACTCTAAGGAGGCTCTCCAATCTTAGCCCACTTTTGAGGGACTTTAGATGATCTCTATTTCAGTACCTCTGCCCTCAAATTAAATCATGTGTATTGAGCAGCCTAACACAAGTAGCAGAGCTCTGCAGGGTGTGCTAAATCTCTTTTTCTAAACTGGAGCCTTTGGCATGTGAGGTCTCATTCAGTCAACAACACAGGAGATGTCAATGATTTAAAAGTGTCTTCTCTAAAACAAGAAGGACCCATTTTATTGGCAAATCACCAGCAGCAAAAGATTAAGTTGACTGCAAATAATGAAAGTATGACAAATCATGTGTTTTCTCCCCTTGATCCCTTTATATTTTTATTATAGTATAAAAACTATAACCTGCCTCTTTCCAGCATTATCCTTACTTATAGAAGAGCTAGAGTTCTCCCCTGAATTTTGAGAGGTTGACTTTGCAGTAAAGAGCCACAGGGGTTTATGCAGACCTCTCCTGGCTCACCAGAAAGGTCAGGAGGAGAGGTCTGCATAAACCCATGAGGTTCAGGGTGGTGTGCCAGCAAGCTGGAGCTGAGAAGTACATGCTGAAGTAGTCCTGTAAACAATCCTGTAAAGCAAAACAAAACAGGAGCAGAGCTGGAGTCACTTTGTTGAAAGAAATGTAAGTGGAAATATTTGCCAAGCTGTGCGAGACTGCCAAACCCACAAATGATTTTCCACTCCCTCCCACTTCAGGGCTTGGAAAATCTAATCTGCATTAAGAGCTACATGTGCTCCGAAAAGCCCATAGTTTAGCCTAAAAGTCAGTCTGATTAATTCACACAGAAGCTAGGTGGGAGCAACAGAATAGAGATGGGGAATAAAAGAAACAAATTAAGGCAAAATACACTTGGGAGTGCTGTGGTGGTGGAGATACTGGGTGCTATTAACAGTCAGTGGGATTGATACTGGGGCACCTTTAGAAAAGTCAGCAGATAATAAGAAACAGCATTAAGAACAAATTGAGGTGGGTAAAATTTGCTGCTGTCTCCACTGAGACTGTAAATGGAAAACTTGGAGAGAGCTGGTGAAAATGCTAAAAGAGGCCAAACAAACAAATCCCACTAGAACCAGCAGAGTGGTTTTAAATCATGTCCTTTAATAATCTACCATTTGCATTACCACAACATGTCATTGCATTATTCTGGTCTGCAAACAATTGTTGAGTTCTCAACTTCTGCTGCTGGAAAAAATGATGACCTGGGGGAAGGAATTTTTGTAGTAAATACCTCAGCATGAATAATAAGATGAGGTTATTTAAGCGACTGCTCCTTGAAAAATTAGCCTAACTTCCTAATAACTGTACTACATAGCTTAAAGAAATCTAATTTTATCTCTGCCTCCCACACAGTAAATCTCCCTATCACATTCTTTCCTTGCTTCATTGCTATTTCTTTCCTTAATAATCACCTACTTAAAAGATCAGGGATAATATTAATAATGGACAAATTAGATACACAGAAAAACAATGTTTTCTATACTTTCAGAGATACCCAGCATGGCTGTCATTAAACCAAAACCAAAGCTTGAGGAGGGAGCACAGAATCCTAGGCAAGCAGCAGTGGAACAGGGCAAGGACTCTGGCTAACTTAGTGTTGAGCAGACAACATTAGTCAGTGTTGCAATGCTGAAATATTTAACAACGGGAGCTGCTCTACCCTTCAGCATTTTTCTCCCATAAACTAATTAGGCTATAATATTATGAGCACTTCCTTTGAGGCTAGGCTTTCCTCTTAGCATGACTCTTGGCAGGCTGGGCAAAGCTGGGTTATCACTGTGATGAAAAAATGGCACTACATTTTGCCTCAGCCTCCTTTATTATTTTTTTCAAAGTTCTATACAAAGCCACTCACATGCCCAATGGCTCAATCTCACTTCCAATTAAGTCAATGATAAAACTCACATTGACTTAAATAGGAGCAGGTTTGCATCCCAAAGGCTAACAGTCAAGGCTTTTAACAGTCAGACTACTAATGGGGAAAGTAGAAAGAGTTAGAAAACGTCATCATCTTCTCTTTTCTTAGGAGCAGTAATTCAAAGTGAATAGAGTAGGCATGTTCGATTTGAAATTATTTTCAGGGAGAAAAAATACGTGGTGAGTCTATTTATAATGCGGTGATTCAGCTCTTCTTATAATACGTGTGGATGGTTCCATGGCAGAGAAGAAGGCAGTACATAAGAATTATTGACTCTCCCTTTAAATAGTTTGCAAGGACTTTTTTAGCCCTTACTATATTCAGCCCATACTATATCACCTATCCTGTGCATTGCTAATAAAAGGTTTTGGCCAATTAACTTGGTTATATTGGAGTCCAGTGCTGTAAAAGGAGCAAAAGACCTGGAGCACCCCAGATGCTTCCTCAGCACTGGCCTCTGCTACAGTCAGATACCATAGGAGGCCAGGGAAGAAGAGAATTTTGTTTTTCTTTTTGTAGCATTGGCAAAATTAAGCAAAAAGAAGATATTAGATTAACAATATTCACATTAATGTTAATTTTCTTCCTTGAACCAACATACTTTGGGAGGAGGAAGTGTAATCCATGAGTAAAAAAAGCCTTTGAAGACAGCTGGGCAGAGATGTCCAGCATTTAAATTTGCCATGAACCTTTTGAAGGCAGATAATTCCACTCAACCTCCCCAGCCTCAGTGTGATTCCCACCCCTCACAGAGGGCACAGGCACCCACACAGAAGTGCAGCCCTCTGGGAGCAGTGGTTTAGGTGGTGATACCAATATCTCATCCTCTCTCCCTTCTCCCCTGTGCTGCAGAGGACGAGGGATGCAGGTTGCAGACTGACTAAGCTGCAGTCCCCAGCACACAGGGGCTTCTGCTGGCAGGGATTGAGAAGGGAGGACATTGCCACCACTGACAGGGCCTTGAAATCTGCTCCCTTGCAGATCAGCGTGCTGCAGTGAGTCAGTCCCCAGTGGAGACTCAGCTCAATTCCAGCATGCACACAGCTGGACAGCTGCCACAGGAGCCCTGCAGCTCCCTGCCTGGCACTGTCCCAGTACACACAGTGGAGGCAATCTGGGGAGGATGACACCATGGAAAGTTTGGAACCTTCTGCCAGCTGGATTTGGTGTTTCTTTAGGATGCCCATGACAGCCATAGCTGTAACTGCACACCGTGTGTGGGAACAGGGAAGCCTGCCCTGCCCTGCCCTGCCACAGTGTTGAAAGTATTTTCTCGCTATTCTGGGTATTGTTTGTTCATCAGCTGGTGGATGTGTGCCACCTGTAGTTACGTCTTTCATCTCAGTGCCTTTTCTACTCCTTGCTTTTCCCCTACTAGCAGAGTAGAAGGAAATGTGTTTGCCTTTTGCAATGTTTATTATCAAATTCAAACAGAAAAGGCTGAACTGTAGCACTGCCTGAGTAACCTGGTGTGATATGCCCATGCAGAGGGGAGAGGTAAAGAGAACAACTTTTGTGAATGACATTCAGGTTCAGCTTGTAGGTTTGCAACTTTTCTGAAAAACTGAAATGACTCCTGCAGCAAAGACAGTGAGCAAAGTTTCACGACCCATTACTTTAAAGGGAAGCCAGGTGGCTCAGCAGAATTTGATGGAGCTGCTCTGGAGGAACACAAGGGAAACAGGAGTCTCTGACATCGGCTCCCAAACATTTGCACCTCTTCTCTCCTCAGCCCATGATCTGTAGAGTACACCTGCACACACCCACACATGCTCTGTTTTTGTCTCCTTTTCTGCACCACTCTCCATTTCAAACCTTTCTCGATTGTCATGACTACAAAATTCAGAATAGTTCCAGCCTCCTCCTGCAAATAAAGCAGAGACTGGGGCTATGCATTTCCATGTCAAATGCTGAGGGCCAATGGCATTCAAATATCCATAAAGTTGAAATAGTAGGTGAGTACAAGCACACACTGCAAAAATCTCCTGGAAGAGGAGGCAGTGCAGTCCTGTAGGATGTGGGTCTGGATCACCTCCTCTTCCTCTCTCCCTCCCTCAGCCCCTGACTCTTTCTCCTTCCCTCCCAGCCCCCTCAGAGCAGAATGACTGGCACTGGTGGCCTTTACCCACTCACATGCTGCCCTAATGGGATACCCTAATCCCAGCCTGATTCCATCCTGCTCCAGCTACACGACATAACTTACAGAACCCCTCTAGGTCCATATAACTCAGAGCTCCGCCCAGCACAGTGATGTGGTGAGGAAAATATACCAATGGCATTGCACAGAAAATCCCACTTCTCTCTTCTGCTGCTGGCTCCACTAGCAGCTTCTTTCTCTTTGGAGAGCAGAATTAAGGAAAAAAAGCATCAGAAATGCAGTGGGGCCAGACAGGAGCCTGTGCTTGAGGTGAGAGCACCCAGCAATTAGCACAGCCAGGTACCATGTGCATGAAGATCAGCAATGTCATTGTGTCAGCCAGGAGCAGGTTGCACCAGGGTTCAGGACACAGCTTGTACTGCCCTGGAAGCCACTCTGCCTTTAAAAAGGTAGACAACTTTGAAAAATGTCCTCTCACAGCTAACTGGCTTTGCAGGCCAGTGTGAAGAGGGGAAAAAAACCCTCCTCATTTTCCTGCTTACACAGGCACCAATCACTCACCTCATCACTCCCACTGGGATTCTGTGTCAACCCTCTGTTGAATTTACAGGGTTGCTCTGGCAGATGTTGCCTTGCTCCCTTCCTTTGCCTGCAGGGAGGAGTATGTACCCACAAGTGGCCTGCCTTGCCCAGCCTTGCCCAGCCTGGCCCCATTCAAGGAGCACTGTGGGGACCCCCATGATTGCCATGCCTCTTTGGGAGGCTTAATTTACAGGGACAATCTCTTTTCTGACAACTGCAAGTTCACCCAAGGCTCGTAATGGATGTTTCCCCTGAATCATGACTACTGATAAACATCCTTCATTAAAGTACTAAATTAATCTCTGCTGAATATATGTGATGCAGCCTGAAGCCCACCTCAATCTCCATTAGCTGCATTGTTCTTGCAGCTGAGAGAAATAAGATTTATTTTAGTCAGTAAAGTGAACAAACGCCACCTGTGAACCACTCAGGAAGCTGACCTGAGCTAGAAGGTGACATTTTTACTGTTCCTTTTTGACTATAATGAAGGCTAATGGTGCATGGATTATTATGTTTCCAGAAAAGCTGCCTTTTTCAGTTGAAAATGAGGTTTTTGTCAATTAAATACTCAGTGAATCAAAGACATGTCGACCATACATATGATAATTCAATTTAAAAATACTGAAAGGAGCTGTAAAGAATGGCACTGTAAATTATAGATAAGATTTTTTTTGTGGTTTGAGTGAATTGAGTGAATTTTGTTCTTATGCTCTATACAGTGATCACAGACTGATTCAGCCTGCAAATATAAACAAGTTCTTTGCTTTCCAAGAAAGTCACTGGCTAAAGTAACTATTATACAGTACCACTGTTTTATGGATAAACAGGCTAAGTCAGTTCCTTATCCTGTCAGTATAGAGCTCTGACAATCACTTAATTCCATGTTTTGAAGAAAGATGGAGAAACTCTTTCAATGAGCTGCATGGGACTTTCAAAGCATAAGTAGAGCTCAACTGAAGACAAGGGTGGCTCTTTATTACATCTCCTTTTCACAGCAAATGCAACCCCGGGAAAGTTCAGTGCCTGTAAGAGTTTAGGCCTTTTCCATGTATGTTGCAAAGCAGGTTTGTGCCAGCAAAGTCAAACCGGAGAGGAGACGATGCCTTCCTACTTTGTCTTTCAAGATGTATCATGCTGGATTTCCTGCATATTAAAAATACAGTCAAGAATTGTGTACTAGAGCTTGCATTCTGCTGTGCATTCTGTCCTGGGATTGTCTGAGAGTGTCTGAGCCTTAATAGAGCTTAATGATTTCAGTGCTCATTAAATCAGAAAGGACTGAGAGTATTCAGAGAAGGGGGAGGAGGAGAACAGGAAGCAGAAAACAGATGAAATGACAAAAGATTCAGGCATGGATAGGATAGGATAGGATAGGATAGGATAGGATAGGATAGGATAGGATAGGATAGGATAGGATAGGATAGGATAGGATAGGATAGGATAAACCTTTAGGTTTTATGCCCGACACTCAGTCTCCTTCTCTCTCGCTGCCTGAAAACACAAGATGAAATCAGAGCCATATGGGAATGATCCTGTCTACTTATGCTGATCTGTGCAAGAAGTCAGATCAGATGGGAATCACATGCAGTGATTCAGAACCCAAAGGATGGATAAACCTCACGTGAAGGAGGAGAGGAGAGGAGAGGAGAGGAGAGGAGAGGAGAGGAGAGGAGAGGAGAGGAGAGGAGAGGAGAGGAGAGGAGAGGAGGAGAGGAGAGGGAGGAGAGGAGAGGAGAGGAGAGGAGAGGGAGAGGAGAGGAGAGGAGAGGAGAGGAGGGAGAGGAGAGGAGAGGAGGAGGGAGAGGAGAGGAGGAGAGGAGGGAGAGAGAGGGAGAGGAGAGGAGAGGAGAGGAGAGGAGAGGAGAGGAGAGGAGAGGAGAGGAGAGGAGAGGATTGGCTTTTAAAAGAGGTACTTTAGGTCTGTTCAGGACTAACGAATCTCGTGAAGCAGATAAATTATAGACAGTAAGACTAATGCTGTAGTGATTATTGCTGTCAAAGGCACCTAACACCTTCAGATTCCCTGGAAAATCCCTGTACTGCTGCATGCTGCACTGAGTATGGGCTCTGACTAGTACAGGAAGAAATAGCTCCCACCATTTTCATGCTTTATTCATGGTTTCCATAGCAGATTTGGCAACATCTCAAAGCTTCCTCAGCCCTACACCTATTATCAGTTACGTTATGTTACAGTGCTGCATTTTAATTGCTGGTTTTTCAGAGACAGAGGAAGCTGAATCTAAATATATCTCAAGCGCCAGCAGTGATATTTAGCACAGCTACTGTAATCAAGCACTCAGCCACCGCCAACAAATAAAACTTCTCACTTGAGCAAATAGGTTCCCTGAATGTTTGACAAAATTTCTTTTTCTGTTGTTTTAATATCACTAGGAGGCCTCAGCGTTCTTGACTGGCAGGGTGTGCATCTAAACTGCCAAGAAATTACCCATTTTCGATCACAGTTCTTTTCCTTCTCTGAATGCAGAGACTAACAAAGCTCTAACAAAGATGCTCAGCTAGGAAGCCTTTTCTCCAGTAAGAGAAATGAAATATTGCTGAGTTAAAACCACTAATTACAGTTTATAATAACAATACTTCCTGGGGAAAAAAAATAAACTATACTTAACTGCTGGGTTTTTTTCTTTAAACTAGGGGTTTGGCTACAGTCTGATGGCTAACTACATGCAAAACTCTACTCTACTGGTACAGTCTGGCTGGCAGATTCCAGAGCAAGAAACTGCACTTCTCCCACAGTATAGGCATATTTTTCTGTCAAACCATTTGCCTTGTAATTCAAGTGCAAATGTAGTGTATGCAATAGGAAGCAAAGTATTTGAATAAAGATCACTGAAAAAACCCTGAAGTACATCCTTAATTTTGAGTATTTTAGGAAGCTCTCAGAATTTTTGTAAGCCCATATGGGGTATTTTAGAAAGGGAAAAAACACTAGGTAAAATTCTTAGGCTGTAGTAAACTTTGCAATTGCAGAAATTTTCACCCAGATCTCCTGTTCTCTCCTGAAGTGTTTCCTCTGAGGCTTTCCACTGGGACAGCAAAGTTTTTCCCACCATTTTTCCCCTCAGAAGATGTCTGAACAGGACTTGTATTCAAGAATACTGAGAGATGGAGCTCCTCTAGCAAAATTTTTTAATATTATCAGGTTTTATCCTTCAGGACTGAAAGAAGTGCTGGAAGCAGAGACATGCACACACAGAGATGCAACAACTGGGTTTTTCAACCCAGTGGGATTCAATGGGATAATAGATGGCATTGGACTATTGGTCTCTTGTGGGTTATTTTGCTAATTTTGCTGACTTGCACCAAAGCTCAGGAGATCAAACAGAAAAGTATAAATGGCATTGAAAAGTCAGCCAGTGACCCAGGAGGCCATTTTCTTAATGAAAGCAATCTCTCTCATTTAAATGATAACTACACTAAGTGTGCAGGAAACACTGAGCCTAATCAGAGAAGTGAAGGTGAAAATGTTTATTTACATTTTTTAAAAGTACCTTTTTTTCTTTTCCCTTGGGAAATAGTAATCCAAAATGGAGTTCAAAAATAGAATATTTTCCTGGTAAAGCAGTCTTCAAAAATTCTGTCTTGTGATGACCCAAGGTTTAGCTCCTGCTATTCTTAACTCCTCTTTGTTTTATGTGTCTTGCCACTGAAATCAGTCAACAGAGAATGGGGCAAAGTCTGAGTGCTCAAAGACAGTCTGGAAACATATTCTAAGTTATTCAGCTTTTATACCAAAATCTAAAAGTGTCTATTGACACATGAGAAGACATGTCTTTGCAGCTTCCTAAAAGATGTCAAAATGGAAGGACTGGAACACAAATATTTTTAATCACCCTTATTGTGTTATTTTAACAACTCAAAATACAAATACATAGTCCTCTTCTGAGCATGTTGGTATTTCAATATATTTTTAATCCATATATTTAAAACATTATATTCCAGTGTATCCAATACAATCCAGCAATAAAAAGGAAGATTTCAGTTGAGTACACTTTATTGGATGAGACAAAAAGGCATGCAATGTTTTAAACAAGTGGCAAAGTTAAGCCAATACAATGAAGATGTGTTGCAGCTCCTACTCAAGATAAGGCACACTCAGAAGTCAGCTGCTGAAAAAAGTGGAAAATTTGTCTCAGTGAGAAACAAAATTTTCAATGCTAATCATAGGCATGCTCTCTGTTTAAAACATGTGAGGATACTTATTCTAGTTCTATTTCTATGGAAAGCTCATACCTACAACTGCTGAAGTACAGATACAAAATAGCTGAGTTTCAAAAGGACAGATCATGAGATAACTGCAAACTGTTAGTGTTTAATTCAGCAATCCTAGTCAAATTTTCAGAAAAAAAAAAAAAACAAAAAACAAAAATAGCAATGCCAGTGCAAGTACAGTAACTTTTGCTACCTGATTCAGAACTTTCAATCTGCATTCAAGATCAGGCAGAAATCTGATATCTCCTCTGAATCTAGGAGAAAGCTTCAAAGGCTAATGCCAAGGATCACATTCCTGAGTCTGCTTCTTCAGATGTTCAGTGAAGTCCCACCTGTACCCGTCTCTCACTTTCTCTTTACAGGTCTTTCATGTTGGTTTCTTCTCCTTATCTCAGACTCTGTTGAAAAGATGTGCCCCTCTGGCTGCAACACAAGACACGAGGGTTCAGAAAAGCTCCCATGTCCTGTGTTGTAGCCGGAGGTCTCACAATAGTTTAGAGCAAACCCTCTGGTGTGCAGGTTCCTTTCGCAGGAAAAGCTCTTTTCCTGCACTTTTGAATTTCAACCTATGTGTCAATCTGTGAAAGAGAAGTGGAGAAGAATGGAAATCAGGTGCACAGATAACACTGTGTGCTGTTGGTAGTGTCAACACAGCAAATGGAAAAAGCACCAGAGTAGCTGCCAACCTGGGGCAGAAAAGCCAAGTTCTGACCTGGAATATAAAGCTGCCATTTCGTTGACCTCAGCAAAGACACCAGCTCACAGCAGTTGAAATCAGCCCTACTGACTTTGCAGCATGATCTCCAGATCTTGATGGGTGAAAGCATTTCTTTGGCTACTTTGCCAGCACCTGTTCTTTCCATAGTAGATAAAGCTAAGCAAATAATTAGCAACTAATAATGTAAAAACAAATGCTGCCTTTTGTTTCTTGTTTGCAAATTGCCCTCACATGGATCACAACATTTCCAAATTTGTTATGCAGAATTATTTATGAATGTCTTCATAATTATTAATTCCAGGTCTGCAGATCACCCATAAGGAGTTGTGAACATTTGTAAATCACACTGCATTTCTTAATTATATAAGCCATGTAAATCTTATTCCTGAGGAGATTAGTCGTCTAATTAACTGACTGACACTGTGGACATGCAGCTCAACAAACCACTTTTGATGAACATCCAAACTTACTAATTTAAAGAGGCCATTGCTGAGAGCAGTTTCTGCTTATAAAGCTCTGTACCAAATATCCACAGAAAACAGCCCCTTGAAATGGTTCAAAGAGTTAAATTGAAATTCACTTGTGAATCCAAGCGGATATTCACAGGACAGCATATTTTTATACTGTTTGCTCAACTCAAGTCATAAATTAATGCTAATGAAAATATTCAGAGCTGTTGTTGAATTTCTTATGAGCACAGTATTTACTTCTATGTGTTCTTTTCCCTGTAGGCTTACATTTTGTTCCCAACTGAAATGGTTTGAAAAGCAGAGCTTGAAAATCCCACACTTTTGTATATATATCTATATATGTATCTATAGATCGATGTATATAGATATATATATGTGTGTGTCAATCCAGTACAATATATTGCTATGCATTATAATAAAGATCAGCACTTTGAAGCCAGGTGCACAAGACAACATTATTGCTATCTCAGTTCAAAAAATCTTTGGCAGATTCATTGCTTTTTTGTCTCTGACTCTCCGCATATTACTTTTATGCTGTTACTACTTTGTTTGTACTTTTACTTTTCCAAACAAACTCAAAGAAGTGGGTGAGGAAATGAAGTGTACTTAGCTGCTATTTTTATGAAGATGACCGACTGAATGCCTGTTTAGGCACTCTGTTGATAAGTACTCACATTAACAGAATTAAGCAAATTGCATAAGCTGTTTGCTCCAAAGTGTCTAACTTGTGTTCAAAAGATTTTATTTTTTTTAAGCTTTCCTATCTACTTCAAATAAAAGTATAAAAGTCACGGCTATCAGTTTGTTCATTTCCAGATTTATCTTGCATGGAATAAAGTACAGTTCAACTGGTCAGAACTCAGATTAGGCAAAGGACAAAGCTATGAATTAAAAGGTCTTTCCCTAGGAGGGCATCAAAAGGAATGCCATCAGTATTTTTGACAGTAACATGGCTCGCAAGGTTGCCTAATGATGAGTGCAACAACAATTTTTAGCTATTAGTCTGCAACCAGAAGAATCCCTAAATCTTTTCATGCATGTATTCTAAGATTTTTGCTATGAATTATATAGTTTATCTAGAAATTAGTTATTTCCAGCCACCTGCCTTTCATATCTCAGCTGCATAGTAAAAAAAATACCCAACCACTTTTACATTCAGTGTGAAAAAAAAATCATGCTAACCAAGCTCCATCTGTCTTACCAATTCCCTAAATTGTGCCTATATAGGCACTAAAAGGAAATCAAAACATGGAGTACTAGAAACTTGGGACCCAGAATTAATCTGCTTTTTACAGAAAAAGTATGTTCAGATAAAACTAAATGATTCATTCGATCCCATTTCTACAACAAGGAAATTCAAGGTTAGAGCTGAAATTGCATCTTTAAAGATTTGCTGATGCCCTGTGGAAAAAGCATGAAAATATTTTGAGTTAGAGAAGATTCTGCTTAATTAGTCTGTGCTTCCTCCTTTTGTGTCTCCTTGTTTCTGCTCACTGAAGGCATTTCTGAGAGAAGTTAGTCTGAGCCCACAAGGCTCTGTGGAAAGGTCTCATTGTCTCCTCTGTGCGACACCTCAGACAGGAAGCAGGATGTATTAACAAGCAGCCTGCTGTACACAGAGCATCCTCTTACCTGTTTTATTCCACCAACAAGGATAAGCTGATTTATGGGTAAATGGGAAGGCTGCTCATTCCTCAGGATTCATTTCCCTAGTCCGACAGTGCAATCATCTTTCACACCACGGCTATAAACTTTGAGTCATGATGAATACTGATAGAATGGAGGCAGAGATTTGCAAATCACCTCTTGCCTGGTGTTTCACTCCCCTCTTCCCCAGCATGAGAGGAAGTTGGAAGATGCAGTGGATGATCGTTGAAATCTGGCCTCTCAGCTAAGCTGGCTGGTGTAATCCCCACAGTGAGTCATTCAAGAGTCATCACTGGCAGATATCATTAGCCAGACAGTCATTACTTCTGTGGTTTGTATAAGGAGCAAGAGCATAATGTGTTCATATGACCTCAGAGATGTCCAAGAGGATCTTTCTCCGGGATGTGGAGATGCCATTCCATACCTGGTCATCAAACCAAACCCCTAAACTGGAGGTCTGAGAGGAATTCTGACTTCCACCACCATGCCCCCACAACATTTGGTGGTGTGGCTGGATCCAAAGTGAGAAGAGAATTATTTTCCAGTTTCAGAAACACATTACAGGAATACTGAAGCCACAGAATATGGATTTGAACTCAAGCCAGGGTGATTTTTCCTCATCTTCAAGCCATTAAATGTAAACTAGCACTTTCCTTTGGATCTGGATACTGTCTTCTCTGCCCATTACTATCATTACTTAAAGGAGAAATTTCTTGCCGCTGCTGGAATCTTTTTTTTTTTTTCCCCAGCCTCCATGCTTTGTAACAATTTTTGAGTTTGTGACAAATACCCTTTGGTTCTAATTAAATTTCACATCTCTTCCACACCAATTCACCCTTTTCTTTGGAGAGAACAATTTTCCTGGGGCATGCTAAAAATTTTGGTCCTTTTATAGAAAAATAGATGTGAGTATGTGTTACAATTTACCTAACCACTGTGAATTAATTTGCTGTTTAAAGTGACACTGTACTAATTACGTATCAGCACATTAATGTAGCCGCAGGCTGTAATAACTCCCCTTTGAATGAACACTTCCAGCAAAGTCCTCAAGAACTTGTTTTTGGAATTCAAGAAATCAATTCTCTTACACTCCTACTTCAATATAAAGCAAAGAACTGGCTAACTTTATTTTTAAGTAGATCAATCTCTATTTATTAGTAGTAAAATGATTTTGACAAACTGTCCTTGCATGAACACAAACCCTTGTGGTATTCAGTAGGTACACATCACCTCAGGCAGAATTTGGCCCTCAGTGATATTAAGAGCTCCATGAGCCTCATCTTCTTCTGATCTGTATCCACAGGGGGCTTTCCCTCATTCCAGACTCCAAAGTCTCTAAGCATGCAGCTTGGGACAAAGCCTCTGTGGGTCATGTAGCAGTTCTGCTTTGACATGGTCATGCAGAAGCATTTATCAGTGATGACTGTTAAACTTTAACTAGCATAATTTGAGAGAGCAAAAGAAAGGAATTTACTTGTAAATGTGGAAAGCTTTATATGATATTTTCTGAATTAAAGACCACAATTTAAAATAATCCTGTAAATTGAAAATCTATATCTGATGTGGCTGAAGAGGGACTTGTAAACCTAACTGTCTTAAATATAGATTTTAAATCAATATGAGTAGTTTTGGAGCATTACTGTTCAAGGATTTTGTGCCACTGCTGTTAAAGTATTATTAATTCATGCTCTTATCTTTTTCATTTCATAAAGTGTACAAGGGGTTTTTTTCTGCAAGTCTATTAATGTAGGAACTATAATCCATCTTTTTCTATTTCAGCTTGGTATTGTCTCTCCAGATCAAAGTTAGATTATAACACAGAGTGAATTTCATAAATTATTTTGAATGATTTTAAAGAAAAAGAAGGAAAGGAGAAAAAAATACAGGTTAAAGTCAGGAACACATCACATATCACACAATTTACCAAGAAGCAGTCAAGGCTGCTTGAGATAATCTGATAAAACTCAGCAATAAAAAGTTTGTTTAATTTCTAAAGATGGCAGATGTCATAAAAAAAGAGGCTGATGCAAAAATAAAGCCTCTAGAGTCTGGCAGTTCTGTTTGGATGTCAATAAAAGATAATGTAACCTGCCAAATTTGCAAGCATGTTTTATCCAACCATCATATTCTACCTTCACCACTCAAGCATTACCTTCTAAGAAACATCCGCATCTGCCTGATTATCCTAAAGTAATTCTGATGAAGAGAGCAGGCTGCAAATTAAAAGTGTCTTCCTCTGACTAGATTTCTCTATCTTCCCCCTCCCCACTTTTTAATCCTTCATTTTTTTACAGTTCAGCTAATTTTTTCTTGAAAGGTTAAGGAGTTAGCAATTATTTCAATGGCTCTTGCAGCTTTAGGCTAAGTGTCTCATCTGCCCTTTATTTTAAGGAGCTTCCCTTCATTCTTCACACTCAATGTCTCTCAGTGAGCACTGAGATTACTCCAGAGTTGTGTAACTTGGAGCTACTGTGCCTGTTCCTAGCAGAGCATATAAACCGTGGTATGGAGATGGCCTGTCGCGCTTCACACTCCATTGAGCTGGGATTGCACCACCAGACAAAATTCTAAAGGCCAGCTCTTGTTTTATGCTGATTTAGACATATTCTCTCTTGGGAAATATTTTCTTTATCCCTATATCCACTGTGAATTCTCCCAACATTTTAATTTGTCTTCTATTAGTCAGCCTTCACTTTCTTTCACCATCAGTTCATACATTGTGACTTTACAAAGTTTCAGAGGTTGCTTAACTTTTTCCATTATATATGTTCAGTTCTGGAAGGATGCCCAAAAAAGAGCACAATCTCAACAAATTGAGCCTTTATTTTGAGGCTCCTGCTGCCAGTCCTCATCACTGAACTGAGAAAGTTCATATCATATCCCCATGATATCTCCTCATGTTGTTATGCTTGATAGATTCAGTCACACTGGCCATTGTGTTCCTGGAGAATCTGTCCAAATTCTGCATCAATCTCCAAAGAAAGCCTGAAAGTCTAAAGCTCTGCTGCTTGTTTTCCAGCTGCACAGCAAACATGCATAAAATGTATGAATCAATCAAGATCACAGCTATTTCAGGAGCTCAGAAGGATGGAGCACTGGGTCAAGGTGAAAACGCTTGTGCCATGATTCTCTGGCATCAGTTCTTAACAATCCCATCCCTGTGCAAGCATTCCCTCCTCAGGCAGAGCTAGTTTATGCTGTGAGGGGCTGCAGTTCATTCTCTAGAAGCTTGGGTAGCACAGACAAAACCCCTCTCCACAGACAAAACCAACACTGAGTCAGGCATTAATTCCTAAAGAAAAGGTGTGTTTTTCCTAAATCAGGGAAAAGAGTGGAAGCTGGCCCAGCACTTCCACTCAGCACAGAAAACCCACTTTCAGCACAGGACTGGCATCAGTTTGGGAGAAAGGCCATCAGCCCCAAGGTCTGTCTTGTCAGGCAGAGCTGTCCTCCCACAGCCTGCACAGCCATGCTCTCCTTGCTGGATAGCCACTGGCACATGCCTGCACATCCTGCAGCAGGGATGCTGCAGCTTGCACGGTTCAGGCTCCTTTTCCTGCTTGTCTCTGTGGGGTAAGGATGCACAAGGAGACTATCATCGTCATTATGACAGGCCATAATTTTTTTTCTACTTCTTATTCAGCTGCAATTTGGGCTGTCCTTTTCCCACAGAAATGAGCTTGTGTAACAGCATTCATGCCCTGTTTGTGAGCACTTAACATCATCTTTTCACTGCTTTTCTGGTACCAATTTACAAAGCAGAGTTAGGCAGTTATTAAAACTGACCTAATTAATTTAATGAAATAGCACCAAGGGAAGGCATGTGGACTGATACAAAAGTTTCAACTAGTGGTATTCTTCACAGATACAGTGACCCTCAATCCAGTGTCTCCATGGGCTGGAGACAGTGCCACTCAGTGTTGCTTCCTGGACAACTGAGCAGCTATTGCAGGTATTTTGAATCTGGCAGCCCTGCCACTCCCTGGCTTATCTACAGTTATATGGAAAGTGTGGGCCAGAATTAACAGTGAAAACAAAATTTTAAAGGTGGAACTGAACAGGCATCTGCTGGAGTCCAGAGGGCACCAGAAAATAGGGTAGGACACAGCGTGACTGGTGTGTCACACTGACACAGAAATGAGCCTCCCAGATTCCATCCCACATGCACAGCACTTGCCACGTAGCTCCTCCCAGCCAGCCTATGGAAAGCCTGCAACTTCAACTTTGCAGAAACTGATTTCCATATTTACTGCTAAGCCACCGTCAGTGCTGTCTGAGGTATGTAACTGAAACATGCCAGAGAATGGAGTGGAGCTGATGATGGATTTAGAGATGATCTAAATTTGCCAGTCTGTAGGTGGTTTAGTCCACTGCTACTTCCTTCCAGTACTAAGAACTGACTACTGCTTCCAGAATTAAACACTCTGTATGAAGAAATTTTTTCCCACAGCACAACTGACAGAAATTTGAAATTAAATTATAATAATGTTCAGTCCACTTGCTGTCTAATGTATGTGTGGGATTGAATAGTACTTTGAAATACATTCTCTTCTTACTGAATTACTCTAATTGAATTAAAGTACTTAGTTGTCACTACATCATTGAACTTTGATAGCTGGATGCATTCCAAAAGCTGGGACTACAGTTCCTTTTCTTGCAGAAATTCACAAATAAGAGGAAATAAGAGGAAAAGAGGAGATTTATTAAAAAAAAAAAAAAATTTAAAAAAGTTTATTCGATTTTCTAAGCTCTGCTTCATTCACCAGTCTAGAAAGTACAATTAGGATGTGAAGCATGTATCAGGTGGAAACACTCCATCCAGGTGGGGGCCTGCCCTGGATGTGTTTCCAGCCTCTTCCCCTGCAGCAGTACAGCTACAGCTCTGGCTGAAGCTGTGTGTTTAGCTGTGCACCAATCAACACCCCCACTGGTAACTTTTGCAAAACCATGTGGATACCTGCTACTGAATTCAGTGCAACAGCCTCTCACACCCTTAGCTTATGTCCCTCTGTCTTCCATTTGTACCAGCTGAATTGTGTGGGAAAACACCAAACTATGGATTATAAAACTTTATACTAAATTATTGCACTATACAAATATACAACTAGAATCCTACCTCCAGGGCACTTGATGACACTAGTTTAGTTGCTGCTTAGGCCACTTAACTGTGACTGTATTGAGTCATGCACTCGGGCACAGCCATTTACTAAAACATCTGCCTACAGTATTTGCTTTTGGATGGGTCCCACTGCACCATGTTGGTGAAGGAGCAAAGCCAGTAAGGAACTGCCCTCGCCAAGTCTGGTGCCTGTCTGCACAGCACAGACTTCCTCCTCTTGTTGCATTTGCCTGGCAGTGAAGGAGGTAGGCAGATAGCCTGATGAAACCAGCTACCAGGGGAATCATCCTGCTGTGTTCTCTGTGTCTTCAATTACTCTTTAATTCAGGGAAAATTTTGTGCAAAGTCCTTCTGACTCTGAACAAGCATATGTATGTCCATTCCAGTACTTACAAACATGAAAGAACATACAAGATTTTGTTACCATCCTGTCCACAGATGCCCTTCTGCTACCCAGCCTCCACAGAGAACAAATGCTTTCACTTAAGGAAGGAATAACACACAAGATATTTTTGAAGTTCAGACTTTTGAAGTACATTTTTTGAGCATTTCATATACTTCAATGACTATTCTTGAAGCTAACTGCAAAAGAAAAAGGACAGATGCCCAAAAATAGTAAGTAACTAGTCTGAGGTCACACACACTGTGGCTACAGTGTCTAGCAAGGGTAAGATCAAAGCTTAAATATTCTCAAAACCAAACATGTCTGCTGTACAGGGGTGAGCCTGAAAGCACATTAGCTGGTACAGCTGAGGAACACCCTCCAGAGCATGTGCCCTCACAAGACCAGCACATCAGTGCACAGCTTTCACAGCCTGCTCACTGCCTGCCTCCAAGGCAGCCCTGCAAGGACACGAGGGAGGAAGCAAAGCACATCACCCTTGCACCTTCTCTGGACACAACCCCTTCAAAGGGCTCTCCATATATCCAAGACACTGGACTTGAATATGATTTAATGCTTTCCCCATTTCCCCAAGGGCAAAGGTGCTTTAGGAAAACCACAAATTTTGGGCGACTTCGGGGACATGATGTTCAACACTGGAAATGAAATGAAGCGATAACAGAACAGAAGGTTCCCACAGATAGCTGCAGGGGTGAAAATGGGAAGTGGGAAATAGAAAACAAAAGAATCAAGCTTCTATACATTCCTTACAGGAATCATTTGGTAGTATAGCCTTTGGTTACTCCAGATGCCATTAGCCATTCTGCAATGTTGTGCAGTAAAAGCAGCATACAAAAAGTACTTTGGCTGGATTTGTATTTAATTAAAATGCTTTAGATTGATCAGTAAAATGCATTTACATAGAGTGCATGTGCCATCTGGGTAAAGTGTCTCTAAGTAAATCTAGATTAGAGCTTGTGGCCTGATTTTAATTCAAGTGAATAGTCTATAAATTAATTTAAATACAGTAAATGATGACTAAAGCATGCTAAGGATACTTGGTCCAGTGTGAGTTGAGCTTCAGAGAAGATGTTGTCCAGTGACAGCAAACACAGTTGAGTTGAATGCCAAGGGACTGCAGGGAAGGTTTTGGTGGGACACAACAAAAACTTGGAGCTCTGAACAGCTTCTAAAGCCAGTCAGGTGAGAGGACAGAGCTGGAGAAGGTTTAAATGTTTGCACATATGATAGACAGTGAGACTCACTGTTAGTTTTCATTGAGATGTTTGCAGCAGTCTGTGTGTGTGGGAAGCAGCATGAGAGGAGCAGTGCAGGCTGTGGTACGTATGGCACAGGAGGGGAATGTGGTGCTGAGAGCTGATCCCTGTGATAGAGCTGGTGGTGACCTGCACTGGCTTTGTTTTTGCCAGAATTCCAGTGCTAAAATCCACTGAGTATCAACCTTTTGTCAGGTTCAGCAAAAAAATATGTGGTTAAATTATCTTTGCAGATTTGTGTATTAAATAACAATACTGTTGTCACCTGTCAATCCACTCAAAGAATGATTCATCTTCAGCTTGGGAAATACTGATTAATAGAGGTGGGAGAAAGTGGAGGTCTGGAAAATTTTTAAAGAATACATTTGTATATGAAAAAAAAAAAAGGAATACTAGTATTCAGTAAATTAATTTTCTGAGATTCTTAAGGAGAAGTTTATTTCTCCTTAAGAGGACACAGACAGGTAGAATTAGCCCCTGTAGATATTTTAGTATTCAGACAGACAGATTACCTTTGTAGTCCTGCATAAAAGAATGCAGGTAAAAGAGAAATTAACTATTGAATAAAAATCTTTTCTGGTGTTCAAGTATTCAAAAATTTTTCTTCTTGTAAATACTGTTTTTGTAGTTCAAATCTAGGTCAAAAAAAAAAAAAAAAAAAAAAAAAAAAAAAGAAAAGCAAGCTCTATCACTCCAAATTATGCTCATTTACAAAACATATACAGAGAACATGCTCCACAACAAATCTCTGTGTCTTGTTATAAGCGAGGAGGCATCAAAATCCATAGTAACAGCATTTATAAGAGAAAGATCAATATGGCATCTGGTATTTCAAAGGCAGAAAATGATTCTATTAAATTTCTACTGGTAGAAAATGCACTAACAAAATATCTAAAACCCATGGTAGGTTTTAGCCTCTCACACTGTGCCACTGGCTAAATCATAGGGAAACCATGACAAAATTATTTGTAAAAGATGCACTAAGATGTGCTTTATCTGCTTCAGATTGAAACAACAGCTCTCCAAGAGAATATTGTAGCTCAAGACATCACTGACATCCTCTAATGTGCATCTTATCAGACCATCTCTGTTACTGGAATGTGGGAGTAAAGCTTAAGATTTGGGGGTTATTGCCTTAGGTGCCACTGTTCTAATATTGTCTGTGTGTATGTGTGTGTGTGTGTGTGTATGTGTGTGTAAAACTAATTCAGTTGTGCTGCTAGAAAAACAACAAAAATAGCAACAAAGAGTGAAATACTCTGATTTTGATTCCCATTTTAGATACATAAAAGCAAAACCTAAGAATGCCTACAGGGGGTTAGACCAAAGGTCTGTCCACTCCAACAGAGCATCCTGTTTTTACAGAATTGACATTAAAACATCTCTGTGCCCAATTTTTGCTCATGGGACTGTTGGCAATCTCTTGTTTTGATGTTTCAATAAAAAAAAACTCCACAAAGTATGGCCATAAGTGGATGATTATGGAATCAATCATAAGAACAGCAGAACCATGTGATACTTCCTAATAATCTCTCTGCCTTCAATGACTTTAGCTCAGGACCTTATTTCTCTGAATGCGGGCTTCAAGTATTTTGCAATACTCAGTGGATTTATTTTCATGAGCTCCAGTCATCCCTGGTAAATTTTGAGAACCTACCATGTCCTTTGGCGAGGACTTCCACAAGTGATCTACCTGTCATGGGAAGAAAGGAATGAGACAGCCCTAGGCAGTGGGAAGCTACAGTGTCAGCCCACTGGCTGTCAGTGTTGTCATGTACTCCGCTGGGACTCACAAGTGAATCTACAGAGCAAAACAGTTTTGAAGTGTGCTGATGTAGATGTTGATGGTTATTTGCAGAGGGCAGTCCCTCAGCATGAGAGACCTCAGAGGAGAAAGTGTGAAAGAGGCTGCTTAAGTGGCGTGTAGGAAGGACCAACCTAATGGGTTTTCTGGAGGGAGATGGCACTCATGGCAGCCTCAGACTTTCCCAGAATGGAGGGTTCTGAGAATATAGCACTGAAGAAGAGCTCAGAGGAGCAATATAGAGTCAGACTCTATTTAAAATACAAGACAAGATAGATACTACTAGGCTGGAAAGAAGTCTAGAAAGTTGCATCTTTGTTACTTAACCTTTATATAAGTGGTCACACACAGTTCCTTCATTCTTCATGTGGAATGACTTCATTCAGAGACGAGGCTAGACAAAAGTACCCGCTCCCCTTTTCCTCTTGGAACCTGTGTGAAGGCCCATTTTGCTGCAATTAACTGACCCTTTTTACAGTCAAATATAAATTCACGAGACCTGTAAATAGTTTTAGCTTAGAGTAACACTCAGTGCTGAAGATGGTGATATTAAATCGAGCTAGAGACTGGATTTTTAGATGCATCTGAGACAAAAGCATAGCAACTGGTACAGTGCCTTAGGAATTTGTACATTGGTAGTAATTAATACCAGCCATTAACCTGGGAGCTACAAGGACTCATGGTGTCTGAAGGCCTCCAGTGGTTGCTAATATATCCAGGCTTTTATAAATGGAACAGAGCAGTTATGGATAAAAGCAGTAGGATGGATGTGACAACCAGCAATTTTAACTTATCACCTTGTAGCTTTATTTTTGAAAGCTTTTACTTCCCACTGATTGTAGGCTTCCAATTTTGTGTTGTCATGTAATAAATTACAAAATTATTTTTTTTTTTTTTGCACAGTTCTTTATAGACAAAGTGTAGAAAAAGCTTTTTTTAACAAAATTATTCAAGTATTGCTGCCATGGTGATTATAAGAAGAAATAAGCAACAAAAAGTAGCCTAAAAATCTAGATCCAAATTCAAAATTCTCAGAAGCCAGGGTGTTTTGATTTAGTCTTTTCTAACAGGAGGATTTTGCTGTGTGTATGAGGGGGATGGGGGTCATTTAGAAAAGCAGAAGACTGTCTAACTTAATGATACACTTGAAGGAGATCTGAAGGATATCATAGCAGGGAAACGTACATCCTCCTCTCATGAGGGGTGTGAAGAAGGCATCATCATCCCTGAGGTGGCTGGAAGGATGGCATCACTGTGCTGATCATTTAAAAGCTATCCTGTTTGATCAGGAGCTGCCCTGTTTAGCACTAGGGCAGTCTTGACTCTTAACAGTTATTAACATTCACTGCCACATTTACTGCTCATTGAATTCATATTCTAAATAAGTATTCGAGACCAAAAGGTCTACTTGTCTTCTTTGCTGACAGTGCATATGCCTTGATCATAACCATCACAAAATGTCAATAATGAGTGCAAAGAGAAATTTTGAAAACATATTTACTGCCTTCACTATTTAAGTAATTATCTCCTATGCATTACACACAAGAAGAGGACAAAGGTGTTGTGGGTTAAGTAGAGACCTAAAAGCATAAAGACACACAAAAAAAATAAATATTGCTCGGACCTGCAATTTTTCTAGAACAGATGTAAAACTAGAAAAAGGCTGTAAGCACCTGACTAAAAGATAGTCTTTGCATCAGAAAACGGTACTGAAATCAAAGATGTAAAGTTTTTGCCATTAATGTCCCCCTATGGCTGGCTTGAGAAGGGAGTCCAGGGACTGACAGCTCAACAGATCTCTTCCAGGCACACAGAGCTGGTCAATTCAAACTGCTCTGTTCCCTCTCATGTGCAGCATTTGAGATAGGTCACATTTTACAGTCAGTGACATTAAACTATTTCATAGTGATCCACGTGCTATAAGTTATAATATATTACTCAGAATATTTTAATCACCTAAAGTTCCGGGACCTCAAAGCACATATTAATTAATGCTTCTTTTAATTAGCTCTGCCTCAGAGAGAGGAAGAAGACAAAACTGTGCAGCCTTATTAGCACTACACTCCAAATCTGTAATTAAATCCAGAACACACAATATAATAAGCATAAGGACTTAAAGCAGTGGAATATTGGTCACCACTACAGTAGCCTCCCACTGTTATAACTTTCTTTTTCCTTAACATCCTACTTCTTTCTTCCAGTTTCCTCCAGGGAAAAAGGCAAAAGAGTTCTGCTCCTCATGGGCCAAACTCAGCTCTGTTCTTGCAGCAACAACATCATCTTTTGTGGAATTATTCTATATTCCATTGTACTCAGAAGAATAAACTATTATTATTATTAGGAAAAATCTTTTTGGCTACCAGCCACTGTGTATCTGTCTGCAGGCACAGAAACCTCTGTTTTGCTGCCTTCAAGCATTTTGCCTCTTTCACTGTCCAAGAATCACTGAAGATGATTTATTTTAAATTTCACAGCTGCTAGATTCTGAAAGGAAAAAAATGGGTTCTTCTTATTTTCTGTCTCCTCACGATAAATTAACTGTGGGCTGAATGGGCAAGTCATTGTGCAAAGGTCATCCTGCCAGCCAGTGGAAAAGCATCAGTACAACACCCTGTAGTACCAATCTCCAGCCTCCTACCCTTGCCAAATGACCAAGCTAGGAAATTCCAATCACTGCTATTCAAGCATCTTATGTGTATTGAAGATACTAAAGACAAACAAAACTCCAATAAACTGACTTTCTAAGTCCCTGAAAGTCAGTAATGGTGTTCCTGTTGACTCAAAGATTTTTAGGATAAGATCTTCAGAGCCTAATTACAATACTGGGGGAAAAAAAATGTAGGTCTGTACTGGTACTATTATATAGCATTAGTTTTCAACCTTGTTCTGCTTGCACCTCCTTAAAATTTACCTGCTAGACTTGATTTACCTGATAGACTTTTCTTAGCAAAGTTCTACAGACACCCAAAGAGTGGTTCTCACACTCTCAGATAGGTATGGGTCATGCATTGGAAACATCTGCTAAGGGGAAGGAAATTATATTCATGTAAAAAAATCCCAAAACCTTACCAGTAACTAAATACAGGAAAGTTTTGTTTTCTCTTTCTTATTTCACAGTAATTAACAATATTTTTTACTTTAAATAGCAATAAATCCCCTCAATTTCACTCCTCCTGCTCCACTCCATGGAATTTTTCCAAATAAATGAAGGCTTAATAGTTATGCTTGCAGAAATTGCTATTACTTTATCAATGCCTAAGCCAACAAAAGAATTTCTCATGCCTCTGCACAAAAGAGAAGGGACTGAACAGCTTTCAAGTAATGTGCTATATTTCAATATGTCCTGGTGACATGCAGAAGTATATCTACAATTCTGAAAGGAGTAGAGATGGAAGACTGGGTGGAGAGGGAAATTTTGTATACTCATGCTTCTTTGCAATGAATTCACCAATATTAGAACAAATAATGCTGCCTTGCTCCAGAAACAATTCTTGGCCAATAAATTTTGCATCCAATTCTAAAACATAATTTTAGTAATTTCTAAAATGCAAACCAGTGTTTATGTTTTAGTATCTTTTACAATTAAATTTAATATTTCACTTTATTATTTCCTTATTTGCATTGGCTCTTATTTTGGTTCACTGTATTTTAATTTTTTTGCAATTTTGACCAATTTTGAGATATATTTGAAGTGCTTTATGAATTCTGATACTTTTGTTAACACAACCCAACAGCATATTTAGTGGATTGTAGCAAGTTTCTGTCTACTCCTCAGCATCAAACTGTGGAGACATTAACGTATGCCCAAATTAGACCAAAGGAGGAAGTGAGTTTAGACTGGTTTAACCTTCCTCAAAGTTTTAGAGGAGCTCATTAATGTTGCTCTGCAGATCATCTATAGTCTTATAATGAACACATTATGCAATATTGCTTTGATAGCTTTTTGCCAAGCTACCAACACCTTGCAAGCAATTGACTTTCTATGCCCTGTTATTCTTATAGTTATCAGGTTTTTTAATCACAATCCTTAACTTTGACTCCTTCTGTAAAGGTTCCTGAAGTCCTCCTTATATTTTGCAGGTTTATTATAAGAATCAAGAAAAAAGGGGGAAAACAAAAGGCCAGGGTGTCACCACCCTTATTCATACCTATGAATAATGCTTTGCTCCATAAATAATAAGCTGAACTCACAGCACAGGGTACAGGTGTTAGTTTGCCACAGTTTAGCCTCATATGGATCTAAATATATATTAATGAATATTTGGGGATTGGGAGAAAAATATTTGCTTTTCATTTGAAGCTGAAAATAACAAAAGTCAACCAAAATTTTATGAAAACTGTTTACAGTGGAAAAAAAACCAGTTACATTGGGGCTTCAGTAGCTGAACTCCAGCCTCAGGACTTAGCTTGAGACAAAATCTCATCTCAGAATGCCTTGAATTTGGACAGATGCAAAGCTTAACAGGATCGTGGAGACATCTTTAAATAGAACATAACAGAGTGTTCAGTTTACTGGGGGCAAATGTTACAGACAAATTTCATTGAAAACCTACTTCATTTTTTTTTTTTTGCCCAGCTTCTGCTATCTCATTAATGCATATCCATGTGTAAATTGTGAAAGTCTAACAAAGATTTTAAAGAGAAAATCAAAGAGAAAACAAAACAAAACAAACAGGTTCAACTCCCTCTGCAGTGCATTTGCAGAAAGATACCAACTAGATATTTTTAAGTTAGAGAAGAACAGGTGAATGGACACCAAGACTGACTTTCCACAGAAAGCTGACAGTTGTTTTGGAAATATAGAGAAAAAAAGTAATTCTTTTTCTTCTCTGCCCCCAGCTTCTTTCTTCCTTTTAATCCTCAAGGAACTAACTTTTAAACCATAGACCCAAGTGCATTGGGGTAACTTAGCTTCAATAAATTAAGCAACAGCTGTTCCTTTTAGAATTCCAGCTGTAAAAACTGATTAATTAACTATTAAATATTTCATGATTAAAGGTACTTCCTAAATGTGTGCCTGCTAGAAACAAAATGCTGGACCCACTTTTTTAGCTTTCTGCATTCAGGAGTAGAGCCAGAAGTGGAAAGCAAATGGAACATGGCAGATGGGTATTCTGCTGCTGCAAAGAAGTTTCTGGAGCTGTAAAAGGTAATGCAGTCCAGCTTCTGTAAGCTACACTTCAGGCAAGATGACTAATAGGAATAATCACAAAATCAGCAATATAAAGGAAAATATAACTTCCTGCAATAAAATGAGAAAGGCATTCAAAGATAGAGGCAAACTGGGAGGTTGAGTTTGCAACACCTTGTGGTAATGAGCAGTGATCAAGATTACAAAGAAGAGATTCATGCCTGAAAGCTGGTCTGCTTCTTTCAAGCATAGCAGTTGATCTAATAAAAGAGAGTATCTCCTCTAAAACCTTGCCTCTCTTAGACTTTTAATCAATTCTGATTAGAAAAAATAGTGCTATTTCATTTTTTCATTAGAGATTTAAAGAGTTTTACGAAGAGGTTTACAGGTATCACTGGGACTCTTGATGCATGAAGTATGATGGATTACATCCCCAGAGACATTCAGAGAAATACCTGAAAATGTTTGGCCCCTTCTTCTCTATCTCTTGGTACAGTTCATTCATTCTCCTCCTGCCATCCCCCAATCCAATGAACATTTAATCACTTCACAGAAATTGGAAGAGCGTGAAACAAGGGAAGGACAATCTTGACTCCCCATCCCATCACCCTTTCTCAAAGTTTACTCTGAACTTGTTGTTTAAGGTGCTTCCCCAGGGAGGCAGAAAATGCAAATTCTTACCTACTTAGGCAGAAGTGGGATCGAAGTAGGAAGAAGTGGGACGTCCCAACTGCTGGATGAATGCCACTAGACAGGAACTGAGTGTGTCAGAGCCATAACACTGAATCTTGCATCTACTTCTAAGTTTGAAATCCTGGCAGGTCTGAGGCACAAGACATGCTGAAATGCTCAGCAATCTCCAGGCTGGAGACACTGGGTGTGTCAAGGAGCAGGATATAAGGCACATCAGGAACATCTTAACATTAGATCTTTAGACTATGCCTGATATCCAGAGACAAGTGGTTCTGCCCATATGTGATTCCAAGACCTCTATATTTTCTTGGAAATAAATACCTTTGTACTTTAGGAATGCCCAAGCACCATCACCTTCCAAATCTAGAACACAGAGCAGCAGACTATGAACAGAAGAGACATCTATGGTACAATAATTCCAGCTTTTTTAATTAATAGCTAACCTGCTCAATAAGAGCCTGGATACTGTAGAAAGAGAGAGAAACCTCATGATGACATGAAGGTGTGCTAGGACCAAGAAAACGCAGATGAAGCTCTGCATACCTGGGGTCAAACTTTCCAAACTGTCCCAGTTAAGTTCTGTTTTTTTCCTATAACAGTTTCACACATGCACATTACCTGTGCAGCTGAGCACAGCTGGGCATGACTTCATTTGAATCCATTCCCATTCAAACTGCAGGCACAAACCCTGTGAAGACCATGAATTACACCCTGGATTTTGCACAAATCTCTCGATGTGAGTTATCTTACATTCATGCAAAAGGAGGCTTTTAATATCCTTTGCCAGACAGCTACCAAAATTTCATGGGTGTATGAGATGGACACATTTCATGACCCTTTAACTAATTATTGTGCCATTACTACCCTTGGTGCTTTCTACATTTGCTGAGCTCAGACTAAACTTACATACCTCTCTTCACATCATTTCAGACTGAGTATGACTTTCCTCTCATATCCATTTTCATTTAACTCTGATCTGTTCCTTTTATGAAATTCTGAGCTGGTTTTCATAGAAATCTTATCTGACATCAAAGCTCTGTTTCTCTGTAATGTTTTGGGATAAGGCCTTATCTCATGCCATTATTAAAAATGGAAAGCTTTTTTATTCAGGTATATATTTGACCTCTGCTCTTCTCTATTTGGAACAAAACCTACTGCATCACGGCCAAGAATAGAAGCAGCATCACTCAGTTCCCAATTCTATACCTTAACTGCTAGATGACGCTTCCTGTGAATATAAAATTTCATTTAAATGTAAAATCTCATTATGTTTGTTTACACTAATGATGTGTTAATATTATTTTTATATCCTGCCTTTCCTTGACCTTCCTAGTCCTCCAGGGCTTAGCAGATTTTCAAGGTCCATTACAACAGTGGAAGAAGGTTTATGTGACTACTTGTCACTCAGCCTGTATGTTAAAGGTTCCCATAAAACAGCTGGGGATATTTATTACACTATAGTCAGCACTATTTGAACAAAGCACTCCATGACTCCTTGGGAACAAAATTTCTGACAATGCAGATATTTTAGGAAACAAGTAGAAATATTTTGAGGCTATTACCTTCAGCCTCGTATTATCCAAGAGTTCAGCAATTTCAATATGTGGTGAACGGTCCAAAATTACTTTTTTTGCATCCACAGGTATAGAATGGGACGCATTCTACTTAAACAGAGGACACTATATTTGTACAAAGTAGTGTTAAGACAGCCTCAATCCCAGCCCATAATAATTACAGTAAAAGAAAAACAACATGTGGTTGTCAAGATAAAGCTACCAGGTAAGAGGATAAAGAGTTATTGTTAGTATATAGTGCTCAGCCAAGAAATTACAACTAACAAGAAATTAAGAAATAGATAGAATTTACTAAAAGGCTCAATAAAAGTGGCTATATTGCACATCAATCTATTGAAAAAGCTTTTGATAGTAGAACTATGACTTACTTGTGACTCTGGCTTATTATGTAGGTTTGTGATATAGCTTTCTGAGTGCAGAAATAAGGTAGAAGAAACATTCTATGTTCTACAAAAGCTTGGGTTCTATTTAAAAATTCTGTCAACCAAAAATGGAGTATCTGAGGAAGAGCAACTGTAACAAGTCTCATTATCTTTTGGAAAACCAAGGCATCACAGACAATGTATTTGTCCAACAATATAATCATATGTTCATTTTGTCCTTTTGATCAGCAGTAACATTAGCCAGTTAAGCTCCAAATTTGAACAGCACTTTAGGACACAGCTTTTCATTGAGTTGGCAAACAGTCACCATGAGTGAAGTACTCACTGCACTGAAAGATGGTAAAAATTGGAATTTCTGTTCTGCAGGAAATTCTGACTCTTCAAAATTTGATGATGCTCTAAATCTGAAAGAATGTCACTACTTCAGAATTTCCCCATTACACAAATGGCTTGAAGAAAAAAGATTCAGGAATCTAAAATAAAAGCATTTTGGCAATGACAAAATAATTTATTTTGATATGATTAATGGTTTTAGTTTGATATGGTAAAAAGCTTTGCATCAATTGTATCTAAATGCTGTCTAAACAATTGAGATTACATTTGATGTCATCACAGTAACACAGTTAACATTAATATATAATGTAAAAGGACAAAATAAAGAACTGGAACTACTAAACCAGAAGATTTTTATGGAACTGAAATAATGATTTCTGACAGTTCTCCTGGATATCTCCACTGTATCTCTTATAAAATCTTAACATATGACTACCCTTCATTCACTAAACAGAACAATCCTCCCTTTTCCTGCCCCAAAACAATTTGATTGAAAAATGTGATTAGGTCTGGCCTTCCTGAAGTGAGTAGGAGTTCTGGCATCGACATCAATTAAGTCAGAACTTTTTTCACTGATTTCAGAAGGACTACTTGTGTACTTGAAAACATGCAAGCATAAATCCTGTATTGACCTGGAACCTTAACAACAAAACTTCAAAGGAAATGATCCTATCTAAATCCCAGCTGAGAACATAGAGCAAGACTCTTAAACATAGTGCATACACTCTCAAAAAAGCAAAAGCATTGTCTAGCCAGATTCTGAGACCATTTTCCATTAATTTACATAATCAGGAACAACATCAAAAATAGATTATTTCAAAATCAGTATGACCAGTCCACCAACTTTAAAGCATCTTCAACCACAGGAAAAGAGAAACACTATTTTTATCATACACTTAGAAAGAAATCATTACTGTTACTGCATTATTAAAATCTGCGTACTTATAAATAAGGTAGTGATTTCCAACATGAAGAAGATACTGTTCTCAACAGTCAATATAATAAAACTAAACAATATAATAAGATAAACAAGAAGAGAGTTCACCAAATATGGGCAAATATGCCTCAGGCACCATCTATTATGTGCACATCTGCCCACAGAGCAGATTGCTATCATCTAGCGCTATCAAAACGCTCTATGTATTTCTCAGGAAACAAGCACAAACACTCTCAATAAATCATGGTGCTAAATATATGTTCCTCTGACAGTAAGACATTGTCTTCCATCTTGGTTATTCCTGAGAGAAATTTTTTTTTGCTTGTTTGGGGCTTTTTTGTTTTGGTTTGGTTTTTTTGTGAGTTCGGATAAAAAGAAAAAAAAAAGTTGATTCTCTTCTTCCCTCTTGCCTAATCCCTTGAACAAGTGCTTAACTGCAGATTTGAAAAGCATTGTGGGGCCCTTTTGTCATGGTACAGGCAGGGCCTCATTGCCAAGCCCATCTACATTGCCTGCCACTTTTCTGATGGTACCTAGGAGACGAATTTCTTTGTCTGTCCACTGTCTTGGATAAAAACATGAAGCTAAAGATACTTGCATCATTTTTAGCCAGCATAGTCTAACGAGCATCCCCACTGCTGCAGTTGATGAAAGACTAACAACCATCTTCCTCTACATCCAAAATCAGCTGCTGCAAAGTAAAAGGTGTCTTAATTTCCAACAGTAGAGAAGCACATTTAAGAGAAAGTAGAAAACAATATTTCAAGCACAAATCATGCTACACAAATTATTGCAATATGGGTTTGAAATTTTCAGAATGATCACTTAAAAGCCTCTTTGTTTTCTTTAAATGAATGTTTATTTTTGGCACATTAACTTAGTATTTTTGATATCGGTAGGTGGAATGCATACTTTAATTTAAACTTTGTAAGAATATTAGCCAGAGCTTTGCAACAAAATTCATCCAAACAGATGACTGTATTTAATACTGCAGTATAACCTTTCTTAGTTTCCAAAATAAATTTGCAAAGGGAGTGGATTACTCTGAGGATAATTAATGTGATAGGGAGGGTTTTTTAATCTCAATGTCAATACTGAAACTGACTAAATTAAATCTGTTACGTTAAGTAACCTGGGGTACCAAATGGAATTTGAACCCTTCTTCCAGGTACAGCAATACAGTAGGAAACAAAGCTGTGCCATGAAACAGAGAAAGAAAACCCAAAGAAAATAGTTCTGTTAAGCCTATTAAAACCAGCTAGAGTGACTGAACTGTGTTCCCAGAACAAATACACCACAGAAAAAGAAAAAAAGGAATGATCTCCCAAGTACCAAGGTCTTTAGTACAAGTCCCAGCCATTACTATGGAAGAACCTGCATGGACCCTACTGGATCTCTATTAGAGCTAGGGCAGCCAGAAACAAGACAAAACAGAGATGGGGAGCAAGTAGGCACCCACTGAAATGTGAGGCTAAGGACCACCTCTCTGTGTTCACAGATGTGATGAACCATTTTGACAATGCAATTCCACTGAGGTTCTCTAATCCCTATTTAAGTATTGTGGGATATTGTTAGTGAATTCTCCACATGTTTGAAATGTTCAAGGAACAATCAAGCACTTTGCTCTATCAATGCAAACTTTTACCTATGTTTATTAATTATGTCTATTGACAGCAAAAGCTATAAGGTGTTTAACAGTGATGAGAATTAATGGCCTGGTAGAATGTGTGAAAGGTTCACTAGAAATCTGTGGCTAATGGCCAGAAGTCAACATTACCACCAGCATAAAACTAGAGTAACTGCAAGAATGATTCCAGTCCAATTAAGGTTCAGTAAACATTCAGCATCTGTGGGTTCCTTATGGTTTGTATTAAGCTAGAATGAAAGGTTTATGCACATAATTCTGTACCATTTTTTCCTTTATGCTTAAAATAAGAAGTGTTTCCCTAAATATCTCCCAAGGTCTGAATCTTTCACTGTATTTAATCACTTTTGTCGTCTTTCCTTCTTCTTTGCAGCAATTTTGCCTTGAGTACTCCTGGGACTGGTGTTGCATTACAGATTCATCAATGATTTGCTGCTTACTCTACATTATCCCACAAGTGCTGAGGCAAACAGTTCCTTGCAGGATCAAATGATCCTCTATATTCGCCTGCAGTTTAAAATCTTGTTAATGTTGACACTTCTGATGAAAGCTCCACATTGACACTGGAATGTGTGAAACCTCCAGGCTTTGGTGACTGCCACATAAACAGGTACCCAGGGCACAAAATTTTTTCTAGGTCCTCTATTTGCCCACAGGGACATAATCAACTTAGGCAACATCCTTACAAGAAACAACCTCAAATAGCTAACAGCTAACACAGCAAAGCCTGTCTGTCTGGAGGTGATGCTGCAGATGGGTGACAGAGAGACTGCTTGCTATCCTATGTTGCTAAACCACAGTGTCTGAGGATTTTGCTCTAAAGTCAATTAACTTTAATGGAAAGACTCCAAATTGCTTCAATGATCTTTGGACCAAGCTCAATAAGAACTAATTAGGTCTCCATTCCAAAGGTTAGTTGTTGGAATTATTAATGGATTTTTGTTTATTTGTTTTTAATATTGGGCAAGAGGGTCTTTTTTAATTATTTAGAGGAACTGACAGAATTTGGAAAGTCGTAAGTTGCAAATACAGGTGCCAGTATTAAAAGATTTAATTTCAGGTAAACAGACAAAAAAATTTTACACACTGTGCAAATGTGGTCCACTTCATGGGGACAAAGGAAAAACAAACTAAAAATTAGTGACACTGACAATTCAGTTCTGTGATACTTGCTACACTCCACAGCCTTACCAAACCTTGCATGTGTTTAACATGAGTACAACTAGGTTTACTGTCTATAGCTTCCAGTTCTGAAAACAAAGTCCAGAACCAGGGCTGGACTTTTCAAACTCATCTCACTACTTCTGCTAAAAACTCTTGACACAGGAGAAGATTACATGTCTGAAAAACTTACCACAGCAGAGAACTTGAAGAAAGACTGTGATGAAGGTTCCTCATGTGGGAGTGACACCACAGTAAATGCCTGTGCAGTCTTGGCATTTTATATCATTTATTTATTCTGCCAGCAGATTATCGCCTGCAAATCAAATTAAGAAATGCTCAAAATCTCCAAGTCAGAAATTAGACCAAAGTCATTTATGTCATGATTTTCCTCCTGCTTTTCCTTCCTTTCTTTTCCTGGAAACTGCAGGAAATACTTGAAGTTCAAAGTACAATAAATATAATTTAATCAAATTGCAGTTATAGCATATAAGACAGGAAACATAGTTCTTCACTATGAATTGGTGAGAAAACAAAATTATTTAACTTGAAATGTAGTGTTCAAAAAAAGACCTAAATTCAGTCTTTGGATACTAGAGTCCAATTCTCTCTGTCACTAACAAAATGTCATGTCATTTTCTGGAAGAACAAGGTCTGCACTTTTGCTGCTGATGTCTGAAAACCTAGTTATAGGAGGAGAAGAGAGGAGAGTCTGTCTTGGTAGTATAGTGACAGGGATGAGAGGATAGTCATAGTTCACATCCTCACATGGTGCAAACTTAGGCAGAGACCCAAAAAACTCCTCCTGTGGACAGAGACTGACCTTAATTCTTCCTGATAGGGACTAACCCCACCTGAAATACAAGGAGTAAAGGAGAAGGGTGGCTCCCCTCTCCTCCATATCCCATCCACCTTGCAGTCATGAAAGGAGTAACTTCCAATGAATTCTGGCACAGAGGTTTTCCACAGGCTTCCCCACCTGCCCCTTTGCTGAAACACGTGTCTGCTCTGTACCTGCTCCAAGTCAAGGTCACTGACTGTCTTAAAGCAGATGAGACACCAGGACACAATTATGATGTGCTGAAGGTTACCTGAAGGAAGTCAGGGTGGGCACAGGAATATGCACACACATCACTTGTTCCGTGTTTGGACACAAACCCTTAGCAACCAGGTTTGGCCTGATGGGATGGCTTGAGGGGCTGCACTGCAGTTCACATTCTCTTGCAGAGATTTAGGTTGACTGTGCAGCTCTGGTATTTAGAAGCAGTGGCACTTGGCTTGAGATGAAGACAATGAAGATGTGGGCAAACAGCTTTTCTTAGAATCAGTTTCTCAACAGCCACAGAATCACAGACCCATAGAATGGTTTGGGTTGAAAGAGACCTTAAAAATCATCAAGTTTCAATCCCTCTGACATGGGCAGAGACATCTTCCACTAGACCAGGTTTCTCTAAGCCCCATCTAATCTGGCTTGGAGCATTTCCAGGGATGGGGAATTCAAAACTTCTCTGGGCAAAGTCTTGAGCAACAGTTACTCAGATTTCAAACTAACAGACAGACAATAAAAATACTTTGAATTAATAATAAGAAAAATTTGAAGAGTTTAGATGCACCTACATCCTTGCACCAAGCCCAGACTGAAGTCTCAATTAGGATATATAAGCATCTTTGCAACCTATGTGAAAAATAATAACAAAACTGGCATCCAATTACACCCAGTCAATCAGAATGATCCATAATGTGGAAGTTTTTAACAAGCTGCTGCCCAACATTTTTGACATGTTTTAAAACAAGCCATCCTGATCAGCCCCACAGAGGCAAGTGCTTCTAAGCTTAATGACTCTCCAAAGAGGAGAAGGCATACAGATTTAGCGACTCAGTAGACATGACTGCACAGGCCTCTGCTGCCAGCTTGGAAATGACAAATGACTTGTTAATATAGAAGCTTTCTTTTTTGTATTATTTTTTGCCAATGAAGTGAAAACAGAGCATTGATTAAGCAATCCAAGCTGAGAAAATTCCGTCTAAATTGGATGAGAGCTTTCAGACCAGCAGCTTCAGACCAGGTTTCAAGGCTTTGAAATACAAATTCTGTTTGTTGCTTGATGCCTAAAAATACCTATCCTGAAGCCACAGACAGTAATTGATGTCAAGCTGACACTGTAGTTCACAGATGAATTTCAGTTGTGTGGGCCATGCCACGTGCACATCACTTGTGTGAAAAAATGCTTTCTGTCTCAAATGCTACGAACTGAGAGAAAGGACTAATAGAGACATCAACAAAAAAGTTCTCTGCACAAATAGAGTATGGCTGAAGAATACCAATAGCCCAACATGCTCCTGACACAAAATCACCCTTCTCTTCCACCTGTCAGATGAAATCATTTGTACAAAAATTCAGACAGAGCCTTTCACTTCAAATATGAGATTTCTGCACAGCTAAAATTCTAAGCTTATATCCTGTGGAATAATTTTATGGAAGTCACCCTACATATTCAACAGTAAATAAAAACTAGGTGTCTGGAGGTAATTAAAAATATTTGCAGGTTTTCTTCTTCTTGCAGAAAATAATTAAATTTTCCAGGGGAGCTTTAAATACAAGCTTTGGCACTCACAGATATTAAAGTTTGAGTGACTCATATTCTCATTCCCTTGTGTAGCTACATTACTAGACTGTATTTCCCTCAATTCATCACAGAATAGGCTATGTCCACAGCCATAAAGCAGAGACAGTGGCATGTCATGGAACACTAGGTCCAAACAGGAAAACAGGCCCCTAAGTAGAACAGGAGCAATAAGCATCTAAATTGCAACACTCAGAAAGCATTATGGAGACCTATTTAAATTTAAAAATGTATAAATTTTTACGTTGAATATTTTGTGTCTGGGGAGGGAGGGGGTTATTAAAATAAACTTGCAAACAAAACATGCCCTTTCACTACAAATATCCTAACACACCCATAGAAAACTGCTGCAATGAAAAGTTTTCACCTTTATCAGGTCAGTTTGTCTGGACGACTGCTGGGTAAATAGCCATGCAATTCTATTTGTATTGCACCTCTTGCTCCAGAGCTCCAGGAAAAATCAACATAGACATATAAACCAAGTCAAAAATATGCTTTATTTTTAACAGATAAGCATTGAAAAAAATGCTTAGTTTTGTTTTGGTTTGTTTTGTTTTTTTTTCCAACTAGCAGTCTGTATATTTTATACACCAAAAAAATTAAGCCAGTTATTTTTGTGTCTCTGGATTTTAAATCAACACCCATCATTTTACAGCCAGTTAATAAATGGATTGTCCCTGATGTAGCAGAATTGTTTCCTAAAAAGTTCATGCAGGACTACAAGTCCTAAGCCTAAGATCCTGTTTTCTGAAAATCTTGCTCAGAAAACAAGCACAGCGAAGGAGCAGATTTCCCTTACCATGATCTATCAGCCTTATTAACCTATTATCTCCACATTCTTGATCAAAAAGTTTCTAATTGTTTGAATACCTCCTTCTTCCCTGAGAAAAAAATCCTCAAAACAAACAGAATAAGAGAACAAAGACTTGTGCTGATTGTTTTAGAAAAGAAACTGAGGAAAAAACATTATTGGTGAGAAAATTATCTGCATTTTTTCATTGCTGTTGAAATGAATTACTGAGCACAAGATTTGTTGGGTAACTGCAACTGGAACTGCAACTGTTACTGTAATTGCAACTGGTGCCAGGGGTGACCTTCTTGTAGGACTCTTTGTAACACTCTGGTGGTACCTGAAATTCTATTCATAGACTGAGTACCATCTTGATCATATTTTCCTTGAAATTCCTTAATATAACATTATGCAAGCAGTTCTACGGGATTTGTTGTTCTTTTCGTAAATCATAGAATCATAGAATGAATCATAGAATGAATCATAGAATGGTTTGTGTTGGAAGGCATCTTGAAGATCATCTAGTCCCACCCCCCTGCCCTGGACAGGACATGTCTCACCAGACAAGGCTGCTGAAGACCTTGAACACTGCCATGTTTGTACCTCCCTGGACAACCTGTTCCAGTATCTCACCACCCTGACAGTAAGGAATTTCTTCATAATTACAGTTATACTAAAAGCTATTTCTTTCTAAAGAGAGAACATAATTTCACTGACTGAAAGGGAAGTAATAACTCTGTACATACATGAAATTACACACTTCGAAAAAGAACTCTGTTTCCATTTCTTTCCTATGTTCCAGGATCCTGCTTTGATGTGAAGAGGACATAGCAGGTAAGTACTGAAACACATACAGATTCCTGACACAGACAGCAGTGATATTCCAGCTGACTTTTATCGGTCAAACTTAGATTCACTGATGATGCTGAAGTAAATGGATGTAGTTACATATGAAAGAGATTTGAAGACAGTTTTTTTTCATTCTTATAGCAAAAATTTACACAATTCAAAGTAGTTGTGTACAATAGAATTTTTTTTTCTTCATTAACTCATTATTTTAAATGTATTTTACAATTTATTTGTAGTGGAAAAAGGATTTATAAGTAGAAACCACAGGAGAGCCATAATTCAGGTCATATTTGTGCAGATCACCAGCTAATCTGAAAATCTAAATCTACTGAGAATTTCTGATATCTTCTCAGAACTGTGTGTCATATTACTTATGAATAGACTCAGCTTTTAAAATACCAAAAAAACATTTTCTGCATTGTCATCTAGTTCTTTGTTCAGTCTGTTCATCTCCTTTGCTCAGTATTTGCAAATTAACAGACAATTTGGGTTTCCACTCTCCTCCCTGTAACAGATTAATGGCTAATGCATAATCCTGCTGGCATGGCTATAAAGTGCAATGGTTGCATCCTTTTACCAATTGCTTTGTGTATGGTGACAGATTATTAAAGTGAAACAGCAGGAAGATAAATTAAATTTTCCCTCCTTTCATTCCCAGCATCCTACTGAAATTTCCTACTTGTATCAACAACTGTAGTGGAGGAAAATCCTGCAACTTCCTGCAACTGAGAGACTGAGAAGTCAAGGGGACTGGATGCAACTATTGGTTGTGCCGCAGATGAGTGACACTGGCTTCTTTCCCACCTTTCACAGTAGCCATGAAAATGATGTTTGCTTCCTTTGGCACTGAATGTATTTTACATATTTCAGCTGCAAGCTCTTTGGGGCACAGTCAGCAGCTAAATATGCTTTTCTACTGTTAGTGCAACACAGCCATGACGCATCTTGAGATCTAACAAAAATCCAAGTAATAAGTAGTTACCAAGGATTCTTTCCGTGCAACAATTTAGTTCTGTGAAAGACCACTTTCCCAAGCACTCAGAACAATACTCATACATTTGCAAATCACCAGCGTGCCAAAAGAAAATCAAATAATACTTAAAAAACAGAAATAAAACATGAGTCGACTGGCAAAAAGGCTATTGGAGTAATACTGGGCACCTGAACAAATCCTGCATTCTTCCGTTTCCAAGCAGTTTCATCTTCCAAAACATTTTGCATTCCTTTTGATACTGCACGCGTATCTCTTAAACAGCTTTTACAGCACAGCTAAAAAAGCCACTGCTGTGGAAAAAAATGCTGCACCTGGTGAAAGTACTTCAAGGAAAGTAGACCCTAATCTGCAACCCTTTTCTCTCACAAATAATCTTCATAGCTTTGATCCTGACATGAGTAGGATTATTCATACAAGAGAGAAGAAAGGTAGGCATGGGAACTTAAGAATTGCAATAACATAGTAAAGCATTGTAAAATGACAATAAAAATGGCATTTAAACTCTCTTGAGTTGTGCCTATTCTGTAGTACAGAAAAGGGACAGTAAATTGAACAAGTAGCTTTTACAAAGCTGCAGCCAACAACCAAGCAGGACCTTGTAAAATGGAGGCAATGGAAATAAGCGGAGCTCACATAAAGTACTGTCCACAAACTAGAAACATCTCAGAAGTCAGGAAGTACAAAGATAAAGTTTGAACTCCCAAGAACTTAACTGACGTCTGTCCTGCAAAGACTATGAAAGCACATAGTAAAAGGCTCTTTGGTAGTCTAAACAGAAAAAAAAAAAAAAAAAAGTAAAGGAAAAATGCTGTGCCAATGTGGAGGAAGGATGGAAAAGAGATTAAAGACAACACAAGAAAGGCCTCAAATAAGTCTTTTTCCTCAGCTTTCAATCATAAATTTTTAGGTTAAATTTGCAGACAACGATGGAGTGAATAATAAGAATGTGGATATGCAAATAGAAACTACCACAGCTAGCAAAAAACTAGATTCAAAATGTTAAATGCTTGAAGTCTGATTAATCACCATCTCACACTTCTAAAAATTTCTCTCACATGTAATGCTGGTCCAGTGACAAATATTTTTAATGCATCATCTAGCTGGGAGTGAAGCTGAAAAATAGTATATATGGTTTCTTTACTCAGAAAAAAATCTGTGAAGAAAAATAAGAGGAGATGGTAGTTGGGAAATTACAAGCTATTTCATTGGACCTCATTAGTATAAAAGGCTTTAAAATATATTTTGAGAGAGACTATATATAAAGACACAGAGGTAAATGAAAAATGGGATAAAGTGCAACAGCAATTTAGCAAGAGGACACCATACAAATCGTCCATACACTTTTCTTAGATGAGGTAAAAGATTTTGTGAACAAATGAGGTGTAATAGATCTCATCTTTCAGGACTTTAGCAATGCATTTGACATCGTGTTATGTGCTATTAAGGAATCTGAGGACTTTTTGCATAGTTAAAAAAAAGCTAAAGGAGAAGTAGTAACAAGGAAGTGCCATTAAGAAGGGATGTATTGAATCAATAGAATTAGCAGTGGGTCTCCAGGATCCATTCTAGGGCTGCTGTTGTCCTTCCACAGCTCTTCATCGCTATGACTAAGGTAGAAGAGTACCTGCACACTCTAATGTCAGTAGAGTAGTGAAACTATACAAATGGAGCAGCTTAAAGACGTGAGCCAAAGAAATGGGGCAAGCAACAAAGCCTTGGGCAGAAAATGAAAACATAACCTGCAGTATGACCCAGTAATGAGAAATGAGGACTAAAGTTGCCAGTGAGAGAGTGACTAAACAGGTAACATGACGAAAAAGGCAAATGAAGCTGTAGGACATGAGAATGGGGATTTCCTGTAGAACCTGGGAGACAAGGAGATTTCCCATCCAAAGACACTACCAGAGCTGAATTGTTTAGCCCAGCAAGAGAAGAGCTAACTAAGCATAAAACTGCTGCCTGGAAATGCCTTGAGGAAGATGTCTCCAGATAGAAGTAATATTATCTAAACCAAGGAGCAACAAGAGCATGATGAGGGAAGACCGTGTACGTGCCACACACTCATCTAGGCTGTACAGAAGGGAAGCAGCTATAATCCTAGGAGTTTCTCAAATAGTCTTCCAGATAGAAGAGTAGGGGCAAAATCACAGCCTTGGAGTTGGAGGTTCATACACAGCTGGAAGTATCACATGCTGTACCACCCTCCACAACTGCCTGGTCACAGAGTGTCCTTTAGCTCTTCCATTATTAGTGTGGTACTGGTATTATTACTGCTTTGATGCTACTAGTTTCATTTTGGGGGACATATCCAACACGCCATTCCATTTTTCACGTACGCTTTTCATTACAAAACCCATGTAAAACTAATTACACAGATAAAGGCTTTTGCGATAATGCAGGCTACTTGCAAGTGAAAATAAATAGAAGAATGTAGAGCCCAAGATGATTTGAACAGCTAGGGCTCACACAAACATAATGTTAATAATAATTAAGTATTTTGTGAAATAATTCATTAATAATAATAATTTTGTGAAATAATTCAGGGCAAACTGCAAAATTGTTTTTAAATTATTAGCTGTTTAGAAGAAGTTTGTCAGATGGGTGCTCTTAACAGAAATTTAACAGAAATTGTATTTTTAGAACTTGTGGAGAGATGCATTTCTCCTGAAGAGAGTGAAGGACACTTCATATGAGCAGAGATGATGTGGCCCAAACATTCTTGTTTGCAGATGATAACTACTATATTATTCACTTCGTCTTGGCACAGCCAGTCAATAGAGGGAGTGCAGCAGAGTAAAAAAGCCTTTTCTGTATTTGCTGATAACATTTTTAGCACATTTAAGGAGAAATCTGAAGAACCATAGTAATTTCTACACCCTATAAAATATGTTGAGCAGAGAGAGAAGGACAGAGACGACATGAGGAGTTGCAAAATACAAATCAAAACACAGAAAAATGTCTCCAAAAAGGGAATGAGAAATAATAATCCTTAAAATACATTGTAAGAACATATTTGAAAAAACCTTTCCAGGAAATAGTGTCTATTTATACCCATTAAGTTTACACTTACTTGAAAATAAATCAGTGGATATTATACTAGGAATGAATCTAATCCTTGTATCCAAAAAAATAAATTCAAGGGATTAGCCAAGACAACAGCACTTTTTATCAAAGAAAATTCATTTGTATCCATCCTCACATTACCAGAAAAGTAGCTCTCTCCTAATTAGCAGATCTTGAACATTAACCTTTTGTCTTGTCTGCAATCACTTCGATTAGTGGTAATGTTCAGCCTCCTCAAAACTTTTTCTTTCATAAATTGACTATTCCCATGGTAACAGCTGCTACTTTCATTCTATAAACACCAAGAAAATGTGATTTCCTTTATATCAATGGGCCAGCTAGGGTGCAACTTTGGCCTTTGTCAATGCTTTTTTCAGATGAAACTGTTTATTCCAGAAGAAGAGGAAACAGGTGCAAGCACAATTCAGGAAGCAGTTGTTGAGTCATCCACAAAGCAGGTTTGGCAATGCTTTGAAAGGAAGCTGTCAGCCAGCCTACCTGCTATGCCAATATGTTCTGTGGCTGCATGAGGGAAGGACAAGCACATTCAACAGCAGCCACCAAACTTAAATCAATATTTTCCTTGGGTTGTTGTTTGGATGGCACTTTTTTTCCTTCTTGCTTGCTTTTCGGTGGCTCCACAAACAGTAGCAAGACATCAGCTTAATACCCCCACAAGAACAGTTGAGAAATGTAAATGAAGGATTTTCATTCAAAGAATACTGAACTTTAGCCAAAAAGAACATCAATTCATTGCTGAGACGCTGACACAGCTTTAATGATTTGTGTCTTCATCTTCAATGCTCACAGTGGTCTATAAACAGTCCTAATCTCAGCTGAAGTGAATTCCCAAAGTAGCATCAATTTTGGTGGCACCAGCAAACCTTCACAACAAAGGTACTTTTCCTCCAGTAAGTCATGCAAAATTTTTCTGAAAGTTTATCAAATCTGAGGCTTTTTCAAGAAAACCCATCTGTTGCATATGAACTCATCTGATATCTTTACCTTCTTTGAAACTGAAGGTTTCTGAGTCAATCTGTTAGGGTGAGAATGGATAAAGTGAAATTCACATCCACTTTTCCAGCAATCCACTGAAATAATCAAGTTTTCCCTCAGTCACAAATGTACGATTCTGTCAAAAAATAGAGCTGCAATTTTCCAAAGCTAGAATTGCATACTCAGTTTCTTAAATTGGTATTTAAAATACATTTTTAATTTTTTAATGAAATTTTTAGCATCCACAGAAAGGACTGGCAGACAGCAAAGAGACTGAAAAATTAAACACAACTCTAGAAGCCTTTATTATTTCCTTCTCCTTAATTCATCATTAACCCTTTCAGCACCAGACCAGGTGATCACTTTCCTTGCCTTACATAATTTTCATTCCAGGCCTAACCAATCCCTGTTGTTAATTAGACATTTTAAAAACCTGGACACCATTTGGCATTTGGCCTATTTTTTTTTAGTCAAAACTGTCGAGTGTTTGAGTGAACTATCAAAAACCATGGATCTGCTTTTATGAATGTGAACAGTCAATGGCTGCAATTGTGCAGCCTACATAGACTGTCTCTGCTCATTCCAGCAGATGTTAAGATTACTCAGAAACTGACTAATTTCTGACTTGCTTGTCTGAGCATTTATCATGCTTCTAAATCTGCAGGTTTTGTTGCCATCAGAAGGTACCAAACCCAATTCCAACAGTAAAGCCCTCAGCTTCTCCCAGTGCAGCCAAAAAGGAAAACGCCACTAGTTAGGAAGGAATAGGAGGCTGTAAATATATTGCATGCACTAAGCTGCTGTATTTATATTTACATGAGTATTACACTGCACGCCATTCAGACTCAAAACCTCACTCTGACATGGCATCACAATCCAAAAGGGGCCAAATTAAATCTCCCAGTTCTGGGCTCACGTTGTGGAGGTCTGGGTTTGAGCTGGCACCCAGCATTCCAAGCTCATGTTTATTTTCACTTCAGCTCCAAAAAAAAAATAGGTGAATAATCCAGAACTGCTCATCCAGGAAAGATGCCAAGTTCCAGACTACAGTCCACAGAAAAAACCAAATGCACAGATTTGCTGGCAGGACATACCTCTATCCACGCTCAATTTTCACGTGCTCTAGGGTGGTTCTCAAAAATGGAACAACCTTGGGAAAAGAAATACAAGGGAATTAATTGAGCCCTACCTGTGAACGCAATGAATACCCCTCAACTCTAATGCAAAGGAACACCAGAAAATAATTCAAAGTAAGCAAAAAACCCAAAAGTATTCAAATTAACAAAAAAAGTAACCAAAAAATTACTGCAGATCAATGAAAAGGAGGAAATGGTTGGCAGGAAGGGTTGCCTGTAGGATTGCCAATATCATGGTAACAAAATCATTTTACAGGAAAACTCGTGTTCTGATGCCACAGCCCAGTTATGCAATCATGCCATAGGCACCAGGATTATTAAGGTATTACACCCACATCCCACAATGTCCCACTAGCCCACATCCTGTTCGGTTCCTTCCTCTGCAGTCTGGCCCATCTTCCTCCTGGGAGTGGGATGTGACTCCACCTGCATTGGCCCTGGAGCCAGGAGAAGCAGAGGAAGCAAGCAGTGCTCACTTTCCACTTCTCTCAAGGTGTGTTCTTTCTCTGCAGCAAAACACCAGAGCAGAGCAGGTGAACCTGTATGTTTTACAAGGATTTGTGGATCACAGTGAGTTCAAGGACTGGATAGGCCCAAGCTGGAAATTCCCATACTAAAGAAGGACAGGTGGAGAGGAGGGGATCCCAACTACAATGCTTTCCAAATTAAATCCTTAGAGAGTAAGTCCTGGCTTCTTTCCCAGTACTCCTGCAAAAACATCAGCTCAGATCTCACAGGAAACAGGCTAGGGAGGAGACCACTGTCCTGACCCACAAGCCCTATAAATCTCACTCACTCTTTGGCTCAGGAATATTAATAAGATTGCCATATTTAGTGTCTTTACTATACTTTAAAGAAAAAATCAAAAGCAGTGCATCGCAGGCCCTTCTTATCTCATGCCAGGGAAACACAAACAGCATCCCTGCATCGCTCTTGGAGTTTTAGGGTTTTTTGCATGCTTTCACCATATATTAATGGAACTTGTCCCACACCAATTGGTGAGCTAATTGCTGTCGAAGCAGATGGTACGACACACCTGAAAAAAATATTTGGCATCTTTCTTTCATGTGAGGGGAATGTAAGAGGAAAAGGATGTGTTTTCCATTTTTTGAGGGCAGAAACAAAAGTTAAAGCAAGCTTCTATGATCAGCAGAGTTTGAGGAACAACTACCCAGCTCCAGTGGATGCATACCTTGCATCTAGCTCCATCTAATTCCCTCCTCTGTGGTTGATTTGCCTCGTGGGCATGCCATGTGCCGGAGGCTCATCGACTGCCAGCATGCTATCAATCTGCTCCAGGCACCGGTGCTCAGAGAGCAGCGTTGTGAAGCAATTCCAGATACCAAAACCAGGAGCAAACTCCTGAGGTGCTCATAATAAAGAGGTAACATTTTTTCTATATTCCCTGCAGTTATCTTGGAGGAATGCTGGCACAGTAACATCCTCAGTGGGAAACTGCTGCTCAGTGCTAACTTCCCAGTGCTGGCCACCTTACATATTTAAATAGAGACATAAATAGCACAGCGTTATAAAAGTAAACAACAGCACCAGAGGTCTGCGTGAGGATCAGACCTCAAAACGTGACACTGCAGAAGGGATGCTGCATTGGAGCTATTCAGGCAGAAGGCTCCGCATTTGGAGAAGGAAGAAGAGCTTGCCAATTGGCATTCCAGCAGTTAGTTGCTGGCCAAGATTTTCAAGGTTGAACTTCATACCCATAGCTTCACAAAGGTCACACTTAGCAAACTGCTGGGGCTTAACAGACCAAGGATGCATTTGGCTCTTATTCCAAGGCCCTTTTCTTGATATTAATATTGATGACAGCGGAACAAACATCTCAATAGCTGCACAGAAAGGCCAATGCACAAATGTGCTATACTCAACATATGGAAGAAGTCTGAAGCCTTTCAAACCACTTAATGCGAAAACTGTGGATATCAACAGCAGAAGGAAAATTTTTAAATGGGAGGAAGAAGCCTATATCCTACCATGCTAATTTATATTGTTAGACAAGAAAGTACATGGCAATGTTAGCTGTGCTGAGGATTTTCAAAAGTTGCATTTATTTTTGGTTTTCTTTCAAAAATAGTGTTTCAATGCATATGCATCATGCTGGGTTTGTGGCACTGGTAATGTGTTGATCACCATGGTACCTAAGCACTCAAGCCAATGATTAACCAGCAGAGCAAATGAAACAGAAGCTGAGAGCCAAAAGGCACTGTGACAAGCTCTTCACAGACCTTATGTATACCACAGCATCCCTGTCTAGACTCCTACTCCTTCAGGCTTTCCACTGTCTATCTTCCCTGCTCTTAGGATAACCAGATCTTTTTTTCCAAACAGTGCTAAGGGATACAGAGATCTCAGACTGGCTTAGGAGAAAGGAGGAGATTAAAAAACCCCAACGAACAAACCTAAAAAACCAATACACAAGTATTTTCATCAGGAGAACCATGCTTAGCACACAGTAAGGAAAAAAATAATTTTTGTTTCCATAAATTGATTATGAATTGACAAACTTAGTTACATCTACCATGCTATCAACCTAGTTTTTAAAATTAGTTCTGAAGAAGGAAAACAAGTGTTTGCTTGCTAAGGAAATGACCTTTCAAGGGACTGATGCAGACCATACTTGAACACCACTGTTAGCTTTATCTAATAATAATGAAAAGAATACATAAAAACATATGTCTATGTGCCTTCGCGAAAAAGACCAGAGATTGCATCAGCCCCTCTCCACAATGCAAATAAGCAACAAGTTAACACAACTCTGATGATGTTTGTTTAACATATGTGCATGCAACTAGCGTGAGCTTTTTTCTGGATTGGGATGCTTAAGCAGAGGTCTCTGGATTTTAGAAAAAGAATTCCTCTGTTGAATTATCTACCACTTGCTGTTTTGTTTTCTGTACAAAGTCTCTGAGGGGCACAGGAAAGCTGAGGGCCTTGCATGCAGGCCAACTTGACAAAGGGGGAATTATGCAGCTATAATACAACCCCCACTGAAGAAGTTTCCTGTTTTCCATCACTAATCAAGGCAATGATACTGCATTCTAATTAAATTGGTGCTAGGTGGAGTTTTTCCTCTGTACTGTAGCTGCTTCACACTTAAGAGGTAGCTACATCCAGTTTATCCTTTAAAAGAGGAGTATGTTTTGGGGACAAAGCCCCATTACCAACAATGAAAACCCAAGTGCTCACTTCCTAGTGCAGTTATAATGTGTTGTGCTACCACTGTGCCTCAGCAGCAGCAGTTTTGAAGTAGATACGAAGCACTACACCACCCACCTATATTTGACTGAGAAACTCTGGATTAAAGCTCACTCTAAGCATCAGCCTGACTCTGTTACCTCTCCTGTGTCTAAATTATATCCATCACTGTCATCTCTAAAGATTCAGATCCTCTGTGCACTTCATCAGGCATTATAATCGAAGCTAATGGAAGACATGTTTGTTTAGCTATTGTAAATGGCTTTGAAGATCTTAGTTTCAGCCAGGGTGATGAATTAAGGATGTCAACTGGGCAAACAGTTTAATTTTGAATGAATTTAGCTAAAATGGATTACTGAAAAAGTAATATGGATTTTTTCAAATTCATATTATTTCACATACTTTAGAAGTAAATATTTCACCCCTTCTTACCATCTGAGTCACCAGGCACAGAACTGGAAGAATCAGCAATGACACCAGCTTCTCAAACACAAGACCAGCTTAGGATACTATAAACAGGTGTGAAAAGCCACTTTTCGACTGCAGCAGGGAGTACACCTCAAACAGTTTATCCCTCAGCTGACTATATTTCTGCCTAATAGCAATTCTGCAAAGCAGCCTGAACATGGTAATTAAAGTATTTTATGACAAAACTCAGAAACTAACAACTGCAAAGAACTATTCCATAACACAGTTATTTATTAGAAGTATCTGGCTTTTATTTTCCCTGGTGCATTTTCAAATGAATTAAAATAATAACTTAAGGGGAAAGAAGAATATCTTTAAATAGTGGTGGGGCTTTTTTTCTCTCTCAGGTAATTTGGAGTCAGGAGGAGTCCAAAATAACAGCATGATTGTTGAAAATTACAGGGTAAGGTTGGAAACCTCTAGAGGTCATCTGGTCCAGCTTCACTCAAACCAGTGCCACCTTAGAACAGATCATTCAGAATTAAAAGGGAAAGGAAATAATTTAAAGCAGAAAGAAAGAAAAACCAAAATCTTCCTCTACCCCCTTTTGCACCAGAAAGAAAAAAAATGCAAGGAAATATATTCTTCAAATAGAGAGTTCTTCTGTGTTGTTTGTAAGTAAGTATGACCAACCTGGAAAAGAGATTAAAGCTGCCACCTTTGGTTGACCTAGTTCCCTTTCTGCCTCGATGCAGGTAACATATAGCAGAATGTGTGGCAAACTCTGCTGCCAGCCCTGCTCTGCCACACTGCTGGCCAGGAGAGGCTGGGAATGCTGCACGTTCAGCTCCAGTGACAGGGAAAACGCTCCATATCATTCATTAGCAGTCTGCTCCAAGTTAATTAAGGAACGGAGCTGACAGCTGCTGAAGCAGGTTCCACCCCATCTCCTCCTGGGAAAGCAAGGCCTCCAGGGCAGGGCCTGGACTCCACGGCAAAGAAGAATAGGGTGGGGGAACCTTGCAAGATCTCAGTGAAACCCAGATGACTCATCAGAAAGTAAAACGTTTCTATTTTGGCAAGAGGCTGAAATAGCAGCCCTGGGTTGTGCTGCAGCACAGCAATAAATGACCCTAAGTGCCCGGGACAAACTCCTGTGCACACCGATATTCCTAACAGCAGGGGCTATTTCACATCTCATTAAGCAAAGGGGTTTACATGACAATTAACACATTAATTAGCAGCATCTTTTTCACAGGTGAAACTTTGGCTTGAGATTTCAACATTTTTAGACCACCGTTCTGTGAGTGAAAATTAAGGAAGAGTTTATTATGACTCAAGGTGACAAGGACTTACAGGCAGAACTGGCATAGGAGTATGTCTGAGTACGAAGGACACTGGAACCTGGCGATGGCCTTTCCCATAACCTGCATGGAAGGAGGGCCTCCTACAATCTGCACCCTGCCATTCAAAGCCCAGCCCTTGGCACGGGCAAGGTGCCAGGCTGGCCCCTTCACGAGCTGACCATAAACAAGCCTAATGTACCACAAAGTCACACGGGGACAAAGGAGGGCCTGGACTTCAAGGAGCAGTAGCTCCCATTCCTCAGCCGCAACCGCTGACCTGTGTAGCTCCTCACTACAAAACCCCTTTGACTGTAATTGTAGAGACAGAACACCAAAAAGCAACCCTGCTAATTTCACTGAAAATAGGTATCAGCTGCAAGAGAATGTTTACTGCCCTAGAGCTTCACATCTCAGATACAGACTTAACAATTTCTACTAGAGACCGCTTTAAAGAAGAGTTGGCACTATTAAGCTGCATGAATATTTCTCTCTGAGGTTTTTGTTCAATATCATCTTTAATTTCCATTATCTTTTGAGAGAATGGATTTACAAGTATACAAGTATGTAGAGTACTGGAAAATGAATGAAAGGAAGAAAATTTGGAAACTGGAACTTGCAGTTTTCAAAATCAGGTGGATTCTGATAGTCATTGGGTCCGCTCCCTATCAGATAGATGTTGCCAACCCACAGGAAACAGTGGCATGCTTTGTATACATTGTCTTTCACCTGCCTCAGGTACAAAAAGCAAGGAAGCTGTGTTCTAAACAATGTATAAACTAACAAAAACCACACTAATCTTTTACATGTTTTGGCACTTGAAATATAGATAAATCACTGTGTCAGAGACTTACCTAACATATCACTTACAAAATAAATCCAGGCTCAGGAGGAACACCAGATAACTTGTCCTTTAATTAGCTTTTAAAAGCTGATGGTTTATTTCAGAATATGATTTTTTTTCTTTTCTTTATCAGCCTGCCTTGTTTCAAATGGGTACTGTCTGACTGACCTCTAGATACCCTTGCATTTGCTCTGATATCCCCTGAATGTCAATGCTTTGATTCTTCATCTTTCATTTCCCAAACATTTCTTATTGGTCACTTCTGGTAGCGGTGGCAGCTGAAGTGGAAGTTTATCCTCTGATAATCTGTACTACTTTAATGGTTCCAGGCATCCTGAGGATATTTTCCAAGTGTTATGGTGACACCAGCTGAGATCTTGGCAATAGAAAAGTGTTTCACATGTTTATTTTCTAACTTAGTCTCTTGTGGTTTTTCCTGCTTTCCCAACCCTCTGCCACCCCCTTGATTTCTATGGCTTAACGCCTTTTGTTATTACTATATTCTTAGTTATCACTTCTCAATATCTTTCTGATTAAAAAGCCTTTGAAAAACCTGAGGGCATTCTCACTATGCATCCAAAAATCTCTTAAAAGATTTCTCCAAACCTCCAAGTCACATTTGTCTAAAAGCTGAGCAAAAATCCCCTCTAAAAGGAAAAACAATAGTCACATCTTTTTTATATATTTCTCGGTAAACTAGAGAAACTAGGAACTATAGCACATAAACCTTGTAAGACGATCAGCATGTTTCAAACAATTCTAATGCAAAATATGACACATAAAACAGGTCACTGGTTTTAGCATGTCTCCAAAATAACATATGCTGGGAAATGCTTATCCTTGTAGCATCACTATCCTCTTTTTTTTTTTTTTTTTTGGTCAGAAAATGAACCTTGCAGAAGCGTGCCTGAAAAAGCAAAATTCTGATATCATTTCAATCACTCAGTCAGTGTGTTCATGACTTTTATACAGCTGACTGAACATTTATTATCTCATGTGAAAGACAAGCTGTGAGTTTGCTCACCTTTGTCACCTGCAGGATCTTTGAAATGCCTCCTCTTCTGTTTCTTCCAAAGAGTACGTTTCCGCATCTCCCAATCCATTCCCGAGTCCACTGAACATGCCGACATCAATAAGTTCTGGCTAAGTTATCCTACGTAACTCTGAAGAAAAAAAGGAGAGACTTGCAGATGCTGCAAAAGGTCTTCTTTACTCTCTTTGAAAATTTTCTTTCCTTGGTGGTCTGTCACAGTCAGGTCTCCGGTAGTAAACTGAACAACCTATCCTCCTGGCTCTTCTTTTCTTCTTTTTCTTTTCTGTAAACACATAATCAGGGCTTCAAATCCTTTAGGCATCACAAACTGTATTTCTCTATTGCCCTCTACTGACTGCCGGCTCACGCCGCCTTCCCGAAGAAGCGGCGAGCAACAGATACGCGGTACGCGCTCCCCGCCGCCCTCCCCCGGATCGATAATGATACACGATGACCAGAAGTCAACACAAATCATTCTATTTTTTCCTTTGTTACAAAACACCAGGCGAGATTTACAGCCTGTCGTCCAGCCGTGCTATCTACAAAACGCTAAACAACAGACGCAGGAAGCAGTTCCTAACATGGCTCTGCTAACGTGGGCTCTTTTTTTTTTGGTGAACAAAAGCCAGGAAAAAGTAGAGACGAATGCGTTCTGCCTTGAAATGCGGATGAATTCATCCCACTGATGACATAAATACTGTGCCGGGGATCTGAGGGTTGTCTGGTTTTAAGGGTTTGATCCTGCCAGCCCTGGATGCACAGAAATACTGCTTTTTGATGGGGGTTCTGCAGGAAGGGGCTGGTAGAGAGTCGTGAATTTGAGGCCATGGTTTTTGGCCATTTCCCCTTTGTCTCTAGTGCTTTGTTTAGCACATTCAGCAGCACACCTCATATGGGAAAGCCTCATGTGACAGGACCCGGGACGAGGCACATCACCCTGTGTGTGGATGGCACTGGGAGAGCCTGTTTGCCCTGCTTTTTGGACAAAGATGATCTATAATGCAAAGAGAATCCAGCAAACTAAGATAAAAAAAGGAATGGCCCAGTGTTGTCTCAGGAGCAGAAGGGAAAAAAAAGACTATAAGCATTCCAGGCGGACTGGAAGAGACTGAGGGAGACGAAAGCAGGGATATAAAGAGTGTAAGAGTGAAGGTGGAGGGGGGAATATAAATGAATCCTTTGCATTGTGTTAGTCACTGCTTAATAAGTGCTGGTTAATCAGGTCGCTCAGGCACTTGTTCTCACAAGAAAAAGTTAAGTCCATGGTGCTGGAGCAGATGCTCTGGCCCACCTGCACCACTCCAGGGGCAGGGAGGAGTCAGGCCCCAGCTCCAGGCAAAAGAAGAAATCCCTAGCACATTTCCCTTTATCAATGCAGAAGCTGTGAAAGAACGTGGCACTATCTTGCCTCACCATTCTTCCCCCACAACCAACTTCCCTAGGGAACAAACATGCTTAGAAAATTATAAACACAGACCCACCCCTCAAAAAAGTGTTGGAATTATTTTTGTCTGCTTGTGTTCAAAAAGTACTTTCACTTTCCCCCTCCAGTATTAATAAATGGGAATAATTCATTTGCCAAAAAATCCATTGAGTGATGAACACTGGTTGTGTTTTGAATAGATATTACATGACATCCCTGCTCTTCCACTCAGAAAAGGTAGGAGTTCACTCAAAAATTAGGATCAAAAAAGCCAGCAACATGGCAACAAAAATGTAATATTGAAAAGTTAATTGAAAATATTAATTTAATTTAAAAAATAGTCATCAGAGGCCCTAATTGTACCTATTATGGACATTTCATTAACAAGTCCAGATTTATTGACTGTGCAGTAAAGCTCTCTTAAAGGAAGCCTTGAACTTCCTTTTTGCCCTTGCTTTTCTATTTCTAAAGCCCTTGGCTACTCCATGTCAGAAAATAAGAAATAATTATATTTATTAAAATTCCTTGATAGAATATCGAAGCCTGCTCAGCTGAATACCTCTCCTAAATGAACACCATTACCAATAGATCAAAGGATAAAAACGTCTAGCAAATGAATAGGGCCGAGGGAATTAATAAAACACACACTGAACGGTGAAAAACTGAGGTTATGGTTTCGGGCTTTCTTGGGGGGTGGTTTTGTTTTGGGGAATTTTTTTTTTTTTTTTTTTAATGGGAGTACATTTGCAGAGTGACAAAGCAAAGTCTGCAGTCGCCAAAACCCACGGAAAAGGCGCCTCAGGTAGAGAGGGTGACAGCTGAAGTTCAGCACTGCTGAGCATCAGGCACATTTCTGGAGCTGCTGCTGCAGATCGTGCACCTGACAACTCCTAACGGAGGAATCTGCGGGCTTTGGAGGTTTGGTTTTGGCTGTTGGTTTTTTTTTTTTTTTTTTTTTTTCCCACAGAATCCCAAAATTGTTACGGTTTGAAGGGGCCTCTGGAAATCATCCAGTCCAGCCTCCGTGCCCAGGCAGGGTCCCCTGGAGCAGATGACAAAGGAACGCATCCAGGTGGGTTTGGAATGTCCCCAGAGAAGGAGACGTCATGAGCTCTCTGGGCCAGCCTAAGAGCGTTGCCGCCGTCAACGCAGAGCTTGTTTTCCTCACGTGGTTTTTTGTTTTGTTTTGTTTTGTTTGTTTGTTTGTTTGTTTTTTTCCCTAGAGTAAAAGTTTCCTTTCCTACGGGAATAACTTTTCACACAGTCGGGGCCACAAGCGGCTCCGTGAGTGAGGCGGGTACCGCGCTCCGAGAGGGCTCGGGCCGGGCCGGGCCGGGCCAGGCTGGGGTCCCCCAGCCCCGGGCCCACAGGTGGGCCCGTTGCCCTCCGGCCCCCGCCCCTTCCCGGTACTCTGGTGCTGCGGCCGCGGAACCGCCGGGCCTGGCCAAGCGCAGCACATCGCCCGCCTTCCCTTTCCTTCCCTTCCGTTCCTTTCCTTCCGGCGGGGCGGGCGCTCGGCGCCATGGGGCCGCGGCGGCTGCTGGCGGCGGCGGAGCAGCTGGCGGGGGTGTGCCCGGGACAGGCGCGATTCCTGCTGTAAGGAATCGCGGCGGGGCGGGACGGGCGGTGGGAGAGCCGGCGGTGACGCCGGGATGTCCCGCTGTGGCGGCGGCCGCGCCCTGACGCTTTCCCTTCTCCCGCGCAGGTGGAGGCTCCGCAGTTCCCGAGGCGAGTGAGGGCCGCGGGCGCAGGCGGTGCAGCCGGGGCCGGAGGAGGGGGGCTCCGGAGCCGGGCTTGCCGTGGTCCCGGCGCGCTCCGGCGGAGGCTGCGCAAGGACGGGAGCGTGGGAATGATGAACGAATGAGTGGATGCCGGCTCGCCCTTTCCCTGCGCTTTCCCTTCGCCCCCGGGCTGCCGGCAGCAGTGCGGAGCTCGCCGGGAAGCGGGGCCAGGTGTCCCTCGGGGGTTTAGGGAGTCCAGCTCCGGCAGCAGGAGCTAATGAGGCAGATGCCAGAAGCGAGCCTCTTTCTGCGTCTGAAATTTATCTCAAAGCGTTTCTTCATTCTAGCCTGTCATGTCATCTTCTCACACTTAAAATGGGCAAAGAGCTTTACAAGGCTCTGTTGTCCCTGATCTGGTAGAAGATTGTGCCTACACGGAGCTCTTTGCAAAATTATGAGCCTCTCCTCTATTGCTAAAGAGTTTTAGCAAGGAATCACATTTTTTAAGAAAATCTACAGTTATGTATTGTATAAACTTGTGCCATGCATTAACTTAATCTGAATTTTGCTCAGCTGAGCACATTCTGGTGCTCAGCTTCCTTTTGTGTTCTAGTGTTATCCTAAACACAAAAACACTTAGGTACTTAGGTAATGTCAAAATTGAAACACACAGTTTTACAGTTTGCTTATAAAACATAGTTATTCCATCCTTTTGCCTTTATTTATCTGTAGCTAATGAACATGGATTAGAAAGGATATGTCCTTACTGCTTCCAGTTCCTGGTTCCTGACAGCTACCGGGTGCGCCTCAAACCAAAGATGAAAGTGACTGCACAGATAGAGAAGGTTCTTAAGCGAGAGGCAAAGAATCATAAACTTAACATGAAACAGACAAAGCTTTTGAGAAAGTACAAGGAGTCAAGAAGTGTTCTGGTAAGGATATTTATTTGGAACTGACAAGTATATGATATTCTCTAAATTTCATGTCCCCATTTCAGTGGCATAAAAGAGAAGATACAGAAACCCTTCTCTTAGAAGAGGAGCGCACACATCTCTTTATTACAAGCATAAGACTCTTCCTTTCTTTTTGGAATAACTTCTATGCATAAAGGACATTTTTAAAATCTACCTTCCACAATAGATGGATTATGAATGAAATGACAAGACTGTTAAGCTTTTCTCTCCAAGAAAAACCTTGTGACCCTCCCTACATGTTAGAGAAGCTACACAAACATCTCATTTACTGCCTTTGTTTCAGTTTATCCGCTGTTGAGCAAATATGTTTTGACACAAGCTTTACTTCATGCATTTCACTAGCCTCTCATGGCAACATCAGATTATTATTACCATCTATATTAATAGAATTTTTTACATTTGTCGGACTATGGCTGTTTATAGGAAGTTTTTCAAAACTAAACCACAGTAGTTTCAACAAGTTGATGTTTTTCTCGAGGCCTCAGTTGTTTTTCCTGAAAGTACTCAGAAGTGTGACATTTAATTACTATTGGAAGAATAATAACATACATTTAATCTAGTGTTGCCAAGGTATGTACTGTTTTTAAAACAGGTTATGTGAATGGTTGTTATAATAAATGAGACAGCACCCTATTGTGCCCTGCAGTTGCTGTCACACTTGGAATTTTCTTGGGTAAGAGTCTAGTGGTTTCAGGAGTGAATTTTATGAAACCAAAAATTATTAGAGTTAATAAAAAAAATTAAACTGAGGAAATACCACAAAGGTTCTTGGCTGTCAGAGCAAAATAAGATGCTTCATAAAGGCACTCCCCCCAAATTGTAGGTCACAGTTGAGCTTCAGCAAGGACATCTGAAAAGGTTCTTCACCCAGAGGGTGGTTGTGGACTGGAACAAGCTCCCCAGGGAAGGGGGTCACCAAGCAGCTTGTCAGCACCAAGGCTAACAGAGCTCAAGAAGCATTGGGACAACACTCTCAGGCACATGGTGTGATTTTTGGTGTGCCCTGTGCTGGGCCAGGAGCTGAAATTTGATGATGCATGTGGGTCCCTTCCAACTCAAGATGTTCTGTAATTCTTCAAGCTGAAATCTTTGCTTTATTTTTCTGGGATCACAAACGTTGAGGGTACATTAAGAACTGTCTCTTTAAGCAACTGATGAACAGAGCAGTGTTCTGTGAAATGATGATGGGCTCTTAGACTTATCGTGTGGCTAGAGAGTGTTTGTTAGGGACACACTGTGCATTCATATGAGTAGTTTAAAATTCAGTTTAAATAGGTCCAGTTTAAACTCTGGGTAATATTTTGATCTTGGTATGTAATTACAGTTTGCTGTACTTGTGTTTTGTTCAGTTTGAATTTGTCCTGTGGATTATGATTTAAGTGTTTCTTATTTCAAGTCTTTAAAATGCTGTAAGCAACTGACAGCTTTCCGAATTAGCAATGTAGATCCCTGTAATCTAATACCTGAGACTTGTGCAAATGAAAATTTCAGTGTGGTTGGAAATTAAAACGAGCAACAGTGTGACAGGCTGAACCTCTGAGAACTTTCTTAGCAAGCAGAACTTGATTTTAGATTGCTTCTGCCATAAAAAGGCAAATAACATAGGGACTGTTTCAGGGCTTTAAACATTTTTGAAGTTAACTGCTGATCCATTTCAAGGTGTGGAAATTAGTTGTGAAGTGCTATGATTAATCCAGTAATTCCTGCATTGTAAAGTGGTCACCTCCATTTATATTCTGCACAGTGCTAAGTCACCATGAGATGCTGAGTTTGTTTCCCACCTGTATTTCATTTGAAGAACTAAAAATATATCAATACCTGAGCACTAAAATAGTTAATGCTATTTTTTTTTTTTTGTTCGTTAGGCTGACAAAATATAATGTCTAGAGGAAGTCAAAATACTTAACTAAAACCATTTCATTTCAGCATCTCTAAATGTAATTTTTAATAAAACTATCTGAATTCAGTTAAATTGACACACTTTGAAATGAAGAATGGTTTGGTATAGATGTCTTCAAAACTGCTTAGACATTTTTGTGACAGTCTTTTGAGTATGTTATTTTTAACCAGAAGCATCACGTAGCTGATTTTCTGTCAGTCTAATTGGTGCCTCAGAAAGCTGTCTGGCTGTATTACTTTTGTATCTCTTAGTGTGAGTAGTTGCCATGGCAGTAAGGGATATCAGGAATGCCTGACAGTCTCTGTGCCTGGGTGATGTGATTGGTTCTGATGCACCTCTCAGCTTGGTGTGCTGCTGAAGTTCCCTGCAGCCTAGATGTGCACAGAGAAAAGAGAAAGTGCCCTTTGTTTAGGACACCCTCCTTATTGTAGTAAGTATACTTTTGCCCTAATACAAAGCCTCATCTTTGTTCACTGAGACTTGGTGTTGGATGACTGGGTTTGAGAGTTTGATAGTTTAAATATTTTATCCCAAGATTCCCTAAAAAGTATGCAATGTAACTTCATTGGGGGTGGAATATGCTAATGACTTTAGATGACACAGAATGTCACGTTTTTTAGCTAAATTCCTAATGTATAGGAGGAGTACTTTGCTATACTCAGTGTATCTTGTTACACTCAAAATATGATTTGCCCAGTTCAGGTGCTGTTTCATCTTTTTTGATGGGGTTGTTCTCAGTATTTCATTACATTCAGTGGTAGGGGTCTCCTGAAATTAGTTTGTAGGGAATTGGAGTAATTTCTAGATAAACCCAAAGGATGTGTTTGGTTTAAGAAACCCAAATTAAAATACGAGTTACAAAGTATTACTTTTTAGTATCTCATGTTTTACTTAAGCAAATATTTAATTTGTGTCATGGTATTTGGAGAACAGTTTGGATAATTCTAACGGCTTTATAATATAAAGGTGGAAAGACTGAAAGGCAGCTTGACATTTATTTTCTTCTCTCCATAGCTGGTTACTTGCAAATCTTGCAACAAAACAAGAAGACATTATGGTAAAAGCAGGGATTTTCTGGCTACCAGAACACAAAATTGTGTCACTCCAGGTATCAAATCTAGCCTGAAGACACCAGATGTAAAAATTCAGTCTGCAAAGAAAATGACACCTGTAAGCTGCAGTAGGTTGGGATCTAAAGGGAACAGTCCCTCATCACTTTCCAGGTATCTGTTTTTTTCCTATTTAAAACAGCCCTTTGCCAAGTAGAGTGTATTAAATCTTGCTGATTTTAGATCATGCATTTAATAAAGTTTAAATTGATAACTTAGTGTATTTCTCGGTTGGTATGGTTGAGGAGATCAATTTTAACTTCCCAACCTTTCAAATCAAAGATTATCATGAAAAGCCACTGTGTGCAAAGAATGCCTAGTATTGTGTCATTAATGCAAAATATCTGTCCTAAAATTTGCATGACAAAGTAACACTTCTGCTCACTTGCACGTAAAAATACACTATTTCTCTTCGATATTTTTCTCTCTAATTGTGTGTGCTTTCACAGTTACTTTATGTTAATTCAGATTTCTCCCCTTTAAGATATTTGAATCTTTTGTTTTTCAGGACACGTGAATCTGGACAGGCAACAACCAACTCTGCTTCCAAGACTCCCCGAAACTCCAAATTTCACTTTTCTAAGCTAAAACGGATGCTTGACTTAGAAGAAAAAGAGAAAAGCCAGAAGGCAGATTTCAAAACCTTTTTGACTTTACTTTAGTTATATATTATTTCAAAGTAATAAAGATTACAGCAATAAATATTGTTCCAGTTTTAGTAAATCAACAAAGTGATTTGTTTAAAACTCAAGCTAACATCCTGTACCTTGTGGAAGCACAGACCATATTTTTTAGAAGGAAGCTCTGTTTCTAAGGGGCGTGATTGTCTGCCAGAGGAAGTTGAGAAGATAGCCAGTTTAATATGCTTGGGAATCTTGAACATGTTTTGCAGTTTCTGATGCCCCAAGAACTAAAAGCCAGGATTGGTTCTTTGAGAAAGCTGATGATGGTCCCACCAGGACAATTTAATTGTCAAGATTAAAGATTTTCAATTTATGTTTGGCACAGAGATCAGAGAGGACAGTGTAAAGTCACTGCTCAGGACTGAGGTTATAGCCTGTCCCACTTAGTCTGCAGTGATAATTCTAATGGTGCTTCACATTTCCCTCCTGAAAAATACAGCAAATTAGTTTAAAGCATTTACTTTCTTGGATTTAAAGGTCTGTATTTTCCATTTCTTTTGCTAGTTTACTGAATAGTTTAAGTGCCTTCAGACTCAGTGAACACTGCTTAAGAAATAGGAGCAGCAAATAACTTGGACTGGGAAGCAGTCCAGGGTAGGGGAGAATAGTTCATTGTAAACTGTACTTAAAAGTCTCAGAGATTGGCATGTAACCTTTTTATATCTCCTGTAGACTTGCACAATAACTGAAGGGTGCACTGCTTTTTGTCTCTTATGTATGTGTAGGATAAAATGAACTGCCATTCTTTAATCAAAATACAAAACTTGGAGTGTTGCCTTTTTCAGTAGAACTTGGCATTAATTCACCTGTTGCTGTACTTACAGTCCAGTTCTCTGGACTTAATTTTGTTGACGGAAAATTTGCATTGCACAAAAGTATGTGAAAATACAAATTTTGCAATAAATTTTCTTATTAGAAGTGCACACATTAGGTACTGCTGTGCTTCCCATGAGGCCAGTGTGAAACCAGCACAGGCATCTGCTGTGTTTTAAGGTGCCCCAACATTAATGTGTTCATTAGATCAAAGCACGTTTCCCTGTTGTCCCTGTTTACAGTGCTTCTCACACAACAACTTGCGGTCTCAAGAGTGTATTCCTTTTGGATAAAACTAGAGATAAGGGATAAAAGACATGAATGGGAGAACACAAGCAGTGTGCAGAGTAAGCGAATGGGTGATCTAGCCACACGATCACAAGAGAGCTTGTCTAAATGACACATTTCCAAAAATGTTTTGTGGCGGTAAGCACTGAACTACAGGCATTCTGCACATCAAGTGTGTTACCTTTGCAGCACACTATTTGTTAACAGATAGAGCCTTGTCGTGCTCTCGATTACATCTTTTTTTTGTTGTCAGATATGTCCAGATGTGTTGTTAAAAGGGATTGTTATTGTGAACTACTAGACTTTATTCTGGGAACAAAGGGAAAGAATTTATCCAGTACATGCCTTTTTGTTTTACAAGTGTGCTTCAAAATGCTTGGTAGAAAGAATCTCCAGTGCTTTTATATTATTCCTAAACCTTTAATAGTCTGGGGTTTTTTTGTTAACTGGACTTCCACAGAATTGTTATATTGAAAGACAGACACACATATCTATAGCTCCATACATAATATCTGTAGGTGTATATATATATATCTCCACACATCAGAGGCTTATATGCAGACATATATTACATATATGCATGTCATGTATCTCTTCAGGATACATTACCTTCCCGGACTTGATGAAACACTGAAGGCTGGTTGCTGTGAGAGACTTGCTGAGCTCCCCTCCAAACCACTGCCAGGCCACATTACTGGCTTGTGTTTGAAGAGCTGGAAGAACTGGAAATGCTTTCACAGATTTCAGAGAGTGCAGAACTTTAGCCAGACTTTGTAAAGCAAGAGCAAGAAGGTCTCCGTTAAGCATACGGCCCTGCAAAGAGGCATGTGATTAGAGAGTGAGTGTTATTTCCCAGTTCACATAAATTCAACTGGGCAATCCTGTGTGTATCATTGGCAGTACTTGTATCATACCACATTGAAAATGTTATAGAAGTATGTCTTAAAATTATCAGCTCATCTAAATTTACAGTTCTAGAGGTAGGACCTCAGACCCTTTAATGCACTGCTTCCTCACTGAAAACTGTCACACAAAATACAGGGAGTAATAAACCTCGAAATTAGTATCAAGCATTTCCTCAGCATCATCCCTAAGATGAGATCTTGCTTGACTCCTGAGTATAGAGAGCAATTTACATTAAAGACATTTTCCCCCATGAGACTGAGAAGGCAAGCAATGAATAATAGTTTTCAAAGATGTTTTTACAACGTTTTATTAAATACGAAAGAGCGTACATATAGGTGTTATTCTGAGGACATAAATTACACAAGGATTACAGGTTCTGTCAGAAAAGCACAATAATGAAACATCTTTACATTTCAAACTTTTCTTGTTAGCTTTTAACAAATAAGTCTATTTCTGTTGCAAACAAGTAATGAGTGCTATTGAACTTTTGCAAATTCCCACAAAAACATCATGCTTAGTAGGATACTTTAACTATTGTAAATATGAAATCAGAATTAGATTCCTAAATAGCACGATGGAAGAGATTTACTACTTAATCAAGATAAATGACACACTGAAATAGGAGCCGAGACAAAATTGGTCATTTATTTGAAAAAATTTCCACTTCAGACACTATGTTTGAGTCTGCTTTCTTTACTTGCAGGAATAATCACTGTGATTAAATGTAATGAGCAGAACTGGCCTAAATATTTGTAAATGTAGCCATCAAATTTTAGACGTGCTGGTTTTCATTGATTTTCCCACTGAAAAAACCCCACACCCACAGATGTATTTCCTTACGTTTCAAGAGGCTCTTCTGCAGAGGGCCAACCAAGCCTATGTATGATTTCCACGTCCTCCATGGTCATCTGCACTGCTGGCTACTGCATCCTATGTATGTGTTTAGGGTCATCATCAACTCATCAGACTGAGTTACCAGTGACTTGTGAGAGCAGAACTAGTCTGTGCACACAATGTTTTTTTTAAACTTCAGGTAAACAGGAATGTGATTTCATCATAACAAAAGCTCTCAATTTGACACTCGGAAGACTACTTGGATAAAATACATAATAAGCATGTGGTTCGGGTTGTGTTGCTAGGGATTAACAGAGGTGTTTTAATATATTAATACAAACATTAACAGAATGAGTCAGACAAGCTAATATTATTGCAGGCTGTAGTCTCATTTCCAAAAGAAGTCATGAAACATAATTTTGAAGAATGGTAATTTTTGTAGCTAAGGACTTCACATTTATTTTTAAAACCACAAAAATGGGGTAGTATTCCTGATATCTTTCAAAACATTCTGCAAAAAACACAGCTTGAGCCTGCAAACACTAGAATATACAAGCAGTCCCAGTGACCTCCAAGGTAAGCATTCTCACATGGCAAAGTGCTGCAGGAATCTTTTTGCTTTTTTTCAGAGAATGCTTAATAAAAGTGCAATATAGTGAAGCAAATAATCTAATTATTATGCCTTTATTATTAGATGAAAAATATTCAGATATTTTATAATTGTGCCTTTTGTAGGGCAGGAGTTCTGGTTTGCCTAGAGCCAGACCACATTAGAAGAGCTAGGCAGGGTATGCCCACACATTTTCCTTCCCAGGATGGCAACACCCCAAAGCAGTTCTGTGGTACAATCCTACCTACAGAAAAACATTGTGCTGCCCAGTCTCACAGTTATTTCTGTTTTGATGGAAGCTGATGTGGTTTGCTTTACCTTTCCACCCAGGCATGTTCTCCCTTTTGTCTCCTCAGCACCCTACCCTTCCCCACCCAGCCTCTTTTCTTCCTGAGATGTCAGAAGTACGTACATTAAGATTTGGAACCTGAGAATTTGGAGGTATTTTTTGACACTACAGGGCTGCATCTGTACCGTACCATGCTATCTCCTGCTATACTATTACAGTTACAATATAAATCTCCTAACTACTTGATACCTGATGCCTTTCCCATATAAATAAAAAAACCGTCAAACCAGCGTACCATTCAGCCGTTAATATATGACACTTCCTCTAAGAGTGACCTTTGCCTTTTGTAAGTCCTCTCTGCTAAACAAATATTGAAGGATCATTTCCAAACCCCAGCTATGAAAAACTCCTTGAAGTAAACAATTTCACAGTAAAATAAAGAAAAATATATCCAGAAAATAACACTCTCTCAAAATTAAAACTTATATACATCAAGAAAGAGTTGAGGTTTTTTCCTCATTCTTTTATCAGTTTTACATTACCTGTAGATAAGCAACGTTATCACTAGGAGTTATTAATAGAAAAAACAAATCCAGTGAAGTAAGTGTCATGCCTTTTCTAAAACCTTTGAGAGATCAAGAAAATTCAGCAGTCAACTTTATTATTGTAACTAATTTCAATTCAGGCAGCAAAAGACTGTTTAAGCTTAATTCCCTATGATTCTGAGTATCCAAGACAGATCTTTCAGGGCAGTCTAATAAGCCTTGTCACTGCACTTATAATCACCTCTGGCCACAAATTAAGTTTTCTATGGATGGAATTCAACCATGAACTCACTATGTACGCTTCTTGTTTTATGATTTGTTTTAGAATTCTTAATAGATTAAGGTGGTTTAATATTTACGACAAATTTGGTGCTATTCTTTAGCAAAACAGCTTTAACTGCAACTGCAATGCACATCCATATGTGTAAGAATTTATGTGATGAGTTTAACGTACTAGAACAGAAACATTTAAAACATGAAAATTGTATCAGAACATTTTCTTATCAAGAATCTACACTGAAATATGTCAATAAGTGTTATTTAATTTTTGCATATTAAAGTAAAGAAACTAAATCCTCTGGATTCAATATAGTCAGCTTTTTTTTTTCCTATGGAATGGAAAATTGCTACTCAAAACTTTGAAATTTTTGGACATCTAGCGAGCTCTGATAACTATTTTGAGAACTCCTATTTATCAGTCAGAATTTTTTAGGAAATCAGTATTCTACAATGCATACTGTGGACTGCTATGTCAACGGCTTGTATTTCTGTCTTTTCAGGTTTTATCCCTACTTAACAGAGGTCTAATTCATGGCAAGTTCTACAAGAAAACGTAACTGGACTGAGATGCTTATGTCCAAGTGTATCTATTTTAAAGAGAATGATTACTCTCTCTCCATTCACATCCTACAAGTATTCTAGTGATTAGCCCTGTAGAAACCAGTAACAGTGACAGAAAACAACGTTGAACAATTTCACTCCAGGACTATTTTGAATTGTTGTGGGTTTTGAAAAGAAAGACCAGCTTTTTAAAAAAATTTTGCTTTCATGTGAGGCATATTAAACTTATAAACTGTGAATTTAACTGGTACAAAACAATGCCTGACAAGTGCAAAACCATGAACAAAATGTAATCATATATCACTCCTATCGTGTATCCAACTCAAAACACTAGCAGCCCAGATTTTCAAGGTCATTGAAATGCCAAAGGTACAGGCAGGCATTTTCAAAATCACTCAATGATTACATAGCTCATTCTGATAGATTGAAAAGCTGGAACTCTCTGGCAATGTGCTAAATGCCTGTCTGTATCTTTAAGTTTTGAAGTGAACTTGAAAGCTGATGCATAGTATGGACACAAGGGTTTTTCACAAATTCAGCTGCTCCCAGAGAAATACCACATCCATGCCATGCAACAGTTTTTTAACTGGGCAGTAGTTTTCTGCTGTTTGTCTTATACACAGGCCTGAACAGCCTATTCCTGTTGTGTGAGAAAAAGACAATTGAGACTTAGAAATATTTGCTGGAGTGGGTGAAGTTGAAGGTGGGGAGGTGGTAGCCCATGCTGGCCTTTAGGGTTTCTCAGTGGAAGAGGACGTACGGTACAGCTGTATCATGTTGCATGTATGGATGGTACATTACCACATTTTAATAATGGGCACTTAGCAATTGAGACAGTTTAGAGAATGACCTTTCAATTTAATTAAAACTGTAAAATGGCTTCACATTTCTGGGATTAACCTTTTTAGATGGAAACAGATGTTCCAAAAAGGGATTAGATTACAAATGAATGGTCCCTCGATTTAGAAACTAAGCAGCTGTAAAAAGCTACAATATCAAAACATAATTAAACTGGCCAATTTTATAGTTTCTACATGCTGACTTCTAAATGATACAAAAATATTGCAATATTTTGAGTCGTTTGAAGATCTGCTCAGTGTAACATGATTAATATTTTCTAATATAAAATTGGTTGTTAGCATTTACTTCAAAAAAACCCACATTGTTTTGGGAGCGGGTAATTTAAATGTAATGGACAGTAAGATCACTTTTAACTTTGCATTAAATTGCATCGGCCTTCTTGCAAACATAAGCCTGTGATTTACACATTTCACTCCCTCACTAGCAATGGAAATGTCTCAAGTTAGAATTACGTTTTGATTATATGTTGATCTACATTAAATACAGGGTACATAAGAAAAATCCTAGCATGTTTTTTTACAGGGCACCCAACTAAAATCTTTACAAAAGATAATTATTCATTCTTCCATGTAACAGACACAGATGCCACTTTTATAAATGCACCCTTATGTTCACTCGCCAATAAAATAGTAAACAAATCAACCTTTTAAACCATTTTTTATAAATTATTAAAGTATTTTTACTGACACTCTGCAACAATATACAAAAATAATACTACAAGAGTACCAATCGGTCTGGCCTACCCCTCATTTCACAGGAAAGCAAAGGTTTGGGGGATGTTTGGTAATCAATCATCACTGTAGATGTCTCCTGCAAACGGTAGGTGTACGTGGCTGCCTGTGACGTTGGGAAGTCGAGAGAGATCAGGCAGGTTCTGGATGCGTGACCTGAGTTCTTTCCGTACTTGGGACACTCTGGCTAACTTGCGTTTGTACTCCTGTAATGCAGAAGAATTCAATATGAACTTTTTTTGCTATTACCATCCCTATTACTTACTGCGCCTGTGATTTTCCTTCTGCAAGTTATGTAAACAGCCTTTAACAGGTGAGAACCCAGAGATCTGGGTATTTAGGAGGCAGAGTATCAGCCCTAGCACTTTCCCAACAATGGACTTCAAAAGCACAGCCATGGGTTTATTTTGCTTTGAATTCTAAGAACATAAATGCTAAACAGCTAACATAACCACAGGCTTTTCTCCATGTAACTAGGATAATGGGATTATTCTTAAAACTTAGTTAAGGACATCACTGCACATATTCTACTATCAGGAACAGAGGCTAGAAGGATAAACTTGCTGATGTCAAAGAAGTTACCTTTCATCTCATACTACTGAAATAATAAAACCAACCAAATATCCATTAACTAGGCCTAACAGGCCCCACCAGGCTGACCAATGATAAGTATTTTAATTTTTATAATAAAAAAAATTATTTCCTCAGTATGTTTATGGATTTATCCCTGGGTTTTCAGGAACTTTTCTAATCAGGAGCTTAGGATTTCATATCATGTTGGAATACAGGTCAAACCACTTGCATTTGATATATTTCATGATGAGGCACTTTTCACTTGAAACAACATTACATAAATGACATTACATAAATAAAGTTTAACATTGTAAATCAGTGCACTAGAATATAGTTAGTGGTCACCTCTAAAGAAGATGAAACATAATGGAGAAGAATATCAGCTTTTATAGAATGAAAACAGTTGTTCCAAAATATAAGAAGATAAAGGTATAATTTACAGGAATGTTTGAATTTCAAACACTTAGAAAGTGTGGAAAGCAGAAGAAACAAAGCACTAGCAGACAAAGCAGTGCTCCATAAAAAAATACTACAATTCAAATACCACACATCAAATGCAGATGCCTTCTAGTGTAGCTGCAGGTTTTGCTGCAGCCTGAGAATGGCTGGAAGTAACAACACATAGGTAATCTATAACTTGGATAATCAGCCCATGGATAACCAAGATCTCATGACTCCCACTTTTAAATAACAGTGGGAGAAAATTCTACATGATCCTGCAACAGTGACAAATATAAACACTTGATAGTTCCAGCAAGTATGAAAACACAGTGCAAATGTCTATAAAAGGTAACAATCGTTTCTTTACAAGCTCTAAACACAATTTTAAATATGTTAGTATATTGTTAATAACATGGACTAATAAGGAAGAACAACAAAAAGACCTTTTGGTAATAGAACTCAATATAGTAGAAAAATGTATCAAAGAATGTTAGATAACTGGGATATGATCAAGATTACTGGACAAGACCCAACACACATTAAAAAAGTTTGCAACTACTAAGGCAGCAGCATGACCTTCTTACCAAGAGCAGTAAGAGAACCATGAGATACCTTAAATTCTTAATGAGAACAGTAATGGGTAGCTAAAAAAAAATTATCAAATCTTTACACAGAAGAAAGAAAAAGTGTTCCTGAATTAGGATCATCAATTCCTTGGAATAATTTATATTTCAAAATCAAATATTACATGCAGCTTCTTATGAGATACTGAACAGAGTGAAAATACTACAGATGCCCCAGTCAGTGGAACTGTAAACACTTGGTAACAGTACACAGGGTAAAGCAGCATTTACTTTAGGATACAGGTAGCCAAAGAAGTCCTTCAACGCTAAGTCTCTTGGTCCTGTGAAAGCCACCACTTGCTCACACCTGTTAATGGCCAAAGGCCACAAAGACTTCACTGTTTCATACCTGAATTTACAGCAGCATACAGAGGCCTCACTGAGCATACTCTGTGTGAGATGCATAGTCTTTTGCCAGCATATAAAAGGCCAATTACAGGTATTCTCACTATGCATTTTAGTCCAGGATGTGGACACTCCTGACTATTAATTTAGGGAATAGATTTTAATGCCAGAGGACAAGACCAGCTTCAGGTTTCATTGTTTACTAAAACAACCAATTTGGTGCTATACAGAATACTAGTCAAATAGAATCCCTATTTTCACAAGCAGGATGCCTGGAGATTGATCTCTGGGCAACAAGGAAGCTGGGTGATCTGGCCTCCACTGTGAAAAGATGTACTGCTGTACAGAAGAATATGAACAGAACCATAAGCAGAATCAATACACTCAAGAGGCCTAAAAATCATGAAATATATTACCTGTAAAATCCCTCCTGCAGTTAATTCTGGTAAAGAGCTGAATCCTGTCCAAGTTTATTCTTTATCAATGATGAATGTAAAGCAACAAATCGGTATCCCTTCACAAGCTTGAAGCCCGAAGCTAGGCAAATAGACACAGTCACTTAGCAACAGACTCAGCAGCTATATTCTTGCTAGACTTTACTCCAAAACCTGAAATGTGCCTTATATTAGACTGTCAGTTGTTTGACTCCCTTTAAGTTCCCTTTAGCTGATAATAAATCATTTCCATAACAACACTGCATTTCTGACATCCAGCATTTTCCATATAAATTCTACCTGGGATTTGTTGCCTAGTGACTATCAGCTTGATCAATACTACTAACAGTAGGTTCCTTTTCCTCACTGAGGAAAATGTTCTCATAAATGCTGTCTTTCACATAACACAGTCATCTTCCTCTCACCAACATCTCTGGCATAATGCACTCTTGGGTGTAAAAATTTGTTCCTTAAGCCTTCTCAGAAATATGAAACTCTGAGAAAATTTGCTTGAAGTTTTTACTGAAAAACTAGAGTAAAAAAAAAAATTAAAGAACCTAAGCAAGTTTTTATAGTTGATAATATAGTATTGATGCAGTATAAGGTACAGAGTGCAATTTTAATCCAATTTTGGTAACCCAAACCATGTGAGATCTGAAACTGCAGGTTAGATGTTCACAGCAATCCTCCCCCACAAGCAGAAAAATTATTTATCTATCCAGAGCACCTAATTTCCCATAACATTCCTGGAACGATTCTAGAAATCACTGGAGATGTCTAGTTTTTATGACTGGTGAGCAAGTCCAAAAGAGGACTGATTTTCAAGTACAGTGACTCAGCAGATTAGAGGTATTTTCAAGGCAGATGCTGTTCACAGTTTGATTCTATTTAAAACCACTAGTCTCTTCTGAGAGGTTTGCTTGTGTATTTTTAAGGCTCTATAGTCCTGGCATGACCTAAGTAGTCCTGGACTGCTGGAATACAAGTATTAAGCATTCATTGTTAACAACATCCGCTGTATGTACAGCCTTTACTGTTTTATCATAATAGCATCCACATGTACCTGCAACCTTTTTCCTCAGTGTGTATGTTGAGATTGTGATAATGAAAGCAGAGAAGTGGGAACTGGGATATCTAGATGTTATTTCTAGTATCGTTGCTCCATTAGAAATGCTGGACATTATACAACGAAGTAACAATTTAATCCTATTTTTGACACTTTTGTGGAAATCCTCATGGAGAATTTAATTTTATTGTCACTATGCTGATTTTAAGATAAACTTCCAATTACCTGTGTATAAATGAGGCAAGATTTGAGATATTTACTTCAAAGAGTCAAGGACAGGCAGAAGTATGATTCTTTTCTTTGTTAGACTGAGCTTAATTTGCATTTCTTCCTACCAATGGAGAATGTTACTCTTGGGATATATGGGCAACCTGATCTTTGGAATTAAAATCTCTTCAATTTCTCCAGTGGCTTAAGCTAACACTACTTTAAGGCAATATTTGTTTGCCCTTCCAGTCATACAAGCAGTTTTATGAGGTAATTAGAACTTACTTTGCTCATTAGAGTCCCACTGATTACTACGATTTACATTATTTGACAGTGTAGATGGATATTTTGTGAAAGCAATGCTAACAACATATGGATTCAGAATCTAGATTAACAGTGATTCTCTATCAAAAAGTACCAGGCAAAAAAGCCAAATAATTTTTGATTAGACATTACAGACATCATAAATAATAAAAATGTGGGCAGGTCAAACAACTGCTGCACTTTCAAACAACTTTCTGCACTGCAGAAAATAATTTACCTTCCAAATATATAGATGTTCTGCAATAGGAAGGTGGTACAGGTTAAAAATCCACAGCACGGATATGCTTTCCCTTTATAACACTGATATGACTTTGAACGTTCATCTGATCAATGAAGCTATAGAATGCACCAAAATACTGTGTGGTAGAAAATGTATAGCAAAGCAAGAATAAAAGGTTTGCAGGAAAGTGCAGTATTTAATCTGCACCCTCATTAGCTACAGAAAGGTGAGGTGGAAATAAATACTTTAATACAGAAAAACAAAACCCAGATGTTTAAATGACTTTTAAGGTGTTGAGGGCACGTGTGTACATCAGCATTCGTGGCCTGTATGTACACAGTATTTAAAACTGAGATCTCTGACTTTCTAGGTCCATTACAGCCTTCAGTTTCAGATGCAGATATCAGAGCTGCATCACAGAGCAAAGGCTTCTCCTACACTGTGTTCAAAAGTGCAGAATCTTCTAGAAATCTTCAAGACTCAGATGAAAGCAAATCTCATGTCATAGCCGATCTAGATTCTGAAGCTCAGAATCACAACATTTATACTCTACCTTGCTAAATGCCTCACCCACTCTGGGTATTTTTCTGCAAGGAAGACTGACAACTAGACTTATAGGACTCAGATAAGCCTCACTATCACCTTAGAAAACAGATGAGTAGGGTTAAATTTTGTGCTGCCTATAAAAATTTGGCATAGCTTACATTTGTCAGCAATGTAAAAGCTCAACCTATTTACCAGTGTTTAAGATAAACGAAACCCTGAAATTACTTTAAGAGACTGAACCAACATCAATAAGGTTCACACATGAGGTAGAAGAACTAAGGATAGTTAAGACAAGCTTAGGAAGGGACTGACTTGGCTAACCTTCCATTGCACATTGGCTACTTCTAAATGACAGATTTCTGGAAGAAAGTGTCAACTTTTTAGATATGTTAATATTTGGTCTTGCTGGTTTTGAACTAAGTGAATAGCACTGAAGCAATGAGCAACTACCTAGTTTTAGACTGCTTTGTTTATTCAGTTTTGTTCTATGCATTGCCCCATGCATTAGTTACTGTACACATTATTATGTGCAGATTTACTAATATTCTCAGAGGTTTTCTAACAGCAAGTTTCAACATTACAGACCACAAATTTCTCTTCAGAAACCTTCTTTGAGCTGATAGATGAAAGTTCCATTTTTCCTTGTACTTGAAATTTCCAAGAGCTTAACACTGCAAAGCAAATTTTCTAAATTAAGTATTAGAGACTCCTCGGCTTGTCTGCAAATGAAGCAATAGGAAGCAATGAAATCAGAAGTTTGAAACCCACAAACAAAATTCATGACCATCTGGGGAAAGCTTGACTATGTGACTTTGTCTCCCATCAACTGCTATGCTGTGGTATAGACTGGAATACACTGCAGACCTTCAAACTGCAAATTCCTGACTGGAAGAATAGCAGATAGAAACAAAGCATTTTATCAGCACATTTCCCATCTGAAGAGTGATTATCAGAAATGCAAAGTCCTTCATGGTGGCCACAAATTAATCTTCCCATTTCTTGAAAATGCAAATTTTGTCCAGCTCCTTCCAGCCTTAAACAGTATCTCAAATCTCATTAATTGCAGCCTTGACTCCTAGTCTCCATCTCCATTCCAGGAACATTGCTCCTAGAACCAACCTTTGTGAAGCAAGGATGTTCAATGCCTCTCAGACTCCTATCACAGCTGTTCAGATACAATACAAACACTCACAACTGGTTTTTGCCTACCTCTTCCCATTTCTAATTTTTCTGATTCTGATCTAAATTTCTCCCTCTCCAATCCTGGTCTCCATTTATCATCCTCTCTATAGTTCTGGTTACAGCTGTTTCTCCCCAGTCCCACACTTGGCCTGTCCCTATTTTCCACTTCTATAATATCTTCATCAGATCTATTACCACATATCAGTTTTCGCTTCCATTGTCTTAGCGCAAATGAATTCCAGTTCATTTCAGCCCTACATGGTATTATACCCTTCTGGCTAGTCACTCCCTTCTCAGCCAACTGATCTCCTTTTCCATTCTTTACTATAATGATTAGTCCTGGATCCCTTCTTAATCTCCACAGTCTGGTGCCAAGCTCCATATGAACTTGTCCAAGTTTTGTATTCAAACCCATTGGCTCCCATCTCCCCATTATTTAGACTCATGGGAGCCATGGACAACCCAGCCATAGAAGTCCTTTGTTTCCACATCACAGAGGGCAAGTGGCAAAGCAGCACATGGCCAGCCTAGAGAACAACTGCATGGCTGCAATTGCAGAAGTCTTCTTTAGCCGAGGTTGGGAAACACTCTGGCAGACATCAATGGCAGTTAGCAATGTTTAGAGTAATCTCTGATGAGCATATTAAAAGCAAATTTTTTTCCAAAGGCATGTAGTTTCATTAAATTAATTAGTAAAGGTTCATTTTTATTAGTATATCAAAATTCATGTCCCCTCAGAAAAAAAGGATTTCCCATTTCATAATAATTTGAGAAAAAAACATAAATTACTTAATCTAAAAGATAATTTTTAAGATTATTTATTATAAACTTGTTTTTAGCCTTTCTGTTGAAGATGGTGTTGCCAAAAAATTGCCCAATGTTTGGAAAAGTAGAAGAAAATAAAACAAGACTTCCAAGCCTCCAGGGAGGTAGTGGAGTCATCACCATCCCTGGAGGCATTCAAGAGGCACCTGAATCTGTGGGTGATGTGGCTTAGGGGTAACAGTGGTAGTGCTGGATTGGCTTGAAGGTCTCTTCCAGTCCTGATGATTCTATGAGTAAACTTAATTAGCAGGGGTATTACTAGGCTGGCTTAGTTTACATTTATCTCCCCTCAATCATAAAAGGTCCAGGGTGATAAATATTAATTTATAAAACATTACTATATAAAGACATTGATTTAATTTGACAATCTCTATGGGACTATGATTTAATTTAAAGCATTCCAGGATGGCAGACATGAGCAGCAGCTGAAATGAAAGATGCATGCCTGAGGTTACACTTGGGCTACTTGTGTTTTATTATCTGATACAGCATTTATTTAGCCATTATAATAAACTCAAAGCTACATACTTCCAAGAGATGCTTAAATTATACTGAATTCTTAGGTTTCAAACACTGGATGACAGAATGAAGCTGAAGCTTTGGAGAACTTTTGATGATAAGTAATCAAGTATTTCAGAACAATTCTGAGCAATTTTGTTCAAATACTTGTTGTTACTCTGCACAGGCACCAAAGGGATAAAGCAGAACAGTTAAGAAAATAAGAAAAAAAAATTAATGGGCTGGAGGCTGAGGTAGCTTCTTCAAGTTTCACCTACTCACAAAAGATCTACAAGAAATCCAAATTAAAGGGTATCAGTGTTTAATTTCAGAAGAATTTAAAATGAAAAATTTTGATAGTCTATTACAAAAGCATGCCTTTAGCAATGCATTTAACAACAACTGTGTAAAGTCTTCAGGCTCAAATATTTACTGTACCTAACAGATGAACTGTAAAAATTCAGATGTGTCAGATGCACATTCCTCAGTTCAAGCATCCCTTGCCTGTAGGTCATTATAACAGAAACAGTTCCAACTTTAGATTTCACATGTGCAACTCTCTCAACCTAATGCTGCAAGTGTTGAAACCACAAAAACGGGACTGTGTAGTTCATTATTTAGCAGACATAAATGGACATCTTCAAGTATGAAATTACTGCAAAGCTATGACTACATGTACTTATTTTGAAGATGAAAGTGAATCTGAGAATGCAAGTTAACACTGCAAGTCACTAGGTAGGGATTTATCTATTGCTAGCCAGGTTATACCTCTCAGATCTTTGTCAAAGACAGATCTACATAACATAGAAGCATAAAACCTAGTTATATTGTAGCAAAGGCTAAGCACTAGTAGCAGTCTAATCCAAGCAGCATAGAACTTCAAGCAGGGTAACATACAGAGCTGTTGCAGCTGCAGTATAGAACCACTCAGTGTTAAACAGCGGACAAGAAAGAAAATGAGAAAGCATTCTAATGACCTAAGACTGGGTACTAGCTTTATTTAGGGTGAAATAAATAATGGCAATGCAGATACAGGACCCAAAATTTCTGCTAGAGGTGAGCCCACACTTGTTCATTGTGTCCTTGTTCATTTAAACAATCTATCAGTGTAGGGTCTATTTGCGCAAAACTGGTCTTGGACATTTTGAAGTTGTTCTTCCAACTACTTTTTTCTTAATAATTAACATCTGTCTTTTCCAAGGTCATAAATTATTCCTATCCAACCCAAACAAAGAGCTGTGAAAGGCAGCCACCTTAAATTTCAAAACAGTCTTACTTGAACTGCATGTGTTTTTAAAATATTTTTAACAGACTGTTCTCAAAAGAAGTCAAGAAATGCCATGGGCCATCCAATATGTGCACATTCTAATGAATTTTATCAGCTAGACAGTTTCATATCACACTTGTCAACTTATTCTCACAGCTTCATTAAGTAGGTTGAACCATCCATTTTAGATACATGGATTCTCAAGAGGAGCATTAAGTTACAGCTCAAAGAAAAGCATTCCCAAGCCTGATTTGCTTAATGGCAGTTGAACATGCTCAGTGTCAATTGATAACTGAAACTATAGTTTACATGATAAAGAGAGTAATTCTGTAAGACAAATTGTTATGCGGCATGCCAATTTCTGTGTTTTTCTCTCATTTTTTGTGAAATAGATATTTCAGTAGCTGTGTTCAGCAGTGGGGATGGGAGCATAAGAAAGGTAAAGCTGGAAAGGAGAACTATACAACAGCAGTAGATATTCTGATTTACTTGCCCCTTTTACACCTTGTGGAAGTATCTCCAGTGAAAACTCTACTATGCATGAAGCAAGCAAACAACTGCACCTCTTCTATGAGCAAGAAGAATCATAATCTAAATTTTCCAAAAATGATACATAGATACATAGAAAATGAAACATAGATACAAGTTCTACCATTTAAAAAAGTATAGAAAAAGTGCTTTTAAAGAAGGTGCTTACCGTCAAGCTTTAGTATTAAAATATTATGACTAGAAAAATCTGCCTTAGCAAAGTGATACCAATAGGAAGTCCAGAACAATTCCAAGAAAAATTCAAAATTAAAAAGTCCCTTATCAATCAATAAATTTTAGGCAGCAAATTTGGCACACCCACATGTTTCGTATGTTATTTACCCAATTCCAAATTGCTCAAAGAGCTGCTTTTATTTTATAATAAAAAAGGCGTAAAAAGGTTGTCAAGGAAGAAATTATGAGCAATCAGAGGGAAAAAAAAGTCTAGAGAGAGAACAGAACATAGAACAAGTAAACAATGTTAAAAAAAAACAAGGGAAGACATTTGCACTGTTTTTTACAACTCCTCTTTCCCATTATGAACTATATTGCTCCCAAAAGCCTACAGATTACAATCCTACTAATGTACATCTTTCTGTGATCTATTGATAAAACATGTATCAGAGGTTAACAACCACAGAATTACAGAATATGGTGAGGTGGGAGGTACCCACAGGGGTCACTGAGTCCAACTCCTGCCCTGCCCAGGACCACCCCCAAGAGTCACACTATTGTGCCTGAGAGCATTGTCCAAGCACTTCTTGAACTTGTCAGGCTTAGTGCTAAAGTATCATTTAAATCTAAAATGTCTTAGCTTTTTAAAGCATCCTTCATCCATTCCAGCCACCTATAGCTCTCTAAAATGATCTTTAAAATTATTATCCTGGTTTATATAGAACTCCAGGAGTATCTGTGGGGTTTTCCATTTTGTATGTCTGTACTTCTATCCAGTTGTGGAAGAAATGACCTAGGAAGATCAGGTCATCAGGCAAACACAGTAAGTTTAATGTTGTCATAGTAGTTTACTACTAAAATCATGAGTAAATCAGTAGACTTGGTACGGGGGGGGCAAAGCAAATGATGCAAGAAATTCCTTCCTTCTTCATGCTTACACAGTGTCAAAAGAAACAGAATTATACAAATAGTAAATCACTTAAATTCCCTTATTTGCCATGCGCTTCTTGCATGTCAGAATGCAAGTCACTTAGGTGTATTTTCACCAAGTTCATTATCCTGGGTTTCTTGCATGACAGACACTCAAATCTCTCTTATTCACACTAAATCTGTGCTCTCAAACTTGATACTGCTTTAAATTTGCACCACACATTCTAGAGAAAATGTCAAGCTCTACTTCCAGTTGTACAGCCTAAAATAAGAACCTGTACAACCTCTCTTTTAAAAAGATGGTGTTCCTGACAATGTCTTAGAAAAGCAGGGCTTTAGCAGATTTGCTGTCCAAATTGCAAAGTAATGACATTTGTCTCATTTCACTGGTGACCTGCTTCAAATTCCCTCAGAAAACAAGACCTGAAGTAGCAATGGAAGCAGCACTCTTGCTGTGGAAAAGGGTTTACCATGGTGGCAAACTGAATTGAATACAAATCCAGTATACATGGCTAGTATAGAAATTTAAAAACATTTTTTATTGTCTATCCCCACTTGCTCATAAAATCTTTAAGGTTGGTGTCACCACAGACTCATGTTTCCAGACCTCTTGTAAATGTGAAGTCTGAAAGAAAAACAAAAATAAAGTACATCCAGCATCTGATGACAAGGGAAACAAAACAAGCAGGTCTGAACCTGCAGCTGACATTCAGGCAAGAGCTGGACTGACTGGCACAGCAAAACCTGCCTGTCAGGATCTGTTTAAGATTTCTGGTGCCCTGGACATGATCTGTGGCTGGTTAGTGTGTGTGTTTATGAAGAACTACACAAATGCTGTCTGGGTATGTTTTCAGCCTGCCATGAGGTGGAGGGACTGAGTATTAGGCCTGGGTGTGCCACCTTTGTGTCACTCTGCAGTGCAATGTCATGGAAAATGGCAACATTTCCCCACATAGGGTGGGAAAACATGACAAAATTATTAACTATTTGGCTATGACTTACAATAAACAAGTTTACAATAAAATGTAAAGACTTGCACACAATCTTAAGATACCCTCTTAAAGAGTAACCATACAAGTCACCCTGCATTTCAAATTTTAAAATTTTTCTTTTTAAAGGGCTTGCCTTGTAAAGTAAAAGGTAATTTCTCTACTAACACCCCTCAAACCCAGGTAGCTCATAGCTACCTTATCAAGAGGGGTCAAGACCACAGGATCAAATAAAAACAGCAAAAAAACCCTCCCCACAGTCATTCACATGTAGGTGGAAAGCTGCTACTGTGTAGGGCATATTTCACTATGTTTCCAAATGAACTGAACTTTGGAGGAGAAAGTTCATTGTGCAACATGGCAAAAGCTGTCTGACATTACATAAAAGTATGCTAGGTACCCCAATGTTGGAAGAAAAATCATTGTTAATCACACGTGTGCCATGAAAAAGTGAGCAACATCCTTTAACCAGTACGTCTGTATGCAGCAGCGTAAGAGAAAGCTTGTCTGCCATTAAACATTCCGAGGGACATGAAGAACATGAGGAAACATGAGGAAATTATTTCAGTGAGACTCTGGACCTCACAGCATTCTCAGAATTGCACAATATTCCTCCCTCCCACTGCAGCATAAAAGCCTGCCTGCTGACCCTCACAACGGTTTTGTCTGTGCATGTATGTTTTCCACCAGTAGCTTTGTTTTTACTGCAGCTCTAATGAAATTCAGTATTTTCCAGCAACCTCCTACTGAAATTTGGGTGCTGGCTCGCATGCAAAAAATAAATATGCTCTAAATCTTAAGTCACATAATACATTTATGACTTCTTAAATTAGAATATATATATTTAAATGGTAAGCCTTTATCAATGACATTGAAGGATGGAAATCTGGAGTTTGTACTCACCATTTTATAACTATAAAATTTACACTATGAATATCAGTCTTTATAACTCTTGGCATTTTTAAGAGTAACTTCTGTAAACACTCTTGCACTTTTAGTTATGTATCTAACTGGATGTTAGCTATTCAGATTCCAGAAGTCATTAAATACTTTCAGGTAAATCCAAACCTGAAGTTCAAGTGACCAAGATTATTCTACAGCCCACATATGGATTTATGCTCAGAAGCTTAAGAATTATTGCTTACTATTAAGAGAAACACAAGGCTGAAACCTACAGCTGCCATTGAGCATGTACATTTCTGATCATGCTGCATAAGAACATCAATTTTCTACTGACTAAAGCAGCTGCTATTGAGCATGGTTTCAAGGATTTGGGGCTAGGATATTTTCTGAGTTGTATATGCACACACAGAGTGCAGAGGACACTAACGGAGTAAGTGAGACACTCCTAGTCAGCAGTGACAGGAATCTTCTCTTAAACTGTTAAAGAGTTGAAAAAAAATGCTAATAATAATAATTTTATGGTTTATATATGGATCAACACAATAATTTTCAATTCGTTTAAGAGCAGTAGCATGATCCAATATTAATAACATTGATTAGCCAAATAACAAAGTAGCATTGTTCTGGGACTTGAGGACTAAGCACACAGCACAACAACTCTACTGGAGTGTGGGCTGGGAAAAAAAGGAAGATCTTGGTGTTCCAGAAAACTGGATTCTTCTCTTTGCATAAAGCAGAAGACATTAATCAGAAGAAGGTAAAAAAGTTTCAAGGTGCTCTTTTCTAGTAATGTTAAGAACATGGATACAAAACAGCTACAGAAGGCTGTCCATTACATTTTCAATGACATTAGGATGACTTGCCCTTACAGGCACTGCAGCAAAGGAACACACAACAATCCTTATAAATTGCAGGTGAGAAGCTAGCCAGGAAACCAAAGGAGTAGTATTTTGAACACTACTGTCTGGAGGATAGCCTAGTCATGTTAAATTTCTTGCTGCCATGTTCTAAGACAGCACTATCGTCCAAGAAGAAATACAGAAAACCAGGAATTACTGGTTCTTAAGAAGAATGTGTTGTCTGAAAATGTTCAGGCAGGTTCTCAAAACCAAATCTGTGCATAGTGACTGTACTTTCTGCTTTGGGTTTGCATCTGCATCACTTCTTTATTCCACAATCTTTCAGCCTGAGGATAAAATGTCTTTGAGGTAACACTGCTTGAGCAAGAATGTTTGATTTATTCCACTGATAATATTATAAATAGGAACTTTCCATTCCTACATTTTCATAAAAGCTAAGTGTAGTAGTTACGTTATCACTAAGAAAGCAAACAGGTATACACACTGAATTTAATTCTCTCTACAGAAGTTGCATCTAATATCATCCTATGCCAAATGACATGCTTCTCTATGGAAATGGCACTCTATTCACCACCTGTGACAGCAAACACAAGAGATGTCTGGCTTTCAAGATAGCATGCTAAATTGTTTTGTTTGAACAGTCAGTGTATAAAATACTAATTACAGTGGTACAGCTCCTAGATTTAAATAATGTAAGGCTGAAGACACTAGTGCACCACCCTTTTAAAAAACAACAGCAACAAAAATTGCCACAACAGAAGTTGTGTCAGTGGAAGACAGAAAGTGAGGAAAGAGGAAACCATGATCTACTGGCACTCATCCAGCATCTCTCACACTAGTTATTATGGAATCATAGATGAGCAAGACTAAACAGGTATGTCTGGAAGCTATGTGCTGAGTATCAATTTAACAAAACCTCCAATTTCCTCTGGATGACAAATACTCTGAAATAAAGTTGATGATGGCACAGCTCTCCAAATTCATCTATCTTATATGCTGACCTTATCAGCTGCAGTTACCACTTTTTGCCCATGGTTCACTAACAGCTGAAGGATGTTAATTATTTCCACCAGAAAACAGGTAGGAAATCATATGTTTCTAGAACACATCAAGAATTTAAACCTTTATACTCTGAAATCTCGGGCAATGAAGAGTTCCAGCTTTCACTGTTGAGTCTGGATGTGCAGGACAGCAAAGATACAATGGAGGGATGCAAATAAAAAGGAGACTCTCTACGAATGCAATGTTTTCAGCAGCCTCTGGTTTGGTGACCATGGTTTGAGGAGAATACAGAATAAACGATAGTGCAAAAAAGAAATAAAGCAATGGGTCATTACAATTAGCGAATATGGATGTGATGCAGAAAATTACTGATTTCATATCTAGTGCCTTTGCAGAATCATTCCTCCTACTCTGGTAGCTACTAACAACCTAGAAATAAATTACATCAAAACTTTGTGTGTTTGAAACATTGCCAAGTGTAACACTCGGGGGAGTTAACACCGTCTGCTGTCTGCTGCCTTCTACCTTCTTTGGGATCAAAGGGCTCACATGTACTGAGAATATGACAGTTCTGAGGCCTGTCTTTAAAGAAGTTATAAGGAGCTCAGTGTTCCACAAAATGTGGGAACTGTTTAAATGCATAAATAACTGTGGTAAAAACAAGCAATCACATCCCTTTACCTCCTTTGCTGTCCAATGAAGTATTTGGGCTGGAGTAAAATGAACTTTTGATACTGACTGAACAAAATCAAAGGAAGAAATACATAATTAGGAATGGAAAGTGGTCATGACAACCTAACATTGGAGGAAACAGAGCCCAATTAGCATCTACTTAATCTGTACCACAGGACCACAGTCAGATGTAAATCTTGATTCTCCAGCCCTCTTAACATTTTATTGCTACTTCTGACATGTTGTTCAAGTTCTATTTTCAGAACTGACCTTAAAATAAAGGTCTTTTGAAGGGCAGAACTCAAGGCACAATGCTTATCTTCAACTTTCAATCCTATTCCTCAAATCTGACTCTGTCTTTCAATGCACTAAGTAGCCACTACACATGCTACCCCCTAAATTTTGCTTGCAGTCAGGCTTTAAAACTGTTGCACATGCTGACTACAAAACCAATTCTCCACACCTTTAACAGGGCAACATAAAAAAATCTGGTTTGGATGCATGGGGAGGAAGGAAAAAAAAAAACCCACCAAAATACAGAGGGAAACGTCTATTTTCTGGGAAGATCAAAAGTTAAATTTTACAGTGATTTCTATCTATTTCTTAACATTAGCCTACATTTAAATCAGAGAGAAAATAGTTTTAAATAAAAATTAATAAAATTTTGTTTAAAATAAAATAAAACAAAATAGTTTTAAATAGGATTTGTACTAGATCACAAAATACTGATTAATGTGCACCAGCCCTTTGGTGCACAGCTACAATAACGTCTACAATTATTTTAGAAAGCATGGGGCATTTCTCCTACTTCTCAGCTTCTTCTCTCACCCCCATTTAAAAATTGTGTATACTGTTGAAACAAACTCAACTGTGGAGAAAGAACATCTGTCTTGCACTGAGAAATGAACCTGATTCAGGGAGAGAAGGCCTGGGCCAGATAATGTTCTTACCAGTACTTTATCTCACCAGATTCCTTATTCCCTCCACTAACCAAAATGTAACAGACTTGTCTCTGCCTAAAACTTCACAATATATTCCTCTCCTACCTATGGCCCTCAAAAATACCATCCTCACTGCATTGACTTAACAGTGGATCCTTTTCAGTTTGGTAGTGCAGAAAAAGAAGTAACCAAAATCCCTTTTTGACACTAACAAAATGTTTCAAATGCTTTAATTTAAATACGTACCATCTCACTTCAAATTCTGAACATATTATTCAATTTCAAAAAGTCGTAACAGCAGATTTTTCTTCTTTTTGCAATGGAGGGGTGTCCTTTATTAGATAATAGGGTTATTGACCCAGTGTGCATAAGGTTGGGGGATTTTATAATCAATTTGAATTCATAATGTATTTCTAAATTAAGAACCCAGTCAAAATATAATAACTTGCTGTGATGCCAGTTTCACAGATGAAGAAAATTAAATAAAGATGCTTTTGTGAAAAAAAGAATTTAATACTGAATCAGGCAAGAAATAAAACAACTAATGGTATTAGAAAGAACATCCTAAATACTGACTCCTTAGATTACTTACTTTCAGAGAAACATAGTTTCAATGTTACTATTATGGACAACTATTTTAGACTCACAGAAGTGCCAAATGTTCTAACTCCATCCCAGTTAGTCCAATTCTCCATCCGACAGTAGCTCCCCGCCAGTGTGTGCCCTGCAACTCTCCCCTTTCCACTCCAATATTCCTTGATGTCTTCTACATCACTTAACTATTGTTGTGGCAAAGAGCAGTGGAAGTTATGGCTGGCTCCATGCTCCATAGTCTGACTAGGATAGACTGAGGGGAGAAGAGCTACTGAAGCATTCCTATGGGCCTCTCTTCTCTTCATGTATTCAGAAAAGCAATTTTATCAAACTTTTAAAAGCAAAATAGTTAGGATTGTTTCCATGCCAAAGGAAAGAATTGATATGACAGTCAGCATAACTGCAACAGTCAAGTCTCCCAGGAAACTGGACACCGGTAAGCCTTATATAACAGCAATTCACTCTCTCCTCTTCTGCCAATCACTGCCAGCAATAACTGAGAAATATTACAAAAATGCTTTGCCCTCTCTAATAAAGTAAACTTTATGCACTTTTTATGTCAGAGATACATCTTTGCACTATGTAAATAAAATGAAATTCCAAGACAACACACAGTTCATTTACAGATTTATACATCATCCTGAGTTGCTTCCCTGCATTCTGCTTTTCCTTATTTCCATCAATTTTAGTCCACAGTATTTCAAACTTCGGCAGTGGAAAAACTTTACCAACTACCTATTAGACCAATACAATATTCTTTACTTTGGGCAGAACTGAAAAACAAGTGCTTCAGTCAAATGCAAAAGTAAATGTACTCTGGCTATTCCTTTAGCTTAGAATAAATTTAAGAGAAGTGTAAGAATTACTTTACTCATTTAACAGGCGGTGGTGAATACTCCTGTAACAACTTCCATTTCTTCCTGGCTAAGAAACATTCTCAGAAAGAACAATAGCTGTGGGATACATTATTTCCTCACTGCTGCTAAAACAGCATCAACTGCTCTTACATCACACTCCCCAGAATAACTACTGATACAGCTCCAAAGGACAGTCAAAGGGAGCTGGTGTTTTAGCATTGTCTTTAGCCTCAACTCACTTTCCAAGTTGTTCTCCCCACTCTGCAGACATGTACCATACCCCAATCAATGAGAGGAATCCAGGTATGAAGAAAATAATCCAGCTTCTTAACACATTTTGAAATAAGGTGCCAGGGAAAAAAAAAAAAAAGGGGGAAGCCCAAAAACAAAGAAACAAAAAACAAAACCCACAAACAACAACAACAAAAAAATTCCAAACAACCCAACAGCAACAAAAAATCCAAATGGGCATGTGTCTAAACATATTTATGATCATAAAATCTCAGCTTCTAATCAATGCAAGACTAAACATGTCTGCCAGGTAGCTGTACCACTGTGTGGAAGTCCTGGAGTATTCCTCCCATTCCCCTTTTCTCTTTTGATTCACATCTCATCATGTGTTTCAGTATAAAGGCAAGCCTTCCAGACTGGATTCTCTAGGGAAAAAAACTATCATTAATCTTGGAGATTAATTTCCAGAATCAGGCCAGTATTATGTAAACTACAGCTGCTACTAGCTGAAGGGAAACATTACCCAAAGTTCTGTATTTCATCAATGAACTTTAACAGAAAGACAAAGAATTTTTAAGAACTGGATTTTTCAGCACAGTCCAGCTAAGAATTATGCTACCTAATAGTTTTCATCTTTTCTCAGCTGAGGCTCTTGACCTACTACACCATGAAGCAGCCTACTATTCTCTAAGCTTTTCAAGAATGAGGATTAGCTGATTTCATTTTAAAAGTGTGGCTAATTTGAAGTAAATTCCCCAGGTTTACTATATGAAGACATTATGTGGTGGTTTGGTGGTTTTGATTTGTAAAGTTTGGTTTCACTAGGAGTCCTACTGAAGAGTACATCTGCTCTCTACATTTAGCCTTAGCTGGAGATGGATGTTGTCTGCAACCATCACAATAAACCCTGTGACTAGTTTAGTAGCACCATTACAGAAGATCATAATGAATTTAAACTAGGAAAACAGAATAGCTTTGGTTCCTGAATAAAGCAGTTCAACTACTATCTCCTTTATTTTAATTCAGGAGTTCAATTTTGACAACAAAATTATTAAAACTAAAAATTATTCTGACCTGTCATGAAAGATTCATATTCTTGAATATTATTCTTATTTCAAGTGGTATTTTACCATAACTGATGGGCTTAGTAGTAGACAAATTTCAATTAAAGCACTGGACTTAGAGAAAAAAATAAATTTAAAAAAACCAAAAATAACCAGCAAGAAAAAACAACCAACCAACCCCCTCCCCCCCCCACCCCCAAGAAAAATTTAAAAAACAAAAAAAAACACCAAAAAAAACCCCCAAAAAAACCTCCCACACATGGAAAAGTGCACTGTTCTTACACACTAAAAATCGTCAATTCAAAACCAGGAATATTTCACTCCTAAAAATGCTTTTTTAAATGCAAACAGGTTTTTGTCATAAAGATGGCAACTATACTTACTAACCACTTCATATAAATTAACATTTTTTACTTTCCCCTATGCTGACATTAAATACAACATAAAAGGTCACACATTATTTCATTAACAAGCTCTCACAATATTTGCCACCTCAGACCACTATTCTCCTATGAAGATGTGGAAATGGGGAAAAATATGAACACTCTGCCAAAGATCTACAGTAACAGGATACATATTTTTTTAAATGCTCTCTCACAGCTGCTTGCTGTCCACCTGAAGACTGTTTCCTTACTGTGTACGTTCAAATTATCCATAAGCTATCAACTCTGTTCACAACAGCATGAGTGCAACTACGTTCTACATCAGATTTTACACAAATTTCTTCTATATAACACTGAAGTTGTTTTTGCGTGAAAATATCAGGAGTCTGCAGTAGAATAACACAAGGCTGAGAGAGAAAGCAGGCTGATGTTCTAGTCATTTCTCTTCCTTCTTCTGTCAGAGGTTTCTACAAGTAGTTCTCATCAGCCCTTCCAATCAACCAGGCAAACTATTATCAAAAATGCAGCAAAAGAATGCAATTACTGTTATAGGTCATAAGCGTAACTTGAGCATGGTGTGTCCTTTTCATTTCATACAGAAGCCCCTTAGATGAAAAAAAACCCCTTATTTATAATAAAGTTTCTAGCTCTTAAGTCATAGCAGAAAAAAATAAATAAAAAATTTAAAACTTTAAAAGTTGTAAAACAACTTTTGAGTATCAGCCTAACAACACAAGCTTTAATGTAGATACTAGTTAGTGAACTCTAAGGAGCAGAGCTTTTGAGTCAACTGCAATTATCTTCAAATTCATATGGGCTTATTTTCCTATTAAATGAAACTATCAGAAGACATCACCTAAAGCAACATATTTTGATTCAGCTTTTTTATATAAGTCATCTCAAATTGTGGAGCAGATCTTTCCAACATCCTCCCTTCCCTTTCCATCCATAACATTAAGAGGTTTTTTGAAACTAGATTATGAATGTTTCCTTAGTAACTCCCATACAGAAAGACTGATGTTTAGTCTGCCTAGAATGACTATCTACCATTTAGTCAGGTGTTATGTTCCTAGTTAATAGCTACTTCAACAAATAATTCCAAAAGCTTCTCATTGTGAGAGATACAAGGAGAGTTTGCAATTCTGCTGACTTTGTATTCAAAATATAGATTTAAAAAAAAAAAAAAAAACAAAAAACTTTAAATTTAGTATGTCCAGCAACACAAACATCAGATTTTTAACAAAAAACAAAACAAAGCAAAAAGGTTGTTTGAACTTGAAAAACCTCACTGCTATTATTGATGTAAATAGACACTACAGTATCAGTATTTCCTACATCAATTTCTTATATCCAGGTTTTCTTTTCATTCCAGCAAACTCCTGATCAAAGCAGAGGAAATATCTACTGCAGAATGCACTACAGAGAAGTCACTTGCTAATATATAGCTATCCTTCAAAGAACACAAGTTAGAGCACTGATTATTCCCTTTACAATTCCCATCATCTCAGATGCTTGCACAAGGTTTTACATACCTGCAAAACTTGTTCTTCTGAGGATGACACAAATAGATCCATTCATTTTGGTTAACAGTATGAAGCTTTTGGCTGGCAATAGCCAAGAACATTCTGGCTATAAGTCTCATAAACAACAGCAAGTCCTACCTAGGCAAGTCTCTCAGTACCTTCTCTCAGTATTTTTATAATGAGGAATTCAAAATGCACCTCAGGTATTCAAGTACCTGGTACCTTGCAGTACCTCATACATATATCCCTTTTTTCCCCCCCATTCAATAAAAACTAATGGGCAAGTTACAGAGCGAAAACTAAAAAACCTCACCCGTCACAAATAAAAAGGGTGAAATGGATAAAAAAATATAATAGCTGTAATATTTTTATTACCTTGTTTCAAAACCAGAGTATTTTGAATGACAAACGATGCTTTAAAATGTGATGAACTGAAGCAAAAGGTTATTTTTATTTTACAAGGTTGAGCAAAGTACAACCTACAACCTGTTCAATCTGTTAGAAAAGCCACTATATATTCAAATATGTGATAAGTCAATTTAAAAGGTGGAAGCCTTCAAGTGTTTCTGCTGTTTTGAATGACAACATTGAGCAGCAAAGTTTAATCTTCTTTCAGGTACAAACTAAGTAACACTATACTATGGTATCTGAGGCTGCAGCCAGTAAGTCACTATATGAAAGAGGTATATTTATTGCTCAAGTACAGAGAGGTTGCAAGTTTGTTATGAAAACTGATCACATAAGCATTATTCTCACAGAATGGGTACAACACAGGGGAACAAAATGCATTGACCACTTGATTTTGCTTTGTTGTGTTTGATATAAAGGCTGCTCTTCTCCACTCCAGTCTTGTAAGTTACTTCTACAAAACTCTACAAGTTTATCTCCTGTCACTGAAAAAAATGCTTATGGAAACAAAGAAACCACATCTAAAAGATAGGTCAGCAACATGTAAAAACACTTAGCAAGCCTACTTCCACTGCAGATAAGTGATGCAACCTATGTCTTATTTTAAACATCCCCTCACCTTAACTTCCAACCTTAAGGAGAAATTACTATTTCAGTGATCACTTAATTCTCCCCAGTCACCTTTGGGTAGATAATCCAAACTACTGATCTTACTGAAATTTAGTTATGTTTTTTATTAAACACAACCCCAATGCTGGTATTCACTGAAAGACTTGCACTTTGCAACTCTAATAAGGCATTTACACTACACAAAGCCTCTCAAACGGCCATTCAAATGGGCAACCTATAAGCAAGGGATTTCAACTAATCTACACAAATATCTAAGCATAGTGACCTGTTCCTGAATCACATTTCACTTAATACATGGCAGAATGGGGAGAGCTAGAACATAAAGAATATGCCCATTAGAGATCTTCACCCTACACGTCCCCCCTGATGGTGAAGAGCTACATACATTTCCCTGAAAAACAGTGCAAGTTACTTGGAACTGGGACACTAGAGAAAGTAAGTAATTTCGGCAAAAGTTCTTCCCCCTTTGTTACAAAAGAAAAGAGATCCACAGTCGTGTTCTGCTCAGCCCAAGAAGATCTGCCTTGACTCAAAGTAGAAGTCATATATTCCCTGAACTGGAAGCACTGACAAGTCAGCTTCTATTTTTGATGCTGAAGCCTTGAACAAAAATGAATACAGTGGTTTATCATGTCAAGAGATCAATATGGTCTGTTTGCACCACTGTTAGGTACCACTATTTGTGTTACCAAGCACGTATCAGAAGATCTTAAAACACTCAAAACAGTCCTAGTGTGTTTGGATGAACCTTACTGACTACTTCCTGACACCTTCCAGTTACCAGTTCTGTAACCACTGCACTATTAGATACTCAGCTCCAAGTCCAGAATAACTTGAGTTACTGTGCTGCTGCAGTATGGAGTTGCAGATCACCTTCAACGCTACAAATTCTACCCCATAACAAAAGGCAATGTTGGGCTCATCCTACAAATCAATCTTCAACCAAAGCTCAGTAAAATAATTTAGGTAAATAATTTAAGTAATTTTGCTTAGCTGCAAGGTTATGAAGAAATTGATCCCAATTATCTGGACTAAAAATACAAAGCATAATGGAATACATTCCCCTAAGTACTCTGTCACTGAGAAAAGAAGCTGACATACTAACATAGGAAGAATAAGGAGATTAAAAAACAAACAAACAAAAAAAAAAAAAAAAAAACAAAAAAACAAAAAAAAAAAAAAAAAAAAAACACCAAAAAAACACCAGCAAGGAAAGCACCCCATGATAATATGAAGGCCATGGTGAAGGGCAACAGCAGACAGTAGTACAAACCCAGTTCAGTACTGCAAAACAAAAGTTAAGTATAAGAGGCCTGTTATGCCACCAGCCCTAAACTGTTTGCTTAATACTTTTGTCTACATTCTGAAACCATTAAGTGTGAACTAAGCAGGAAAAAAAAAAAAAAATTAAATCCAGAGCTAAAATCAAGGCTGACAATCTGCATGCTATATCTGTAAAATTCCAAGACAAAATTAAAACCTTTAAGAAGACAAGTCAAAGACAAGTCAAACTATAGAGCCATAAAAGCTCAATCATGACATAAATGTGCACTGAACATATCATATTCTCTCAACACACTAAGAAACCACAATTAAAACCAGATATGTGAGTGTAAGAATATGAATATTGCCTACAAAGCTGTGGAAAATCAGAAATGCAAAATAGCACCATTAAGTGTTTAATTAAATGCAAGCTGCTAAATCAGAGCAGGCTTCCCAAAGTAGAACTTCCCGCATAAAATTTTGGACAAGCAATTCCCAAATTTAAAGTGGAAAACTGATAGAGTGTGCAAGAAACTATATATCCACTACATGCTAAGTGCAGCAATATTATGTCTTTCCATAAAGTCAAAATGAAGGTAAGATAGTGTCTTTGTGATCCCCTACTCACACCTGTTTATGAGTCGTAAGATTCCCAACTATCAAATTCTTTATTTGAAATTTAGTAAGAGACTCACTCTACAATCCAGCAGTCTGTGGGAGGGACAGGCAAAAGCAAAGAAACATGAAAGAACAGTAAACCAAGTACTTCTCTTGTTCATGTCATTTTTAAGGCCATATTAATTCTAGAATAACAGGACAATTATCAAAAGGACATGAGCCATCTGGGTCTCAATTTATGTACACCCAACTGCTTGTTCCTGTATAATATAAAAATCTCATCTTATCCTTCAGTGACACCAAGAGACCAATCAGTATTTTTGCTCAAAACCTAGGGGCTGGGCAGGGAGATAGGAGGCAGACAACAAAGAAGGAAAGCGGGGAAAAGTCAATCAAAGAAGTAGAAAATAGGAATGGCATTAGTCCACGAAGGCTTCAGAAAAAAAAAAAGTTCCCAGAAAATATTTCTCCAAAAATTTCAACATTCTTTAATAGACAGAATCCTATCTAACTAGAAATCCTAGCTGGAGCCAAGGGACACTGATTCTTAAATATTTAAACTATTTTAAAACTACCAAAAGTGAAGGGAAAAGACTCCTTAGCATGATCCTAAATTTGAGGCGGGTTCTAAAGGGGTTTAAGTGTAATTATAAAGTACACTTTCTCTGTTACCTAATAAAGTTTTTTTTTCATTGTGCTTGTGAAGGACAAGTCCTACATTCATCACTTCTCATTTCTGATTACATAAACCCAATGGTGTAAGTTCAAAAGCAAAAGGCTGAAAAAGTCTTGTTTTCACAGCTTTCTCCTTTTGGAAATGGCAGCTTCAATGCAAGCAACCCCAAAACTTAAGCACTGGGAACTTTGAATTATTTCACTGAAAGAATGGGAGAGTTTTAAGAACAACCATGTGAAAATTTTAGTCTTCAAGAAAAAGAAATGACACTGGATAAATACTTATCCATCCCAGGCATAAACTCTGTAATGCTTGTGAGAATATGGATGAAAAAAGCAGAGGTTTGCGATCAGTAGTTACAGTATTCCTCCTCTTCAAGTTTTCAAAAACAACAGACAATACAAGATTTTGATTCTTAAATTTATTTTTAGCAGGATGTGTGTACTAATGGATGGTGACATCATTAGAAGATAGGTCCATGTCCACCACCTGCAACAGAAGCTAGACAGACATTAAAGAAAACAATTCAAGAGTTAAAGATGACACTACTTACCCCAAACATACTTAGGAAAGTCACCTACCAAGCTGAACAGTTAGCTTTTGATTCAGATACAACATTATTTACCTGTTATCAAAATTTCCTGTCAAGATTTGGCACATATGTTACCTTGCTTTTGATGGGAATCATGCACTTCTGTTTCATGAATAACTATTAGAGCGACTCTCATTCTTAAAAAGTTACTCATGGTTACTCAACAAATTGGTTATTCAAAATTACTTACCTGTAAATGATATTTAGAGATAAAAATCTGCAAATTTAGGTCTACAGCTTCTATCTAAAGCTGACAGCTACTGACAATTCTTTGCGAATTCCAATTCAAATTGTTAAACCAGATTAACAGCAGGTAACATATCTAGATTCAACTAAGAATACACCCACTTATTCCTTACTATACCTGTTTGGTAAGGTAGGATCTCAGCATTATACTCACAGATTGGTGATAGTAATTCAGGAAGAAATAAAGACTTTCTGTTACAACTGAGAAACCACATTATACTCAGGAAAGTGTCAATAGCCAGAAGTCTAACACGTGAAACAAGCTTATCTGGAACAAATTAATTTCACCACAAATGAAACTTGAACAGCAAAACCTAGGGACAGACAGTTCAGGGAAATACACTCTCAAAGAATTAGGTGACAGGCCCTCTCTCAGTGCTATTTCAAATGAGAAGCCAAGAAGCAAGCTTCAATTTGAGCCATGGAATTTCCCAAATCTGTAAAAAAAGAGAGTCCTTGCTTTATGTCCATTTCTTAATCACCAAAATAAATTCTACATGTGCTAATTCAGCAAACCCTACAGACAACACTATATTACTAACACACCCTAATCTTACATTTCAAAACTTCAGAATGTTTATCAGCCTCTGCTTCCCAAGCCAAAAGACACTACTGGTAGTGAGCATGAAGTCATACTAGTTCAGAAATTTCATGTTAAGGCTCTTGTTTTTCAAAATCTCTTGGCTCATAGGCCTTTATTAGTAACTGAGTTGATGCCATCCCGGCTCTTAGTTCTGTATTAGGAAATCATATTTATGCCATACTAATCAGCATAAAAACATTTTTACAGTGCACTTCAACATCCTAGGACTTCACCTGTTTAAAACAGACTGCCACAGACAGTGAAGACAGTCTCCTACTTCTCAAATAAAGACCTCAAACCAGTCCAAAAATGGAACTGTGCTATACTAGAATTAAATTCTTTAGCAGTCTAAATAGTTCAGCTAAGAAACCAAGTGAAGGACCATAACAGCCTAGTAACATGCAATTGCTGTCTCTCAGAATTATGAATTCTCTGATCTGTAAATATTGGGAAATTACACTGGTTTATATTTGTTGAAAACAAGAAACAAGGGTGGAATCTGCTCACAGCCATACCACCATTTTTAATTTCATTTAAACTGAGTACTCCTGTTTTACAGAACTGTAAATCTGTCTGAAGAATTAAGTCACTGCCTTTTGAGCAACTCACTATCCTGGCAGTCTACTATAACTAAACAGGGTACAACTGCTGGTAATGAGCTACACAAACAAGTCAGTGCCTCTAGACAACCAGACCTTCACTGAAACTGTGGGAACTTGTTCTTCAAACCCATTACACAGGCAGAGGGAAGGTAGGGCATGTGATGAAAAGTTTAAGGCTTTCTGTTCTTTAATCTTCCAGGTTCCATTATGCAGTTGGATCAGTTGCTACTGAAAACAGCACTACCGTGCATACCATCTATTTTATACGAAGTTGGTTGATATTCTTCCCACAGGATAAACACAGTAAGGTTGACAGGAAGAACCTTCATCAATTGCTTTTCTGTGAGGCATAGAGGAAAGGAAGTAAGTCAGGAAATAAGAGTAGGCCAGGAATGATACAACTGATCTGACTGATGACTTTAAATACATTATGAATAGCATTTTCCAGAACAAAAGCATAACAAAATCTGAATCCAAATTATGAAGTTATAAAAAGGTAAAGAAACCACTAGGGAAAGAAAATGTTCTTGACAGGTGTATATGATGAAACCTGAAGAGTAATTAATTTTGAGACCATATATGCAGATGTTGCAGTTACAGAGCACTGTGATTGTTCAGACATCTCCCCTTGCAAAATGATGTAGCTTCAATTCCATTACTGTAACACCCAAGTTAGCACTGGGAAGCAATTGACATGAAATTATGGATATATTCTAAATATTTGGAATGTTCAACAGGAGGCTTGTACAATAGTACACGGTAGGAAAGGAAAAGAGATGACTGGTAACAGCAAAGAACAAAATAACTCAAGGGATCATTTGCTAATAATGAGCTGCTCACCCTGCATCCTTCTTTTATTATGATCTGTCTGGTCCTGCTGGTGCTAGGGCTGATAACCAGCTGTAGAAGCTACAATTACATTTTACTGAGTTTAACAGATGCTTGAGTCAGGTTAAAAAGTTGTGCTGAAACCTGGAATTAAATCCTTATCCTTTAGCAAATACATAACTAAGACTTAAAACAATGAATGAAAAGGGCATGGAAAGAAAACAACACTATGAAGAATTCAGTTCGTAACACCAGGGATAAGACTTTCTATCTGCATTATTAAAACTAAGTCTGTAGGTATAACCAAAAGTGAATAGCTAAAAAAGCAGAAAGAGCTGGTTTAGTATGCTTAGAACACTAGAATCAAACAATGTGTTAATAATGTGCTGGCAGCAAAGACGTAACACTGGCAATAATAGATTTATCTTTGGAGAGAGAAGTTGTTTAGGCTGACTAAAAACATTTTTAAGAACAAGCTTTAGTGAAGAAGGGACTAAAACAAAACATTACGCACTTCCAGCTTATGTTCTTTCTCTGCAAGGAACTCTTTTTGACATCGGAGAAAGTCTGATAACATTCGAGTTAGCTGTTTTCTATCATCTATTTCAGCTGCCAACCTGCCATTGTAATCCGCCAGCAACATACATGCATCATCTACCATTTTGGAAAGTTGCTCTCCAGATTCCTTATCTATAAAGCAAGCAGAGAAAAACAAGTAAAGCGTGATTTCATTATGTACCATTACATTCTTAGAAAAGCATTTCAGTTACCAGGCCCCCAACCCTCACCTGTTATTCTGTCTAACAAGGACACATCCTGGACCTCTAGAGGCAAGGAAGCTATTCTCTGGTGAACTGCTGCATCCCCAGAGGCAGCGTTTTCTAGTTCTTGTAATGCTCTAATGAGATCTGTGGTCTGAAAAAAGCATGCAAGATTGAGAACTAGTTTAAATAAACAGATTCTAAAACAAAACAAAAGTATTTTACAACAAGCTTGTAGTTGACTGATTTGAGGGTGATTTTAAAAGCATCACCTTTAGAGTCAAAACAAATCAAAACCAAACCCTTAATTCTCAGCATAACATCGCAGTATTTCTAGTTTTAAAAGTTATCTTTCTACAAGAGCTTTTTAAATTCTTGGTATAGGAATACTTCTAAATCTTTTCTTCTTGACAGTAGTGATTATTTTACATAATTTTTACATATTTTACATAATTTACATTTTATTATACATTTTTTAAAATTACTTTTCTTGTTGTTTTGCTTCACTATTGAAAAAGACTATCAGTGCACTTCTTCTGGAAATAGGGCTGATGCTCACAGAAGCCCAGATATCTGCTACAGAGAAACATACTCAACTGTGTTGACTTGAGGACAGTCGTTCTTTGCTATAACAAAAATCCTTTTGAGACAAGACAATTAAAGCAACAAAACCCCACAAGAATTAGAAAGCTCTAACAGTGCAAGATAGACGAGAATTTTTCACAGCCATCATGACTGAAGCTTTGGGAGATACTTTATTGATAAATTCTTAACAATCTTACTCAAATCTTTAACATGTTACTCATTACTACCCTGGAAACTGAATGAGAACTCAATACATTGTAGAAACTACTGCTGACATCTTGACAAGAACAAAGCTGGACATACAGTTTAAGTTTAGTGCAAAATACATAAAGTTAGCCCGCTGAAAAACTATGAAAAGTTTCAGGTGTAGCCACCCTTGCCCAGAAACAGTACCTCCCTGCAAAACAGAGACCATTCAAAAAAAAAAAAAAAAAAAAAAACCAACCAAAAAACTAACAGAAAAATTCTATATGAAACCATATGTAAATAAAGAATTTTATAAATATGTTTTTACCTGAGGAGGATCAGTGGGGGAACTTCGAGGTGAACAGTTATTTTCATCAACTTTGATCTGTTCATATGTGCGCTTCCTCACCTTTCTGTCTCCGTCTAAATGAAAACAAATACAGCAGTCAGGGAAATACTATTTCCAACAGGAGACTGAACCTTCATACATTCACGCAATACTTACACAAAGCTTGCCTAAGTTGTTCTAATACATCATTTTCATAAACAGACCTTTCTTCCCAAATAGACAGCACTCGGCCAAGATGTTTCTTACAACTCTCATCAGACTCACTGTTATGAGGAAAAAAGCAAGTATCAGCACTAGGTAGAAGTATAGCACTGCTGTATAATTATTTTTCACAGAAATACCTTCACAGATCTTAGCAATATCCAAGCATCCAAGAAGCCAAATAATCTCAGAAAACAAAAAATTCACATTTTAAAGAAGGCAAAGACCAGTGCAAGGTGTCCTATCAAGCAGACAAAAAAAAAAACCAACAAAAAAAAAAGGGCCAGCATCCAAATCTTTTTTTTTTAACCCATAAATCTGCAAACACTACAAAGAGATTTATATTGCTTCAACAGCTATGTATCATTGTGAAAATAATGCAGATTAGAAGCTGCTGGGGAAAAACAAATCATGCAACACCCAGCAATGAAAATTGTCAAACTGTTGTAGCACAGAAACACAGACAGTAAGCAGGTCTTAGTTTCAGGAATAGCTAACAGCCTTCCTAGGCAAAAAGGGACTGAATGCTGACAAATTTACTATCAAACTTCATCCAACAGCAGTAAGACTATCCAAGATCAAAAGAACACTGAATAAATTAAACTAACAAGATTTTGAGTACAGAAACAGGACATGAAGACTAGCTGGGCCAGAAGACAGCAACGGATGACTTCTCCAAACACCCCTCAAATACAGAATGAAGGACACTGCACATAGAGGTTTACTGTACCTTGAAACATGCTTAAAAGCCTCCACTATTACTGGAGCAAAGTCTTTTGTAAATTCTGGGCCTTTCCTTTTGCTGTTCTGTATGACATCATTGGCCAAGTACAGGAATGTCAGCTTCCTATTTGGTTTTGCTAATAAAAAGAAAAAGAAAAATTAGAAATTTTATTTCCTTCAACTAACACCTACATATTCAGGTTCATACTGAATACAAACACTCACCCCACCACACCCTGAAACCAAGTGTGTTTTTCCCATTTTCATTACTGCTTACACCATTTCACATTTTCAGTATTTTCATGTGAAAAGACTTTAGCCACCCACTGGGTTTTCTCTCCCTTCTGCTCTCTTTTTTCAAGTTCTTCTTCCTTCACAGTATGACACAACTTCCATTTAGTGCTATCTCAAAAAACAAACAGAAAAAAAAAAATCCCCAGATATTCCCAAGTGTTCTTCATCCCCAAACTAGTTTCAGGTGTTTTCCTGAGCCTTTTTTGATTCTTGTTTGGTAGCCTTTGTGGATTTCTTCCAAGTACTTCAGCTTTCTTTTAAGCCTGCTTAAACTTCTTACACTTTGAAGCCTTCTGACAAGGCACTTCACAGATCCACAATCATTCATGTGAAGAACCTCCTCCTTTTCAGTCTGAATTTCACTCAGTCTTACATAACCACACCTCATTCTCAAGTTTAAGCAAACTGAACAGTCAATCCCTAGTCGGGGTCCCTGTATCATTGTGATACTCCCCTATCTCACCTCCAAATTGTTCAAACACTCATGTGCCAGCAGCTGTAATATCACAAAAACATTTTCAAAAACCACTTTCAAGCTCCTGTGGTGCATCTCTTCTCCAAGCATCTTAAACATCTTATCCCACCTCTCTTAATGCAGACTACAAGCTTCCAATTTATGAGTTGTTTCTCAAAATATATTCCATGTTTTCTAAGTGCTCCTACTTGGGTATTTTCATTTACACTTCATCTAATCTTCACTAGTCTACAAGTTTCTTGGAGCTGAAACTCTTATTGTAACATTTCTACCCTTGGTTAACACTGGAATACCACTGCCACCACGTAATCTCAGTATGTACACTCTGATTTTAAAAAGAGGTTTCTCTTGAAAGACAAGTTCTTCTGCTCTCTCAAGGAAAGCAGCACTGTGGTAACGACAATCCAGGATTTCTTATAATTTGCGCAAGTAAATATGATTTGATTTTGTTACTTTCCACTCCATCCTCTAAAAAATGCAGAACTACCACCCTCGCATATAATGAGAAAATTCAGTGTTACTGTGCTTTCACTCTGGGGATATGCTTTTCAGAATAAATTTTGCACTACAGAAAGACTCCTCTGAAGGATTTCTCCTTGAAGTACTGAATTCTTTCCAGTCTGTCGAACAGACATATTCAACAAGTTAGGAGTTCTGGATTGACTGGGGAAAAAGCCCTCTGTTAAATGCAAAAATGTATTTCTCTTACAATCAAGACAAACTAAAGAGTAAGAAACAAAGAAAAAATTAGCTTGGAAGTGCTGGACACAAGCTGGGCTCTATTAAGAGTCTGCTCCAAACAGTGAAGTCACTACATGCAAGCACCCAGGAAATAAATCTATTTCAGTCAAAATCTGGCTAATCTATAATGTAGGTTTTATAAATTTGTGCTGCTCAATATCTATATGAAAATCTGAGTGATGACAAAACAACACATCTACATATGTTTCACATAAATCAAAGTTCTGACACCTAGAAAGTTTTGAATTACTCAGAGAGAGACTGTCAGAAACCACGTCATCTCATAGGCATAATCAAAATGTAAAAAGTGTTTACCAAAGATGGCCCTGCCCCTCTCTCAGACCTTAAATAAACCCAGAATTAGGACTCAAAAATCTAATGAAGTAGGCTGTTCCCCATCCTACAGCCTCTGGAACTGCATGCAGGATAGGCCCTTGTCCATCCATTTCACCAGAAAAAAAACCTTCATGTTTTAATCCTCAGTGATGTAGCCCATTTGTGACAGACCTCAACTTCCATCTTTCTAATAAAGAGCCAAATCAACTGGGCTGGCAGAGACATAAGATGAATACACAGTGACATGAAGTCAGGTAATGCTGACTCTCACAAAGCCTAGACTTTATCTATTTACTACAGTAAAAGATTGATGTATCATATTTGGTAAAAGCATCCTTAGCCCCAGAAAGTCACTTTCAGGCTTATTTCCCTGAGTATTACCTTTTCAGCTTCCTACTATAATTCAATATAAACAAATCTGTGCAGAATCAACAAAAATCCTAAACTCACCATTAAGCTATCTGTGCCTTTGGCTGAAAATTCAACCAATGTTCTACCCTTACTATTCGCAAGGAAAATTGTGAAATAAAATTTAATTCTTCTTGCTGTAAGAATGTGCTGCACAAAATTCCAAAGCTAAAATTTATGCCTACTCTTGAGAAGTGCTCCCTTTCCCTTCACCAATCATCAAGACCTAGGTATTGGTCTATTGGCACTCTGCCTTACACATGAGACTGAAGTGCAATGTAACCTCTGGCAACTGAGGCTGACACCTGAGCTGAAAACATTCTATTGTTAGCATGACTATAAATTACCTAGTGATGTCTGAAACAAATTAAATTCAGGACCAAATAGAGCTGTTCTGGAGAAAGAACTATGTTTAAAGTATCTCTCATCAGTAGCAGTGACACTAACTTTTCAGCCCTGGGCACTGATAAACCTCAGAACATCAAAATGGATCCAAAAGACAATTTTTGAAGGTTTTCAACATATGCAAGCCTAATAGCAAAAGCATTCTTACTGTCAGAAGAAAATGAAGGGAAAAAACCTGTAAGAACCTAGGCTGAAGAAGGATCTGAAAGGCACACACTGCCAAAATGTGCAGTGTTAGAAGTAGCCAACCCACAGCATCTCTAGTACACCAACAGCACCATCTGCAAACACAAAACTGCCAAGAAATCATCCGTATTGGATCGAGTCATCTTTTCAGAAGCTCTATGCAGTGTTCATGAAACTCCTGTGCTTGTTACAGCCAGAGTCACCATTTAGCCACCAAAGCAGCTCCCTAAGGCACTGGATTCCTGAAGTATTTTAATGTGCCAACAGTGCTGGTTGGCATAAGAGCCATATTACTCTTAAAGCATCTACAGTGAGACTATGTGGGATTGGCACCTTGCAAATGAAACTATGTCTGTCTCAAAAATGTATTTGACATGTTTAAATGCCAAAGAATATTCTTCAGATAATAACGATATTTCACCAACAATTAGCATACTGAGATATCTGCAGTGGAAACAACATGATTAAGTTTGTTTTTGGCAATCCATCCTTCTCAGGAACACATTCTTGATAGCCCTCCCTGGGTATGCACGGGTCCCTAACAGTTCAGCATCGATGCCCTGACATTATATGCTTTAATCCACAAGACTTAGACAACTCTTAACAAGCCATCACTTTAGTGGTGGAAGAAGAAACCAGTATCTTATCCTTAAATGCAATAAACCAGTCATTTTCACCGAGGTTAGACCTGGCAATCAAAGTCAGCATAATCACCTGTATCTATCTTCCCCAAGTTTACCTTCTGCATTTGAAATTGAGCTCCCATGAAGATTGCTAGAAACATGCCCATTAGTTTCATGCTGTTTTACACCAAGTCAAGAGGTATTTGCTCCCTTAGATATACTGGAAGAAACTACAGGAAAACACACAAACATAAGAGATTTCACTTATATCCCAGTACAAGTGTATAGACTGACTGAGCCATCTGAAAATACTACATCAGGCTGTGACCTTCCACAGGCCAGCTCTGCTGTGTCAACTGACCTTGAAAGAAAATACCACCTAACAAAAGGGTTTAAGACAATAAGTGTTATTATGTTAAAATCCCACAACAGCTATCAGCCCTAAACTTTTCGATAGCATACTTAAGTTCTCTCTAATACGGACTTGGCTAAATTGCTTTTGAATTACTTTCATCTATACACATGCAGGAGAGTTTATGAGTGCCACCACTTCTCCCAAAATCTCTAGGACACTTTCTTCACATCTTTGCAAGAGAAGCTCATGATACCTCTGTAAATACCTGACAAGCTTTTTATTACAAGACCAAACATTGTTAAGTCAAGCAGCACTGAAACTTGAGTGCAAGATCACAGATCCTTCACACTGCAGAGAGCTAACCTGGGTTTTTATGCAAGCTGATTAAGCAGAGCATCCTTGGTAATATGACTCTAAAAAGCCACTTGAGAGGCTGCCACTAGAAAAGACACTTCAAAGATAACATAATCCATAGAAGGCATGCTGTACAACATGTACTTAACCTTAAAATTCACTAACCTTCTACTAAGGGAAGGTTAAACTAAGTGTTCAACCTTGCACAGTCACCTGGTGAGTTTCACCAAGGTTTGACAATTGCTGTGTTTTCTTTTGAAAGAGGGAAATGGCACTGCCCACTGAATGTGTTCAAGGTTTGCGGGTCCAAGTATTTTGACTGAGTTTGGAGACTAATAACAAAGGGAACACAGCACACAGCCACTGCTGGGAATAACGCCATCAGCATCAAATTACCACGGGAATGCCAGAAAGCTGATCACAGACCAAGGAAACCATTCCAACATAATTACTATGCAGAAGCTTCCCACTGCACTAAGTGCATCCTGAATTACTTGAACATATGAAACAAACCAATTCCTTTCAGTGCCTCACATTGCAGGTAAAATGGCAAGATGGGTATGAATCGCCAAGCAATAACAGTTTCAGGACAGGAAAAAGATCCTACACTTAAATATTAAAAACCAGACTAGTGAAAGACAGGCAGGTGCAGGTGACATGCATGTTTGGACTACACGACCCAAATGTAACAGTTTTAAATGAAAGGCTCTTATATTGCCACTCTGCTGCTCCTAACTGCAGATAATTTTGTAAATTGTAGACAGCAAGTAACTTTCCCTAACTAGATGCAACAACATCCATTCACTCGAAGTTTTACTTCTTTGCTGCTCTCCAAACCTTTTGGTGTTGATGAAAAGATTCATGTGGGCATAACCAGTGAAATCCAAAAGCCATAGTTTTGCTTGTCTTAAATAAAAGAAACCAAAATTATTTATTCTCTCACATTGGCCAATGACACTATACCACCACTAAGTAAAATAATCTTACAACCACCAGAAAAAAATATGCTATATGGTACAGAAAATAATTGCTTTAAATTGGGAACTTGTTTCCTGTGATCCACTTTCCATCTGCAAGGCAATATATTGCAACCACTTTTGGCTATAGTTGTGCTCCAAAGCAGCTAAATATTAGAGTAATTCAGATGTAGTACAACTTTCAAATCTGCTTTAAAGTGTTGCTATGCCCTCTCAATTTAATCACTAAAATCCTCTATTTCCAAATTTCAGCAGCTATCACAACAGCCAGTAACTTCAGAAAAACATATTGCATCAATGCCAACAGCTATAGTGAATGAGGACCCAAGCACCAGCATATGTCCCAGTAGCAGAAGCTGTAGACAAACCATAAATAAGCAAAAAAAGTAGCTTCTTATATCACTGAATGACTTCACCACCAAAAAAACAAAACAAAAAAAGCATAATAAACTGGAACAGCAGGTGAACTGGCAGAGTCAAGCACTAAGAATACATCTCCCTGTAGCAGCCCAGATGTACCTACACAACTGCGGCTGTCCTAAAGGCAATTTACAATGGCTCTACTGACCTAGATAAGCTAGATAAGTTGTGCAGAGAAGACAATGATCGGTGTGACACGGGTGGGATGACAGATGACAGCCTAAACAAGAGATCAAGTGATTAAGGAGGATGGGGGATTATCACCATCAGTTTCTCTTATTGACTTATCATTGAGATGCCATGTTGAGCTCTGAAGAGACAGATACTTGAATCTGAAATCAGGTTTAAAGATACAACACAACATTGTACGTGCAGAGGCAAGACTTGGACACGATGATCCTTGTGGGTCCCTTCCAACTCAGAATATTCTGTCCTTACTAAAATATCACTAAGAAATAAATGCTTCAAAAGTGACAGAGCTGGACCTCGAAAAGCTAACAGAAAATGAGATGACAGGAAAATATTATTATGGACAACTAGTTGGAACTCAAAATAACAAGTTCCATACGACAAACTTTCAGCAATTTCAGTGTTTTTTTCCTTTTAAAAAGAACACATTTTAACCAAGTACAGCAAATTGAACACCGAGCTTACTGAACAAGCATTTACTGATCATTCTTGAAGGCAGATGCCTTGACTCACAGAACTGAAATTTTTCATTTATAAAAATGAACAAACAAGTGGCAAATCTCTACAGTTGCAGAGCGTTCTGAAACTAGAGAGCAAGAGATGTATGCAGGAGAACATACCTGACTTGCAAATAACAAAGAAATCATTCTCAACAGACTCCATCTCAGAAGAGTCTATTCAAATGTATTCCTTCCTAAGGGGTTTCCCAGTAGCCATTCAGTGACTTCAGGCTTACACAACAAATTTTTATCTATTATGCCACTCCTCAATTTAAAAAGAAATCCTGGAAGTCATTCCCTTTATGGATACACAAAATTACATAGGTTTAAATGGGCCCACCAGTTGCCTTTTTAAAATGACTGAAGTTATCACAAGTTAATTAATTAGCACTACTTAACTACTTAAATACTGAATAAGCTTATGACTACTGAGTAATTAACTATGTAACTTTGAGAGTTACATTTCACACCTCTGAAATCTACCTGAAGCAGGACCGTTTTCCTCAGTACACACTTTTCAAGAAAACCTGTACGTGAAGGTGTACTGAACTGATGATGCGTAGGAATACCAGAATATGAGACCTGACCACTGCAAACTAATTCAAAATAAACAGAAAGGCACTAACATTTTATGCTGTGTAAATTATATGCAGATTCAAAAATAAAAGACTCAGAACCAATCATTTAGGAAAGAAAGAGCTTTATGAATAGCAAGAGACATATTTAGAAAGGCTCATGCAAGCTCATCTGACGCAAGTGATCTTTTACCAAAACTGAAAGCACCCAGAAAAAATATAGTATCATTGTACTGTGTTCAACCCAACTAGTTATACAATGTTTCTGAAAGGCAGTAGCCCGGGAAGGAAGGACTGGAGACTGGGGTGACAATAAAAAAGGGGATACAATGAAAGGAAATAAGATCTAGAAAGGGAAGGTTCAATTTTCAGTTCCAGAACACTACTGGCTAGCAGTGGCAGCTGACAATATTATAACTTTGATACCCCTATTCCCCAAATAGCGGTAATTTTCCTCTCAGGTAGGAGAGACATCATGTTTCTATAGCTTGGATGACGGGCAAATCAGGAGCCTTAAATTTACTCTAGTTATGGCCTCATTGCCAATATCCTACTTTGTGGTGCTTTAGCACACTTCTGTGCTCACTTCAGCACAGAACAGTGGTTTTCCTCTCATCTTTCCCATGCTGTCTGCCTAGATCATTGCTTCCACCTTTGGGGATTAGGCACCATCTTAGAAACCTGTGCAACAATTAGCCAGAAGTTAGCATCAGGTAAATGCAAGCTAACATCTATGAAGCCTGGATATTATGATAGAAAATTAAAATACATGCTGTGTATATTAACTATGAAGCCCCGATATCATGATAGAAAATTAAAATACATCCTGTGTATATTAACTATGGAAGCTTCAAATGAAGCTTCCTATTTTCCAGTATTAAACATTTCACAGGGGTCTAAAAGCCCAGAAGGGTCAAGACCTTGAAAGCAACTAAGCTACTCCTAGCACAGGCAGAGTTTCATGTGGGTTGGTATCTGAAGTCATAGCAAAATCTTTGAAGCAGCAAAAGCAGGACAACAAATAAAACAAATACAATTATGGCAGCTATTCTCACCAAAAGCTCAAAAGAAGGTTGTTATCCTTGCCTCTCAATGCCACTTTCAGACACGTAGCCCAGGTTTCAAAGATTTCATTTCTCCAAACAGTCAACCAGCACAACAGGAAAATTAAAGTTAAGGACTGACCATTAATACCACAGATTACTATGAACTAGTATTGTACATGTTAATTAAGATGGACAACCAAAACTCTGTCTATTTCAGTTAGTTTAAGATACCTGCCTGGTATAATTCAAAACCCCTAACATTTGTGCTGATTGTTTGATGTTGAATGTTTGATTAGAAGGCCCAGAAATATGAAACTTTTGAGACACAGGTGGGAGATACATTAATTTGCTCCTGGAACAAAAAAAAAGCAAGCCTACCACTAACACAGAGTGAAAATGTGTTTACTTCCTAAGATGGAATATGCCACCAAGTCAGTCTTTCTTCAGTCAATACGAAACAGAATTAAACTCATACCTCAAAGTTCAAAAGATAATAAATCCCTGAAAAAGAGTATTTTAAACATAACCATAGTAGCCATATGACACGAAACTCAGTGGTTACTTCCTCTTTCCTAAGTCCTGTAATGGCTTAGTGCTGTTTTTCTTCTCAGTCTGAAAGACTAAGTCTTCTATTTTTCCCATTAAAGATCTACATATTAGTGAGGTTCCAAAGAAAGCTACTGGAAAACAGCATCATTCCGTAGACCAAAGCAGAGCTCTAGCAAGTGAGTTTACCTTTCCTTAAATGAACCAACTTAAGATAAAGTTATTATCCAGTCAGGTCAAATAAACCTTCGTATGCCATTTCTCCCTTTCATCCCTTGAACCACTACCTACAGATGCAAGTTTGTTCCTGTTAAATGGAAAGCCACATTAGCATTTAAGTCTGCACGCTGAACATTGCTGAACAAACTCATGGTTTTATTATGTTAACATTGGTATTAACCATCTGGCAAAACCCGGAAGTAAAAACCACTCTGGACACATTACACTGCTCTTCCCTCAGTGCATTCCCATCCTCATCTGCCCTTCAAGAACAGGCAGAAAACCTGAGTGGACAAGGAATTCAAATAGTATTACAGCTAACCATAACTACAGACGATGAAAAATAATACCTAGAAAGGCTTCGTCTTGAAAGAGCTGTAATTAACATTAACAACAAAAAGCCCTAAATCCCTGGCTCTCCGGATTCCTTCCGGTTTCCCACTTTCCTTTCTCCTTAAAAAAGGGAGATAAAACACAAGGGGCAGCCTTCTCAGAGGCATCTCATTGCGCAGAGAAGGGAGAATGGGAAGGAAAAGAGAGGAGCGAGCGGAATGGAAGAAAAAAAAAAAAAAGGGAGAAGAAGCACCTGCTAGCAGCCCGCGGTCATCGAGACACGGAGAGCCGACGTTTAACGCTGAGCCCAACAGCTCCGCTCTCCCCAGGCGCTCAGGCCTATCCTCCCTCCCTCCCCGCCTGCTCCCCGGGCTCCGCAGACCGAGCCCCGCCACCCTCCCTGCCCCGGGCAGCCGCGCTCCGGAGCGGGGGCCGCCGCCTCCTCCCCGGACCCACCGCCACGGGGCGCCTCCGGCGGGCCCTGCCCGGCCCCGGGCTCACCTTTGCGCAGCTCCCGCTCCCACACGCTGACGATGAGCGCCGAGTGCTTGCGGTGGTGGATGAGCCACAGGCTCAGGGTCTGCACGCTCTGCTGCGAGTTGCTCAGCTCCGACAGCTTCCGCTCCAGCGCCGCCTCCGAGAATGCCGACATCGCTGCGCCGCGCTGGGCCCCGCCGCTCCGTCCCGTCCCGGCCGGGCCGCGCTCCAGTCCCCGCCTCTCGGCCCCGACGAGGGAGGAGCCGACGAGCGATTCCCAGCCCTTCTCGTCCCGGCGGCAGCGCCCGGCGCCAACAAAATGGCGGCGGCCGAGGCCCGTGGGGAGCCGCGCGCCCCGCCCCCCTCCCCCGCCTGCCCTCACTTCCGGTCGAGCGCGAGCCGCGGGGCGGGCGCTGGGGCGGGACCCCTCGGGAATGGGGTCCCTCAAGGGTGGGATCCGTCGGGATTGGGGTCCTTCAAGAGTGGGATCAGTCGGGACTGGGATCCCTCAGGGGTGGAGTCCCTCGGGGATGGGGTCCCTCAAGGATGGAGTCCGTCCGGGATGGGGTCAGTCCATCAGCAACGTGACCTGGGAAATAGCGTAAAAACGCAAATGCAAGGAAGAGCCCCCCTCACAAGGCAACCCAGGCCTAACGGTTTCTGTCAACCAGCAGGTTAAGAATCACAGAATTGTTATGGTTGGAAGGGACCTCTGGAGATCATCCAGTCCAATCCCCCTGCCGAGGCAGGGTCACCTGGAACAAGTTAGACAGGAATGTGTCCAGATGGGTTTGGAATGTCTCCAGAAAGGGAGACTCTACAATCTCCCAGGGCAGCCTTTTCAGTGCTTTGCCACCCTCATCGTAAAGCAGTTCTCCCTCAGGTTGGGGTGTAACTTCCTGTGTTTTAGTTTATGGTCATTGCTCCTTGTCCTGTCTTTAGGTGCCACCGAAAAGAGTCTGACACCATCCTCTTGGCACTGGCTTTTGAGATATTTGTATGTATTGATGAGATCCCCTGTCTTCTCTTGTCCAGACTAAACATTCCCAGCTCCCTCAGTCTCACCTCATTAAGAGAGATGCTCCAGACCCCAAATCATCTTTGTGGCCTCTGCTGGACCCTCTCCAGCTCCTCCTTGTCTTCCTAGTGCTGAGGAGCCCAGAGCTGGTCACAGCACTCCAGATGTGGCCTCACCAGGGCTGAGTAGAGGGGCAGGATCACCTCCCTCCACCTGCTGGCCACACTCTTCCCAAAGCACCCCAGGATCCCACTGGCCCTCCTGACCACCAGGGCACTGCTGGCTCATTGTCAACCTGTCACCCACCAAGACTCCCAGGTCATTCCCAGCAGAGCATCTCTCCAGTGCTGGTACTTGGGATTATTACTGCCCAGGCACTTACAGTGACACTGGGGGTATGGTATTTCATATTTGCAGGTAGGTCTAAAAGCTGTCTCTTTTGTTTTTGATTTCTGGCATTAAAAGTGTCATGTGACAGAATTTCACTGTTCACTGACAAGATTATGTGCAAAAATGCTTCTACTTTGTTCTTTCAAACCTGTTCCCTTGAAGCTTTATTGCCTTCTTCCTACTTCTGCTAATTTGGAAATTGTGAATAAAAATTATTATCTGCTCACCTTGATGTTCTTTCATAGATTTTCTATTGTATCATCTTCAGTAATTTTTCAAGTATTTCCCAAACGTGGAAGGTACTCTGTGCTACTTAACATGAGTAGCATTCCTAATCTTGATGTGAGCTTTTCTAGTCTTCCCTGCTGTCTTTCTTAAAAACACTTGACATCATTTCTTACTTTAAATGTTACCAACTGGCTGACAATTTCAGATAGCTATCCTCCTTAGCTCTTACAGGCCTATCCTGAATTCTATTCCTGTAGCTAATGAATGTGACTGCAGTTGTCAGTATTTTTAATTTTTCTATAAAATTACATATGTATTAATTAGAAAAACTTAGCTTACTCTTAGGACATCCTGACAATGGCTAACTATCCAGCCTTAAAACAGAGCATTCCTATAACCTTTTTGCAAACCCAGTTTTCCACATCAAAGAGCAGAACACTCGTTATGAACAAAAATACTTGTTGAGTATTTTAAAGAATCACAGAATGGGTCAGGCTGAAGGACCCCAGCTGGTCATCTGGTCCAACCTCCCTGCTCAAGCAGGCTCATCCCAGAAATAAGGCACAGGACTGTGTTTGGAGATTTCTTGAGTATCTCTAGGGAGAGAGACCCTACAGCCTCTCTGTGTTCCAGTGCTCGGGCACCTGCGCGGTAAAGGAGTTCTTCCTCATATTCAGGTGGAACTTCCTGTGCTTCAGTTTCTCACTGTTAACTCTTATCTATTGCTCAGCACCACTGAGCAGAGCCTGGATCCATCTTCTTGGCACCCTCCCTTCAGATACTGACAGACATTGATGAGGTCCCCTCTCAGCTGTCTCTTCTTGAGGCTGAACAGGCCAAGTTCCTTCAGCCTTTCCTCACAAGAGAGATGCTCCAGTCCCTTAATCACCTTTGTTGTCCTCTGCTGGACCTGCTTCGGGAGCTCCATGTCTCTCTTGGGCTGAGGAGCCCAGAATCAGACACAGCACTCCAGATGTGTCTCACCAGGGTTGAGTAGAGGGGCAGGATCACCTCCTTCAACCTGAAGCAATGCTCTTCCTAATGCACCTCAGGACATCATTGGCCTCTTGGCTACAAGGGCACTGCTGCCTCATGGTCAGCTTGTTGTCCACCAGGACCCCCAGGTCCTTCTCCACAGAGCTGCTTTCCAACAGCCCAGCTCCCTGCCTGTACTGGTGCCTGGGGTTATTCCTCGCTGGGTGCAGGACCCTGGACTTGCCTTTGTTGAATTTCAGAAGGTTCCTCTCTGCCCATCTCTCCACCCTGTCGAGGTCCCTCTAAAGGGCTGCACAGCGCATTGGGGTATCAGCCCCTTCCCACAGCTTTTCTTTTTTAGAACTTCATAAAGGTTTTTCCCTATTTCATATCTGATATTCAGAGAAAGTGTCCCAGTGAATTGTTTTTGAGCAAGTTTCCTAATATTTGTTCTCAGTGAAATCTTCCTTTAAATATAAAACTTTGGTGAGGGCAAAGTGGGAGTGTTAGGAGGTTTTAATGTGAATTCTATTTATAAAATCATCCATAGCATGAGTGATTTGGAGGGAAATAGAAAGGATTTTGCAAAAATGCTTTCGACAGAGAAATTTAAATAAGTTGCACAGATCTCAGCAGAGTTTCTTATTCACTGCCTTTTGATCACCATGAATGAAAGTATCTGTAACATACTGCTATTTTTGCTGTGTACAGCAGAGGACACTCTGGCATTATATAGAACTGGCCAGTGAAGTAAAATTAAGACAGAGTTAGCAAACATGGACGCACCCATTAAAAAATGACATATGGATGATAATCTAGTAACCAACACCCAAATAACATTTCTTGGACTCATATATATTCTGATGTTAGCAGGAGAAACTTTTGAGCGACTATAGAAAAAGAACTATTTCTTTCACGCTCTAGAATAGAAAGTATGCAGCAACAAACAGTAAAATTTACATGGAAAATCCAATAAAAAAGGAAGAAAAGAAGGAAATTGGTAGAGAATTTTAGTAATGTTTGTAAAAATGTTTGTTACTCCTTCGTCTGCATCTTCCACCCCAGATTATCAGAACATTTTACAAAAAAATAAATCCTCTGAGATTGGTATTTTTTTTTGTAAATAAATATATTTGAATACCAAATTTGAATACCATTTATCTTCTGTGTTATATACCATATAATAAACCACACTGCAAAATAGAGATTTCACTTTCCCCACAAACTTTTATAGCACATTTTAAATTTGTAATAGTAAGTGTTTACATCAGTAACCTAACTTAAAAGCTATGCTTTATCCAGTCAGTGAATAGAAATTTGCCATGAGAATTCCTCAAAGCAGAGTGACTCTCAGACAGGAAGCATGCACAATGGAAGGTTCATTTGTTGCAGAGCTTGGAAAACCTCAGCTTTCATTCAGAAACAAGTCATACATTATTCACCTGCCTTTAAAATTTCACTCACACCCACAGGGGTGGAGCTGTCGACAGAGGGGGAGTTTTCTTCCGCCCATTCCTGTGTTCAAATTGTAATGGCATCTTCCCCCTGAATTCCTAAGAACAAAGTTCTACGCTGCTTCCCTTCTGTCTGGGTAGTCTGCTCTGGGAGAGAGGAGCCACGTGCAGGTGTAAGACAATAACTGTGAATAAATTACTTGTTTGATGTTTTTGTAGAACATTTTACTGGGATGATCTAGGTAGTTCAAAGATGTAATTACAATCACCAAGTGGCTGTACAGCACTCTTACTTTATGTGTAGGTTGTAGTTTTTCTGTTTCTTATCCTTAGTAAAATTCTGTGCTTCACTGGAGTTTTCTAGGAGCCCTTACTGCTACATAGAGCAGTAAAAAAAAACCTGTGTATATACTGGTTTCCTAAACATTGCTCATCAGCTATGTGGGATTTGAGTTAAAACCAGCTCTTGCACCAAAACATATCAGATCTTTCTCTGTAGGAGTCTGGCCTTTTGTTATTTTAAACTTTGTTTTGTATCTCTTTCTCAAATAGTTTCACCCAGAAGATGCAATAATATTAAAGGAAAAATGCGATTCCTCTAGTCATGCTTCCTCTCTGAGAATGTGTATTAGTCAGCACACCAATCACTACCTAGATCTCAAAATTACAACACTACCAGAGCAGTTCTTTTCTAATCTTTCAAATGTCTGGTCCATCAAATGTAACCGTTTCTGAAGTTTCCTACTTGAAAATATTTTTCCATCTTTCACTATATGTTTGTGCATCTCACAGCCCAATTAATAAATGATCCTGCTTCCTTACCCCAATAAGAACATGAAAAATGGAGATTGCAGAAATTAGACCCTGAAGTACAGTTGTAAAGTGATTCTTGACTGAGTGATGGTAATTTATCTGGGTAATTTATTCAGAAACACTAAGCCCCATTTTTTTATCTGAATAATAAGAGGACATATCCCTGACAGAAATTATAAGTAAATGCATCCATTTATTTAAAAAACAAACAAACAAACAAACAAACAAACAAAAAAAAAACCCAAAACAAACAAAAAACCAAAAACAAAAAAAAACCAAACAAACAAACAAAAAAAAACCAAAAAACAAAAAAACAAAAAACAGAACCATCCAAAACTGAACATTGAGGAGCCCTGCAAGAGGACAACAAAAGAAACCTTAAATGAAAGGGGGAAGCCCTCTGAAGTAACTTAAAGGAGCTGCCTACTGGAGCCAAAAACCTCAAGGTGATTAATCGTGCTTTTACATGAGTTCCTGGCACTAAGCACTTCTCCTTTTAATGTAATTCATTAAAGACAGAAATTATTTGCTACTTAGAAGATTAACAAAAATCACTCTCTGATATATGTATATATGATCCAGCGAAGCATTCCCATATATTGTAGGGAAAGATAGATTGAACAATCTAAAAAAATATGTCCAGCATTTCTGTGATTTCTTTGGCCCTCTGTGGAAATGTAAAAATGTTTGTGGAAAGCCTTCCTTTTTCTCTAAGTCAGGCATTCAGCCAGACAGTTATGTACATCCGGCTTCTTCATCATTACACTATTAAGTGAAGTCATACTATGTAAACATCCACTGTGATTAATATATGGATGCAATCAAGTTCCAGTTTTATGTAGTAGGGAGTGCTGTAACCAAGCAGGAAAGCACTCCAGGGTATGTATTAACTCAGGTGTGCAGAAAGGCACAAAACATTACACTGAGTAATTTTAAACGTCTGAAAAATATATTAATGGATCATTAATATGTGCCCTAGAGTGCATATAGCTCTTAGTCACAGCATTAAAGAAAAAAACCCACATTCTTGATGATAAATAATGTTATCATTCAAGGAAAAGGAAAACACTGCAATATATTGACATATTGTGTGAAAAAACAACTTGAAATTACAAAAAAAAAAAAAAAAAAAAAAAAAAAAAAAAAAAAAAAAAAAAAAAACAACCACACAACCAAAAAAACCCCCAAAAAACCAAAAAAATTAAATTTTACTTTAAATCATAGGAGGCGGCTGATTAACCTTTGTGATCCAGTAGAGGACCCAATATTCCAGAAGCCACTTAACTGTAGGAAGCAGACACTATGGTTTGTTACTGTGTACTCAGCTCATGGTAGTGGAGGTGGTTGCTACCATCATACTGATCTGCACTACCACAAGCACAGCCAGAGGGCTGAGGAAAGCACTTACTCACCTTTGCTCCACACTCATTCAACCACATCTGGAATAGTGCATTCGGTTTTGGCCTCCTCTAGTATTGGAAAAATATTTATAAGCTTGAGAAAGTTCAGCCGATGGCCACCAAGATGGTCAGATGGTTGGAACACAGAAACCAGATGGGTGAAAGTGGAAATTTGGCTTGTTTTATCATGGAAAAGTGAAGGCTTTGGTGCAATCTTATGGCAGCTTTCCAGTACCTACAGGGAGGTAAACTGAGAAAATGGAGTAATTCATGGACATGCATACTAAGACGCTGACAAACAATGGTGAGAAACTGAAATGGAAGTTCCAACTAGATAGAAGGAAAGAGTTCTTTCACCACAGGGGCAGTCAGAAAATGGAACAGGTTGCCTAGAACAGTTTTGCATCCTTGAGTATTTTCAACACTAGACTGAATAAAATTCTTGCACTGTGGTCTGATCAAGTGGTGGTACCTGCTTTGAGCAGGGAGACGGTGCAGTAATGCTCCAGATTATGTCTGTAAACTACACTATTCACATTTGTGACATACTTGTATAGCTTTGTTTGTATTTGAACATGTTCAAGTTCAAGCTTGATGGGCTTCCATCAGTTGGATCCACATAGTACAATAGGCTGTGCAGCTGCACAAAGTTACTGTCCTTTCATGCAGAGCCTAACCACAGGTTAACTTGCATGTCAGTGTGACCCTTTAGTACAGTGTGCTTCTTGTCTTCTGGAATGTGCTTATCCTCAAACTCCTACTGCTCAGTGAGCAAACAGAGTAAGATGGAAAGGTCTGCCATTAGAGTTGCTACTACACAGCCATTAACCGTTATCTTCTACATGCCAGACATCAGTTATGTCATTGAAAACATCAGTTACTTAGGTAGTTTTCTCAAATGCACGGGTATCCAGATATAAAAGCCATGTATTTTTTCATGGATACTTTGTCTTTTCTCTTTCTTAAACTGAAAAGACACCTGAGTATTGCCAGATTGCTAATGGCTGTTACCAATGGAATTTTATTTGTTCCCCCTAAAACTGTGTTTCTGAGCCCAGCTTTTGAGGAAAGAACAATAAATGAAGTGACTTTATGAAGAAAGAAAGATTGTACAGGCAGTAGGAACTTACTTTGCTCTTGCAACACCTTCAGGAACATGACTCAAGCACAGTAATTTTTCCAGTCATTATTAATGGTGTGGTATTTGGTCTCTGTGCCATTGTCTTGCCATATCTGACTCAAAACCAAGTCAGAGCAGGTGACGGATAAGCAGCTGTGTGCAGGAGTCAGCTGTAAATGCTATGGAAAGTCCATGTTTCTTCAGACATCTGTGGTTCATAAAGTGGTGACCAGATGTGCTGTCATTGTCTGGTAGTGGTCCAAGGCCACCATATGCTCTTTTGCTAGGTGGCTCTCCTAACATGTCACATCTGGCACTGCTGCCTAATTAGAGTAAAAGCCCCTTATTTCTATGGAAGTGGGATTCTTATTTCTCTTGGCAAATGGGGAGCAGGGGACAGGAAAGTTTGGAAGGTGGACAAGTGTGCTGTAGGTGAGATTACTGTAGCAATGCTGGGAAAATGTGGCTGCCCACAGTCATTGTCTGATGTTTCCCCTCTTACAGCTGTCACAAACCTACAGCTGTGAGCTGTGTCATACCTACAACTTTTTGTCCCCAAAAAACATAATTTTCAAATGAACATATTTGTAAGATGTTTGCTGTTAACTCAGAAAGGACAATCTGATCTTTTCCTGTGCAGTCCTCCAGCACTCAGAGTGATCATTTGCTTTGCTTTAGTTTTAATGTGAGCGGGGCATAGTGTGAGGGAAAGGAGGTTCATGGCCTTCCCAGTACTCTGTTGCCCTCAGAGTACTGTAAGCAGGGCAGGTCTCACCAGACCTGACTCAAGTGCATCTCTACTGCCTGTGAGCATAGGACTAATATGTGAGTAAGCTGCTTCCCCAAGTTCAAGGTTCCCACCAGAGGAGCCAAATGGTATCACCCCAGAGCTTTTCTGAGTGCACATCCATACTTACATGGACACTCAGGGAATCAGTTCTCAATGTAAAGCCAATGATGTAGCCAGACACTACAGACACAGACACTGACATGGCAAAATAGCTGATATGTTATAACATCACTGCCTTTCACTGAGAGGCTGCAAGCTCTGTGTCCCTTATTGAAGGACAGATTTAATGCACATATTTTTATTGTCAAAGTCTGTTTGTTTGGGTTTATGCCATTAAGAGCTTTGGAATTACCAAGTCCTACAGTGTTGTAAGTGAAATCAGATACATTTTTTCCAAGTTGCAGTGTTAATGTAGCTACTGGTATTTTTCTTGGAAACTAGGTGTCACTAGTGGTTTAGAAATAGCAGATACAGTTTCATTCCTATGTGTTTATTTTTCCTGCAACTCATTTATTACCTCTCAGCCTCTCCCTCTGCACCTCCAAAAGAGCATGGAGCTGCCTTCCTTGTAACTAGCAGAGTGAAATTAGATCCTTTTGTAGCCTATTTCTCATCAGGCCAAAGAAAGACAGGTCCCTTGTCTCTGTATCTCACCTTAACCATCCTGATGTACCTTTGTGAAGCTCACACAGATTTTTCCTTTTCTCTTGCTGCTGTGGGACCCAGTGTCAGACTCTTCTCTAGGCATGATCTCACAGTGCCAAGCAGAGGGCCCTTCCTTTGGCCTGGCCATGGTGCATCAATCCAGCCAAGTATGGGATGCTCTTCCATCCTCACTATTCATGCCTGTTCCATTGTCTGTGTCTAGGACTCGAAAAGTCCTGTCCTGCAGAGCTTCTCCTCAGCCAGCACTCCACAGCCCCAGCAGTTCTCCACACCTGCATTGCAGAGTCCCAGCACTTTTGTCTCTAGAGAGTCTTGATATTTCTGTCATCCAAATGGCTGCCCTGCCCACCAGTGCATGGAGTGCTTCTCCCTACCTTGCTGTCCAGCCACCACTGTGCTGTTAACTGCAAACTTGCTGGGGGTATGTGCTGTCTCCTTGCCCAGGTCATTCACAGGATTTAACCATATTGATCCTGGTATTGACCTCAGGTGCCTCCAGTGTGGGACAGCCAGCGACTGAACATCAGTTGAATTTTGTACCATTGATCACAGAATTCCGTTTTTCACCACCCAGCAGCCAGCTTCTCTAGTCCTATATCTCACTGACTCCCTAGAAATATACTTTGGGATGCTGTGTGCTAGGTCTTCATGTTCCTGGATGCATTTTCCAGGAGTATTTCCTCCCTAAACTTCCTGGAGACTGAGGATAGGCTGGCTAGCAGGTAGCTCATGGTTTCCCCATTCTTACCAATCTTGAGGGGATACTTATCCCTATCCTCTCAAAATTTTCATCAAATATCACATGCTAAACCACTACTATCTATGAGTAAGGAATCCAGCAGAGGCACCTCCAGTGCTTGATACATCCAGAAGCTGTATTAAAGAATTGCATCTAAATTCCATAAGTTTCCTGAATTCTTGCATCCTACTGTGTTGATCTTACAGTGGATACCCAAAAATAACAGTACTCTACAGTGCTGAAAATAAGAAGTGTGATATAATATGTTGTTATTTTCAATATACGTTATCAAAGATTGCTTGAAAATCAGAGTGGAAGAAATCCAAGACCTGCATAGTCTTTTTAACTAAGGACCTTGTTATGTAACCATTATGTACTAAATTCCCTCACTAAGTTTCACAGTATAGGTAGAAATTCGTTTATTTAACACTACTCAAAGAAAATGTACAGATTCAATAAGGTATTCATAACAATGCTGAGGTCTGGCAAATTCTTCTGTATGATCACGGGATGAGTGTATATGCATCATTCACACTGTAAGGACACATACAAGCTGTTTTTCTTTGCAGAAAGGAGCTCCACTGCTATGAAATGCCTGAAGTAAATGTCTCTACCTCACAACAACTTCTGCTATCACCCGGCCATAGTAATACACTGTGGCTCAGGCAGAAAATGGCAGAAAAATAACCTCCAAGGGAAACTTTATATCAGTGATGCAAATTTAGCAATTAAGCAGTTCCTGATATTTTCAGCTTGCATACAATGATGATACTAATCATCAATGCTCAGAACTAATCATCCTCCCGTGTCTGTTCAAGGCTCAGATTTATTAAAAAAAAAAAAAAAAAAAAAAAAAAAAAAAAAAGGAACTAAAAAAGCATAGATAAATAATGTAGAAGCAATTCCTCATTGTATAGTTCTTGGATTCTGCATCGCTATGTTCAATCAGATCTATTTAGTTGTGATCAAAGTCACTGTTATTTCATGCATAAATGAATAAAATTGCTCAACTGTGACCTAGGAATTGCCCAAAGCATTTTAAGAAAGAAGAATGAAGTACGTTTGAACACAGTCCTCATGGCACAGGTAGATGAGGTTTCCTGCAAATAAATACATATTCTAATAACATCTGTCACTGTGGGGCTAGGAAGCAGTGAAATAATACAGCAACACAACTCCTCTTCCAAGCAGCAAGAAGGAGCAATTTATTGAAAATCCATGGCATATATATAAAGGAGATTGCGAAAAACAAAGGCTAATTGGTCAAAGAAGGCAACACCTCTTTCAAAACATGCTCTCTGCAAAATATCATGAGACACTCACATTACTTGGTTCTCAACACCAGGTGTCTATCTGTGTTTTCTTTCTACCTTTCCTTGTTTTGTCTCTGAGAAAGATTTCCAGCCTGGGAAAGATCCTGGCTGGAGCTAAGAAAAGTTAACAATCTGGGAAAAAACCCAATTAGGTTCCCCACAAGCCTTCAGCAACATCCACATGAAACAATACTTTAGAGTGATATTGTTTTCAAAATACAAAAATTAATGACATAAACCAAATAATTTCTTCATGTGATACAGATATTGTATTGCTTGTACTCAACAGACTGTCTTTTCAGCATCTCTTCCCACCCTGGATATTGCAAAAAAGCTCAAGAAAATTGTCTGGGCATCATGAATATGAAAAGGGGTCCAAAGAATTTGGCAGGACAGGGAGGTACTGGTTGCCAGAACTGCCTTTAGTGCTGCTTTTATAAGGAAGGAGCTGGAGTTCTGTCAGTTCCATTGGTCTCATAAGGTACAAGGACTGTGCCAACAGACTTCATATGATATCATCAAGAAATTTTGCTCACCCCAAACAGTCAGTGATTGCTTCCAATTAGTATGTGATTTGTACTGAAAATTGCCTGAACTCTCCCCCTCCCAATGACTGCAAATTTTTTTGTTTGCTTTTAATCTGAAGTTTGCTGTGTGCACAGCTAACCACACACCATAGACACCTGTCCTGAGTTAACTTCTGCTACACCAGTATGGCAAGAACCTCATTTCACCACAGGCATTCCTCACAGGATTCAATGCATGGCTGCCAAATTGCCAATGCTTATTTTGATGTGTCTGTCTTTCCTTCAGGCATCATGGCATTTACTCCTTGCCATTCTCCACCTGTCCTTAAGTCTAAAGACTTAAAAGGGCCAGCTAAAAATTCTTAGGGGTCATTTCCCATTCAGCATGAAAAACAGCAGAAAATCAATCCTGCCCTCTCTATCCTCAAATTTTGACCTTACAGAGCAGAAAGTTTACCAGCCAAAGACCAATTTGGTGCTTGGACTGGGAATCACTCAAGTACTGAATCATGACTTGAAGGCCTGTTTTCACCCTAGTACACAGGAATTAGATAACAGTCAAAAAAGGCTGGAAATTTTACAGATCTGTGTGACGTTCAGATGCATAGCCAAAATTATTTCAGTCTGAATATGCTTTGAGGGTTGGTAAAAAAAGAAAAATGGTATTTTAACACAAATAGGTTTTTGTCAGAATGTGGGATACTCTTCTCTTTTTTTAACTTGTAAACTCATGATCTGAGTTTCTTGTCTAAAGGAAAGGTGATTCTCATCTTTCTTACGCTGGTACCAGTCTACCATCAGTGACCTCAGCAGAAGCTGTTGGTGTAAAGCAGTCCTACAGCTGTGTTTGGAGCTCACCTCCAGTTTGCATGGCCCAGGCCTCTCTCTCTGATGTCAGTGTGCAGCCACTGGTGAGCTTAAATGCATATCCTTGCCCATGGGATTTAAGGTAAAATAGAATTCAACCAGTGTTGCTGGAGTTTTCCCTACACTCAAGGTTATTATTCTGATCTGGATGTGGGTAGACACCTGGTGCTGTGAGCACTGCGGCACAATGAACTGCACATTCAGGCACTCTGGATCCTGTTTTGGCTTTTGCTGATGGCAGTACTTGCCAAGGCAGTGGGACCCATCTTTTCAAACAGGCCCTTATTGTTTTGAGTGGCTGTATCTTCTATTTTTCTATTGCATAGTGCATAATCTAAGAAAAGCTTTCCAGAAGTTCAAGTTGCATGCACCTACCATCCACTGATTTTTTACATTTACCTTTGGTCTTGTTGGTAAACAAAATCAGTTTAAAATATAGCCTTAATATTACAGTATATACATTGTTACAGTAAAATTGCTAGCAATGTGTTTCTTCCAGTCTGATGTACAAAGGTCCACTTAGTTTCATATTTTCTGTTTGGACTGTAAAATTTATCTGATAGAGTCCAAGAAACCAGAAGAAACAGCAGTCAACATGCCACAAACTGTATCAGTGCCACAGAACAGATTTTAAATGTCAACTTTGAAATTAAAAGTGACATAAAGGTAGCTGCCAGTGAAAGAAATGTTGAGGGAAAAGTGGAATGTGAAACAAATGGAAAAAGTTGCACAGAAGTGGTATCATCTTGAAAATGAAAAGAAAGAAAGCAAAATGTGAGCCAGGCAAAACAATATTATTATTTTGCAATTGTTTTTCTAGCTGATAAAATCTGCTTTTCTGTTAGGAAACAGTCAACAGAATATATCATCATATATTCAACAGTCTCCAGAATATGTCTTCCTATTTTTACTCTTATATTGTTAACAAATGTTTTTTACTCTGTGTGTCTGTGTGTGTATGGTAAATGAGATGTTCTGATGATGCACACTTTGTGTGCTACCAAGTGTTACTCAGATAGAACCTCTGATTACAGCTCCCATGTATCATATGATAAGTTAGATGTAGCCACTGGATTTTGTTTTCATTAAGGAGTGCTGGATGGAAAGCTGATGGCTGCTGCAGGACTGGTTGTTATTTAACTTTGTTCTGCAAGTACTGATTTGTAGGTTGTAATTTTGTTTACAATTAGTCTCCAAGAGCCAGGCTAGTGAAAGGTAAAAGTTTGATTTGAAAACTCAAAGGTAAAAACGTAATTTGAGGGCTGTGTGATAAGGCTATCAGTTTATTCTTACAAAAGGAACCACCCAGATACCATAAAACTGCAGTGAGATAGCCATGGTTGCAGAGAGCATGACCAGTAAATAGAAAAGTTCCTTTTCTGCCATGACCACCACCTGTCAGCAGACTTGGTGGCAAGTGACTACTGGAAAGAACAGCAGAAATGTGATTTTTTTTTTTTTTTTAAGGTTTATCTTTTGGGCTAAGTGCAATTATAATGCTAAACTTTTTTATTCTTTCCATCAACCATGGGGCAACAAACCAGACCTTCCTTCTGCCTAGCAGTGCAGTGGGGTTGTTGTTGTTCAGGATCAGAGGAGCAGGTCTGCTGGCATCAGGAGTGCATCTCATGTCCTGCCCTGCCACTTCCAGCCTCACCCTTCACACTTGCCTCTGGAGACAGCTTCGCCCTTGCCAGAGGCAGATTCTCCCCGGCAGGAAGGTGGCCTCCCTAGACAGAACTGTGTGAAGTTCACTTTTCTTTCACTTCTCTACCCAAGCAATTCATGTGGTGCAGTTGGTACAGTGTGGTATTTGCTCTTTGTTCCAGAGACAGCCTTCTCCTCCACCACTTCTCCAACCATTTTGTTAAGGCAATTTCTTTCTTTCCCCAGCAGAAGCTTCACTGCTTAGTTCACTCTGGTCTGGATAAAAGGTTTACCAGGAATTTTAATACAAAATGATTTTCAGAAGAAGAGCCATGTGCTGCATGCCAAGAGAATAATTAAGGAATCGCTGTTAGGCTGTAGCCGAGTTCGATGCCGTGAGCACAGAGTGCGTTTGCTTTTGCATGTCTGCAGAACATCATTAATCATGGTGCTTCTGGCTCCCACAGCCCCGTGCTTGTCCTGTTCCTCCTCTGCCTCTTCTGAGCAATCTGTTTACTAATGAGAGCTTCAGTGTGAGAGGTTTAAAGGCTGAGAGGCTGAGATCAGGACCCTGACAAGCCACAGGCTTTTATCGTCTGCTCTTGGCATTCTTTTCTGACAGTGTCTCTCTCCTCTCTTCTGTCAACAACTGACTGAGTTATGATTTGGGCACCTCTCTTCCAAGTGAAATTAGGAATGGTCCTCTAGGGTTTTCCCCTGACATTATTTCTAAAAAAAGAACCAATGCACCCCTGTTTCCTTGGTTGTGGTAGCTCTTACCCAGTTGGAATTTTTTTGACAAAAAACCCCAAAACAAATTGACAAAAAGACACCCTTAAAAATTTAAACTGAAGCAAAACTAAGAAAGCAGGGAATAAAAAGGAAAAAAAATCAGGATGCAGAAATACTTTTCTCTCTACTTTCAGTAGCAAAAATGAAAAAAAAAAAAAAAAAAAGAAGAAGAAAGGAAAAAAGCTGTCCCCAAAAGACAATTTTAAGAAATATTTTCTATTAGCTATTTAAAAATAGTTATCTACATAAATGTGTGATACAAAAATGTCAGTATCTAGTGTGAAACAATTTTAGGAACAACTATAATCTAGTCACAAATAGAAAATATATTTTCTTTGTTAAAAGACAATGTGTAAATACCATTTCATTAACAAAATGTTTCTTTTCTGAAGTTGTATCATTTGTGTTCAATGGATTTTCTCCTTGATTTTTAAAAATTCCTTTTTATTTACTTTGATGCTCTCAATTGTCCTGTAACAATGAATTCCAGAGTTCAATTCTACTCTTTTAAAACATACTTCCTTTTCAAGTTGCTGCTAACTTTAGTTAAACCCTCCTATTTTTTGTATTACAATGAACCATAATTAAAGATTTCCTATTCATTCTCTCTCTTTCTGCTGTGACTCACTGAATTACCACTCTGTCCTCACTTTTCAACGCTGGCAAATCCTGGCCTAAATGCATCTGGTAGAGCAGTTTTTGTCATAAAAACTAAAATGGTACTAAACCTCTGTAACATAAATAACTCACATTGCACAAACCACCTGGAAGACTAATTCTTACTCATTTGCACTTGAGACCCTAAGTAATTTTAAGTAAGTCACTCCCTTAACAACTGTAGTTATTTAATCCTTCAGAATACAACCTCTTCAGTTAAAAAAATTACCGATGCCAACATTACCAAGACCTGTGGTTCATTTCTGAATAATAGCATCATTTTAGATGCTCACACTTGCTCCTCTTTGCTACTCATAGTACTCAGGATTGGTATGATGTACACTACAGGATATATCTGTCAGCTTGAAACCTGAAGAATAGATTGTACACTACTGCTATTTCAGACTTGTCAATGTGAGAGGTATATCCTGTCCTTGACCCTAAGACTTTACACACATGAATGGATCAAAGTGTGATACAATGACCTTTTGCAGGAATGCCTTCTTATTCTTGGGAAACAAATTCTGCATTAACTCTCAGCCAAAAATCTATAATTGGGTAATGATGTTGAGTAGTGGTTCTTGTAAATATCCTTAGATGCTTTTTTGTCTAGAAAATCAAGCAAGGGAAATGTCAAGTTGAAAACCCACAAAATTTTAACATACTTTTAAAATTGTAGCTGTTTTAAATAACTGTTTTGACTGTGAGAGTTAATCCTCTTTCAAACACAAAAATTCCTCCTTGTGGTGGTGTAGTCAAAATATTCTGTAATTTGCTTCTGTGCAATCTTCACTCATTTCAGTGAGACTACATGGAAGTGAAAAAGAGCCACCTTTCATGGAGTAAAATTCCTATTATATGCTCTAATTTCAGGGAATACATCCCATCTTTGTCAAAGGCAGTCATGTTCATAGGAGAGTTACAGAATGTATTTTGCTCAACCACATTATGAACCACATATGAATGTGGTTTTACATGCATAGAAGACTGAGTGCAAGATCCTGCTAAGGTTGTTTATGTAAATTGTCTTATTTATTTCATGCCTTAAGGTATGAGGAAAGGTGGATTTAACCCACTGTGTTTTTAGTGTACAAAAGGATACTTATTTCCCCCCTTCTTACTGCTTTGATGGGTTATGACACATTTTAATTACATGATAGCTGCCTCTCATGCCAGTGTAGTTGAGGCAGTCATGCCCCATCAGAAGGGATGAACACCTTCAGACCTATGAGTGAATGTCCCTATACATCTCCCAGGAGGAAGTTTCATGCCTGAGCCTTATTAGGATGGAGGACACTGGCAGGCTAAAAAGCATTGTCCCACTTCGAAGGATCTGCCTTTGCTTTTCTCTGGCTCAAAAACCAGCTTGTTGGTCAACAAAAGTCAGTTTGTCAGGGTCATCCTCCCCTCTGGGAGGGTGCACATCCCCTCTGCACCTGGGCTGTTCTTATGGAGATCAGAGATTTTTCTACCACCCATCCAAAAACTCTCCTCCTCCCCTTTGGTTTGGGGTGCCTCAGGAAAGCACCTACTGCTTTTGTAAATGGCTGATTGTTTGAGTCATTAATGTTTAACACTTCAGTCTCTCACACCTTGTATTTCCTGTCCAAACCAGAATTGTCTAATGTGTTAGAGCTGGGATGGGGCAGTGACACAGCTCCACTCAGTCAGAGTCAGGGCTCTGACACATGCTGCTCACAGCAGCTGCAGTTCTGCATGGTGGTACTATGGGTTACGCTGAGCTAGGTAAATGGGATGAATCACTGTGTTCCCAAAAACTGCTCTGCACAAGATGTCTTGTCAGGAAAATGCTTTTAAATGGACGCTCAGACAGTTTGAAGCCATCTGCCAAGTTCACTGGCTCTGACTGATTTCAAAACATCGCATTGATTAGCATTTACAAGGCAATTTGCAGGAGGTATTACTCAAAATAAACTGGATTTGTCAAAGTCACAGATACATGTCATGTTTTTTATATAGTATACCATTTAAAAATAAACACCCTTTCAGCTTATCTGTCTTCCAATAGCTCCAAAATATTATCATTATTTTTGGATGGTTGGCCTGTAAAGCAGGATAGGGTATTTTAAACAACTGTTCTCTTTAAAAGAATCACATTATTTTCATGCCTTGGCATGACTTCTCACATAGTGACAGAGCCACGTATTTCCAGTGTAAAGGTCCAACTGATGATCTGACAGAATATTATCATGTCTTATTGGAGTCACACATTGCTTGCTGTTTTAGCTCTGTTTTAACAGGAATCCAAATGCTGCAAGTGATAGAAATAGATTTTTTATTTAAAAGACAGAAAGAAGATTTCAGACAAAGTTATTTGCACCAAAAACCAGACTCAGCTTGTTTTGATCTCTAGACTGTTTTGTTCACATTTTTCCATGGATTTTTTTGGTGTTATACACTGTGATAATTTTTTTCCTGTGAATTTCTAACAGAAATAATGGTAGATAACTGCTAATGTATTATTATAATTTATTTTTATGGGTTTTGAGTTTGTCTTACTTGTTTCATCCTTATGGAATGCTACTACCTGGTGACCCTTCTGAAATGGCAGAACTCCAAAATAATTTTGGCAATGAAAATGCATGATTAGAGACATTCCTGCCATCGCATATACTTGTAGCTTTCTGAAATTTAACTTGATTTAATCCTGGTGTTCAATAATCTAGAAAAGCCTGGGTGCAATAACTGTAGTCTACACACATATTTTTTGGATTTTAATGACAAAGTTAATAGGACTTTTCATGCTTCATCCATTTCTCTGACTGTGGACAAATTCACACTCATGAACAGTTATACTTTTGCATACCTTTAATATAATAAAGCTCTCTGATTCCAAGTGCATCTTGGAGTGAAATCCTTTCTTCTCTTGAGCACATGATAAAACTTCCACTGATTCCTGTAAGTTTCATGGACTTCACCTGTGTTTATTTTATTAGGCTTGAACTGTGCAATTCAGATCTGGTTCTGGATTTCAAACACTGCAAAATCTGGGAAAATCTAAATCCCAGATTTAACGATTGCTCATCTTGCATGAACCTGTACTCATTAAAAAACAACAACAACAACAAAAAAACCCACAACAAAACAAACAGACAAACAAAAAAAGACATTTTGAGACTGAATACAAACAATACTAATTTTTTATTCGTATTTGTATGGGCAGAATTTTTTTATTTTATGGGGACTATCCAGCTAACTGCTGTAGCTCTGTGATTTAAAGTGTTTTACCACATCACCCAAATGTTAAAATCCTGATACAAAATATACACAAGCTCTCTGACAATTGCCCTTACCATCCTATTAAATTGTCTACACATAATGAGGTATAAATCATAGTATGACTCATACAAGTTCTCTCACCCTTAAACACTGCTACAGTGGTTGACATGAATTTTGTCCAGAATTGAACATTCAAATAATGGAAAAATAATTTTGTGAAATGTATTGTCTTTCTGAAGTTTCTTTGATTCTGAAGGCTTAAAAGTAGAGATTTTTTTTCAGCCACAGAAGAGACTATTCAAATTGTTATTTTTTTCCTGTTCCTACCTTTTTCCTTTGAGTGTAAAAAAAGAACAGGGTTCATGGTTTACTTTGGGCTCCTTCTTTTTTTTTTTTTCCCAACTACTTTTTGTCTTTGCTATTCTACAACTATTCAAAATTGCTCCAATTCTGAAGCAGTTATCAGATCTGCACTCAGATGTTTTTTCAAAGGTATGAAACAGCTGAAAAATTCCTGGCCCAAAGAACAGTATCTAAAAAAAAAAAAAAGGAATAGAGGAAAGATGGTAGATAACAATTTCTTATATGAGCAAAAAGAGGAAAAAAAAAACAAGGGGAAAAGAAGAGAAATTAAAACCAAGAGAAAATGGAAAAAATATGAAACAAATTTTTTATTAAGAAAAGATTTTGTAATGAAAGTTTTGATAACCTTGTTCTTGTTCTTGGTTCTGCTGATGATGACTCAGTCTCACTAGAGAGAGCTACCAGAATCCAAACCAAAGCTGTACATTGACTGATTAGCTTAACTAATTTACATAAACTAAGATAGATTGTAAGGGTTAAATTTTGGGGTAAGGTATTGTCCACTACAACAAGGCAAAATTTGACACCTCCTGAAAGGTAAAATGTCCAGAATTCGTGTTTGGAATCAGAAGACTTCTAGCCACACCATCTCTTCAGGATCCCTTGTTTGGAAGAGAGCCAGGTGCTCCTCCAGGTGCACATTATTGTGCTCTGATCCCTACTTGGGAACACGGAGGATCTGTTTCAATATTTACTGATTGTACTGGGAATCAGGAAAACTAGCATTACTTTTGAGTACCTTTGACCTCTCTGTATATTGGATTCACTAATTGTAAGACAAGTTCAATAGGACTTACCTGTGGTTACACCCTTTACTGTGCTGAAACAAATCTGTAAAATTCCAAATTACATTCTTATTGTTTTGCCAACATTATGTATATATCGTTAATAATAACAACAATTTTCAAGGCATTCTTGTTCAAATACTTTGTGCACTCTTATCAGATTGCATTGAAGGATTAGGCAATGCAGTAGTTACATTAGTCATTCATCACACCTCTCTGTACAGCCTCTTTCCAGGTGTGCCTTGCCATTACTTTTTCCAGATACACCTGGAATGTAATGAGGAATTGCAGCTTCTCACTCCTGCTTCAGAACATTATCTTGCAGATGAAATGGAGATTGTTTATCTTTTAGACAATGGTAGAGATGAATGATTTATGGCAGTCACTCAGCAGCAGTGAAGCCAGTACAGAGTAATGCACAGGTTGTCCTACCCTCTGAGCAAATCTATTAACTGCATAGGATAATTGCATAATACTCCAGTCCCTGAATTACTTCACATTACAATCATGATAGAAGCTGTCCCAGATGTCTGTGGTTTAAAAATGATATTCTGAGATTTAGGAGGATTTATATTTTTATGCAAGAATAAGAGGACGGAACAGAATAATGTAGTGACTTAAAGTATTAATTTTGAAAGATACTCAGGCATGTGCACAGCATATGTATAAACAGCTCTGTCAGAATATTTGGGACTCAAGGATCATTGCAGAATTGCTCTTACTCTGAAAAAGCATGGATGCATCTTGTAGCTATGTCATCAGAACTCAGAAAGGAGGAGGGATGGAACAAATACTATCAAAGTATAAGCCTGCTGTACCAGTACTTGTTACTTGAGAGGAAATATTATCAATTAATAAGTAATCAGTACTGCTTAGTAAACAGCAAGAAAGATGTTTGCAAGTACATACAAATCCAAAAAGGATGGTTTATTGTCTCAGATGCCCTCTAGAATGTAATATGAAGTGTTAATTTGTTTTACAGTAATGATAGCCATGAAATACATACATGAATACATACATGAATGCAGTATATTGATGTGTCATGCTGTTTTGGAACCCATATAAAAAAAAGAAAGAACAGAATTGGAAATTACTAAGATTTTTGATGAATTTCTTCTATGCCCATCCTTCATAATTAGGCTCCCCTGAATTTTATTTAAATCAAAAAGTAACCTCTTTCTCCAAGTTTTTATACAAGACTGTACAGGCATCATCTTGCTTCCCAAAAATTAGCAGCAAAATTCTCTCTTAATTGTAGTCTGAACAAAAGCAGGTCCAAAAATGGCTGTTCCTGAAGCATCTGACCAGAGAGTTCAGCTTTGTTTTTTCAGAGATGGGCTTGTGACACAGCATTCAGGTTCTTTTCTTTTGCCCCCAGAAGCTAGCACTGCATGTGAAACTGCTGTTGCAAAGCCACAATACCAGCAAAAAAGGGTATTAAAAGGGCTTTCAAACAAACAAGGAGAGGAGCAAAAGGTAAAATCAGATATCCCAGAGAAATAAAACTCACAATAATATCTGGATTCTACATCTGCCCAGCATATGTAATTTCTGGCAATGAGTAACTACTGTTGGAGCAGTAAATAAAGAAGGATGACAAAAGAGTCAAGCTCAACACCATGGCTGTAAAGATCAGTCAGGGCCAAGTTAATAATGAAATAACATCGATGGTCAAAGACTTTCAGCTTTTCTGACTCCTTCTGTGTTTAGAAAACAGACTCAGTCCTGCACATGCTGCAGACAGGAAAATGGTGATATATCAGTAGCAAAATTGTATTTTGGTCTACCAGAGCTAACCTAGCACAGTCAAAATTACACAAAATTTCCTTCAGTGTGCTCATCAATTTGACATTTTAGTTTGCTCTTTTCATTCTGAAAGAGAAAAACATGTTTCTAGACCAAAAGGTGTATGGAAGCCAGAGAATGCCAAAAAAGTGTTTGTCTTTAGCATGGAAATGCAGTTCTTTGTCCTGGGTGGATCATTAAACATTCAGTTTAAAAAGAAATGAAGTAGAGAAATGCTGTCCTCATGATTTATCTTTTTATAAAGTTCTTCAAGGATCAGCTCAAAGATATTATCCAATATTATTTTGAGGCTCAGAAGAAGCACTATAGGGTACTACAGAACATTCCCATCATATTCTTTTAATGACAGAGGGTGGTTTTGGCCATTGAGTACAAAGTCTTGTGTGAAGAATTGCTTCATCCCAGTGAAACAGTGTCTATTATTTGGCCCAGTCCTAACTGAGAGTGTAAAAGGAGTGCCCCAGTATTTTCCAAGTGTCCCAAGTGGAGACAAATAATCAGAGTGAAGATGAATTTTTCTTCTTTATGGGAATAAACTGGAGAAAGTAGCTTTGGCATGTACTTTCTGCTCTATGTCACAAGACAAATGGCTTTATAATTCCAGGGGAACACAACTACCTCAGAAACTGGTAGTCATATACCAAGAGAAATATCACCTGAAGCATCTGCATCTCAATTGTTAGGAAGTTTTATGTACTTAGGACAGACATCTTAAATATCTGGGGGCTTCATGTGGCAGAAAGCAGTAATATGAAATTTTCCAAGCAATCTGTCCTGCTACCAAGTTGGCTGCCATATCTCATATAGGATGTGGGACTTCCTGAATTTCTACAGCTTCATAGTAACCATGAATCATTATGGCTGGTTCTGACCCCAGTAGGAGATGGCTCTTCTGTAAATTATCACCCTTATTTTTGACTCTCCAGAAGAAATATTCTCATATGATAGTTAAAGGAGTCCAGCATGTCAAAAGTCTGTACAATGACCTTACTAAGGACCAAAGCTGGATTTAGATGAAATTTTATTTGAGACAAGTCCCTTGTTTTGATCAGCATCATCCATTAGATTTCATTAGGCTTAGACGAAGTCAGAATGTGATGAGTGTTGTATTGAAATAAAAATAGATGTTGATTAGTAATCTTGCCAACACTGGACCTGCTTTGCTCCTTCTGCTTCACTGCTCTCGATCTGCACCTGTGTGGGTACAGTCAGTGCCTTGGTGTGAGTCTTGGCTCCAGATCATCTTCTCTGAGTTCACAGAGCACGCCTGCGATGACAACCAGCTTCAGCAAACAGTCCAAATTGCCAGGAAAGTCCATAGGGATGGGATGACTTCAAGGTCAAGCCATGAAGTCAAGCTGGTGGGTAAGGATCAGGGCCAAAATCAGGGAAGTAGAAGGGTCACACTGGTGAACCAGCAATGTGGCTCAGGCAGAGATCAGGAGCCTGAGCCATTTTACAAATACCAGATGAAGAAGGAGCAGGCCCCCACTGCAGCTTCTCACAGCACTCGTTTAGGTCTGAACATCTCTGTCATCAAAATTGGCCCAGAGTCCAGGGTGCCAAACCCCTGGAGGAAGGAGATGTGGTCAGATGACAGTTAAACTTCTGAGAGTTTGAAAGTATCAGTTGTTGACAAGAAAGATGAAAAAAAGAGGATGCTAACTTTCTTAAGAAAACATTTTTTACTTACTTTCATATTATTTTAGGCTGTCTTTCTAAATCTTAAAAATGTCTTGTAGACATCTGTTGCAAAATTAGAGAAAATGGTCTGTATTCCTTGCATTCAGTCTCACCCTGAAAAGCATTCTCATAGTAAAGGTTTGTAAGACCCTGGAGCTCTGAGCATTTCACTACCAAATGTCTAATTGCTTTTCAACTCTACACACAAGCTGCTACCAGCTTGCATTGATATGTACCAAAGAGGCTGAGTTCTCAAATACACTGACTAATGAAGAGATTAATAGAAGTCTCTACAATTTAGGGATGAAGCTCACTTATGCTTGCAGCTGTTCTTGCCTACAAGGGTCTTTTATGAGGCTCTACCTGTGTATGTTCTGTACCAGATTGCTGAAGATCAGCCAGTGCATTTGGGCAAAGCATCCCACAGTTTAATCTTCAGAAACGAGACACACAGTGCACAAAAAGGATGCCAAATAATCATCTGCACTCTTCGCCTGTTTCTAGGATGTCCTAGAGAATATTCTTTGATGCCTAAATGACATAACAAGAGGTGACAGTAATGTTATTAGTCCTGATTCATCTCACCAAGCAGGGAACATTGGGGGGAAAAAAAAAATCAAGCTTCAGATAGATTTCCTATGAAATTCCCCCAGCAGCCCTTTGGTTTTGAAACATGTTTTTCCCTTTATGTTTTTTTCAAGACCAACAGATACTGATTGCAAAAAGTCTGATGTTGTCCTAAGCATATAACAGCTTTCAGGAACTCAGATTTATACTTTGAAATATGAAACATGTAGAATGTGTTTCTAGTCAACATTTAGTCCACGGCATCCTAGAAACCTTTCTTCTTTGTCTCACTGTATTCCTACTCATCAGCCTGTGCTTGCTGGGTTTTTCTATTTCTGGAATGCCAACACCTCAGACACCTGAGAGTACAGCCAGCACAGAACATGCTTGGAATTCGCCACCTTTCCAACTGAGAAAGGCTCATTAAGTGCTTGGAAATTAAGAAGGCAGGTAAAAGGATTATTTGATTGATTTGGGTTTTTCTAAAGTCTTTTAATTTTAAACAAATCGGATGGAGTTTTTAAGTGATCTGGAGAGGAAAAAGATGTTAACTACAAATTTGGGGCTGAAAAGCAAGATACAGCACTTTCTATTCTAAACAAAATGAACTCTAAAGCAAAGTAAAAACTTTTAGGCAGGCAAAAAATGCAGGACAAAGTTTGAAAATTATGCTTTAATTCCAACCCTTGTAGTTATGCATTTAATTAAAGCTATGTATTACATGTTTTAAATTGATTTGTCAAATAATAAGACCTACAGTTTACTGCAACCTGGAATTGTTTACAGAATCTCACAAACAGCAGTTCTGTGGGCAACAGCTGTGCTCAGCTGTTGAACAAAAGCTCTTCAGTCTGAAAAAGAGACATTTTGAGAAATTTCTGCATTTTCCACCCCAAAGCCTGCAAAAGAAGGTGTTAAGTCAGGACAGTCTGAGGGAAGATATAATTTATAAGCTTTCCTTAAAAGAAAAAAAGAAGTTTTCCCTTGAGAAATTGAGGAGTGGGGAAGGAAGAAGGTGTTAAGTGTGTGGAAATGTTTATGAAACATCATATTCATTTCATTCTGTCTGTTGGAATTTCTTTCAGTCTTCATTGCACAGAGCAGCAGGAGAAGAGGAGTGAGTCCAAGCTCAAAAGAAGAAGTCAACCAACTCATCATCTGTGATCTTTTCACAGTGAACAGAGAAAGGTGAAAGGCCTTCCAGAGAAGGACAGCAGAGGAGAAGCTCATTTTATGCCCTCTGGGAACCTCTCTTTCCTCATCAACTGTAGACTCCTAGGAAGTCCCTAGGCTACTAATTTTGGCATCTAACATCCCTGAAGCTGGGAGGTGTGACTATAGCCAAGAATGATTTATCTCTTGGAGACTGGGGAACATTAATGAGACTGGGTCTGTTCATGGTGCCCCAGGTGGCCTCTTCCTTGCTGTGTTTCTAAGAACTGCTTTTTGTCCTCTGGAAAAGAGCATTAAATTTTTCCCCTTTTGGAACAGATTGGTTGACACAGTCTGAATGGGTGCCAGAGGATGAACGCTGCTGTCTGGCACCAGAAACTGGCTCCAATGAGAAGTCTCTCCCCATTTCCCTCATGCACCAGAGAACATGAAGGAGCTTTATCCCACTGAACTAAGCTGTTGTCCTAACTTTTCTCTACAAGACCTCAAATGTCAAGAAGCAGGAGCTTGAGGTGTTTTACAGTTTCACATTGCAGTTGGAATTTGGGAATCACTTTTCAGCTCATTCTACCAAGGGCTTCTGATGACTTTGGACTTTTCCATTGTCCATTTTACAAGTCTGTAAGGCAGAAAAGAACACTTTTCTTTTTGGAGAGTCTCTTCAATTTATTGTGAAAAAGGGGGAATGATGGGAAAGGCTCGGCAGTACATTTACAGTCTTCGTTGTTTCCTTAAGCACCGTGGCAGCAAACTTACAGGGAGACTGGGGAATCCAGTGCTTTCTCCCTGATATCTCCTGAACAATTGCCTAAGGCCACTGTGCAGGAGTTTTCTGTGCTGCAGTCCCTCCCTGGGAAAATCTCTCAAACCCTTAAAGGCTGTTTTAGCAGGTTGAACTCTAGCATGTGTTCTGTGCTGTGCTGATCACCTTCCAAGCACTGAGGTACTGTAACAATGCCAGTCAGCTGTCAGGCTTTGGGGCTTACAATGGTTAAGGCCAACAGTTCTTTGTGGAATTCAACCACAGAAAGCTGAAAAAAAACAGGTACAGGTGCTAAAAATATCTTGTGTGCTCAATATTTTCATGGTATTTTTCTCTTTGCTGGGGAGAGCTTGCACTGATATGCTGGAGGCTCTGCCATCCTGGCAAAAAAACCAATATGGACATGAGGCTGAAGGTAAATCATTCCTGATTTTTATGTCTGCCCCCTTCTTAGTTTGAAAACCTGCTTCTTGGGAGTATTTTTTTCCCCAGATAAAAGCCTCATCTAAGATTCAGACGTATTTGGGTTTGAGTTCCAGACACTGACTTGGAAAATCTTGCATTGCACATGGAAAAAGTGATACCTGATTCTAATGGCTCGCTGTAGCTCTATCCTTCTCTCATCTAGTGGCAATGCTTTATTAGCATTCTGTGCTTAAAAGTTCTCTCTAATGAGGTTCTGCAAATGATTTGCAAGCCCTGTGAGGAGAAGTCTGAACTGTGCTTCTCTCAGTTGCTATCAGAGCTGAATGTCAATGTGCTGCACCATGAAAACCTACTTTTGTCTGTGTGTAGAGGGGTGTGTAGAGGGGTGTGAGTATGAAGATGAACATCTCCTCCTATATTCCTGGGTATTCCCAGGTGAGGCTGCCTTTTATCCAGACTGCACTTTGTACAACTGTCACCTTACCACCTCTGTGCCCTTTATTGCTCATCTACCTCTCTCCTGCTTCTTGCCAGTTGTCTTCCAGTCTGGTTTTGATCAAGCTTGCATTCAGCCAATGTCAGTGTGGATTAAAGAGCTTGGAAACCAATGCATTTGCAGAAAATCAGTTAGCAAACTTAATTTCATTGCCCTGTGTAATTTTCTTTTTTCCTTACCCCAACCAGTTAAATGAATAAGATTGTGAAATATTCCTAGAAATTACTTAAATATATAAGGATGGAGGTAATTTAAAATGGCATCTGGAGGGCAGGAGAAATCATTAAATGAATCCAAGCCTAAATTTTCAGTCATTAAGGCCTCTTCGTCTGCAATGCAGTTTTTGGCAACTCAAAGTTCTATTGACAAATATAAACAAATATTGTCAGTATTTCACTCTTGGAATGCTGTTTTACAGGAGCAGACAAGTTTTGCCGATATCTCTCTCACATTGTTATGGAGATTTGAAGCAACATGTTCAGTTTGGAGTATTGTGCTTTTTCTTTCCAGTGACTGTTTCGTTTGATCAAAGGGGAAATCTCCTCACGGTGCTTGGTTTGGTCTTGTTTAAAAGGAAAAATCTGTAAACTTTATTTGCAATTCTTCATCTCAATTGATCTCTTCTGACAGAAAATAATAGCTATTGGCTGAGGTGCCTAATGCTGAGGCCAAATAAGATTAGGGAAGGTAATATTAGCTTGCATGTCCCAGAACTGTTCATGGTTTGTGATAACCATTGAAAAACCAGCATCAAATCAGTGTTTTTCTGCTAGTAATTTACAAAAGAGCTCCCAAAAAACCTGTTTCACTGAGCCTGTGATAAACCATGGATATCAGGGGACAGCATTACTGATGAGAGGAGCTAGACAAATCCACCTGAGCCTGAATTTCTACATCAGCTGAATGGAAATAATAATGCTTATTTATTTATTTATTTTACAAATCTTTTGCAAATTTAAGTAGTAGTTGTCCCTACGTGGTTAACAAGAACTGAACAGCCTTTCTATTATTGTGATAAAATTTTCTTGGCTTTAATGATGATTTTTCTTCCTGTCAGCAGTCATTTTGCTATAGATATTCTGAAAAGTCGTATGTGGTAAATCCAACTGCATGGACTTTTAGCATCTATTTGAGTTTGGTGTTACTTGTTCATGGAACCAACTGCAATTTCAAATTGAGCAAAAACAAACATTTATTCTCACTTTTGAGAGAATCTGGGCTTCTTTACTGTCCTATCTTCAGAATGCCAGACGATAGCTGCGGCTCACCTGTTTACAATGAAGTTCCCTCAAGGCTTTATTTCCTATTTCTGGCTCTGTCTGATCTCTTCAATATGGCCTGAACATTTCTTTGAACTTCAGTTCTTCACTGTGTTTCATTTCTAAGCTGATGGTACTGAGTCATTGATTTCTTTTCATGGATTTGAACTATGTTCCAGTTCAAGACGTGATTGGAATTTTTTTCTCACACCTACTAAATGTTCCTCGCTTACAGATCATCTCCTTGCCATGAGTTATTAATCTGGGCGTGCAAATCCACTAAATGTGGCAATTATTCTTCTTTTCACCATCCTTATGTAGGCTCTTATCTGATGTCTGCAGGCAGCCAAGAGTGTCTGCAGCATATTTAGAAAACCTTACGAAAACCTTACTTTGATCCTCACTCCCATTGCTGTTTGTGTGCATGCCCAATTCACTTTGCTCTTGAAATGTCTTCATAGGACCCTGCAGACAGCGTAGCCATTATACCTTACCATTCTGGTGTCCTTTCAATCAGAAAATATTGAATGCTTTATTTAAGTCGAGATACCAAAAAATCAAGATTTAAGTCTGGAAGGGAAAAACACAGCTTAATTAATGCCAGTGCAAGTATTTACTTGAAATATTTCATCACTGACTTGCAATCTTATCATCCTTTGCTTCTGTTAATATTGTGCTAAAGCATCCAATGGGCAAGATGGGAATTACAGAGTGACCATGAACTTTTGCATTTATCAACAGGGAATAATTGAGGAATAGTTTATAACAAATGTACCTGATCAGCATAATTTTTTTTTTTTTTTTTTTTTTTTTTTTTTTTTTTTTTTGCTGCAGCACATTATGTATCTGTTTAGTCCCGTATTTGTCAGCTCACCTTCTCATTAGAAATGTAATTCAGTGCTTTGTAAAAATAATGAAGAAATGAAAGAACTCCGTGAGATATGATCCCTTAGATCTATTTGTGGGTATCAAATGCAAGCAAGATTGTAAATCTTATTTTCTAAGATAATGAGGTGCTAAAGATTCAGAAAGGCACTTTGCAGAGTTGTCAGATGCACATAGGCACTTGGCTTCTCAAGATGCACAGAGCACAGACATTCAAGCCCAGAAGAACATGGGGACTATGGCATGTGATACAAGAGTATCCTAAAGCAGAATCTGTAGCTCAAGCTGGACTGAGGGACTCTTCACATATTGCACAGACCTGTGAGCTTCAGGTGAAGAAAATAATGAAGCATCAATCAAAAGACAATTAGACAGCAGCAAGCTTAAGTCCTTCCTTTGAAGGCTGTTCTTTTCTGTTTTGGACTCTGTAAGGAACTCTGGTCTCTTGAAGACTGGAGTGAAGCCATGCTTCAGAAAAACAGAGAAGAGTCACTCTGTTTCTTCAGACAACTTATTAATTCAGCAGGTGGACACCTGTGATGCTTTATATCAGAAGCCTGAGCACAGACAGACTTTAACACATATTTATCTACTGAGGATTTCTAGAATCTGCAGTTTAGACTTAAGTGTCTTAGCCAATCTTAATACATCTGAGTCCTTTAATGACGTGAACCTAAAAGGTATTTTTTGAATTTTTAAATTCTTTGAAGTTCTTAATGGGTGGTTATGTATACCTTGGGGTAAGACAAGACTTTTGCAATTCTGGATACGGTTGGGATGTACAAGCAAACGTGAAGTTGGGGTAGGGATGTGAACCAAAGGCCCTTCTGATCTGAGTAGTCACATATGAAGTCTAGTGTTCATGAATGCTAATATGTTAGCATCTATGACCTCAAAAATGTGTTCCCACAAACATAAACGCTGCTAGAACTCCATCGCTTTTATGTTTCCAAAGAAGCAAATGTAAAAGGACTGAGATTGACCCATGCACCATTTAAAACTTTATAGTGTTATTCACATTAAAAATGTGCAGTATTTGTTGAACTGTTGCTATAAATGTAGCTTTTAAAGTATCTGAGACCCTGGTCTAGTTATTTATTGTTCTAGGAAATTACTTTTATGAGAACTGCACAGAAACCAGAGACTTTTGATTCTAAGTCTAGACTAAAGCTCAGCAAATAGTCCAGAGAAAGTGACTTTCTGACTTATTGCCCAATGTGGAGAAACAGTTAGAGTGACAAAAAAGGTTGCCTCAGATGAGAAAATTGGTTGTCATCACCATGAGATTTTTTTCTCAGAGGCCATTCATGTACTGTAATGTCAAGTAAATTTCTCTGAGGGATTGTAGCCAGTTTTCCCAATTTGGTGACCACTGCATGCAGAATCATTTGAAATCTCTCTACCAGAAATGTTGCTTCTATTCCACTTTCCAGTACTCTGAAATTTACAAAGTCAAAAAGATGCTATTGATCCAGAAAACACTGATTGTTTCTCCAGTGTTTGAATAAATGGGGCAGGAGACAATGTTACAAAAAAGCAAAGCAGAACCCAGCATAGAAGACAGAGCCTGCAGCTGGTGATACAACTTCCTTGTGCAATAACTCTGCTGTGGTGGTACCCATTTGTGAGGGCAGGTAATGTAAGAACAGCTCTATCAGGGCAGATCAGAAATCTTTCTTTTCCAGTAGCCCATCCCTGGCATTGGCATCCAGGGGATGCCTAGAATGAGACAGCCGTGAGATGCTATTTGCCAGCCCACATTCTCTGCCTCCACTGGTTTACAGCTGCCTCTTCCTTTCTACTCTATGCCTCTCAAGGGATCTTCTGACACAAATTTTTTCACTTACATTTTTAAACACATAGAGCCTTTGGCAACCAGGATTTGGATTTTAAAGTCAGGGCTCTCCCTGACAGGTTCTGTGCCTGTTGTGCAGCAGGAACATGCCATCTGCTTAGAGCAGTACTTTTCAGTCCTGTTTGATTTCCAGGTCCTTACCCATCTGTTGTATAGCAAAAACAATCCTACTACTGACTGACTCACTGTTCTTAGTTACAGATTGTGGCTTTGTTACCAATAGCCTGTGGACTCCCAGATGCCTACTAACCCCTGGTTTTACTTTCTAATATCCCAATGACCTCTCTTAGAAAAATGCTGTTAGTCTACCCCACAATTTTCTCAAAAGGACCTCTTATTACACCAGACCTTTGCATTGGAGCTATTCATATTTCCAAAAGACATTCCAGTTATGTAATAATGTATTAATTACCATCAGCAGTATGTAAGAATATTAGACTTCTTCTGTCTTAAATAGAGTTTGATTTTTCAAAGCAAAGTTAATTAAGAATACACATGAATTATGCAATCTTTAAGCATGACAAATTAAAAAAGCAATTAGATTAATTTAAGAAATCTTTATTTTATTTGTGATGTGTAACACCAAGAAATTGAGTTGTTCCTTTCAGTTTTAGTTTCTCTATCCATAAATTTTATGTGGAAGGTATTTTGATATATGAATAAGAAGCCTTATTTAAAGACTGAATTCTGTTCTGCTACTTAGTTGGCAAAGGCACATTATATAAGTGTATCAAAATATAGAAATATAAAAGTTTCTATGGCAGACTGAATCATACCATGAAACTAATTTCTTGAGAAGGCCCCTACCAGATACTTTAGACAGAAATAAATTTCAAGTGCAACACTGAAGTACAGAGTACTTTCTGTCTAGTTATGATACTGAAACCATGCTATTTCTGGAAGACTCAGTAGTATCTTATGGCAGTACCTCTCAGATGTTAATCAGGCATTGTGGAAAAGATTGATTTTTGTCAAGGTTGCTTTCTCATTCTGTGCTTTCCTTTACCTTCTCACCAAACAACAAAGCAGAAAGCTGGGGACCTCCCATGCACAGAAAGCATTCATTATTTTTTGAATGGCTTGTAAGAATTACCCACTGGACCTCTTTTGTCTCCTTACTTGTTTTCAAAGAGAAGTAAAAAAAAATATTGTGAATAGCAGTAATGTGTTTGGTTGTTTTCTGTAGCTGAAACCATGTGTGAATAAGATTGCTCACATTGCTTTCAGAACAGTGTTAATAGCTGCACCAGAAAGGGTTACTTTTTGATTCTAAGTAATATGCATACTTTCCTGGTATCAGTGACTGTTTAATAATTGGTTATCCAAGACTTGGAAAGGGGCAAGTTATAATCCTTGAGTGGGCCAGTGATGAGGGCAGCTGTGCCCTGGTAGGTGAAAGACAGACAGTAAAATGGAATAAAAGAAAAAATGTACCAAACAAGTGACTCAAAATCACATCACTTGTTGGAAAGCCCTCTTAATTCCAACGGGCACATACACAGGCCAGCTAAAATCTTCAGTGGAGGTCAATCAGCACATCCTTCCATTAACATGAATGACCTAATGGTGATTTAATCTACCCGAGGATCTGGCCCTGAGCATTTAGCTGCAGGCTAGATCTGGTTCAATCAGTTTTTCAGCCTAATTTTCCTGCCTGGACACTTGGAATGATTCTTGTCTAAGCACACAGTGCTTTCTGTGTCATCATTTCAAACTAGCCAGCAAGTTCTGTATGGCACCAAAACCAGTGCTGGAATGAGGTGCAAGCCAGAGATCCCAGCTACGACAAGCAAATGCTTCTGAACTCACGCACTCATTGTCCAGAGCTAAAAAACAAGCCCAGATCACCTGCCAAAAATCATAAGACACTTGCACAGCTAGAAAGAAAAAATGAAAAGAAAAGAAGAAAAAAAATCTCTTGACCAAAAGAGTCTTAAAACTATTCTGAAAACATTAACTAAAACCACATCATCTCCAGGCTGGATTTTTCTTTTTTTCCTCTAAAGCAGCTATTTCAAACACACCAACCCTCTACAAGTACCCTCTTCCATTATGATGTCTCTCATTTTTGGGGCCAAGGAGCTTGAAGGAAAGCATCCAATCAGCAAAGACAGGTGACTCAGGACAGAGTGATTTGCTTCCAAAGTCGAAGCTCAAGGGTATTTCATGACTGTAAATTCTTTTCCTCTTACATACAGATCTGGTGAGAATTTACAGGAGAACAAAACTGTTCTATTCTTGGACTATATTTTCTCATCTCAAATACTGTCATTTCAAGCCTATTAATTTCAAAGTGGCTAGAGGAGTGCTGTAGCAGTGCTTTCTTGGGCAAGCAGCAGGTACTGCAGCAAAAGGTTGAGGGTGCTGCTAGGGGAAGGCTGGGAGCAACCTGGGCTATGTCCTTCCTCCCTCCACATCCCAAGTGAGTGAGTTGCAGAAGAGCAGCCTGGATAAAACAGGCTCACCTGTTGTGTATTTTTGTCTTTACAGATCTGGGGACTGTGCTACCCTCACTGCTTTGTGGTCCTGCAAGAGGGGGAATGTGAGAGACAGCAGGAACTTTGATCATTCACCACCAGCTTCAAACCTTCGTCGGGTAGTCATGATGCAGCAGCCTCCCATTAGGAGGAACTTTATTAGGTAACAAAGCAAGCCTTTCTCTACAGAGGATCCCAGGCACTGTGTCACTAGGAATTGCAACATCCCATCTGGAATTCTGATAGATTTAAATTTGTTATTCCCTTTTGACAATCTCTTTAGTTCAGTCCCTCCCAGCTGTGCCATTGCTACATGGCAGGGAGACACGAGAAACTCTATTACCTGTTGGTGTGGGCACTCTTTTAGGTAGGAGAACTGAGAAGGGAATAATCAAGAAAAATTTGCAGCTCTCCGAGTAATGTAAAAATTTACAGGCAATAAGTAGGTACCAGATTTGTAATTCCTTGAACTTGTGTGGTTTACCTGTGAATGGGAATCCTGTCACACCACAGCATCATCACACACAGGCAGGCAAAAGGCCAAGGTGCACAAAGTCTTTGTCCAGTACAAGAAGGATGCAAATCCATGCCAAAATATTCTGGAAGATATACATGACATTTTGCATGATATTGTATTTGTGTATCTTTGAAAGCTCTCCTGCAAATAAAGAACTAGTTAATAAACTTTTTTTTCCCAAGTTTGATACATTCAGTTCATATTAATATAAGGTATAGACTGTGAAATCTATATCTATGGGCAGCTTTGGAGAACAATACTCTAGGAAGTGCTGTTTAGAAGGGAGCTGTTTACAGAAGTGCAGGCCCTGGGGAACAGCCATAGAGTTTTGGGCCTGGGTTTGATGCCAGCTGAGCTGTGTTCACCTTGCTTTGGGCTTGTCCCCTCCACAGTGGGTGGAGTACAAGGCTGAGAAGTGAGGAAATGATGCAAAAGGGAGCAGATGAGGAGTGGATGGAAGAAGGATGGAGGAAGAAGCAGTAGCATATGCAGAAATAGTGTGACAGAAATAAGAAATCTTCTGAGCAGAACTTTTGTAGCAAAGGAGAGAATAACAGATGAGACAGAGATGAGAGAGAAATATGCTGCAGAGCACAGCAAACAGAGCACATTATGATAATGTGGGCAGGGGGCATATATTGCAGATGTGGGTGCTTTTTATCCATCTCCACAACACTGAAGTGCCTGCTGTGGCACTGTTTGCCAAGTCTGTATTTCCATATGCCACATGCCTCCAGGTTGCCACTGCCTGTCTATTCGTCCTGACTGAACACCCCAACCACCTGTGTAGTTACCATTAAGTGAATCCAGGCTCACAGACAGGCCATCCTGAACTGAGTGGAAAGGACTTGAGTTGGATAGCGAGAACCACAAAGCATCAGGCATTTTGAAATTTATGAGAAAATAAAAGTAACATCTACTGCCATTTAGTTTCAGCTGTAGAAAGGTTCACAGAATCTACTCCTGACTCAGAGAAAATTAAGTATAGAAAATAGTTGTTTTGGACCAAGAATTGATCTTCCTGTGGAATGGGGCTTTTACAGCATGCATTTACTTTGTAGGGAAAAAAAAAGTTTTATTCTCTTGGTAACCTCCTTTGTCAGTTACTCAGACATTAGATACCCTCCTAATAAACATGTATGTTTGTATATGAGCCACTGCCATTCTGCCTTTGAAAAAGGTCCCAGGTAGATTGACTCTTTTGCTAGATTTGATGGATGTGATGGAAAGGTGACTATTGGGGGTACCAGCCAGCATGATAGATCAGAGAGTACTGTGTGCTTTTTGTCTTCTTGCTCTGTCTCCCATTCTTAGTTTCTGATTAAGAGAAACCTCTCTCCTGCTTTCTCTGGAGATAACTGTTAATTCTCTAAGCTCTTGACCTGGCAAGCTTTATCTGCTACAATATCTTACATGCTTACCACACATATTTTCCCAGGCTCTCTTTGCTATAGTCAAAATATTTGCAAGAAAGCTGAATAGCCATCACTTCTGTCTCTCTTTTACCTTACATGACCTAAATTAGTACTTATTTATACTCTTCTTTGTGGTATAATGTGGTGAAGGCAATTTATTTGCCATTTCCTGGCATGTTTGCTTTTCATTAGTGAAACTAAGAGATACTGAAAGACCTTCAATTGGAGAGATATAATTTTACCAGGGAAAAGACCAAGAATCCTTTAAATCACATATGTACATGTAAGCTGTTGCATATGGATGTACTTAAGTTTTTAGAGGGCTAGCCATTTTTTTTACAGTTAATATGTTACTATAGCAACAGCAGTACTTACTCTGGTTCCATTTGATATTCAGACTTTAATAGCTGACAGCATTTTGGATGGGTTATTTGGGGTTTTTCCCTCTATTTTGCCTTGTTTACAGCAATGAAAATTAAGCATTGGGATAGATTCTGTTCATGTTTAGAGAGGTGCAAGTTTGTTCTCAGCTGAAGAATTGCATAATGTGATCAGTGGCAAAACTTGGCCTGTCTAAAATATATTGGGAAAATTTCTGGAGAAGATGATCTCTTACCTTGCAAGCTTTCTGAAATTAGCATCATCAGAGAGCTAAAAACAAAAAGTTCTTTAGTTTTTCCAGAAAACAGGTTTATCTCAGTAAAAGTAAAGCTTGCACTGACTCCCTCTTCTTTGCAGAATAGAAAATAGTTTATGGGTATTTGATTGAAAATACTCTTTGCTATCATGATTAGATGTTACCATGTTCACTGCTTTGTGGATTAGAACTCATGGATGTTCAGAAGTCTAACTAAGCAAATTGGGAAACACCAGGTAATACTTGGCAGCACTTGGTGATTAACACAGGGAATAATCATTTGCCCCAGAAATTATTTTGATGAAAACAATTTGGCCATGATGACTGTAAGAAGCTGCCCTTCCATACTAAGAGGGATTGGCTTTCACCTAGAACAAAGAATAGAGAGAAATGAGCTATCAAAGTAGTGCTGTAACTTTTACACATGTATATTTTCATGGGTAAACACAGATATATGCAGCTATATTACCTTTCTGCCTTACCAAACAAAAAATCTCTAATAGTAGCCTAAAAAGGGCATCTGTTAACATATCAAAACAGTATCTGTGTATACAATGCAATATAATTTCAAGGCCTTTTATTGGTAGAACAATAAGTCTGTTCATGTTTCTGGCAGAGCTTTTAGAGCACATAACACAGTATAGGAAACAGGTGGGACAGTAATTTAATATTCCTAGTGGCATACTTTAATATCAGAAGAGGCCACTGAGAGTCTTCAAAGAAGTCTCAGAACAAGAACCATTTACTGTGATGATGTGTAGCGTCTACTAGATTTTGCATCAAAGCATGTTTTTAAAGACCACTATAAAAGAGGAGAAAACACCACTTTTATTGGGAAATCTATCTTTACAAAGGAAAAAGTCCATCATCATTGCATTATCTAGGCAGCAGCGAGGAAGCATTCTAAGATCTGGGATAAGATTACAGAATGGTAGATAAAACATTTAGGCATGTAATTCATATTAACACCAATGTCCCTCAAGTGGTGCAGTCACCAATCAACTTAGTAGAAGGTGATCTCCTTAATTCTAAAGTTATATTGAAAATTTTAAAAGAAAAAAAAGGTAAATTATAAACTGATGGGTGAGGACCTGGATGCCATTTTTCTGTCTAAAACAGCAGGAATTTTAAGTTTGATAACCTGCTGTAGTAGCACTGCCATTTTAATAATGATGACTTAGGAATCAAGGTGATTTTTAAGGCAAAATAATGCATTTCTAGGCTATAAAGAATTGCTTATAGCTTAAAAAACAAAACATAAGGACTTTTGGCCTTTTATGTGTGGCTGAATGGGACAAAAACTACTGTTTAAGTTAAGGACATGATCTTTTTGGAAAACTGGTGACATTGTTTACCTTCAAAAGAAGTTGCTATTGCTGTCTTGCAGGGCAGTGCATCTCCTTTTCACCTGATGGTTTGGTTTAGCTGCTGTTTATACTCCTGTATCTATTCCTGCATTGAAGAAAGCCAGGGTAAGGCCTGATTTAGGATTGGCAGTTTTATGAAAGAAATACACTGGATTTTTCACTTGGAAGAGAGTCTCCTGCATGTACAGTTGTACTGTGAGCAACTACCCAAATGAAAGGTGTGGTGGGACTTCTTTTTTATTACCCTTCATTTCCTTCTGATTCAGATATTTTCCATTTGCCTACTCAAAGCTCTAACCAACCCTCTAACCATCAACCATGAAATATAGCTTCCCAGTCAACACCCCCCCATTTAAAGAGGAAATAGGTCTGTCACAAACCCAGCAATAGGGGAACTACTCAGTGCCAGTTACCATCCTTTTCCCCTGACAAAGAGGCATTTTGCTTGTTTTGTCACACAGCCTGGCCTCAAGCTGAGAGCTAAAACAGCATCACAGTGCCCATCAAGATGGTGCAGACACAGAGCTGCACAAGCCCAGTGATGAAGATGACATCCAAGCATCTCCATTCATCAACAATAAAAATTCCATGGCCTGTTACTAACCATCAGCTGTTGGTATTTCTGCAAAATTGTATATATTCTAGCTCAGCATACCAAGCCTGTGTTGCTTTCTCCAAATTATGAGGCCTTTAAGGGAACTGGATAAACATTAAGATGTCTGTCAAACACCATTGGTGAGTTTGTTTGTTCAGCCATCTCAGTAACTACCCTCAGTTTATTGAATGGAGTAATTTGATTTATGTAAGTAACAGCCAAGACAGCTTTCCCAATATAATAGTGGATAACCACCAAAATCTATAAATATCCATGGAAAAGCTACAATGTGGGCTTCAACCTCTAACCCATCCTCTTCCATTTTTGAAACCCGCTTTATAAAAATGATTACAGCATGACATTAAAATAGTAATTGCCTTTAAACATTTCAATTTGAGATTCCACATTTGAATAACAAGTCAGGGTATATTTTCCATATTAGGAGTGTGTTCCCAGCAAGCTAATGGGAGCTCATTTGCAAATGGAGCTTAGTGCTGTGTTCATTAATGCCTCCTCTGGATGCTTCCACAAGACTTATCTTCTGCCAAAATATTGGCATAACACACTCACCCAGTAAGCAGTTCATTGCAGGTAAAAATGGTTAATAAAACTATGGTGTAGATGAGGTAAAACTCCTATTCTAAATTACATCAAATAATCAGGAAAAAATCCACAACAGAACAATTAAAACTTTACAGCATAAAATTCAATTGCTTTTTCCAGTGTGAGGGAAATCAGCTAAGTAGTCAACAGAGCAGTAGTTTCTTGCTGTCAGAAAGGCATTGGAAGCATCTCTATAAAGTGATCTGCTCTGAGGAAGAGTAGCAGGGCTGTGGGATGATGAAGACCAGCCCTGCTGCAGCATCACTGGGGAAAGAGCCATGGGGGCTGACCTGGCTCTGGGCAGGATGGGGGGAGCTCTAGGGAAAAGGGGCAGTAGAGCCTGATATGCTCTCTGGCCACAGACAGTCTGGTCTGTAGGAAGCTGCAGAGATTTTAGAATCCAGCCTGATGCACAGTTCAGCAGTATATTTGGGGAATTTCAGATTCAGACTGAAAATACAGAGAAAATAATAAAAAAATCTGAGGGCAAGGTTCCTTTTCAACATGATAGCCTCTCTTGCCAGACAGGATATTCTAATGATGTTCTTCTGCTGAACAATATGAAACATCAAACAAGTCACTTTACAATAACATGGGTGGATCTAACTCTCTCCATATGCACATTTTTACAGCATCATTGTTCAATTAATCCTTTATATGATAAAAGAAGAGTAACAAAAATATTTCATCTGGAAGTATGATCAAAGATTTGTTTCTCTCTGCTGAATATTATGAGAGTATATAATATGGGACATAAGTCAACTTCTTTGTCCAAAAATGTCCTTTGGTGTAATATTTTGTAAGTCTTATGGCTTTTATTGCAAAGACTATATGAAATGCCTGGGGAGGAGAAGTGTATATGTATTTATATCTATGTGTATGTCTCAAACCATCCTGAAATGCCTCAAAGGGGGAGGGAGGGGGGAAATAGAAAGTCATATTGCAGTATTGTTCTCAGCTTTAGCAACGAAATGAGCATGATGTAACCTTGAATAGTTATAGGGTTACTGCAGTAAAAAATTATTTTAAGAAACAAACTCCTGGAATTCTTGACTTTCAGCTGTTAAAGTCATACCTCCTATAAAGAGAGGGAACATCTTATCATTACAGGAATAATAAGCTTGTATATTAGAAACATTAAATATTACAATATTATTTATAATAATAGAATATTATTATATTATTAATCAATTTTCATCTATTTATATTTCAATGAACCAATATAGATCAGAATTATGGCAGAAAAAAACAACCCTCCATGTGACATTTCTTATTCTATGCCACATTTCACATGTACTCAGGGTAAATGATAAAGGTTATGGCTACCTGTAATTTCCAGTGATACTGCAGCAGAGTTAGCATCAGCTCTGTGGTCTCCCTCCAAGCACAACAAAGAAACATAGATGGAAGGCAGCCCTGAGATTCCTGGTTTCTGCATTCAGAGTTTTGCTCTATCACCAATGTGATGTGTTACAGGGAGTAAATTTCACTTATACTTTCTAACTGTGAGCTGAAAAATAGGATAAATATTTCTCTGTGCCATTATGCTGGGATATACAGGAGAAAAAAATATCACCCATGTAGAAAATGAAGAGCAGGGAAATAGACTGAAAAAGTCCAACTGAACTTCAACTGAACCCCAAGGTTATCCATGACTTCACATGGCTGCAAACACAGATGACCTGCAGCCTTCCTGCCAGCTGCAGTGCTGAAGATCTCTTGCACAGGGTAGGTCTGAGGGTCCTTCCCTATGCTGGTGTAGGACAGAAGTTACAGAGCCTGGAAGGTCAGAGTAGCACATTGGACATGGCCTACCACCAACATGCAAATTCATCTCTTTCAGAGGAGAAAGAGGAATTGCTAAAGATAGGTCTACTCTGGATCCAGGGAATGCAGGCATCTCCTATATTTTGAATCTGTTTCCTCCAGGGAGGAACAAATCAATGTTTGAAATAAAGGAAAGACTACAGCTTTCCATTTTTTTTTTTTTTTTTTTTTCCAGGAAGACCAGAGAGAGAAATATGTTGGGCTCAAAAATGCTGAAAACAGCAATGCAAAATAAAGCTGATTGATCCAGAAGTTTTGCTATGGTGAAAATGAATGAGGCAGATTAATGTTAAGAGTAAAAAACCCCAACAACCTAACAATTGTAAATCTTACTTGCTTCTTCGTATTAAAATATAAGCATCTTTTGATATACATATGCACATTCTATATGAGTAATCCCTATCACTCTGAGTGTCACTCTGGATGTTTTCTAGAGAAAATTTATGTTCAATGGAATTTTTTCTTTGTTCTCTGTGGTTTTATAATTTTCAGTTTTGCAGTTTTGGGGGGTTCATTTATTTTGTATAAGTCACAACTCTGAATTCCTCATAACAAGAAGTGTTTTCTTAATACGTTATCAAAGATGTAATGGGGTAAGTTTTATGTTTTAACCACAGGCAAAATGCCAGAATTTTGTCTGCTCTGGACAAAAAGTATGGGTCTAAACAGACCCGACAAAACATTTATTTTCTACTCCTAGAAAGAGTATGAATTCAGCTGCATATCATTTAAGACAATATAATTAAGACAATAAAGTTGAGGTACCCCAGAGAACACCCATTTCATGACATATGCCATGTCATGTTCAGTACAGGGACTACACCATGTGATTACAAAGTCTATTTACTATGTTCTTTTGAATCCCAGTTTCAGGCTTTGCTAACACTCAAACAAGACCAGGGTGTTTAGAAAAGGTCACCTGAAAGAAAAAGTCATCTGCAAAAAAACTCACACATCATAAGTATTACAGTGCTCTTTCATTTCCCTACTTAGCCTAAAGCCTGCTTGAAGCTGTAGCAGGGAAAGAAACAAAAAGGATTTAAAAAAAAAACAAAAAAACCCTGAATAATTCATGTAGTATGTTAAAATTTTCTAATTCAGCATTTCTCTTGAATACTTCAGCCAAAAATTTATTGTCCCCACCTGAATGTGCTTGGGATGAGCAACTTACAATATGAGAGATATGGACTCCTCAGCACATTTCAAGATGAAGCCTATCTATCTCTTTGCTTGGCCCAAGGCTTCTGGCATCCAAATCTGCATTGCACCTGAGTAGGCATTTTCCTCCTGTAGACATCTGTCTGCATCTCTGTTGCAATGAAGCTGGTTGTGTAAATCATGGAAAGGAATGTCGTGTTTGATCTGCTCTTCAGCCGTGCGTTCTCCTGCACGTAAAGAACCAGAGGAGACTGCCAAGAAAGGTGATACAGCTGCAATATACTGTTGGCACCAGGTTAAAGCAGTCCCCTCCAAACATACCCAGGGAAGGGAGGTAGGGAGATGAAAATGAAAGCCCTACCACTGGCCTTGTGCAAGCCTTTCTTCTCCTTCAATACAGTCTGGGCTTACATAGTGAACTTCAAAATTTTGAAGGGTTTTAAATTTTTTAAAACATCCCTAACTCAGCTAAGTAGAGAAACTTGTTTTTTATGTCAGACTAGTATTTTCATTTCCAGGAAGGAAGAGATAATACAAGGACAATTTAAGTTTAGCTATTTAAAAGACTTTTTTTTTTTTTTTTAATCATGTTTGATAAAATACCAAATCTGTGATAGAAATTGATGAATGTGACACCTGGTAAATGGTGACTTTGGACATCCATGTCTAATGGCAGAGCACACTTGAGCTTCTCATACATTCTGAATGAATGGAAATACACAGAGGTTATCTGTCAGGTTTTGGTGGTAGCTGCTGCTGGTTTTTGTCCCTTTTTCACACATACAAAGGAAGACAATAAAGTCTTTTAAAATACACCAAATAATGACAGAAGAAAACATATACTTTTCCAAAGAAAATATGATCTTAAAAAATATTTGTTTTACTGCTGCAAGAATGACAATTTCAACAAAATAGAAGGAGGATGGTTCCCATAATGGCACCATGGTTTTTATTAGAGATAACACAATGCAATGGAGTGGTTGGGAGCATCTGTGGCATCTGAGCATTTTCTATATGGGGACAGAAGTGACCAGGGCCACTTGAGAAGCATGAGTCTTTATTGGTGCTGATTTAATTGCTTATGAGACTCAACAAACACTCCTTTTCTCTTAATGTTATTCTTAAGACATAAAAATACGGACTTGCAGATGGATTTTTAGCATTTTATAAATGAGACTCCTTACCTGCTGAGAGTAGAATAGCCCATGATGGCCTTTACCAAATGCAGCAAAGGAAGTGCAACAGCCCTACAGCCCAAAATTTGATCAAAGCAGCTCTAAAATGAGTTGTTTTCTGAATGAACACTTCTTGCAAATACTTCCTTCATTTTTTTTTGCTGTGCAACTGGCTTTCCAAATAGGACTTGAAAAAAAAAAAAAAAAGTGGCTATTAATTTAAAATGTTGTCATTCTAGCTGTGCTGTTAGTGAGATGGAAAAGGACACTGCATAGAAACAGCTGGGTCCTCAAGCAGGCTAATGTGCTTGAAAAACTTCCCTTCAGCAGAGTGAAAATATTTGTCTCTGTGAAATCTTACTTAATACTAAGTTAAATACTTGTCTCCAAGCTGAAAGTCAGGAGGACCTTTCTTCTTTTTAGTCTAGTAGCCTAATAAGGTTGTTCCTAGTTCTGATCTATATCCCCTATTTACTTGAGACAAAAGTAAAATAAAAGAAAAATGTAGTCCATCTCGGAAAATATTTTTGATGTTACATCCACTCAGAATTACAGCAAAGAAATAAATATTTCCCTCATAACATCTCATGCTATTTTTCTTCAAACCTCTTCAGCTGCAGCCTCTACTGCAGAGCTAAAGACTTATTTATCTATGTAACTCATACTCATTGACATCTCTTAATTCTCAATAATCTTTCACCAGAGAGATAAATGGGAATTTAAACCACTGGAAAAAAAAAACCCTAAAACATTTGTTGTGTAACTATGAAGTCTAAATACTAAGAGAAATGAGAAAAAATGGAGGTGATACTTTACATTAGCAATTCAGCCATAAGTGTATCAAAAGAAATAGGGAAAGTTTTGACTGTCATTTGGCATTAATAGCCTTCTGTGGAAGTGATCATCATTCGTCATCATGCACTTCATACTTTAGGATGAAGGAGCTTACAATATGCCTTGACTGAAGTACTGTCTTGAAGTTCATCAAAATGGACTGTGATTTTTGTGTGTGCATTTTGTAGCCTATTAATTGATTGTTTATTCTGCTGTCTAATTGCCTTAATTTCTTAAGAAATTAAATTCAAAAGAACAAAGTTTTAAAATAACTGAATCCGTAGTTCTTTTGGCCTTGTTATCACATTGCTACACACAGGAAGACTCAACACAATCTGGCACAGAATCAACAAAGTATTTACAGCACTTTCCTACCTTTGGAGGTCTGGCACATGCAGAACCACATGTACTTCTTTTATTTTTTTATTTCCTACTTCATAAGACAAATTCTGCCCATTTTTTAAACATATCCTAACAAAAACTACAACAGACATACATATCATCTGTATATTAGGATATGAACCTGTTTGAAGAGATGTTTACATTCAGAGCCAATACACACCAGATTGTGTGTGAGACAGACTTTACATAAGTCTTCACCTCATCAAGTGCAGCATATGGCTGATTTACAGCACAAAATAGCAGGTCTTATTTAGTGAAGTATAGATTTCCAGAGCTTCCACCAACACAGTTTCTTGTGTGTTTTTCCTTGATGGCATGGCCCATGAGAAAATACTGGGGGTTTCTTAGTCTAAGGAGAATAGTCTTCAAATACTTTGAGGTATGCACTGTCTGAATCACTACAGTAAATAAAAATGTAACAGTGTTGGTGGTCACTGCACAACTCCACTTGCAAGGATAACAAATCTTCCTAAGGACTTGTTTAAGAGGCTGCAACATCTCTGGGAGATGTGACAACAGGCTAGACACAGTTCTGCCATGGTTCAGGAAAGATTGGTCCTGCTGTGGGATAGAGAACTAGATAGTTCTCTAGGATAGTTCTGAAAGGTTTTCTCCTATATTGTAAGACTTTGTCTCATATTTCCAGAAAACTAATCAATCAAACATTAAAATATCTGAGTTACTTCTGCTGTGTCCTGATTTACTTCATGCCAGCAATTTGAAACAGGGTATACACACACACACACAAAAAAAAAAAAAAAAAAAAAAAGAGATGAAACTTGCTAAATTTGTTTTGTTAATCGACTGTTCATCTGGTGTCTTATTTCTACAAAAGAGTGCTTCAGGTGCAATTTAAAATACACCTCCATCTTTTTTCTTCCCATTTCAACTAACAGTTCCATGGAACTACTGCTGCTCTCATATCTGTGATGAAAGCATCAATGAGGTGAGAGGTTACCAAGAGCTCGTCTCCTATAGCAAAGTTTTCTAGAAAAGAGAACTCTTGTCTGTCTTCAAAGTCAGGATAAAGCACACAGGAGGTTTAAGTGGGAGAGAGATCTTTTGAGAGTATTCTTCAGATTTTCATTCATTTTAAGAATTGGTGCAAATGACAGAACAAGTGTGCCAAGGTGTTCTTGAACATCCCTCACCCAATGTTTTTCCCTCAGAGCTCTGAAAATGTGATATGCAAATGCTGAGCAACATTCCAGAAACAGCATGCTGCAGTGTATTTATTTCCTTTGCATGGGCTTATTACCAATTTTGCATGTAACTTGTGACCCACTGTTTCCCTTCATGGCAAGCAACCAAAGGGAATGTAGACTCTTAATAAGAAGCTATCCATTTTGCAAAGGGACCTCAGAGTAGCTTTAAGAGGCAGCAGGACTACAAGTGCTAATGCTGTGAGGATGCCCAGGAAAAATGCCCACTACATAGTTTTGGGTGTTAAGTACTTTAAAAAAACGGAACAAAACAATAAAAAGAAGAGATATGTTGTCTGCTGTTGGGTATGAGCCATAATAAGGTTGTTTCTGCCATTTGTTGCTAGACAGAACCTAAAGCTATTCAGTCAGATTATCTGAATAAATTTGTCTTTAGAAAGCAGCTGTTCACCAGATGTTCTGCAACCAATACAGTAAAATTACAGGTAGATATATTCCTTTCTTTTCAAGCCACAAAAATGTATTGATAGGTTTGAAATCTGACTTTAACTATCCTCTTACTATTGTCTTCCATAGAGAAACAGAAAAAATAACATTTGCAGCATAGTATCCATCAGCAGTCACATAAAAGCATATATGCATGCTAATTACTTTAAACAGATTATGAAGACTCCTTGCATAATGAGCTGGATACTGTCAATATGGAACTGATTAATCCATGAAAACTCTCCTGTGATTCCGAAATATCTGCCTGCAACATTCGTTCTACAATGGGAATCAACATGGGAAGACCAAGCAATGTCATCTACCTAGACTTCTGTAAGGCCTTCAACAGTGTCCCACATGATATCCTTAACTCCAAATGGGAGAGACATGGGTTCAAAGGGTGGACTCTCTGATGGATAAGGAATTAGCTGAATAGACAAAGCCAGAGACTTGTGGTCAGTGGCTTTGTGTCCAGGCTGAGGCCAGTGACAAGTGCTGTCCCTCAGGGCAGTCTTGCCATCAGTGTTCTTCAATATTTTCATCAACAATACAGACAGAGGGATCAAGGATACCTTCAGCAAGAAAGCTGAGAGAGACCTGGTCCTTCTTCACAGGGAAGAGCTGCCAAAGCATTCTTTCCCCAGTCTGTGCTCATGGCTGGGATTACCCTGACCCAGCACCTTGCCCTTGGACTCCTTGAACCTCATGAGGTTCTCACGGGCCCACTTCTCATGTTTGCCCAGGTCCCTCTGGATGGCATCCCACTCTTGTGTTGTGCCAACTGCCCTGCTCAGCTTTCTTGCTAAAGGTTGGAACTAGATGATTTTTAAAGTCCCTTCCTACCCAAGTCTTTCTACGTTTATGTAATTTTAGGATTCTTTCAATTCTGTAAAAACAACTTTGATATACACATTTTTTACCATGTAGTATAATATATTTTTGATCAAATAACAGAAATTAGTTTCCTAACAGAAACAAATATTGAAGACATGCAAGTTACTTGACCACTTTTATATGTGCTTGTTCAAAGTAAATTATTGTTTTATCAATAATTACAAAAAAAATCAGAGCAATGATGCATCATATAAAATTTAAAGGGTTTTGTAGAAGATGAAAGTCTGACAGCAGTAGTCAAAGAGAGAGCTAATTTTTCAGAAACAAAAACTATTCACCTGACTAATTCAAGGATACCTAAGCTCGACAATTTATGTGTATCATGGTGTGTTAGGAAAACGTATTTGTTTGCTGCAATTCTATTTTCCCTCTTATTTTATCTTTCTTTAGATTTTTGTTGTCAGTCTGATTTTTCAAAGTACATCTGTAATAAAAAGAAAGATCCACAGCATCTAAAAAGACACAGAAAATGTTGAGCAGATGCTAGAAAATGAAATTGAGAAATCCACTTAGGATAACCAAGTCAACTGGACAGAAGTATCTTCTATCAATGAATGAAGTGGGCAGTGGGTTGAAGAAGCTACTTTTAAGAGAAAAGTCCAAAGGATGGTGATGAACTCAGGTTGTTAAGGGACACATTAGGGACATTACTGCAACAATATCTAGAAACCATTCAGATACTGTCCTTGAGGTGGGATGATGAATGACAACTTGTCCCAATTCAGTATGTCTTATAACAAGTTTCTACTACATCTGTGTTATAAAAGTAAGGATGGGGCACTGACACCAGCAGGCAAAATGACCCTGGATGAATTTTCTTGTTCACAAATTTACAAGGCAACCATGAAAACCACATACCTGATCAAACACTATCTTTGCCACCAATATGAACCTGCAGGTGAACCTAAGGGGAAAAATACATTGCAGTAGGAAATCTTAGTGTAGGAATTCAAGAGGAGCTCAGAAAAACTTTGGGCTATGCAGACTTTAAAAAGCTTTTGCTTCTAGGAATTCTTGGTTACCTACCTAGCACATCCTGGCGTGGGCTGAAAGGTGTGACTACAGAGCGTGTTTCTCCATACTGCAGGTATATAGATGGTACATAGTCAGACTCTGTGTATGGTGTGTGTGTGTCTGTGATCAGATTTTCCTAGATCTCTGCAAGACCCAGGCTTTGAGTAAAATGTCATACTCTGGAAAGATACTTGCTGAATATGTTTGATGATATGAGACATTAATTTATACCTTTTCATGAGGAAAAAAATATAGCAAGGCTCATTTGCATGCAAGTAGGCTTTAGAATAAAACAAAAAGGCAAAAATTTGGCTTCAGGTGAGAGCCTTGTAGAAGAGAGTCATACAAGGAGATCAGGTTGGTCAGGCAGGACCTGCCTTAATCCGTGCTGGCTGGGTCTACAGGAATGAGTGCACTGCAATGCAGGGAAGATCACAGATGTGAAAACTGAGATAAGTTTAGAATATGAGCATGTAAGGAGCATTAATGCAACATAAGCCCAAAATGTCATTATACCATATATAGCTGACAGCAAAAGTGCATTTAAATACTTGTGTTACTTGGGTAACTTTTGGTGGTAACTAGAGCAACCTGACAGAGGAATTATCTTACAAAAAGAGGAACCAGCTAAAATATTTGAACTTCCACATTTTTATCTTATATAAAGAAATAGATTGTCTTTTATGTGGAGTTTAGCAGGAGGTTGAGGTGACAGCTCCCAGGTTGCACAGCTAAAAATGAATTACAACTTTTTTCCAAACTCAAACTTGTTATGCCAGTGAACATTGATGCAAACACACACAAGAGAAAACGACAGCACAGAAACACAAGGTCCTTGGGGGTTAAGTTCCCTAATACTTGATAAACATAAGTTCGCAAGTGGTGTATGCGAACAATTTAAAGTTTCCACAAATCACATGGGAGCCACATCACAGCTCTGCTGTTCCAGAAACTCCTTCCATTTGCTGGTGCACTGCAGATAATATCCCCAACAAATTCATTACATGCAAAAATTATTATTGCTGGGGATTAAAAATTAAATGAACCCAAAGAATTTGCTTATAGGTCATAGAAAATTAGAGACTTGCATAATGCTCCCTTAGCTGTGACAGAATAAAAAGAAATCCCAAAAATTGTTTTAAAACAAGCAAAAAGTGCATTTAATTTAAACATTTTGTGCCATGTTTATGTTGACCTTGCCATTTGCTTCTTTCTACATATGGGGTCTTGTAGGTCTTGAAATCAGCATGATTTCTCTTTCCAATAGCCAGCATCTCTCTGGAAAGAGGGACTCCTTTTGTTTTTGACAGTTCTTGGGCTGCTGCCCTTCCAGACAAAACCAGTCCAATAGTCTCAGCAGGAAATCACAGCCAGTGCTGCTGGAGCCAGTTGGTCTCCTATTATCCTATTCCTGTGGAATGGCTTATCTTGAGTCATTGTTTCCTTACAGACTCTTTTTAGACTTAATCAATGTACTCATACAGTGACTACCCTGTACTAAGGTCATCAGAGTTTTTATACATTTTTATGGCCCCCTCAATATCCTTTACAAGAGTTAATTTGAGAGATGTCTGTCATTGTAGAGATGGGCCTTATGCCCATAGAATCTTGGCTGAACTGAAAAAATATCTTTTAGAAAGACACCCAAAGCTTAAACAATTTTTGGAAAACATTATCAAATCCTTCATAAAAACAAATGTGTAATGAGGCAAAGAAATATAACCAGAAGAAGATGAAAGGCTGGGCAACCTTTTTTTCTTCAAGAGATGAGAATGTGATATTTGAGACAATAAATAATATTAGAAAACAATTTCAACAACAAAGTAATAAAAAGGATCAGGAAGAATACCCTGGAGATCATCTTCACTGAATCTGGTTTCAACATCAATTCTTGAGTGCACTAACATTACTCATTCCTGTCCTAAAACTGCCCCTTCCAAATAAGACATGGTTCTGTGTAGGCCCATTAATCCCCCACATCCCCTCTCTGCTGATTAAGTGGCTTAAATAAGTTTATTTAGTCTCTCTAGCTTTGAAGATGAAAGGCTATTTCCTCAAATACTCTAGGATTGTAGATACAAGAAGGTTCAAGCTTCATTCCACATGTTAGACTGGAATATCCTTGGCCAAGGAGCCCCTCAGAATAGAATCATCAAAACACAGTGCACTGGGAAGTGCTAAAATGAGAAGAAACAATGAGAATAGAGAATGACACTGCTTATAGTGACACTCTTTAGTTCAGGTCACAGTGTGTTGTTCTTACAATGTCCTCAAGATAACAAAGAGAGAAAGAGAGGGAGAAGGCAAAACACCACAACCTTTGCTCCTCTTGTCACCTTAATTCAGAGTAAAAGAATGAAAGAGAATCCACCCTTGGCCACAGCTAAATGTACTAAGGGGCAGAGCTACTTAACTAGTTAATACTTCAGTAAAATTAAGGGAATATTTATGCAACAGCCAAAGAGTATCTCAAAGCCCTGTCACATATTGGAAACACTCTATTCATTCTGCACGGACATTTCTCCTGCCTTGAGCCTTCTGGAGCATCTATGTCCTGATATGCCTAACATATCTAAAATTGCTAGATCTCCACATCATGAGAAGAAAACTTCCAAAAGGCTTTTTCATCCCTTTTTGCAATTTACAATTAATGAGATTATCATTAGGAGTACTAATGAGAAGTTGGATTGAAGTTACTATTGAGAACAAGTGATAAAAATAAAAGCATTTTGGCTGAAATGTGAAAAATGCAAAGTTAAACTCCAGGATTTGCATCAGGCAGGTATAGAACTCCAACATTAGGTCTTTAGCCTGTCTGGAGGGCCCTGGACAGAGGAATGAGAATCTCCTTCCCTAGTACATGTGAATTTCTGCATGGACAAACCTGGGCCATACCCAGCAGGTTGGGTCCAACAAGGAGATCTCTCATTCAGTGCACAGAAGCAAAAGTTTAACCTTGGTGATGAGTGGTCTCCTCTGCAGAGGCATTTTCAAGTGAAGGCAAGAGCATCAAGCTTTCACTGGCTGCATCAACACGTGCAGCTCTGGTACACACAGAAATAGAAACTTGCTTTTAGCATGGTTTTAACCATGCCTTCTGTCTGCAAGTAAGGACCAATAAAGACAATTCTACTGCCCTGTGAGGACACTGATACTCCATGCATCTTTTAAGTTAATTCACCTTCTCCCCAAAGCAATAGGGTAACAAAATACATTAATATAACTGCCAGGCTTGCAAATTGACTGGACTTAAAAAAAGGGAATTCACAGTGTTTATGATACACAGTATGTATGTGGAGCCATACTCAGAAAAAAGTACACTGTGATTACTGATGTTTATACAATTTACATTTTGCCTAATAAATCTCACAGAGGACAAGTATAAGAATTTGTTCAAGAACACTGCCATATTCATTATTTACAGCTGCAATTTTTTTTAATCTTCACTGTAACTGAATCCCTGTTTGCCTCTATAACACTCCAATATTTCTAATTTTTGTTTCTAACTTTTGAAGGTTTTAGTGGCAGATAAAAATATATGAAATCCCTGTGATCATTATCAGCTTATATATGCAGGGAGAACACTCCATGTAAGAGTATTTTTGGTACTTAAGTCTAAAAAATGTGGAAGAGAAAGAAAGAGAAATGGAAAATTTAGAGAAAAAACTATGAATGGAAACTTAAAAAGTTCTGAGAGCGCTGCTGATTAGATAATTAAGTTTCTTGGTTATCCGATGAGGAAAGAAGATAACTTTGGCTAAAAGCTCATATTTTTTTTTAGTGGTAAAGTGAAATCTGTAAGGTGACAAATGTCAAATGAAAAATAAGATGACTGTAGAAACAGAAATCATGTCTGGCAGAGCAATGGATGTTAAGAAGAAATTTGAATATACTAGTCATTAATTCTTGTAATAGGGAGGCTGTTCATGTAGAAATATTGACAGAGAAAAGACAGAAGTATGACACTAATATTTCTGTTCTGCATTTGAAAAGAAACAATTGTAAGAGAAAAGTAAGCTTTTCCACTGTAACCACTTTGCTAAGCAGTATTCAGTGAGAGAGAAACTAGGAAAAAATAATTAGTCCTGAATACCTTGAATGCTAAAGTTCTGAATTTTTTTTTCCTGGGGGATCTTTAGCAGGGGAATAAACTTTTTATAATACTTTAAATACCAGCAGGAATCCAAATTGTGCAGCAGTCAGGGAGGTAAGGGGGTTAACCCACTGGACTACAGCAGTGTTCTGCTAATTCCCCAGAAACTAAATAGAAAAATTAAAATGATATTGCCTCAACTGGAGGTATTCAAGGACAGTGATATAATTAATGTGTGATGTAAGAATTAAGTTCATTTGTAGGCAGTAAGTTCATTTAAACAAGCCCCACATGGTAGATGCCTGTTTATAAGGGAGTTTCTATGCATGCAGATCCTCTGCTGGCATATGTTAGAGGTTGAGGAGGTGAAAAGAACAATATTCACTTGTGCTATGTGGTGACTACCTGTTCTGAGCTGGGCTTTTTGAGCTCTAAAGGCACTAGTTAAGGACTTTCTTCAGACATGTTCTCTGCTTTCCTCAGAGTTTTGAGAGCTACTCACATAAAAGCACAGCACAATTTGTTTCCCTGCTTGTCCTGGCCTAGATATAATCTGCAGCATAGACAGAGCACCACACACCCAGTGACAGATGCTGTCCAGCTTTATAAAGCCTTGTCCCAGTGCTCTGCACATCTCTGCTGCTCTGGGTGATGTCTGGGTGACTTGAGCTGTCCTGCCACCTGTGTGAGGGGTGGTAGCAGCTCTGCATTCCAGAAGCCTCCTTGATGAGAAGCTAATCAAATGTGCAGCATAGTGCACTGTGAAATCCTCCACACAAAGTCCCTGGGGAAGTTTTCAGGACCACCTTCTAAAATTAATGGGTTTGGTCAGGCTGCATTGGGTTTGGTTCTTTGTTTTGTTTTTGGTTCCTTTCTTCCACTTCTGCTCCTCTGTATGAACATTTGGGCAAACAGTCATTGGCACATTGTACTGAGATGCAACTGGACTACAAATAAATACTAAACCCATCTATACACACAATGTAATCGTGGAAGTTGCAACTACTCCACCTGACAGATCAGCACCAATCAGTTCATTATAATGTAATTGACACACATTTTAGATGGCAGTGATATTTTGTAGCCTCATACACCAACTTCTAAACTTCAGAGGTGACACAGAGAGAATAGTATCATCATTAAAAAAAAAAAAAAAAAAAAATAAATCTCTCCAAGAACTCGTGGTCTATGTCAATGCCAATTACACTCTGGGCATAACTATACGCACAAGGTTTATCCCAGCCAGAAACTTCAGCCAAAACTTCTTTCCAAAACTGTGGATAATGCAATTTCTGCCAAGTATAAGTAAGGACTTTGAAAACACAAATTGCTACAAGGCAGTTATCCTGCAACCACAGTCCTCTTAGTTAAGAGGCCTGTATTCCTTGGTTGCAACATTTAAAATGTTGAGAGGGCTGCTCTCAAGGCTTACGTATTTTTCAAGAAGTCCTTTGCTAATATGTGCTACAAAGTCAAATCTTCTCAGAAAAAGTATCTGCATTTGACAATTCACTAAAGAATAATACAGGTTTTACTGAGAGCCAAAAAATTTCTGACATTGGTGCACTCCAGATTGCATTCACATTTTATGATGGGAACAAGGAAGGATTGCCTCTATTCCTTGTGGCTGGGGCAAAGTGCTGTTTAATCCTGTAGCTGTGCTGAATGCAAGCATCCTTTGGTCTGGTTCAACATGAAACTCTTGGTAAGCAGTAAGTATTATAGAAACAATTCTCTAATAGTACTTCAGTCTACTCTGAAATGCATTTACAGCTCCAAGTTGCAAAGATGTCTAATGTTCAAAGTAGAAGAAAGAAATTCTCTTCGCCTTCAGTTTGAGCTGTGAGATTTAACTTACACGTGTAGCTCATAGAAGTAAGATAATATTATGATATCAGAATAAAGTACCAAGTTCAAATTCTTTTTTCTGCCTATTTGCTAAGTTCACAGAGGTGAGTAGGTATAATTGCCTACAAAATTTAATCCATCACCTATTCAAAAATCATACATCCATTTACACAGTCCAAAAGAATCACATCAGAGCATTTTGTTTTAAACTCACTTTTACAGAGAGTTCTTGAACTCTTACCAGGACTATTGATATCAGCAGTAGCACCTTATAATCTTTTTGAAGTACAAGTGTTTTCTACAATTTTCCATGTTGTCTTGATTCTTTCTACTGGATTTCAACAGCCTCACTCTAGTAAGGCTCACACACTTATAAATTTAACCTTTATTATTCAAGCTTCTGTTTTCTAAGTCTTAAATTCCCAGTGAAGATATTACAATAAGCAAACTGTGGATAAAAAGTAGTTATTCCTTTACACAAGCAAATTCTACTCCTTATGTCAAAATTGGATTAGCTTTCCCATCTATTACCTCTATAGCTTAAAAAAAAGTTTTCTTTCTTTTTTTTTTTTTCCCACCAAGACTAATCACCTTTACAAACACTACTGGGTTTATTTTCCTCTTTAAGAAATTCCAACACCATTCTAGTTACTTTGATTTTGCATACTGGATTCTGTAATGTGTCATTGTATGTGTGTCATTTTGTCCTGTTCACCACTACAAATTTTACCTCCTTCCCTTTAACATTCTGAGTTTTCTTATAACTTTCACATTGAACTTCTCCTTTTCAGTCTCTATATTTGTCTGTGTCAACAATCATAGAACAAAGTCAGAAAAGTTTTGGCTTGAGCTCAAGGGGAGCATAAGCTTATTATCTCCCTCACTTGCTAGCAGTAGCTTCTCTACAAGATGTGAAGATGACATTAGAAAATGAGTAATTCACCCTGTGGTTCCTTGTTTCTGGACCCCAGGAAGGAGATACAGAGGAGGAGCACACTGATATTAGTTGGCAAATGGCATGTGGTCAGGCTTCCACTCCAAGGAGCCTCTTTTTACTCCTAGATCAGCTCTCTGGTGTCAGTGACCACACAAGGAAATTTATAGATCACCTCCAATGAATTCTTGGAACTTAGTGCCAAAAAAACATAAGAAATTGACAGAAACAGTACTATATGACAATGAATAACTGGAAACTTTGAGCTGATGAAAGAGAGAGCCAACCATTTCCTACCTGGATTTAGAAACACTTTTCAAGGACTTACTCTCTTTGTACGCTGACTTTGTGAGAAAACTATCCCTAAATACTGCAGAGATGATAATGTTTTAAGAAACAGTATACCTTCAATAAAGATGTTTTAAGAGTTTCCTGCAAATTGTGGTCCTTATATGCAGAAAACATATATATTTTCTACAAGCAAGCCTGCTTTCTCTCCACAATTACACCCTTTTCACTGCCAAGGAGAAAATTAAGCTGCTAACAGTCTGACTGGGGAGACCACAGAGCTTTTTGACTGTCATCTTCCTATTTCCCCTGATCAGATTTGGCAGCTGGGGATGAATTGCATTAAACTTTGCCTGTATCTGCTGACCCAAATGCTTTACTGAGAGGAAATAACTTCATTAGGGTGTATAAAGAGTGACTGACATGGACAGAAACCCCAGGTTTGACTGAAGGTTCTGTTAGTGAGATCCCTGGCTACAAGGAGAGTGATCAACAACACATTTCATTGAGCATCCAGAACCACTAACATAATCCCACTCCAACCTCTGCTTCCTTAGGGCTGCTAAATTTACTGCATTTGCTAAATCCTCCTAGCTGTGTACTGAAATACTTCTTACCAAGATCTGGTCCAGTTTAAAGCACACTGCAGCCATCTCCACAATATTCAGCCCCCACCTGAGGTGAGAGGGCTCTCTGTGCCCTCTTGCTGGGGCCAGAGGGCTCTTTAGCATCTTGTCTGCAGCCTCCAACTTGTTCTCACCAATTCCAGTAGCACTGCATCCGTTTTTAGTCATCCTAAGGGTACAAAATGTTACCTGAAGGAGCCTGAGGCTACTAGGTGTAAGGAAAAGAGAAGAGCATCTCTTACCAAGGAGAATTTCTGGCTATTTCTGTGTCCACTGCTGCTTCAACAGAGACATAGATCATGACAACAGGAGTCACAGGCCATAAAGCTGATGATACTCACTGCAGCAAGGGTCCAGCCTCTCAAACTCCTTCATACATCACACACCACAAAGAGGTGATGCCCTCACTGCCACACACAGAATTTGTGATTGTCTGAAGGCAGGAAGGCCCAGAACAGCTTTTTTTTTTTAATGAGCCATGCCTCATTTATGTTGCACTTACATTTTTGCTCACTTCAAAAAAGAAACCTTGGAAATTACCAAATTCTTAAAACATACTAGATAGTCTGCTTAAGGCAAATCCACCTAACAGTCTGTGTGATGCCCCCCTTTCTTATCTTTGTACATACAAACTGTCCCTCCCTCCTTGTTATGACACAGGTCATAATCAATCCCCTTCTTCTTTTGGTGTAGTTTAATACAAAACTTCTCTAAAAGTAAGCCTTTCTTCCTTTTACATTCAGCTAAATGTCCCCTTCCCAACCTTCCAATTCACTGCTGCATCTGGGCTTCATTTAGTCCAATGCTTGAAGAGTTGCTACTAAAATGGTATCTGCACTTTTCTTTGTTGGGTTTGTCTGTGTATCAAAGTAAGAATCTTGTCCTTGTCATTAAGGCCTTTCTTTGTTTATTTTTACCCTCTATTGTCAATTTAGGATTTCCTTTCTGTTACTCAAACTACCTTCTTTCCCAGTGTATTTTCTGTAGTGGGGAGTGCTCTTTGATGGAGTTTGAATTTTTGTATGTGCCTTAGTCCCCTTTACTGTGTGAGCCTAAACACATATGAAGAAGTGATTGTGGAAGAGAACACTAAGAATGTGTAAGAAACAGGTGCTGATCATTCTTCAGGAAATTCATATCCCAGTGTATTAGATCTTCAGCCTCTTTGTTGGAAGTCATGCTCTGAAAGATATGAAGAGCAGTAAACCCTGCTACTTTCTAATAGTGTCAATCCACTTTACCAATAAATACTCTCTGAAGTTAAACCACTCATACAACCATCTCTTTTCCTTTCCACTTTGAAAAAATATGTTCTGAAGTCAAAATAAGAAGTTACCAGATTATAGAATCCACTTGCATATTTAAAAATCCACTTGTGTTGTGACAGAAGTTATATAATGCTGTTGAGAGGTATTTGAAAAGATGAATATTTATCTTTTACATACCATAATGTAAGATACACTCTGAGATAAACTAATATAATCATAACTTTATGAGTACCCTGATTATCTCTAGAAAGATTTATAGAATATCATCAAATAATAAGCTATTAGCTCATCATTATGTGTGCCAACAAAGTCATTCTTATCATAGAAAAGCAAAAAAATCTAAAGATGGTGGAAGTAATCTTGGAGATTTGGATTTGGAGAAGTAACTATTTACATTAAGCAAAATTGGTTGGCAAGAAACTTCTTAGAGTTCTTAAGACCAGTCTTAAACTTAATCTTGTTAGTTTCTATCAACCTGTCCACCAGAGTCTTTCTGTAAAGAAATAGTAAAAATTTTGAAACAGAGCTTTCTACTGAAATTTTATTTTCCTGTGAGAAAACTTAATGGTAGTCACTTCCATAGGAAAAAAAAAAATTTGCAACTGACTGCCTCAGGTTGTTTTGTTTTCAGACTTTGCAGTGTTTTGGCTTCTAAAAAGATGTAGAATTTCCAGACTATATAATTTTGGATGCTAACTGTGTTTTGTCCTACATGCTTGTAATCTGAACACATTTGAGATAATTTCTCTGGAAACAAGGATTCACTCTTGGTTTTCAGGCTATGGTGTGCTGTCCATTCTTCAAAGAGAATTCCCCAGTGTAACTGGTGAGGTTAAAATTATTTAGGGCCTTTTTTGCCAGAGAAGAAATTCCACTTTTTGTTGAGTTTAAGATTCTAATAGTTATCTTTGGGGGCTTGATTCAGGCTTGCTGAAGTCCATCAGGCTCTTTCCACTGCTCACAGAGCCAATATCATCAAATTTTCATTTGGCTTTGGTCACTACTGTCTGATTTTCAATGCACTTTCTTTATCATTATACCCACAGCTAGTTTTATTTAGATCAGAACTGTTGATATGGGGATTATTTAGATTTTTTTTATTAACCTGTGCAGCCATTACTCCCCATAATTAATGCAGTACATCTGGGAGGTGTTCCAGACAGACCTATGTGAAGGCAGTCTAGTCCATGTTCAAATAGGTATCTTGCCATTTTACAAGAAGAGTTTCTTCCTTTCTTGACTTTGCTATGAGGTCAATAATTTTCCGTAAGTTTATGCGAGGAAAAACTTTGTTGAAACAATATCCAGGGCCTCTTTTTAACAATAATTTTCCTTTGCTATATCTTGCCAAGATTATTTAAGCCTCCCAGTGCATATTTATGGGAAGCCTGGACAACGATGGAAGGAGGATTCATTTTTTTGAGATCTCGTTCAAGAGTCTCGGTATTTCCTTGCTTTATTAAAAAGGAGAATTTTTACCCTGCTGTAGCTTTCAGGAGAAACGTGTTTTCACAGGTTACTCCAAGGTACATAGTACACATATTTACATCCAACAGGCAGTCATGGTGCATGGCTTTAAACTCCAGAGGCAGATCTATTGCAGAACCTTTGTCACCTGCTGGCCCCTCACCTGAGCCCTGCCAGGCTCTGGCAGAGCTTTGTGCTCCCTGTACCAGGGGCAACATTTCAAACCACTGCTGTAAAGCAAATGCAGAGCTCTTCCAAGACAGGCTTGGCTAACGCTGCCTTCAGATGGAACAAGTAGAATGTTTATTGGAGGCTATGACATGGCTTTGACTCACCTTCGCCTTCAAGTTTGCCCAGTTTTAAGTGCTGTGGATTTTACTGACAGTAATTTCATTTGTTGCTTGTTAACTGCTGTTCTTCTTGTATTAAACATGGAACAAAGAAAGGAAAATACATACAAAAGTCAAGACTAGAAATTTTGTCTGTTTCCTAGGCAGAAAGATCTGAACACTCATCAAGAGAGGGCTACAAACTTACTTGCAAGATTTTGGCATATACTTAAATAATTTCTGCTCATTATAACACCAGTAACAAAGCAGGGTATGCCCAGGGATGTGTCCTGGGACACTGGCAGTGTCTCACCCTCTCCATTGCTGGTACACATCTTCTGTACAGTGACATGCTCCATGGTGTTTTGCAGCTACATAGCAAATTACAGGCTCTGGAATTGGCTCAAGCAAGAAAGCAAGCTTGGTGGACCATTAGGAGAGAGGCTGATGTCAGACAGAACTGAACTCTGAATCTTGGAAACTGAGAATCAGTATTTTTGAGCAGAATACCTCCTTAGATGGGTGAGTCCTGCTCCTACTCAAAATTCACTCAGGAAAAGCTGTGGAGAGGCCCTCACTGACATGACACTTCATGTAGGCTGTGTTCCTTTTGGGATTTCCCAGCAGAAGTCTGTCTCATCAGAGAGATGCCAATACAGGCATCTTTCTTCATTTCCTGCAAAGAAACTTGCAAGAGGTGAAGCTTTGAGAACAGCCCTCTCCCTTTTCCAAACTGCATTCCCATCAGAAAACTTGGAGAAGTTATGATAGGAAAAATAGTTTTGTTTTGTTTTTTTTTTCTTTTTTCCTTAGTTGTGTGTTCCCAAACTGTTCTGAAGGGTTTATACACCTGGGAATGCAGCTTTGCAATGGATAATCTGCATACTTACTCGTTCCCTGACTACAGGCCAGAGGCTTCTCTGTGACAACATATGAGTTCTGACTGGGCACCAGGTCTGAAAAATATATGTACACATTGTCACTGCACATCTGGAATTTAGAACTGCTAATGGATATGCTGTGATAGAAAAGTGTCTGGCCAATAAACTTGGTTTATATATTTATTTTAAAAAGCATTACCACATTTCTGGCTAGTAGCCTTTTATCCTCTAGACTTTACACCAGTGCATCTGGAATGCTAAGCAGCTCTTTCAGGGATGCAGCCATATTCCAAAGAGCACCGGTTTTTTAATTTGAAATAACTTGAAAAACTAATTAAAAAGGAGGAAGGCTTACATACCTAGTCTTGTATATCAGCTCCTACAATCTTAGAAACCACAGATGAAAATTCTCTCTCAGACTCTCTGACAACCTGCTTTATTTTCCAGGGTGCCACTATGAACATGTGCAGCTGTCCTTGAAAATATATTTTGACCTCATTACACATGTAATTCAAAAGAGCAATTGTGAATAGCTTTTTTCCTGGACTAGCAGCAGAAGTCTGAGCATTCTGAGTTCCTACATGTCACTTAAACCCCCTTGTCACCATAGTCATTGAACCCACAGGCAGAGCTTAGCTCATCTTCTATGGAGACAGGGACATCAGCTCAGTCTTTCTCAAGTGCTGGGAAATAGCAGTAGAAGAAAGCATCAGAGATCAGCAAAGAGAGAAAACTGCAAGACCACTGCCTCTCCAGGCATGCTCATAGGCAGCCACCAGAAAAATACATTCCACAAAGATGCATGGAATGTATTTCAGCCAAGTTAAAGGCAAGTCTTGTTTACAGGCCACCTTTACAGCTCTAAAGCTCTTGCAAGGACAGTGTTTCACATCTTGATGCAGAGGCAACACGAAAAGCTTCTCCACATAGAGGTTGTCTTTCATCTTATTGATGTTTACTTCTACAAATCTCATACCTTTATGCTGTGCACTGCGTGCACAGAGTATTTTTTAGGCAGAGACCAACTCCAAGCTGATGGCAGTGCCACGCATGTTAAAATGAGGATTTGTAGGGCTGAAGTACTGAAAGCCTGGAGAACCAGAGACACATTTTCACTTTCTTCACTCAAGATTAGGAATTAGGCTCAAAGTAGGTGAAAAGAAGCTTTTTATGATCAGGCCACCCAGATGGTTTAACGACAGCTGTTTTGATGCCCACATGATGGTAATGCAGGTACATGGACGATATGAGGAAAAACAATTCACAATCTCCTTCCATTTTCCACTCAAGCTTCCATGACAGGCTTCATGAACAAAACCAGAACCAGCCCAGTCAGTGCTTTATAAAGCTTTATTGCAAGATGTGTTTACATAACGCTGTAGAGGTGAGCTTTTTAACTACTTGCATCAAGAAATTTTGAACACTGGTCTGTGGTCAGTTTTCCATATTGACCCTGCATGGCACAGAAAAAAAAAAACAAACAGAGGGTGTGATTGGATCTTTCCAGACAGTAAAGTGGGAAGAGTGGGGGGAGAAGAGGCAGATAAAAATAAAATCCCCCCTAGTTTATACTAAATGTGACACTGTTTATGAAGGATCAATACAAACGGTAAGTGAGCTTCGTGTGTAATAAAATCTTAAAAGAGTAATTCAAGTTTTTTATGAAATAAAACAGAAATAAAAATGCATTTTCATGGACAATTAAATTTAACATAGAACGAATTCACCTAAAATGAGAAAACAACATACAAAATCAAAAACTCAACCAAAAGGACCTGTAGGTAATATCTCTGACCATGCATGGCTTGTTTTTTAAATTACAATTCACAGAATAACACTGCTGGAGAGCCTATTTTACACTATGCTACACAGAACATGGAAAAACATGAGTAGTGACATTTACACAATTTTACAGTATTTCTCCTTCGTCTAAGAAACACGTCCTCTTCTACTTTACATTTTTTTACAATTCCCAGCTCACAAAAAAAGGACACTAAATGCGCAAAGACAGTCTTTAAAAAGGAGAAATGCATCCAATGCTACAAATAAACCTTTTCTTTCACAGAAGCCTCTGCATTAGATAGTGATTAAACAAAATATATTTCTATCTGCCACTCAATGTGAAATGGACTAATTAGAATTTTTTTTTTTTTTGTCATAAACATCAAACTATACATCTCTGAAACCCCTTGCTATTAAGCTCCTTTCCAAAAACTCCTTGGGGCCACATCTGAAATGCCAATTGAGCCAGCTGCTGCCCCAGCTGAAGCAAAGCAAGGTGGGCCTTACATGCTGTTCAAATGTTCGTGAATGGTTTTCAATGGCTGCCTACAACCAAACATTTTCTAGTTCAAAACCACTGCAGTTTATTTTCCTTCAGAGCCTGTAAGAACCTGGCAGTTTTTCCTCCAGAGGAACATCAACAGTCTTGTCCCTTCCAGCTTATACAAGTGTTGTGTCCTGCTGCTGCAAGCACAGAGCCACCATCTGACTGTGTCCCAGAGTCAGGCTGCCCAGCAGTGCACACTCAGCCTGCCTTGAAGGAGACAGGAGGATTGGAATATGTGCAGTGAGCTGCAGGAGTGAAAAGGAGAGAGGAATATGCTCCTGCTTCTGCCTAACACCATGTCCCCATGTATCCTTTGTATAGAGGCAGGCAGTGCCTTTACAGGAGACCATTCCTGTTCACTCACATCAAGATTGACTCAAAATTTCTGTTAAACTGGGACAATAACTCATGTCTTGATATTCACATGTGATTATCTATTACTCTAAAGCCAAAGTCTTGTTCGTCTACAAAATTGAAGCCTTATTTTGCTGACAGAATCAACCACTGCAGAGATTCGCTTAAAAAGGGTGTCAAAAGAGAAAAAGAAATGTATTTTTAAAACCATGTTTGAAGCTGCTTCTAGTATTTAAGGGAGAAAGAAAGAAAGACCCTCATTAAACCACCATTATTTTTGTTGATTTTGGATTATGGACAAAGAGCTATCAAACAGAAAGGCCATACATAGCAGCCAAGGGGCTATAAAACATCTGGAATCTATGAGCCTGGTGCCTGGCTTGACTGAAAGGTGAAGAGTGAAGAATTTAACTTTTGTGAGGGATCTTTTACTCTCAAGTGTGGCACACAAGCATTCCCTGGGGGTTTCTCCACTGCAGCCATGCAACTGCAACTGAGTGTTATCTCCACTTGGGAGTGAGATTATAGGAAGTATCTGCATGCAGTCTGCTTTTAAACATCAAGTGAGATGAATGAAAATTAGGATAGCTTCTCTTTGGAGGTTATTTCATATGCTAATGTTTACCTCAGCATCCAGATCAGGAAGGCATTATGGTGGCAGTCAAACAGACACAGTGGTCTGGGCACTGCATTTGCAGCTGACTTTATCTATCAGAAAGGGAAGAGAGGTAGTTATAATGGCTGCAACTGTTTAAAAACAGCCTTCATGGATCTCTGAGTGAGAAATGGGAACATACTACATTGTGTATCCAAGATTTTATATTTGTTGGAAACCATATCTCACACAAAACTTGTCTTAAAACAAGTGTTACATCCTTATGGTGGGCTCTTCCAATGATGGAAGGGCAGGCAGCAGCACAAAACCTCACTAGACAGAGAGAGGCGCACAGATATAATGAATTTCTCCACTTCATCTGGAATCCCCTAGTTAGATGAAGGGGAACAAATGTTATTGCCACAGTCAGGACATGCTGGCAGACTCTGGAGGAAATACTGCCACCTTACAGATTAGTTGGTCATTTTTATCAGGAACCAAAATGGAAATCTCTCCTGTAGTTACTGTGCTACACTATGTCTGATTATCTTGTTGCAATAAACGTGGAAATTATCTGACTGTATACTAGTGCATAAGCAAGATCAAGTTATTCTTCAGAAAAGTTGCTATCAGTTTTTCAGATAGAGAGCAAAAACAGAAAAGCAAATGCCATGGAAGAACAGAAAAAGAAGAATCTGCTTCACATGTAAGACACATTCTGAGAATCTGAAAGAAACCACCTTTTTTTTTTCACTGAACTTATTCCAACCTATATTATTCTCCATATTTAATGTTCTCCTTAATAAGGAGCATATAAAGTTTTGCACAATTTTTGCACAATTTTGAAAATACATGTGCCCAACTATTAGTAATTAATCAGCTACATTATGTTTCAGAGACAGACACTGTGCTGTGCTTAAATGAAACACAAATTTGTTCCCTGTTAGAAAGTGGCCACCAACAGCCATGGGGGTCACCAATTTTGCAGATTCAGCATATTTCAATTAAAATATTAATTTTTAAATACTTTTTTGCTTTCCTCCCTCCAATCAAATCTTGGATCTCTGACAGCATACATGTACTTTGTTGCATTTTAAATTTTTTGCTTTTTTTATCACTTAGCAAGTAGCATAGTTCAACATGACCATTACATTCACGGTGTCTTCCTCTTGTTTCAGACTTCAAACACCTCCACAAACCCCCATTACCTTCAGTTCTTTGTTCTAAGCATCCTTGAGCAAAACTTTAAAAGTCCATAGCGGTGAGCAGCACATAAAGATCCACATTAAAATCCAGATGTTCATAGGTCTTGCCTATTTTACAGTGAAATTAGTTATATGCCACTTCTGTTTCCTAACCAGCTTCTTCCTTTCCACAGCTTTCAAATACACAACATATTGTATTGATTACCCAACTACTGCCTTCTGTCTACTTGTAAAATCGACTTTTTAATTAATGGAGGGGAAAACCACATCAAACTTAATGCTGTTCTTAAAAATCATAGCTCATGAATGACTTTTTATTCCATGGGAGATCCAAGGCATTGGCAGATAAAGAATGAAATGTTACAATCAAGAGGAAGGACAGCATAGGTAGGATGTTCAGCCACAGGTCTCGCTGCAGTGTTGGCAGCTACCTGGCTCTGTCATCACTTGGGTGCTGTGCACAATGCAATGTGATGGACAACCATGGTTTCAAAGGTTTATTGTGTTTGGTTTAACTCTCTTGAACAATCTTCAGTGATTATCCTGTCCTTAAAGAGAGAAGAGCAGAATAACTTGAAGTACCTGACCTGGGTGCCAGAAGCAACACAGCTATGGCACTAGGACCCCAGCAAAGACTATAATTTAACTCTATTTTCCAAGTGTGTTTTGCAGCCAAAATCGAACCGAGCCCTGTTACCACGACTAAACTGCTGCAGTTCCTCAGTTAACCAGCTTGAAGAAAGTCTCAGCTGTTACTGCTGTGCAGACAAATCCTTAATCTTAGAGGCTAAGGCAATGGAAAGAAACAATCTTGTGCATCCTTGAGAATCTATTGGCCATATACAGACTTTGGCTTAAAAAGTTCCCTTTTATGTTATTGTTTGCAGTTCTCTTCAAAATACTTCAGCACTGGCTGGGGTGACTGTTCAATTCATCTTCACTGCTGTATATGTCCTCCACTTAAAGGCAGATGAGTTGACTAAAGGTTCTTCAAACATGCTGAGAGCAGTTACAAAAGCCAGTTATAAAACTGTGAGATAGGGGCAAATATATTGGAGTTTACTGTGGTACCCACTCCACTTGTATCAAGGATAATCACAAATAATCACAGTAAAGAACAGCAAAAACACAGCAGGCTTTCTAGCAGGGCTATTTCATATTCAGATTCATTAAATTGAAAGAAAATCACCACCACATTATCTGCAGCAGAGAAAAGCAGCATGAAGGGCACAGGCAAGTGAACAAAACTTGTTGATCTTAGCATCCAAATGCATTTATCGAGTATGTAAAATTGTTGACGTAGATCTCTCTGAAACTGTACAAATGCAGAGTACAACCATAGCTCAACAAGAGGGAGGAACTGTGTTCTCTCCTCTGTGTGCATGCTGCTATGTACTGTATGAGTGTGCCTTAATGCACATGAATTCAGGATCCTAAACTCTCCACTTGTATCGCAGGCCATGGCCTGCCCCACAGAGTGAATCACACTGAACAGCACTGAGTTCCTGCAAAAAAGACATTCTTTTCCTCCTGTCCAGGTGGAACAGTAAGGCCTCACAGTGAAAATCATGGTCCAGCTGGCTTCAGCAAAAGCATGATTTCACACCATGACTGCATATGTACAGATACATGCACACATGTCCACACATTCATTCTGTACATATACAAAGGTACACATACATTTTTACATTCTTTGGTGGCAAAATAATACAAAAACCCAACAAACCACAGGGTTGTACAGACTGTGCATCTTTGCTTAATGAATCTGCTTGAAGAAAATTTGGGTTGCTGTAACAGGAGTTATTTTGCCTCTTTAAGGACTGTTCCTTGCATTGACAAAATGCCTTACATTTACAATGACTAAAACAGGGCACAAGAAAAGCCAACATAAACACAGCTCACATAATGACAGATAACTCAGAGAGCCCCCTCCTACCCACATCAACACACCATGAGGAGAAGAAGCCATGTGCTTCCATTTAGGAACATTCAAATACTTCCTCAGTTACCGTCTGGATGTCATGCTGAGCTGTGGCACACCTTCTTCTGCTCTGGATGTGGGGTTTTGCTTTTTGTGGCTGATTAAAATGGAGATAACAGAGGATAGGATGTTGGGAGCAGCAGAGGAGGCTGGCAGTTCAATGCCACGCTGAAGGGTTCTCAGCCTGTGTGCTTCAGATGAACGGCTCTTCTTGGTGCCACCTCTGGGATGTCAAACCTGCATCTCAGAAGTGCTGATGAGGCCCAGTGCTTTGGCTTCTTCTGGTGTTAGCCCACTCTTTAGTGTCCTTCTCACTGCACAGCCATGAATTCCAAAAGCAGACAAAACAAAACAAAATCCAGACCAAAAAAAAAACCCACAAAAAAAACAAAGAAAATGCAAACAATTAGAATCGATAATTACACAAGACTTTCAGCTGCAAAAACCCGTGTTAACATGCAAGGTCAATCAAATCAAAAGCTGCTATCTATTTAGGGCCTCAAGTTCAGAAACACTGAGTTATACCCTATGGCAAATTCATGGAAGCATCAACAGCAACTCCAAACAGTCAGGCAAAAATACATTTGTCATTTCACATTTAGTTAACAAAAAGTTTTAAGGAAAAATACCCCAGCTTTTTAAGACTTTTTTCTCTGAAATTATTTCAGTTGATTTTCAGTCCACAGAAAGTATCATCTGCCCTTTTATTTTATAATTTCATATGAATTTTTAAAAAGGGCTTTGGGATCTTTATAGGGATCTGTTAAATTTATCATTATTAAATCCATTTGGACTCTTTAAATTAGTAAAACCCTCCCCTCCCAAAGTTAAAAGACTATAAACATGACCACTTTATAGTTGATTAAAATCATTAAAACTACTCTTTTCATACATGCTCCCCTTTTTTTTTGTAATGTTTCCCCATCCTAGTGCCATATGTGTCATCTTTGCTATTGGTAGTCTGCAGCATTTTAGCTGAATTTAAATGATACATCTAAGTCAAAATCTTGTTTCTTAATTTTCCATAGAGCATCCTGAATATTAGCCCCCTGACAAGAGTTTTAAAATTTGTGATTGCCTTTTTTATTCAGAAACAAGTGACTGTGTGACTGCACACACTGAGCATCTGTGTCCTTCTAGTTTTACTGGTGCTGACTTTCAGGTGGATGAGCTTTAATTCAAGACACAAGTGGGGTGTTCACACTTCAATGTTCCTCAAGTACAAAATGCACATTGAGAAGTTCAAGCTGCATGCAAAGCATAAATAGTGACTTAATATTAAACAGAATATATTTGGAGCCTCGAAACACTGAACTTCAGAGGAAACTAATCATAGAGAAACCAATTGCAAAGAGTGGTCAAGGAGTTCTTGCATCATTTAACACAATTAAGATCTTTGATTTACTGAGATATTCAGTCCATGTAACTGAAACTGGGTGGTCACACTCAAGGGCTGAGCAGGAGTGAGGGAAGGGAATGGATTGGCATAGAAAACAAGGGGATAAGATAAAGGAAGGATATGGCATATCTGAACATTTGATACCATGCAGGTTGAATGAATGGGATCTATGTCTGATTGTCAAACCACTTTCATCAGTTGCTGAGGTTAATCAAATGAGCTGGGAATGCCACATTTCTAATCCCTCCATTATCAAACCCTTACTTGAAAACTTATTTTAAAGATCACTCCTTTCTCCTAGATTATTTGTATTATTAAAAACCACCAGGGGTCTGCATCTCAGCCTTTTAGGATACCCAGTTTTTTCTTACAATACTGATCAGCAACATCTCCCAAGTTTACCAATACTTATCTTAAAGCACTGCAAAGTTAAATGAACCTGACAAAGCTAAGTTTAAGAAAGACAAAAAAAGTACTACCAGAAGAGAAATAAACTTCAGAAAATGCTCTGGTCTCCTTGGTGAAGAATACCCAACAGCACTTTTGAGTCAGCTTGTATCATTGGCACTCTTTCTGGCTTCTCAAATTTGATATCCAAAATGCCCATGGTGACAAGTGTTAATTTCTAGACATATGCTGTGGAATACTTTAGGATCTTAAAGTCTTTATTTCTGTATCAAAATGAACTGTATCAGGAATGGAAGAAAAAAATCCAAGAAAGCTGCAGTAGAAATACTTCTGTCATATTAAACCCAAAGATTTTCCTTTATATTTCACCTGCTTAGCTGCCTGCAATTCCTCTCCCCTGAATGCTTTTTTTCTTTACCCTCTGTAACATCAACAGCCAAATGTGGACCATAGCTTGTTTGGCCACCAGACAATAGCGTCATGCTAAAAAACAGGGGACCAAACTTTCTCAGAGTGGCTGTCTATATGAAATTAGATCTTCCCACTGATTTAAAAGTGAACTGGAAAACCAAATGTGGAATGAATTTCCTTGTTTTAGACACTTCTGCAGAAGCGTCAAACCAAATGTATTCAGGACTGCACTCACATATATCCCTGATTCTCTCAGATCTCACTCACTCACTCACTCACTCACTCACATTTTCAAACTGAGCACAGTAGCTACTACACAGTAAAACAAAGCTGTTCTTTCTTGTCAGACAGGAAGATAACAAATTGTTATTCCTGTTTGCAAACATTTCACAGGAACTGACGTACTCCGCTAACACTGGATAGGTATTGGACTAAGCTAAATTCTGCTCTTATTTTTGATAGATAAATCTAAAACAACCTTCTTTAGGTCAGTACAATTGCTACTGCACAAATAATTGAGCTGAGACTGTATTTAACAACTAAAAGGAAATGAGTGCCTCTGTAACTTCTACCAAGCAGAACATAGCAGAATACAAATTTCCTCCATCAGCCTGAGTATGACAATTACTAGTCGACTAGGAAAAGCCAAATGGATCTACAGTAACATACAGGTTTCTTTGAAGAAAACTACAGAAGTTTATATTCAGAAACCATAATTAGGAGTTAAAATACCATGGGAGAAACCATGTTCATGGAAAAGCAAGTAGTCTTTATGTTAAACAAGATAAATCTCTGAATCTCCAGATGCCAACCTATGAAACATACTTTAGACTGACATCCTTTTGCATTAACCCTTTGATGACTGAAAAAAAGAAATCCTGCATGTAGCAGGTAGTAAAGATGAGTGCCCTGTTCTGGGTTTGCTGTATGATTCACACAAGTAGTCTGGAGATCAACCTCACACTGGTGTTTTTGTGTGCCACTGCAAAACAAGTAGGAATGACAATATTTAATGAATTGCTGGGACATATGCAGCTAATTAAACAAATTAAACAAAACATCCCTCAGTTCTAACTTAGCTCCTTTAATACAGAGAATGATAACTTGAGTTTAAAATATTACTCTAACTTAAGGTATAAAGGCCAACAGGAAAAAAGAAAAAAGAAAAAAAAAAGAGGAAAAAAGAGCTCCAAACAATGCAGAACTTTGGTGGTCATAATGTCAAGAAAATAATAGAAAGCAAAGATGTGAAGAGTATTTTCAGTGACAGAATGATTCCCATAAAAACTGACGGCTGCTGACTTGTATAAACTAAGCATGTGGGGCCAAATGCTGCAATATACTGTGGCTACTGGCAAGATTAAAGCTGTCCACCATCGACAGGCAACTGGAAGGATAACAGCTGACAGAACCATGGTCCAGATTCAAATGAGGGAATTCTTAACCCTATAATGCAACAGGCCAGTCTGACACAAATGAAGCCACATAGTGTTTGAAGTATTATGCACTTAGGGAGATGAAAGTAGCTTAAAAAAGGGTCCCTTTAAATAAAAATTGTATCCAATATGCACAAATTACATTTCCTCATCTGAAGACACAGTGGATGAGTGCAGCATACATAGTAACACAAGTTCTAGCACCACTATTCTCTGCACTGACTAGTTGATTATGGAAGCTTGTGGATGATGAAATCAGGAGAAAGCTGAGTTGCTGAGTTTGCAGGAGCCAAAACTGCTGTGGAAGGTGGGTGAACCTTGTCTTGACATCCTCATCATTTATCTATTTCCTCATAAAGCTTGGTAGGGTTCCTCTACCTTAGGTCATGAACATGTGTTCCATCATCAAAACTGAATGTACAGACATATTTTCCTTCCATGTTTTCTAGACAATGCAAAATTACATTTCTCAACCTAGGTCTTCACCCTCCCTGCTTCACTGAACTTTGTCATGTCTCTAAATGGACCAGACATAATATCTTGGCTTGTAAAACTTTTGGCCTGCTGCAGATCACATTAAACTGAGTTATGGAATGTATTTTGGAGGCAGTGACAATAAAAATAAGACGTTCAAATGACCTTTTATGTTCTTCAAGAGATTTTTGAAGAAACATAACATAGAGAGAAAAATAACTTTTACTCTTGTCATAAGTAAAGCCTGCTGAGATCCCATAACTAAGAAAGTAAATGTTGTTTTTCTGGGGTTAGAAGGTATGATATTTTTTGTTAATCATGAAATCTAGAATTCTATTTGATATCTTGGCAGAATGCAGTGTGTTTATGATGAACTCAATGAATTTGACTCTGCCTGTTGGGTCAAAATCTACAGAGTTACTACGCACCCTCGCACTACGCTGGAAAGGTTTTAAAAAAGAGAAATTCCTGAAGCATAGCTTTGTCAGAGAATATAATTATCTAGGGTTTGGTTGTTTTTTTAAAGAGCAAATAGCATTTCTAATTTCCTTTCTCCCTACCTTTGTTTTTTTTTAAGATTCAACAAACAGTAAAGATCAATCTGGCTGGCGCCATTTATTCTTGCATTTGCAATGGCTTTTGGCATGTGTGTCTACATTTGTGTGAGTCACTTGTAAGGCAGAATAGATGTGACCATTCTCCTGCTCTGGCAGTCACAGAATGAGTGCCATTTCTGCTACAAAGATGTGGCAGCCACAGAACTTTTCCTCAGTCCCAGCTGCAAAGGTAAAGCAGTCGCAAGTTGCTGATTTGGAATGAAGAAAATTCCAAGTGGCTGTAAATTACACAGTGAGGACAGTAGGAAGGGCATGTTGTAAGAGACAATACAGACCAGCTCCATCATCTCATTTAATTTAAGGTATCTTAGGGTTTTTTTCTGTTACCTATCCACATCCATACACTTAGTCTATGTTCTCATATATTTACATTAACATACTGTCTTGGACTTTATTACAGTGAGTCCAGCAATGACAATTTGCAACTCAAAAGTTCAATCCAGACAACCTTGCACATATTTTCTTATTTTAATCCTTGTCATATTTTTATGCCACTGTCTATATAAGTTATGCTTAATTATCCATAAATCATTGCTTAATATGAGTAGGCCGAAATACTTAATAATGTGTAGCAATTTTCTTACAGAGATTTGTAGGTGAATTTTTGGAGTATATCACACACTTCTCTGAAGAAGTACCGACAATTGAAATGTGATCTTTGTTTGGGTCAGCCACATAGAAAGCTCTCGGAACCAACACCTTATTATGTATTATTATTCTGCAGCTTTGCTTTGAGGCCTTTCAACACTTCATAGATGGCACAAGTCTCTCCAAACAAGAAATTTAGTAGGTCACAACCACCTCTGGGTGTAACTTATGGTGGCTGTGACATAAAGAGGAGTCTAGCAGTGGGAAAGGACAAACTGGCACTTCATAAGGAAAGCTAAATTTGTTTTTCATCTCCAGGTGGCTTATGTTATAGAGAACAAAAAGTAACATTGCTTTGGAGAACCATGCATGAAGAGCATATGTGTTTTCAAAGTAATATTTAACATGTAGTTGAAACTGTTAAAGTTTCCAACTTTATGTATTTCACAGATCATCATTTACACTGTTCCAACAGTAGAGCAGAAAAGATTTAACTCCTTCCTTGAAAGCCTTCTATGACAAAATCCCCTTAACTAACACAAATTCCACTATGAAGAGTTACTTCTAAATGAAATCCTGCTGCCACCTCTTTCATAATTTCTCCCACTTAACTTCACCAGTCAGAAGTGATTCCACTAATAACAGGTAAAGCATCAAGAGTATAAAGCTCACCAGCAACCACAGTATACAGTGAGTCATGTCTGAGTCACTATACACTATTTTCAATACCAGACTAATTATTATCAATGCACAAGTTGGAAAAAGACAGGAGATGGGATACAAAAAGTAAATCATCTAACGTCATTCATGATCTGGAATTTTAAAATGACCCACTAAGGGGGTTTATCAGGCTCTGAACACAGAGATGTCTCTTGGACAGTGACTTGGCAGAGGAGTTGACAAAACTTGAGCACCTGGGTTCTGTGGAATGCAAATTAATCATTCCCATTAGGAATCCATGCTGGGGAATAAAACAGTAAAAGGCATCAAAGCAATCTCGTAATTTCACTAATCAGATGATATTATTCTGCCTAGAGAAAGCCACATATATATAAAATATATTACTTCTTGGCCATAATGTTGGGGCAAGATAATGCAAAATAGCTTTTTTTGAAATATTTTTGTTCATCTTCTAAGAGAGACTTCCCTCCAAACACTTCTGACACTCGTTTCCTGCCTTCCCAGTTCCTCTTGCTAATCTCCTTGGTGGCAGCAGAGGGCTCCCTTTGGCAGCTGTGGCAGCACCCTGCTCTGGGAAACCTCACAGCAGATTGTGTTTGTTTGCTGCTCTTGTTTACCAAGGCAGCCTGAAGAGCTGCCCTGTGCCTCTCTGCCTTCCCTCGCTCTCAGATGAGGTGCTTTCCAGAAGAACTCAGTGATTTTGTCAGCCTGCAACTCACTGCCACTGAGCTCTTACTAGGATGATGAAAGACATGATCTTTCAGGAAGGAAGGATAATGCAAATAAAGAATAAATTACTGACTGGAGAAAAATTTGCAAGTTACTTTAATACCAAGAGAAAGCAAAAAAACCCAAACATATCCTATCAACTTTGAATTAATGGTGTGCAACTCAATTGTCCATATTTTTTAAATACTTAAAACTCTCTACTTTTGGAAATGAATCCTGTCACAAGAATTCAAAAGCCTTTACCTTTAAAATACATCAATTAAAATGAAACCAGAGGGCAAGACAGACGAACTCACTGATGCAGTGAATGGCAAACTGGCAAAAGTGAAAAAAACAATTTGTATCTCTTGCAAGATGCAAACAAATGCAGTAAAATTATTTCTTCTTCCTACAGAACTACATAAAGTTAAGGAATGTATATATTTGTGCAGGCTAGGATAATTTGTTATGTGACCTCTATTTAAAAAAAAAAAAAAAAAAAAAAAGTGAGTTTCAATCAGAAAGGTTGAGGCTAGGAGCCCCAAAAGAAATAATTTCTATCAGAATAATACTCATTTTAGAAATGACTCACAGATTCCTCTAAAATAGTGAGTGGAAAATGAATTTAAGCCTCTTTTACAAGCAATTTTTTAAACAGATATTTAAACCAGCCTTTAAAAAACCCTTTTGTTTTGAAGGCTACGTGATGTAGAATTGTACAGGATGATTGCATGTTCCCTCTGCAGTGCTAGGACCATGCAAACACTCTTGAACAAACCCTGAGGTATGACAGATATGGTCTGAAACTCATGGAGACCGCCAACAAAATAGATAGGAACTATAAATTTGAACATGCAAGAAGTAGAATGTCTACCCCTATCTGTCAAAATCAGATATCATAAAAGAAAGCTATTAAAAAATCCCGTAATACACATGGTAAAGCAGAAACTGAACACTTATAAATAAACGTGTGCCAACTTGATACTAACCATCACAATTACATATGCCATCAATTACAATGGACAAAACTAAAAACATGGAACCAGCTATTCAGTCTCAAGATTTAAATAAATGTATAACTATCAAGACTCATGGTAAGTCATATGGGTAATGCAGCTAATAGCTAATGGTTATGCAACAGAACAGCAGGTATGGTGGTACTTAGCCAAAGGATGGACTTGATGAACTTGGAGGTCTTTTCCAACTGAATGATTCTGTGCTTCTAGGATTCTACCTCTCCTGTTTGTTCTCCTACAGCTGTAGGATGGTGATGTTGGCCTCTGGCATAGATGAGATAGGGGACTACAGATCAGATACATCAATTTCTAGAGCTTACTGTGGTCAACTGCATTTTTTATTAATCCATTAACTGCTATTAATAATTGAAATTAATTGGTTTTTTTAAATTTATGGTAGATCATGGAGTTTTATTCTCCTACTTTTCCAAAGATCCTGTCATCCTAAGGATGGAAAAATGTATTACTTAAAAGACATACAAGGCTCAAGCTATTTTGGCATCTCCATCTAAGCTGGAGATAATCTTCCAGCTGCCAGAGCTCTGAATGCTTTATCTCACATTCTGTTTTCATTCAATAATTACATTTTTTTTAAACCATGTATTGGCCTTTTGAAGGCTCAGTACTTTGTGTATGGACAAAAAGACTTTGATACAGAATACCATCAGTCATACATTTACTTTTTCTAAACGCAAAGAATGGTTCCTAAATATGCACCACTAACTAGATTACTCTGCCCTTTACTCTAACTCCTGATAGGATCCAGCTACTCAAATCCTAAATAATTAATTGCAAATTCAAAGTAAACTTGTTTGCCTTTAAAACATTTTTTATAGTCTTTCTTCTTGCAAGGTTTTATTTTTTTTTAAAGTATAATTTCCATTAACTCCTGCTTTTAGTCAGGCTATAAATACCAGAAGAACAGCCTCCCTCCTGGTATTTTGGCACTTCTGTACATTTTCAAAGCCAGAAAAAGTAAGTGGAGAGACATGAAACTGAAAAAAAAAAAAAGAAAATAACAAAGAAAATATGCAGAAAAAGTTAAACAACGCACCCTAGGAATGCTCAGCAAAAAATATGCACCTTTAGATTCAAATAGTGTCCCATGTAGTACTTTGTTTGCTTACAACATATTTATTCCAAAGCAGCACTGCATGTGGTACTAAAACTTGTCTAAAGCTGGTCTCCATGCCTGGTCCTTTGGCAGAGCTCTTTCCCACATTTCAGCACCTGATGACACCAGGCTAATTCCTATTTCACTTTTACAATATGAAATACCTGACCTAGGATGTTCTGTAGCTAAATTTAATCCACCAGCCCTGAGTCTACTTGTCTAGGATTCAGGTGAACTGGACTGAATTCCTATCTCCACCTACTTGAAATGAGTACCTCAGACCCATTTCTCCATCATGATTTGTAAGTATTTTTAACTCCCTGCAAGCCATTACACAAATAAATCAATAAATCCTTATGAGATGTTTCCATACCTCAAGGGTCTGTCACAGGGTATATTACTAGGCTAGCACATGATTTCAAAGCCTGATAAAAGAACAAGGCATTATCATGTCTCTCTCTTTTCTAAACATAACAAATTAGTTTGACCAAGTGATCTGAGTTGAATATTAAACTGTGATTTAACTATTATGCATTCCAAACCCTCTTTTCTAACTCAAATCTAAGGCAGATTTTAAATTATAATAAAGTCTAAGAGTAATAGGAGTGTGCACACACACAGAGACACTCTGAGATAAAACAATGTCAACAATAAACAAAAACAATAAAGCAAGCCTGTCACACTGCGCTGTTCCCGTGCAGTGTCTCCAGCAGCATCTGATAAAACCATCACTGTGCTACTCACCATCAAGTACCAGTCACACCTGGGCCCTACATTATACTTCAACATCCTGGTGAAGATGAAGATCTAGATGCAAACAGTGCTGCACAGACAAGCCATGTTTAAAGAGCTATTTCCTTAGAAACAAATAGCCCTGTTTGGCTATTTATTTCTAATGGATTCACAAGTGTTGCTCACAATTTCTAAGCATTCAGAAGTGTTGCCCAGCGTATGCCAGAACTAGTGCAGATATCTTCCATATGCTTATTAATGTTTAATAAACTGGAGTATGATTTTTCCTGATGCTGACTCATAGAAATTGTATCATTCTCCTGAGACAGATCCATCCAGTTCAATGAAACCAACATAGAGATGGCACCTCAGCAAGAATCTTATCCTGAGAAGACTGATTTTCTCTTAAGGGATCTATAATTAAATAGACAGCCAGGACAAGAAAGAAAACAGTAGTATCTTCCTATTTGCTATAATGGAGTTTTGATGAGTCTCTTTAATTAAATATACATAAGTAAAAAATTGTATCTTATGGGTGATACTGCTAGTCTTTATAGAATTTGGAGCATTAAGTAGAGTGATTCTTAAAACTTCCGTATCCCAGCTTTCCCCTACACTCATTGCTTGTTATGGCACCATTTGTGAAGGCTTTCCTAAACTTACTGGAGAACCAGTTAACCCAAATTATATTATCTTTATTTAATTGCTAAGTTGAACATCTCCCTATAATGTTATGGAAAAAGTTCTCACAGAAAGCTGCCCTCAGACTGCAAGAACAGAAACAGTATATTTTCAACTTAATTTTTATGTTTAATTTTTATGCTTTTAAAACACGCTAAACTGACATCTCTATGTCTAATATTCTGTCTATACAGAATATAAATGTAAGAGAAAAAAACCAAAAAACCAAAAAACCAACAGCAGAAGCTTCTCATGGCGACTTCCTTTGAAGATGTGTTTAAACAATTACCTCGAGGGGGTGACAGAGGATTTCAGTTTCTGTGGCTCATTCAGTCCTGTGGCTTTCTGATGAGCAAATACAACTGCAGTGTTATTTTCTCAGAGATAATGCCACTCTAGTATATCTGGTAGGCAGGTCATTGAACACCTGTTGTAAGGCAGTGACTTCCAGTTGATTACTGTATTTCTAAATGACAAATTTTAGCCTGAAAATCTTCCTGAGTAAAGCTCTAGGACAGAATTTCTCCAGATCATCACAAGAACTCAGTTGTTATACACTTACCATGTACCTTAGATTTCTGTAATTCACTTCAGCTCCCACTGAACAAATTCCTTCCTACTAGTCATATATTTATTTATCAGTCACCCTTCCTATCTTCAACCAACAGATACAGACATTTACATCTGTTTTTTGTATTCCTCCTCCCATTTTATAGTTCTTGGTTACCCTGAGCTTTCAAACTCTTCTACATCATTATGCCCTAACTAAATTCTCTCTGTACCACATTTGGTCACACTGCTCAACAACCACAAAAGGTAAAATGTTTCAAATGAACATATCAAGATGCCTCATTTTCCCACTGCAACAATTTCCTGAATTTAACATAACATTTTCCATAAACTTATTTCTATTTTCCCCTAGCTATAAATGACTTGAGTAATTAGTTTTGCTTTTTTTTTTTTTTTTTTTTTAACACTTCACATTTCACTGTCTTTTTTTATGGAAAAAAATCCCTTGCCCATAAGAATCTTCTGCTGGAATCACAGCAAACGTTTACAGTGCAACTGCATATAGATCTTTTGGGTTTCTGACTTTGCTAAAATCATGTATGTCAGCTCATGCTCACTAAAATCTTTGCTGAATGCTAAGTGAGCCAGACAAGATTTCCAGTGGTGCACTGAAAGCAATGAGATGTATGAAACATGATGCACAGGGAAAATAATTCCTTTCAAGTGAGTTTCTCTTTGATGTCCATGAATAGATTGAATACCAAGCTCATGGCAAAAGCCAAAAGATGTGTATGGGAGTCTGAGGATTGAAGGTGATGAATTAAACCTATCAGATAATAGGGTCTTTTTGCTTTACAGGTAATAAATATTATATCTAAAACATTGAGATATGCCTAAAAAACTGTGTTTATAACCGGGATATCTTCTGCTCATCTTCTGCTCATTTAACTCACATCATGCATTAGAAAGGGCTGATCTCTCTTCATTTCCTGGATACATCATATTATCAGTCCAGCTGAGTGTATTTTAAAGATAAACTACTTCATCAGTTCATCATCCAGGTATATTGACTATCTATCAGAGTGAAACAGTTGAGTTAGGATAGTCTCCTTCTATGCTTCTGCACACGTCAGCTAAAAGGGACATTAAACTACTGAACTTTCTGTTTGTTTTGAAACTGTCTTTTAATCCACTTAAGAGTCTCATCCAGATCTTGAAGAACAAACAAGCACAAGAACTGGATTCTATCATGATTAATTACAATGGAAATCAGTTCCAGCCTAAACATTTACTGAATGTTTAATCCCTGTTAATGTTTTTACTGAGTATAAAAGGCAGTTCCATTGAAAAATATATGGTATTTTTATTATCATTATCCTGTTTTGTTGTTTCTGCAGCAAGTGCTTCCTTGGGAAAAAAGGTATCTGGCAAAAATTAGGAATAAGAGGTTTTGGTATATGTATGTAGGAAGACAGTGTTGCCAACAGAGGAAATATTTTAGCATGGGATAAACCATGGAAACAGGGATAAAGCATGGATATAGGCAAACATATAGGAGATTCATTTGATATGCACAGGCCAACTGCAGCAGTCAGCACGTGCAGAGCACCAGAACTGTGTGGGGAAGTGGGTAGCCGCAGGTGATGCCAGAAAGAGGTAAGGCACAGTGTATGACAGAAAGTAAGACAGACAATCCAGTGTCAGCTCATTTTCTTTGTTTAGAGACTGGCTCATCTAACCAGTGTCCACTTTTCCTCTGCTCTTGCCACATGCAGAAGTTCCTTTCTTAGCATGTTGGGGAAAGTGAATATGCTTTCAGCACATGCTAGTTTATAGCCAATACCAAGTGTTGTTGATCACCCATTATGTTAGAACAACTCCACAAAAAAGAAATTCTGTGTCATTTTTCACTCACTGTTGTTGTCTCCTCTTTGTCCTAACTTCCCAGAAATGCTAAAAAAATGGATGGAAAGGTAGTCAAAAAGCCACATATGGTTAATGGTGTCAAACACTAAAATCTTATGTTCTTTGGGTAGTTATCCTTCTCATAGTATTTGCACTAGTTTCTGCATATGAGGAAAAAAAAAAATAAAACAAACCCAGAATGTTCATCACCTCTTAAACATTGGACTTACTAAACCATGAAACCAAACTCCTCAAACTTGGGTGCTGCAGCTCACCCCCAAGGCCACACTATGCCATTGAAAGACCACCTTATAAATGTGCTACCTTTTCTTCCCAGTGGAAGTTAAACTCCTCTATAACCACTTTGCAGCCAAGCAGCAGTAGACATTTTGTTTTCAGGGCTGCGGAAAGATAGCATACAGCACGAGAGAGAAAGATTTTAAAAGGCAAAATATCTCAAACTACTTTTTGCTTTATGAATAAGTTCAGCTACAGACACAACTATTAATCTTTATGCTAGTTCATAGTAGGTTACAGTATTTTAAGCAGTGTCCATCTGAAGTCCTGATCTGAATTCTCTAGTTATGCATAAGCACTGTTATAAAGCACCACAAACCATTCTTCTCATTCTGCTAAGGACATTTCAAGTTCTGTAGAAAACAGAGTCACCCACTGCATACAACACTGTTTAAACAATAGTAAGAGGAACATAAGCCAATCATCAGCACACACTCAAGCCACTCCCAATGCATGTCTGCCTGCCAAAGGCCTGGTTCCTACACCGATATACATAAATATTTACACATTCCCTTATTTTGAGCAATTCAATGGCCTTATACTCACATGACTTCCTATTTGCTCGTGACCGCTTCCTCTCTCTAGGCACGGCTCGCTGGCTTGGCACTTGGGTGGCGGACTTGACAATGCGATCCATGATCTCATCCGCGGCGTCATCCGTCGCGTTCGGAGAATCGTCGTTGCCAGCGTTCCACGAGCCGATACGGCCTGGAAGAGTCCAGCAAGTGAAAAGAAGAGGGGAAGTCTCTTGCGTCACTTTGGTTTTGCAATTGGGTTTTGGGAAATTACAGCAGGCAGCACAGTCATCCCAACTTCAATTCGACCAAAGAAGAAGAATCTGCCTAATGGAGAATATTTCTAAATAATAGCCTAGACTCTTTGCTGCACCAACCAACACAATTATAACACACATATATTTATATACACACTTTCTATTCCTTTGAGCTCAGCGTCTTGCTCTTGATCACATTTGCCTCTAGCAAATGCCTGCGAGAGGCTGCCTATAAGCCAAGGATGGCTAGTGTTGTGTGACCATGTTTCTGTCTGCTCCTATTAAAAAGATACTAGAAGACATGGCGCAGCTTAGAGACTGATGCAAATTGGAAACATGGGTCCTTTTGTAGTGAAAGAAAGAAAGATGTACAATTTCTGAGCATCTGTATCTCAACCTAGTGCAAAGGAGACAAGAGAAGGGCATAAAGTGTGGTTTGACATGTCTCATCCCCTTCACAATGAAAAATTCACCTTCTTATCACAGAGCTGTATGTGTCCTGGCATGACTGTGTGCTCTCTTATGAGTGGAAGAGTAATTGGCAAGCTGAAAAGCTGAAAGCAATTTTGGTTAAAACCACAAACAAACAAGTGAGCCATGTTTCTGAACCCAAGGCTCTGGCACTCCTTACTCCACAGAGCATTGTGTAACACATCTTTGGGTCCCTCCACTACTGGGTACTGTTCCGTGTGTGTTTTGTTTTTAAATTATTTGAAGGTTAGTGTGCAGTGTGAACACTGACAATTAGCTTTGCAAAAGAGTGGGTGTGGTAAAATTGCAAGCAGCTAAGAAATCACCAACAAGGCCATTTTATACCACATCCCTGAAATCCATAAACAGCTTTGATTAGGCCTTTACTCAGCTGCCTCATCTCCTGGCTTTTTCAGGAGCAGTTTTATTACAACACTGCTCCTGACAAGCTCTTGTCTGGCTCACCCATCTTCTGCCTCTGCTGTTCTTCTGGGGAACACAAGCTGACTCTCACAATCAGGCCACTCTCCTGATCAGCATTCAGTGGATTACTTCAGCTATTCAGCTTGCTGCAGTGCAGATTGAATTATTTAATCTTCGTACTTCAGTCAGCTGTCTGGTTTCCTACATTGTGGCTCTGAAAATCCTGAATTAGCCAGGATTATAGTTTTAAGCCTTAGTAAACTACACACACAGAGTTGGATGCTGTGGGTGTGTTATCAGTTGCATAAAAAAAAAGTATCAAGAAAGTGTGAGATATCCAGATATGAAGAAGAAGTACCAGAAAAGAAAATGAAGACTTGAATTTTGGTGTATTGTCTTTACTCCAAAACCATCTTCCATGTATTGCAAGTATGGGAGCGGTGAGGGGAAGACAAAAGCAAGTACCCATTACTTTTGCAGTTCAGCAGGGAGCTGGTTAAAAGACACATCACCTTTTTCCTATCCATTTTCTCCCCAGTCTCTCCCCAGTCATTCATAAGATGCTGCAAGGTCTTTCCACTGGAATTTGAATTGCTACTTTCTACTTGCTTCTACTGAAAATAAAGAGAAAACCACATCCTGGATTCTCCAGATGGCCCATTTTGCTTTCATGATGACAGCAAGAATTGGGGTGTTAGTGTGCAGTCACCATCATCATGCAGGGAGAACTGAAAATTTCTGCAGGCTTGGACTCCTGACGCCCCTACTCTGTGTCGAAACTTCAGGAAAACTCTTCTTCATCCCCACGCTTCAAATCACTTAAATCATGAAAACACCACTGGGTTGTTCCCCTTCCACCTTTTCAGCTGTGAGTGCTACAAAGGGGGACTGCCGCATGTTTGGGCCACTGTGTGGCTAGCAGAGCACAAGGATGTGGCCCCAGGAAATGCCGGCGCTTACCTCGGCTGGCGCGGCTCCGAGTGCGGACGCCGAGCGCCATGGAGCTGTCCCCAGCCACGGAGCAGGTCTTGAGCACTGCCTTCATGTTCTCGTGCTCAGCAGCATCCTCGGCGTACTGCAGGCCTTGGGGCTGGCTCTGGCACGGAGGGGAGCTGCTGGAGAACTTGCCCGACTGCAAGGAAAAGGATTTGTTGTTCAACTGGGAACAGCATGGACCATAGGCCAGAGGCTCGACTGCAAATTGTAGGGAAAGAAGTGTCCTCCCTGGCTTGGTTTGGAGTGCAGCTCTTCCCAAAAGAGCCCAGCAACAGTTGCTCTGCTCCCAGAGCATTCTCTCTGACCAGAAATAAACCTGAAACAGGGTGACAGCAGGGAGCAGACACAGTCAGAGGAAAAACAGATGCATTAGCTGGAGCTTTGTAATTTTGACCTTATGTCTGAGAGTAAAAGGTACAAAGCAAGGACTTGCTTTGAAACCTTCAATCCAGACTGGGCCTGATCTGGGGTCAGGCATAATGCTGAGAGGAACAGCATGAGACCCAAGAGAAAAAAGTAATTGTTTTGTTTTTTTTTCTGTACAATCAACTTGCAGTAGCAAGGCAAAATGGGGACAGTGGTCTAGCAAGAGACACCTTTCCCTCTTGCCCCCTCTACCTTGCTGCACAGAAAACTCACAAACTGCTCTAAAACACAATTATCTACTAGTAACTTTACACACATTACCACTAACACTTAAAAGGTCCCTGGTCCCAAAGCACTGAGACAAATTATTTATGGCCAAAACACAAAAACTGCAGTCAGAAGTCAGAAGAGCAAACAAAACCTTACAAGAAATTGAGGAGTCTGCCCTCTTCTTCCCAGTCACCACCACCACATGAACAAGAGCAGCTACCGTAGCTGGGCACACACAGTGTGAGTATGCAGCAGCCCACCAGTCACCCAAACAACCACCTAGAAAAGGGTGGGAGCAGCAGAAGTGGGTACATCCTAAGGAGAAGGGCTTGCATTGCTGGGCTGCTCTCCCTTCCCAGACTCTGCCTCCAAAGTGCTTGGATGCTGGTATTCGCCACTACGCTCTTATCTGCAGAAATGTCAAAGCACACTGAAAATACAGCCCTGACTGCAGGAAATACCGACCCTGTTGACAGCAAACAGGCATCAACAGATAATAATAAACCTCAGTACTCTCACTCATATCAGTCCAGGATCAGACACCAAAATATGTTTTGTTTTTCCTTTTAATCTTCTTACTTTAATTCAGCACAGATGAAAGGACAAGTGCTGCATTCTCTTCTTCCTTTGCATAATAAACAACATTAATTATTCACTTGGTGATATCAAGGCAGTCAGTTAAAGGGATGCAAACCTGCAAAGCCCTTCTGGCAGAGAATGGTAAACCGAAAGAAAAGACTGGGCCCTACTTTCAGAGCTTTGATCAAGTCCCCATGTCAAGACTGCAAATTGAAAATGTGTAATCTGGAAACCAATGATAAGATGATTCTATTTTAACATAGTGACTTTTTGGGGTAAGATAGCAAGTTAACTGAGTAGCAAAACAACAATCCCTACAAGGCACTGAACTAAATATATCAGTATGAGACCTATTTTTGATAGTTAGAAGTTTGTTTTCTTGTTAAAAGATTAGCTTGTAACATTTGGATGTGAAAAGTATGCAAGTGTTGGAGTTTCACATGTGAAATTAGGAGTCAAAAAAATATTAGAGAAAAACTCCTATGAAAGGGCATGCTGTTTTTGCATCAAGACTACTCTCTTATACAAAGTAGGTTGTTCAGCTAATCAATACAATCTCCAAAAAATCCCAAAGGATAAAGCCTTCACATAACTGTTAGTTCCTTCCACACAGGTTAGTTACATGTTGGCATAAACAGGCAAATTCATGTAATTTTCTTTCCATGCCCTAAACTATACAGCACAAACCATCACTGGAGGCAAAGCTCTAGAGCCAAAAGTTTTATTTAATTTCCTTAATTTTCAGATGTTACTGTAAACTGCTGCCCAAACCCGAGCCTGCTGAGAAAATGACCACCTCTATGAAACCACATTGCTTATGTTCAGCAAATTGAAGAAAGCTCCAAGGCTGAACAAAAAATGCATTGCAAAGAAGATGCTCCTCAAATGAATAAACTTCTATTATGAATATTGCTAGAACATCACCTCCAGGAGCACTTTATGATAGATACTTGAACTACTCCACCTCTATGATGAATGAAGTGTCTCATTCTCTATTAATACAGCAAGGCACTCAGTTAAGATTTGCTTAACATCCCTATATCCTGATGCTTTTGAAAACTATCAAATAATACCATGTGGGGTTACAGAGCTTAATAGTTATGAAATTATTCTGGTAATCAGTAGCCCAAGGTAACTTATGGTCCCCATAACATTTAGGTCACTGATGTTTTGGGTAATGGGGATACTTTGCAGTACATTATAGACAGTAAGGAAAAGAAATGAGGAAACTTAAAATTATTAAACCCTCAGATACGGATATCCTTATTCAAGAGGACAGGCATGCATATGGTTAAAGCTGACTGTAAAAAAGGCATTCTTATGATTTAGACAAAAAGGTATGAGAAATATGTCATGGTTCATAGTTTCAGTTAAGCAGATGGAGTTGAGCAGTCCATACTATCTGAGTTAAAAATTAGATACCACAGCACACAGGAGACATGGGATGACATGCTTTTTCAGAGAACCATACCTCAACATCCTCTTCTTCATCGGTCTGCCACTGGAAACAAAGGACAAGGTGGAGAAGGACAAACAGCAAGATTTAGGAAAGACAGAACTGTCAAACCATGACAGAGTAAGAGGTAACCATGGTACTGTTTATGCAATAGGATGACATAAAAATAGAAGACATATAAGGAGTTCATTCCCTAGACAATCAGCTTGCTCTTTTTATTTTTTTTTTTTTTTTTTAGTTGATTGTGTGTAGAGCAGACTGTCACAGCCGGTAGGGTATGTAGAAATTTCCTGACTTTTCCTTACAGAAACGGTGAACTGAAGCTTATACCTAATCCATCCTATTTCTCTCCCTTGAGTCACGGGGTTGTTTGCCCCATGGAAACTGACAACAGTAGGTAGGACTCCTTTTTCCTGCTCTGTACAGCACAGGGAGGTCCTGGCTATTGTTTCTCTCAGTGCAGAGGTCAACTTCTTGGCAATTCCTTTTCTCTACACTTAAGTGTTTGTTTTAATTCCTTTTTTAAGCTTGGGTTTTTCAACTTCCAATTCAACAGAGCACTCAAATCAAATGCTGGGTAGTCTTTCAATAAATGTTTAAAGTTCTTCAGTAGCTGCCTGATACCTGATCTGGAAACCAGAGCGTATAACAATCATCCATTGTTATTCAGGGCTTTCACCCTCTGTGACAGCAGGCATTTAAAACTATCTTGACGGTTGCACTAAATTAAATGCACAGATAAACTAAAATATTGTGGGATATGGAGTATTCTTAAATTTGGGGATTTACAGGGAATTAGTAAACTATTTAGATCTGTATTCCCAAATACCTTGGCAATTCTTTGCTAGGCTAGAAGATGCCCCACATGGAACCTTCCCAAAGTTAAACATGGCTTCTCAAGTATCTGGGCTCCTTGTTTCCATAATTTTCAGTTTGATTGTTTATAAAGTGCAAACATAGTCCAGAAATTCTATGCATTTTTTTTTATTTGTGGGTTTTGTTTTGTTTGTTTTAGAAGAAGCATTCCACCAATAGTATTCCTCTCCCTAGTGTTACTAATACACATTTTTGACCTTATCTCCATCCCAGCTCTGACTGCTGTCTGGGATTGATACATACTGTTCCAGAAACATTCATCATTAAAAATGAAAGCCTGATTTACTTTGGCCCTCAGTTTAGTTGCAGCACAATCTCCATAAGAAGATTGGCTGTGACTGCTAAGCAGCACATTAACATTACTTTTTAAGGGTATGTTTTATGCAAAGAGTGAGAATGCTTATTCTAATTTGGACACAGTGGTACTGACAGAAACACAGGCAGTGTGTTTTGCAGAGGGACCATGGCAGGTATGTTCCCTTTGCATTAAAATTGTCTGCTTGTCTTTCTTCCATCCCCTGGGAGGCAGGGAGTTAGTCTATAAAACAATTCTTCTGAAGAGGACAACTGTTCACTTTTTGTCATGAGTAAGAAACAGAAAGAAAAATATGAAGTACAAACAATCTTGTATTCTAATCTATCTATCTATCTATCTATCTATCTATCTATCTATCTATCTATCTATCTATCTATATTCTAATGCATCATTCTGTACATCCAGCTAATAAGTAAAGGGCAGCAGGAGAGTAAATTAAGCTAAACAATAGAAAAAGGCAGTCAGGGCAAGGTAAAATAGTAGAGGACACACATTAGAAAGACTGTGCTCCAAACAAAAGTATTATAGTGTTACTTTATATCAAGCTAGATTTTTACAGGGTAAAGTCCCAGCTGCTGGCCTTCCAGCCCATTTAATGTAGCTAGGAGTGATTTGCTGTGGACTCCAAAGGCACTTCTCTGCTTGACTTTGCTCACCTCCAGTACCTGGGCATTACCATTTCTTTCTCTCCTGCTCTCTAGGAGAGCACTCACTCCTAGAACCACTGTCCTACAGCCAAAGCTACTCTAGTGCAGAGGTGGTATAGTCCACCACCCCCTTCATATTTCCATGTCTGAAGAGGCATTTGCCTCTAGCAAATACTGACAATGGGAATAAAAGCAGCAAAAAAAATAAATCAACTTTGTTTCACAAGGGAATCTGCTCTTACCCCAGTGTGTACATTCTGCTTTGTATTTCCTTCCTCATTTCATCATTATAAAAACACTGAGAAATAGCAATAATTTAGGATTTTTTAAACATGCAATATTATCCAAAAGCACTGAAAGAATATTGCTATACTGAATACCACTTGCAGACACAAGATGTTAATTTGAAGTAAAAAAGGCCATTTGAGTCTTCTGTCATTAAGTACTGGATGTTGCAGCATCCTGCCCTCACATTCATTTTTCCTTTAGGCTAGCATTTCTGTGCAGTGGATTTGCTGTTTCAAAATATTATGTCTATTATATAGCAATTTTGGAATTGAAACTCTTAAGTATCGTGAAAAGCAGAGCTTCATAAATCTGAGAGACAGATGCTTGTATTACCTACTATTATTAAAAATAATTTAAAAGCTCAGACTTGTATCTATAATATAATTTCTTCCCTATTTTGCTTGCTTGTTATTTTTAGAGTGCCTGAAATGAGTGCTATCATTGGCCAAAGCCAGATATAAGGTTACACAGGCTAGGCAATTTTCCCTGTGAAACTGTGGCAAAGCACTGATCTTCTCTTTCCCTTATCCCTCTCCTCCACACAAAATTCACCAAGATTTAAACTGACAGTGCCCAGTCCACTTCAGCTATTCTTTAAAGAACGTATAAACACAAACATATCTGTGGTAAACTGCTGAAAGAAAGACTGGAAATATTTCCCATTGTGCTCCTCCACCCTGCTCCATGTGAGAAGTTGTTGAAGCTGATGCAAGTTCTCCATGCAAGGAGCCAGCAGATTCTCCATGCAATGAGCCAGCACCCCTCTGCCTTCCAAATCTGCAGGGGGGACAAGGTTTAAGAGATACAGGTCTTCTCCTTAAGAACTGGGCTGGATCTGGCTTATTCCTTTCCTGCTTTTGTTTAAATCCCTCTTCATCTGCCTAAAACCAGTAAAAGCAGTATACTGTGAGGTGATAAAAATGAGACCCTGAAGAAACTTTCGAAAGGACAAGGAGGTAAATTTCAAATAACTGCACATTACTTTTTAGGTCACCAAAAGCAGAAAGTAAAATTCCATATTACTACTGCATATTATAATCATTTTCTACAAAGAATTTCTTTCCAATGTCAAGATCTCAACTTTCTTCTATCAGTATTTTGTAACTAGTGAATTATTGTCAATGCATTACTGATCTACCTCCCCTTTCCAAGCCTTCAAATATAAAACACTAAGAAAATCAAGACCAGATACAAGTCACAGCCAAAACAAAACTACAGTAAAATTCCACGTTTTCATCATTCTTCACACATAAATATCTTCCATCCTGCTGACTTGGAAACTTGTTTTGAGGTAGATATAGCTTTGAAGTTGTCAGAGGAAGCTGTGACAAATAGTCTGATGCAACTTCAATTCAGTTTTACCATATACTGCAGTTCAAATAAAAGGTAAATGAGGCCATATTACTGGGCTATGGTCAAAGAGATTTAGCTAAGTTCTGAAATAACTGTGGCCACATTAAAAACAACTCCCTTAAAGAACATTCCAGTAAGGGCATTTTTAAAGACTGTTGGTTTTTACTAGTGCAGGCTTTTTGCTTTCAAGCTAATAGGACTGTCCTTTAATTATAAATTAGTGATAGGCAAACTATGCTCCCTTTTTTAAGATCTGCAAGCCATTTTTTGGTGCAACACTAGCTGTCAGATGGCATTTAATTCTTGCCAAATCTCAACACCATCTTGAGCTTAACAAGAGATCTTCTTCCAATACCATTGCTCTGGCAAGAGCCTTGATGCCTCTTTTCCTTTCAGGAAATGGCCACTGTCCCTGGTTCTGCCCCTTGCTGACTCCCTGTCAAGTCTGAGACTTTTTCTGGTTTGAAAGGGTCCCATTTCTCTGCTTCCTAAACCCAGCTGCCAGCGACCAGAACTCCTTTCCCTCTTTCATTTCTGCAGGAACAGGATTTAGACAAGCTTTTTGTCCTGCCACAGCAGTTATTCTGGACAGATAATACATAAACACTACGATATACTGTAGGAACACAGTAGGAAAACAGTAACCCCTTTACATCTCAGTCTTGCTTAAACTAGTAAAAAGTGTCAAAGCTATGTGAGGCAATGAAATTTTAATTTATGAAACTCTTTGGTTAATGCTGTCTTTTGGCTCCTTTAGAACACATTGGGAAAATGAAGAAGTAATTGCAGAAAGTGATCTCACTTCTCCAGTGGTAGTTTTGAAAATTTGTATGATTATATTATACCCTTTGTACAAATCCTTAACCTGAGACTATACCAAAAGAAAAAATCCTTTGATAATAATGCAGGTTTAAAATTTTCTCTAGATGGGGCAGATTTCCAAATGCAAAGAAGATATTGCCAGGAAAGATCTACAAATGATCGTGAGTCAATGACTTAAGTACAATCTCAATTAATTTGAGTCCCAATACATAGATATGTATTTATATATTTATATTGATCCATGTTGCCTGAGCCATAAAACTGTAATCAGCTTCAGGCTTTTCATGCCAAAGGCAGGGGTAGCTTCATATGCAATGAAATGCTTGCATTTAATCGAGACTCCAGATTTGGATTTTGAGACAGCTGGAAACTTTTATTAAGTACTGGCACTTCTTAAAACTCTATTTGGATTGAGCCAAACTACATCAACTTAAAAAAAAAAAAAAAAAAAAAAAAAAAAGATATAAAAAAAATCAAGGGGATTGAAAAACCTATTATGCCGAGAAAACTAATTGTATTTTAATTTATTCTATGAGTATGCAATCTTACAACTAAAAAGTTTGCAGAGTAAACATCTACTGTGGACATCCTTTCAGAATCCCAAAGTAGTCTGTTACCATAAAATTGGTGGGTCTGTGACTTAAAGTTAAGAAGCAAATTGCTCTGCATGCACATGAAATGTATGTATATGTGCATATATATACACACAGACATAAAAATAGATAAAATATAAGGACTCAGGACTATATTAAAATATTCAAAGATGGAGGGAAAAATCCATTAAAATTTGGCTGCAATCACTCAAATGGCTACAATGATTCATCATCTAAATTATGTTCTTTATAGAGAGTCTAATTTCTAGGGTTTTTTTCTTTTTCATATTCTTTGCTGATCAGATACATATGACTCCTGATGTATTCTAGATATTCTGGACACTGTCTATGTAGCACACAGAGAAGTTCTTTTGGATAATTAATTTCAGTTTGTTTTGTCCTATACATTTTTATGAAGCAGAAAATATATGCAGTGAAGGACTTGTAAGTTTTGTCTTCTAAGAGAGGAGAGTTATTACTTTACAGAACAAGGACCTCTAAAAATAAAAATAAGAGTAACAACACACTTCATATATACATTCAGTGAAAGAAAGTTTTAAAAATCCATGCCATGGGAGGTACCATTTGCCACTTACATCTGTTATCATTTTCCCTCTGGTCTTGTTTCTTTCTCTGTGGTTAGCTCGTTTCTGTTTTTGCTGCAGAACTCGTTCCCTGGTGGTGCGGTATTCCAGAGCAAATTCACTTATAATTTTGCAGAACTTATTGATGTTGACTTCACGTATTGCGTAGGGAGGATGGCCCATAAATAACAAAAATGAGTGAAACCTGGAAAAAAAAATGTATAAATGGGGGAAAAAACCTTTATTGATGGTGTCTTGGGAAAAAAAAACAAACCACCTTATATTTCACTGAATCCATTTATTACTCTAGTAGCTCCCATAATTTCCTTTGTGCTACAGAATTTTCATGGATGCTTTGCATAACATTGGTATGTTTTATAATTAAAACCATGAAAGTCTAGCCTGTGATAACTTCATCCCAGTCTACTTTCCCAGGCTGATGCAGGAGATAAAATGTTTATGGAACTCCATCACTTTATATGACTAATTTGGCACGTGAATGACCAATTTCATTTCAGTTATAGAAAAAATATTTATTAAGTTTCAATTCTCTTTATTTGTATTAAGTAACTTCAAAGAGGCTGTTAGGATGTTGGGCAAAGTCTAGACAAGAAGAATGCAGATTTACAGGCTAGCAAACACAAAAAAGAAAGAATTTCTGGTTCAGAAAACTGGCCATAAAATTATATTATCTACCAAGTACGTTAGTTTGGGACATTCTCAATTCACAGTTTTATTGCTTCTGTTACATGCAGAGCTTTTGCACTATTTGCAATTTTTCTATTGCTTCTATATTGCATGATTTACAGCAGCACACTGAATGTGTAAAAATGTATGGGAATTCCTTTTAACTGCATCTACATCCCTGAGGACAAAAAGTTTCCCCAGTCCTACAAAGATGAAAGTATATGGAAATATTTTTAAGTACTATCATAGCAGTTGCAGGATACCAGAGGAGAAAGTTGATATTTTTCTTACTTGCACATGCATATGATAAACATAACAGGAAACCAATTAATTCACTACCACTGCAATTGGGATTTCTGCTTACTACGGCATGAAGCCTAAGTCATTACAAAAACACAAGAGCTGAATCAACTTCTCAAGTGTACACCCACAAATTTGGCATCATTTGGAATCCAGTTCTTAATTTTGACCACAGCAATTTGGAAATTATCTACAAATCAGAAAATCTATCACAATTTCATTGAACCCAACTGCAAATCCTAAGGAGAGAAATCTTAATTTTGACTTCAGCTGATATAAGCATAAAACACATAGTTGAAGATCTTGCAAATAGGAATGGTTCTGCCTACAAAAGAACTCATTGTACAAGACTGGCTTCAGCCTCTGCATATTATAAATTTGTCAATAAAACTTCAATTATTTTTTTTTTCTTTGCTACAGTTTGTTCTTATTTATTAGACAGTAAGCCAAGCCTTCTTAAAAAAAATTCCAGGGATAAACAGAAAATCTATCAATTTAACTATAAAGCTGCTAGCTTTTAGGGACTAGGAGGCAAAAGACAGTTATTGCACCTTGGGAATGAATGATTGCCTGGATGATTGCTTTTTTTAGTCAAAAATAAAGAAATTTCCGGAGTAGGAATCTTTCTTCAATGGAGACTATAACAAAGTATGCACCATATACTACCCAGAAACATTCCTTGCAGGAATGGGCATTAAATAGTTATAAAACACCTATTTATGATGTCCTAACCTCTAATTTTATCAAGTCATTTACTATCAAGGTATTGCTGTCACCAATGTAATTCTCTACCTGTTAATTATTCTTCTATGAACAATCTTCAGGATTATGATTCTTTCTGCACAGTCTTTAAGGAACTCAGACATTTTTTGCTTTAGACTTGGCTTCATTTCATGTTTTGCTATAGCCTTAAGGTGATCCCATGATGCTTTGCACCGTCTTTCCATCTGACATAAGTTTTCCTGGAGTTGTTCAAAGTCAACCTGAAAAAAGACAAAGGAAAATTAAAGGTAACACTTGGAGTGTGGTTGTATACTTGGATACCTGTGAACAATGCCATCTGTGTGTATGAAAGGGTCAAAGTAGTGGCAGCACAACATCAATTCACAGCATTAATCAGTATTAAAGCAATAAAAAATAGCTTTCTCTATCACACTATGTCTAGGCATGTAATGTTAGTAAAGAAAACTGAAAACAAAGAAATACGCATACACATATATATCTGGTTTTATTCTTGGAGGCCTAACAGCTAAAGGGACAATAAAATGTTGTGATGTGTTTTTTTCCCTTGCTAATAACTTAATGTCTGCACCAAGCAACTGCATGACTCAGTTCTTTCTGAGGTAATACAAAACTTTCTCTTTTTCTTAATCCTTTTCTCTACTACTCAAAGCTTTTTATACCCTGTTTACTGCTCAGTGTTGTACCACGCCAACAATTCTCCATTTTAGGAAGCACTTGGATTCATTCCCCAGTCATGCACTGACTTGCTAATACATAATGTAGTTCTAATCACAAAATTCATGGGCCAGAATTTTTTAAAGCTCTATTGAATGTATGTGTTATTTAGTGATCTCAGCACTAACTTTCATCCCTTGATATACAATATGAATTTACTGGCTTGTAACGAGATCATATAACAACTCTGAAAGTCTCTCAACACAGTTAAAATAAATGATTGCACCTCACAGTAACATTCATCAGGATAGAAGCCAGTACATTCCACAGAAGGTGAGGAAGAGCTTCTCCTTTATTCATCAACCAAAAAAGGTGTTCAAATTGCAATACTCTACCGAAGACACTCAGGACGTCTTGCTAACAACTCTACAAAGTGCATCAATGACCCAGCCACAGCACACAACAGATAAGAAAAATAAAACTACCCAACATTCTCTGGAATTCTGCAGAAAGAAAAAATGATTTTATAATACCACTTCACAGTTCAGATGAACTCAAGCTATAAAATACAGACTTAGCTCTCAGATTCTAAACACATCAGTACTTAGGATGTTACAGTCTCATACTCCAGTTAATTCCTTAATGCTAAATGAAAACCAGTGTCAGAGGCAGGTTTTATTTCATTCTTCTTAGCTGTGTGCAGCATCCACTGCTGAGACCGATACTGAGAATAGCCATAAGAAATGCATTATTATTAAAAAGCTCCTGGTATTGATTTGATTTGTTTTTGCTGTGATTTATAAAGTGATGAATTTTTCCTCCTCTCAAGGAAATAAAAACATCCTTTGATCCACTCTGCTATTCAGAAGAGCCCTGCAGGCGGAGCAGCTGTGGGGTATTTGCTTTCCTTATATCCATCTCAATGCATATGTTGAAAAAATAAAAAGTCCTTTCCAGGTCAGTATTTTCACTGTTGATGATAAACACATTGCTGCTCTCCACAGATGGTGTATCTAAAACACACATGGGGAAAAAGTACTAGCAATCCTGTTAAGGAAAAAAAAAACCCCACGTTAAGGTCTTCTTAGTAAGAATTATCCAACCCGGTTGAGGAAGCCTCTCAGCATCTGTAGCTGACAAATTTAAATTAATAACATTTTATGACAGAATGAGTTTTAATCTATCAAAAAGCTCTGAGGTTCAGGCCTATAGGGGTTCAAGAAACATCTTTGGAGAACAACAAATCTGAGGGGAACATGGTGAATTCCTGGCCCCTTGAAATCTGCCAACAGTCAGCACATTCGCAAGAGTGGAAGGTTCCTGGCAGAATAGGGGCTGGCAGGTTGGACACTCATAAGTTTTTTGAGCTCAAACAAAAATTCAGTCCTCTGTGGAAGCCCTAAGGAGACTGCAGTAAGAAAACCCCACCTGAACTCTCCTGGAATAAACATCTGTGGAGCACAGGTGTGCTCGAGCAGAAGTTGTAAACTCCTGGAAGGAGTAAAATAGGAACTCCAATATAGGATAATGTACCTGTGTACTCCCCACGGGCAAACTGTCCAACACCTGAAAAAATGTGCAAAACCTTCATGAAATCTGTCTGCTGACTCTCTAGTGTTTGGTCACTTGCTTGTGGACAGAAGAGAATATACTTGCCGAAAAACATCCTCGTGAAATATTAAAGTTCCAGTTTTTCAATCAGGTACCCCAACTAATACCCACTTTATGAAATGCTATTTCACCACTGCCAATTTTGTGTGTAGACACAGAATCCATTACATTTTAGTTTGCTCCAGGTCTGTGGTTCTGCTTAGGGTGTTATATACAAATATAAAAACAGTAAGAGTGATAAGAAATCCCAACTACAAGAGATCCCCAGTCATATGTTCATATGATAAGGAGAACAAAAACTCGTGTGGAGTAATAATGACAATTATTCAATATATTATGCATAAAGAAAACTTGAAAATGCATTTATAAATAACATACTACCTCTTTATCAGTTCACACAGCATTGCCAAGGGAGCATGGATTGCACCTTGTGATTTATGTGCTTATTTCCAACACTTTACTAAAGGAATTAATGATGTATAATAGTAGAGATACATAGATCCCCTTTTTTGTTCTTTCTTTCTTGAAAGGAAAGATGCACCAATTCCTGCCTGCTGCTGGATGGTCATGGTGGGATTAAGAAGGAATTCAGGTGAGTTGTGGTTCCAGAAGAGCTCAGCATAGGAGGTACTCAGATAAGAATTGCTGTGGCACTATTTTATAACTATGCTCCACTGAATAAAAGGAAGCAGTAATCTGAAATAGTCATTACAGCTTTCTTGTTTGACAGTAGCGTACAGATGTTGTACCTGGCCCAAAGATTTGGAGGAAGATGGAAACACACATTATTCTTCCTCCTCAGTACATATATGTGCAAAAACCATGCAGCTTGCTGCCCCTGCATAGTTACCTTCTGCTAAAATTTTTAAAATTAAAACATGTATTTTTTCTGCAGGAAAAAGAATGAGTGGCCTTAGGCTGTTATGCAAAATCGGAAGGTTCTTTCTTTCAAACACTATGAAATGTTTATTTTAATTTGTAAACCAATTTAGAAAAAGCAACTTTCTAAATGGTTCTGGAATATTTTGATACGTTCGTCCTTTCTCTGGCCAGATTCCTCTCCATTCACATTCACACTAGCTAAAAAACATCCATAACAATTGGTATCTGTGAAATCTCTTGCTAGGCCTACTGTTCAGTCTTCTGAGAAGTGCCTTGGTAGACACTGTTCTATCAGAGAGGAGCAGCCAGAGACAGTATATGCAAACAGGATGCAAAGACAAGTTTATGTGACAAAAGTCCTGCAGAGTCAGCCTCAGCAAACCACTGCCCTAAACTCACTAATGGGCAACTTTAGAATTAAAAATCTATTTTTCAATTTAACACACCACCATATTTTGTACAAATGACTCAGACCAAAGAATAAAACCTTCCAACCACATGCCAGAAACAACAAAACTCACTTTAATCACTTTATATCACTATTTACTGCTTGCTACCATAGAAGCAGATGACTTTGCCATAAACAACAAAAATAAAAAGAATTCTACCAAGTTTCTCATTCCACTAGACTGAGAATTCAGAACCTCATGACATACCTACTTCCCAGAGAGTTCTCACTGGTTTTCACCCGACTCAAAAACTGCCACTACCATCAAACATCTCAGCATTTACGTCCCTGCTCGTTCTGGTTCCCTGAACATTGGTCCTTACAAGGCCATTTTTTTAAGTTCAACTCCATCCAATATCATATGCCATGTATTAAAGTTTAAAATTTCTCATTCATGAAATACTAGACCATGCTCCAAGTATTCAGGCAGGACATGCATCAGGAAGCCTTTCTGGTCTTTGGGTTGGGATGTTATTCCTCTGTGTAGCCATGAATACCTCATGGCAACACAGGAATTGCACCCTTTATTATTTGTTGGAAGAGAGAGGAACGGCTGCTTTGAGGTAACACTGGGAATTAAAGTGCCTTCCACTATATATTCCCCAAGGCAGCATACACAGCTCCAGGTATGCACTGCCGCGCACCGCAAACAACTGCAGCCACTGTGAGATAAGAGGTCATTTTTCTTCAGCTTTCCCTTAGCTGGAATGTGCTCTACAAACACGTTTCCTCTTCCAGCTAAATCTCCTCTAGTCTTTGGGCTAAGCTCCCCCACTGCTGCAAGTACAAAACCATCCTAAAGTCAAAGATGCTGCACCTAAATACACTCACGTTTCCTGCCTCCTGTGCTAACATTCAGCTCCTCAACAGGGTCAAAGATGTCACAACTGGATTGAAGCAAAAAGCCCCAGAACAAGTAAATGAATGAAAACTTATGGAACACTTCTTTTCAAAATCACTGCATCCAAAGTTTTGACCTGAAGGCCAGTGAATAACTTACTACATAGCCTCAGCATGCTTGTATAAGATTTCTACTGTTTATTGCTATAGCCTGTTTCTTTTAGCAGTGAACATATAAAATCCAGTTATTTTCTAAGGAAGACCTGGATTTCTGCATTTTTATCTTAGTCACAAGGTGCATTTAAGAGAAGATTGATGCTTTCACAATGACATGTTGCCTTAAATGTATAATAAAATGACAACTATTTTATAGTACCTCATAGAAAGATATGCATAACCACACACAAGCTTTCTCTTTTCAAAGTTCAAGATAGTTTCTGCAGCAGACCACAGTCTAGTCTGAGCTGTTTATAATTTAGGGTCAGACCGTTCATTCTCACATTATTACAGGGATGCATTCTGGCAGGGAACATGAAATCTTCCTCTTTTCCTGAGTTGGTTCAGTGCCAAAGGAAATTCTGAGAATTGCTCCTTGCAAACACACTGTCATCTGAGAGCAGCGACCTTCTGTGGCGTACGTTCAAAACTCTGCCTCCTCTAATATTTCCACACTGGCTTCCTTCACCAAGCGTCACAGGAATTATCCCAAGACCCTTGTTAGTCTGACTTGCACACTGTGGGCATGCATCTTCAGCCAGATAGATGCCAGGGCTCTAAAGCAAGCAATATATATAAAGAAGGATCTACCCAGACATTTCTAATTCTACTCTAAGAGGTGGCATCCTGTGAAAGTAATTTTGGAAATGAGAAAACTTGAATCAACACACTAATGAAAAATTAATGGACAGAGGTGGTAGAGGTGCTTACTGAGGTATGACCAGATGAGTCTGCCTTATTATATACACATCTCTACTGCATTTTACTTTATTAAACAATACCCTAATGGGACCTAATCCTACATGGGATCATTTTGCAGATGCTGTATGGCAGTTCCCACAATCTGGGACAAAGGGAAGCTATACCACACAGCGGTGATGTAGGTCCCTTCAGATGGTGTTATGTCACCTGAAACCTGCAGTCATTTCACCTGGAAAGTTATTGAAACACCACAGTGCTGTCAGGCACGTGCTAAACTTCATCTGCTCTCTTTGAGACACAACCTCAAAGTCTCATTTGCCATTGGAAGCTCGTTCCCCTTGCCCCAGTATGCCCTGCAGCCAACAGGATCTGCCTTTCCCTGCTCTACTTTCACCTCTGCTCCTGCTAGCCCATGTCAGGATCTGGGGCAGCTGCTGGCATCACAAGGAATGACTGCAAGAAACCTTGCATTCCTGGACTTTTTTTCCATGGAAAATAATTTGACTTTTGGCATTTATTTTTGTTTGAAATAATGTAGGGAAAACATACTTGAATGATAACTGCACACAAATATTTTCTGTCAAGCAAGACAAGAAAAACCCCACTGAAAGAGCACAAGAGGCAGCATGATTTTCCCTTTTTTTTTTTTTTTTTTTTTTTTATTCTTTCATTATCCTTTCTCTGCTTTCTAATGCATCAGGCAGAAGCTATAGCATGTTAAACGTCACTTGTGTTCCAGCCAGCTCCTCTCTCCTCGTGTGTCCCTGCTAAGGTCCTCGGAGGGCAGGCAGCTGCAGGCTTCCTTGTCCCCTGTGTATGCCTTAGGCTCAGCCTAAGTTCTTTGCTATCAGCAATCCTTGCCCCCTCCCATGTTGCTAATATTTCCTATTTCTTACTTTTAAAAGCTGCCTGCTTCTCCACTGCCTAGTAGCTGTGTCCTGTGCCCAAGGGTCTTGCTGCAGGGGTTAAAAAACAGATAGAAGTTTGACATCTTGTAAGAAAATTGAAATCAGGGGAAGAAGATGCAATTATAGTTTACTTTATGGAGCTGGCCAGCTTTCAGATGCAAAGGGGAAATATTTATGGATTAGAGAGAGAAAATGAACATTTTTAATAAGGACACATTTTTTATTCACTAACAGAGAAGATATTGGGGCTGAGGCAACTGCTTCTTAAGGAAATTTCTAGGAACAGTACTCAAGCTTAACTGCAGAAATCTGAGGGTCTGCTTTAGTATTAGGTACATCAGTTCTGGTACAACTTCAGTGAAAAAAAACAATATCAAGAAAATACAAAGGGCAGGTGATCTTAATCATGTGATACTAAATAATCAATGCTATGCATTACTTTAGAAATACTTTTATTTATCTAGAATTCTATTTTTTCTCCAATTTTTTCACTGGTGTCTTTTTTTTTGATGCCATTTATAACTTCAGCCCTTCAGTAAAAAGCCACAAGTTTTGCAATAACTATTGCTTTTTGTTTCTGGTCTTTGTAGCTCCTTTTTGGTGGGGCAGCCTGTTTTCTTTATGTTTTGGACTTTTTTCATGAACTAACGCTCAGGAAATTCTTATATGATGCGAATTTTAGGGGAAGGAGCATTTCTGTTTATCTACAGGATGGAAATTGTTTAGCCTTTGTGGTTTCTGAAAGATGTTTGTAGGCAAAATGGAGCTCAAAATACAGCCTAATCTACGGTGAAATATTAGTTCTCCTTTCCTGTCAGCTTTCCTAAACCAAGATTTTGCCTGTCTGCGAACATTCCCTGGAAGAGGGCAGCTTGGATGGCTTCCACATCCTAACTCTTTGATTTGTGGCAGCTATGATCAAGTGGGAATAGAGCTTGTTACAGTAATCCATCAGTGGTTTAACACATGCAGGAACATCCCAAGGAGGGAGACCTTGGGCGACACGGGGAAGGTTAAGGCTATAATTTCTCTTAATGTGATTTTGTCTGGCCTTTTTAGATTTTTGTCCGCTTTGGGCAGGACCACTGGATCAGCAAACCACAGACTGAAAGACTGTGCTCAATTTTGCATGCTCTTAGACCTAATTTTTTTTTTTAAGTGACAGCAGTTTCTTCCACTTTCTATGACTGAAAAAAAAGAAGATCCACTTGGGAGAATACCATAACATGGTGGTGAGAATTTTGGAAAACAAAATTTCCCTTTTGTGGTATTTTTTTTCTTAGTGATTAACTTGATCCCAATCTAAGAAAAAGGGAAATAACTTTTAGCAAAGAGAAGAACAGAAAATCAGAAACCAATATACCTAAATGCTAAGAAAGTAAGAATCGCTCCAATTAAAAACAAAAACTAAAATAAAAATTAAAATCTTCCAGACATGAGAACCCAAACTCACTGAAGGCAATAAACCAGAGCCTAAGAATAGGTTGTACAAGAGGAAAACTAGGAAAAAAGAGATGGAATCTAAAGAGAAAATATCTAAGGATGTAAAACAAAAGCCACAAATTCCTTTATGGTATCAAAATAAAGAAAATATGTAGGAGGTCCTGGATCACTGGGGATAAAAGAAACTGAGGAAGACAAAAATTAGAGAAAGAAAGCAAGATATTTCTTTTCATCCAACTTCACCACAGAGGATGTTGGGGAAAAACCTAATCTGGTCCTCCTTTTTCTGTATTATATTTTTAATAGACGCGAACTAATAGCAAGGTTTGAAACCTTACTAGCAGAAACACATGCTGGAGAGAGATGGTATCTCACAAAGCAGTAAACAAATAGAACACAATAATTCTGACATCAATTAAAATAAAGAAATTGAGCCACTGGCTAAAATGGGTATGAATATATATGAAACTGTACTTGGTAACTTAGAGAGTCAGAGGATAGCAAAAATTTTGCTTATCCCTAGAAAAGCAGCAAAAGTTCAGGTTTTATTACTGTATCTGGTAACTTGGCTGAAAGGATGAGTGACAGGAAACCTAATATATAAAAATAACCACTATATTCTGAACGTTTATAAAATAGGGAATAGATAAGAGCAAATAAAGAAAATTAAATTTCAAAATCTTTTCAAGAGCCTCGTGGGAGGCCACCTGTGAATTGTGAGGTAAAGAGGGCAAAAGAAAAGAAAGAATACACATTGATTCTCACTTGTTGACAGGGCTAATAGCAGGCGTCCCATGGTTTGGACTTTGTATTTCAAAATTATCTGGAAACAAGGAAGCACATCCAGAGGGTAAAATCTACAGATGGCAGGAAATTATTCAGATTAGTCCTGACTGAAGATTATTAGGGGTTTGAGAGGTAAGCAGTAAATCTTCTTCAGCAGATGATGGTCAGTGCTGTAGACTGCAATGAAGTGCACAGCAGTTTCCGACTCCTTTGAGAGTTCTGAATGCTGTGTCAGCTCAGGAGACTGCCTGGATGTCCTTGGGAACTGCCCTGGGACAGCATGTGTCCAAAGGGTAGCAGCAGTCAAAGAACACAGAGAAAACCTCAGAACATCTAACAAAAGGTAACAGAAGGGACAAACACACTAAGATATGACCTTGATAAGGAGAGGCTGGAATAATGCACTTACTATTGTTTAATACATTCTAAAAAAAAATGAAGGAAAAATGTGGAAATGGTGTCATAAAAAAAGTTATAAAAGGATAATTTAAGACTTAAACAAGGATCTGAGCAGCCCAGCTTAATTTGGTCTTGCACTGAAAAGGGTGATGGATCAAATTAACTTCAGAGATCCTTTCCACCCTAAGTTATTCTGTTAATTAGAGAGAAAAAATATTTTGACTGTTCAATACATTCAGATAGTAAATTCTGAAACTGGCAAATTGAACAGCAGAAAAAATGGATTATGAATTCACTGTTGCAAGAATTGCATTAGGAGCCAAAAAAAGATTTAATTTTTGCAGTTTTAAAAAATATTGTATTATGCAAATGTCTTGGGCTGCAATTATTACCATGTCAATGAGACATGACTCCTAAAGAGAATCTTTATATTTGCTATTTCCTATGTTTACTCCATTAATCAAGCAATGTACTATTTTTAAGGGCTATTTTTAAGGGAGATTTAAGAGTGAGTTTACAGTGCTCCTATCATGCCTGCTTACAGCAGTAATGAATAAACTCCATACAGCATTGAGCCACTGACCAGACCTATGCATTAACCAGGAAACTACCATTCTTTGACAAGAGGTGCTGCTACAAGTTTCCTTTATTTCTATTTATGCTTCCTAAGACCTAACCATGAACATTATTTTCAGGAGGAGAACAGAAAAGGAGTACAAAAATGTAGAAAGCATTATTTTGATGGTGACAAAGAACTGGAACAGTTCCAGTTCCAGGGCTGTGGAGTCCCTTCCTCTGGAGATGCTCAAAACCCAACCCCAGCCATTCTGTGATTCTGTGAGTTAAACCAAGTATTTCAAGGACTCTTTAATTCTGGAAACAATTTTATTAGTTAAAAAAAAAAAATTCCTTTCATTATATTGAAAATACAATCGGGAATCTGCCTTAAAAAAGAGATTACCCCAAACTACAGTATAAGAATATACAGTATATTTGAAGATACTGGTCAAATAAAGTTTTAACCTGAAAATAGTTACTAATAGTTATATACATTAATAATGTACATAACACTAAAATGGCTGTCATAACCATTAGCTGTCTAAGAGTGCACTGATGAGGAAAACTTGTGACAGACAGAAATAAAGTTCAAAAGAGGGAGTACTGGCATCTTTGAAATTCAGTGCAAATGACACAAGGAACACACATTCAGAAATAGTGCTGCAACCAGGAAGGCTCAAAAAAATGAAATAATAGAATAAAATTTTAAATATTTCACTTCAAAGAGGTGTTATAAAATGCACACATAGACCACACAGACATATTTAACTACTGGACATACCTTGGCTGACCTAGTGATGGCCCCGATCTCTGAATAAAGATCAGTGCTGTCTGGGAACTTTTCTACCACCATAGTGCAGACGTGGTGCAGGAGGGACTGTTTGTGCACTGTGTCCTTGACTTCTGGAACCTTCTCGAGGTAGCTCAACTCAAAAGCTTTGGCCTGTAAATGGAAAAAAAAAGGAAGAAATTTAAAATAAAAATGCTTACTCCTTCCCACGCAGATTAGTAGACAAAAATGATGACCAATAATGGGAAGAGGTGAAAGAAGAAGACTCCTAAAGGAGAGGAAAGTTATTGCTTTTATTAATTTTTAACTTGCTGAAGACTAGGCCTAAAATCAGTCCATCTGCAGTGAAATGACCCACAACACAGTTCTCACACACTGAATGTAAAGCATCAACACTGCACTTTAGGGAGTTATACTAGAATAGTGCTTAGCTCCACATTTCCTTCAGATTGTGCTGAAAAGAGGCAACACACTACAGAACACCCTAACACATAATAAAAGCACGTTCTATTCCCTAAATTACTTTTCTGGTACAAAATAAAGAGTGGGTTGCAATTTTCACAATGGTTTTGACTTCTGTTTTTTTTGAAGGAAACAGCTGCAGGGGAAATGCTGGGACATCAGGCTTACGTTGGTTCCATTCAGAAAGTTCCCAATGGCTAGTAGAGTAGAAAGGATAAACCCCAAAGTTTTATTGTGCTCCAGTTGGTCCATTCCCTCCTTCAGGTCTAGCAGTGGTTCTGCAACTTCCTACCATAAGAACAGAAATAAGAAAGTGAAGGTTAGTTTTAAATTCTATGGTTTAGATTAATTACTGCAAAAAGTTCCTGAACTGGTGTCTTGCAGAGTGTAAAACTGGCCATGTGTGCTGGCTTTCTTCCATGTTCCAGCTAATAAATCACATGCAAGGACAGCAAAAAAAGTACATAAAATATTTTCCTACTGTTGTTCCTTTATGTATGCAATTACCTTACTTGTCCTGGGGACTATCCTGTGTTTCTAAACAGGAGAATGCTGCTGCATTTCACTTAAATGCATGAACACACCCAAGCCCCAAATTATAAAAAACCTTCTTTAAAAGCATTTTTTCTAATCTTTGAACAACAAATGGAAAAAGTTTGAAACCTTGCTGACTTAGTATCTGTAGCTTGACCCTACAGCTTTCTTCAAATGATGGTCAGTTCTGTGTTTTAGATACAGTTTTGTGCTTGTGAGAATTTAAAACTGGGAAAAAAAAATCTGCTGTAAACATCAAGCCTTACAAATAGTCTCATTTTAGTATTTTAATTTAATGTATCTTCCATCCACACATGTTATCTGAGTATAGATATGCATACTGGTAAGGCCTGAAATCATAAATTCTATACCACTACCTCAGGAAGTGAACTACACCAGAGAGTTCAAAAGAAGAGAGTGAGGGTAATTGAGTTGACAGAACTTATTTCTATGTCTCTGTGTGAGGCCCAGGGTTATTTATTTTGTATGCACAGTTCACATTGTTTTTATCTTCAAACACCATTCTAAGCATCCACCAGCAGCATTCTTTTCACGGAATCACAGAATAGTTTGTGTTGGAAAAGATCATCTAGTTCCAACCCCAGTGCCGTGGGCAGGGAGACTTTTTTCCCCAATTTCCCAAATTGTTATTCTCTTTATGAGCCAAGAAGCCAAAATTAAGCTGCTATTTTAGACCAAGAGGCAAAGTAGCTGAGAATTTCACTTTCTTGGAGACATACAATGTCCTTCAACAACTGTAAGGATATTTTACCATAAAAGATGAATGAAACACATTTCTAGTCCCTGCAGAACAGTTTGTCTCTTGAGAAGAATATGGCAAATTCAAGACAAATTTAGAGATGAGATAGTGAGCTAAGTAGTTTATACATCAGAGGAGAGGTGCTAAATAATCCAAGACCTTATCAAAGTGAATTAAAATGAAATTTCTGCACAGTATTCTTTGAGTTGCTTTAAAGTCAGAGTAAATTTAGTTTGTTTTGTTGCATTAGGGGATGACTCAAACTGCTATGAATCTGTGGTTAACATGGGCTTCTAAACTATTTCATTTAGATCAATTTTCAACCTGCCAAAAAAAAAAATTCCTAAAAGACTAGTTTAAAACATTCTCCAGGTGAATAAAAAGGGGTGGCATAAGAGGCTTCCAAACCAGGCCATATTGAACCCTGCATTTAGCTATTTAGACAAGTTATCTGAGCTTAGACTTTTTTGCATATAGTACACATTTATAATTACTCTTTATTTTTTATTTTATTGTAGTATTAAAAAACAATAAAAAGAGTGTGCAAGATACTGAACAATCAAACTTCTGATTTTTTCAAATTTACCCACTCTTGCTTCCAATAAATCTCACATTCTACCTAAACAGGGCAGATAGAGAAGGCAGTTACTTCACATCCTTGGATACCACACTTTTATTTTTCAGCTAAAAATTAGGTTTGAATGAAATCTGAGGATTGGTCCAGAACTTCTGTCTGAAAGACACCTCATAATGCCTGATAAATGTTTGATGCACATGTACAAATTAACTCAACTCATTGTACTTTTTTCATTTCTACACCTGCTTATATTAATTTCGTGATTTTTTAAGTTGTCAGCAAAAAGGATATATTTGCAGTGATCTTAATAGAAAAAAAAATCAGTTTCTATTCCTTTTTAAAAAACCTTTAATTTCCCTTTGAGATAATAAAATTTGACAGTATCTGCATCATAAGCAGTTCCATATGAGGAATGAATAGTAAAACAGAGCAATTTTTTTAACCTCTGTTATCTGTGCATTTAAACTTGGATACCAAGAGAAAGATAAGAGAAAATATTCTTCTGCTAATGACTTTTGGTAAACATTTAAGTTAACATTTCAAAGCAGCATACACATTATCAAGCAAATAATCTGGAAAGGGTTTTTTCTTTTTTAAATTTTCTATGAAGGGCAAAGAGTGAGTATTCATCCAGTTCAGCCCCTTGCAGTCTGAGGATGCTCCCTACAAATGTACCCTGACTTGTTTTAGTTAATTAAAAGCAAGCTATGAATGATGATTTCTCTTATTATGCCTGAAAAGCTTTTCATGAACATAGAAAATGTATCAGCCCATTTCTTGAACAATTCATGTTTTTTTCTTTCAGGTTGTCAGAGATGGAGCTAAGACCTACTTAGGCAGAACTCTGTTCTTGTCAGGTTAGCAGAAGAATCTCATGTATGAGAACTCTGGTTTTATCAATAACTCAGGTATTTCACACTATAGGTAACAGGGACCATCTAAAACTTCCAGCCTCATGGAAATAAGGGCATTCATATCTTACATAAAATATATGCATGACTTGGTAAATTATACAAGTGCATTCTGAACTGCTATGAATTTTCCTTATCACAAAATAAGATTAAAAAATAACAGATCAAGTGAATGTCAGACTAAAAAATAAATGGCAAAAGCTGTGTAGCTAAGTGATTTTGGGACCTAAGTTTCATGAAGGGTTTGCCCTTTTGCAGACAGATCTTCTGCAAAAACATATTTTCAAGAACAGAAGAATGTTAGCAGCTCAAGGGTTTCTTTTATCATCATAATCACTAATGCAAATTACTTAATTTTTAAAAATTGAATATCACAGCATTTTATTTAGGTCTAAATAATATGTACATTTACTGGTTACCTGGAACTTAAACCTTAAACTTTTGTTACTGGAGACACCCAGGTGCTCCTTGCACTCTTCCTTGCACTCCTGAAGTCTGATCCTGGTTCTAGGTCGTCACCCAAGATCCAAGCTGCCTGTCCTATCTATGCTTGTCTGCTGGGCTTACCATGTGCTCCTCATACTTTATCTCATATATCACACGTTACTTCCTCTACCATTTTATGGTAAGTACTGTGCTTAGTCTATCTACCTTCCAACAGGGATGAAAATTTTGGTTTTGTCTTCACTACAGCTGTTGCTTCTTTGAGTAATGTAAATATTTGAGACATTTTGTACATTTTGTACATTCTACATGGATTTTAGCTGGTAATAAATTAACTAGCTCTGTGGCAAAAGGAAAACTCTCAGAATTGTTTTAGCTTTTAGCAGTGCCTCAAATACTGTTTTTTCATTAAGAGGACACTAGAAATTGTAGGTATATTCAGAGATTAACCACTACAGCTAACTCAGCTTACATGAAAGGTACAATTTAGCCTCGTGGTAACTTTAAAGCTGAATAAATAGCTGTACCAGAGTGAAAAAACTCAAACAAACAACAAAACAAACTGGCAAAAAATATTCATGCCAGATACAAGTATTTTGCTATAAAAGTCAGAAATGTTACTGGCTAATACTAAAACATTCCAATTAAAAATCCTGAGTATTCATGTGACTGCATGTCCTAACATCTAAGAAAATTAAGTAAAGGTTGAGTAATCTTGACAGTATCACCTGCAAATCAATCCACTGTTGCATACCATTAAATAACCATTCCTTGATAAACATAAGGCATTTTCACAAGCATATCCCACTTTTTAGAATCCATATCACACAGTTATACTGATTTTTCAATACACACCTATGTGCACAGACACATATACAAAACTAATACGTAGAGGAGAGAGCTGCTTTAATGGCAGTGCCAGGGGTATGCACCAGAAGTGCAGAAGGAAGGTCCTGTGCAGAGATTCCTGAGTGACCTTGTGAAAGGCAGCAAGTACCTGAAATCCCCTACATGGATTCATTCTGTCTCCTCTATGCACCAAAATTTTACTCTCTTTTTAAAATTTTTTGCTGAAGATTCATCATTCTTGACAGACACTCCAATTATAGTGTTCTTTGAATGAATGCCATCCATGGAGAATGTGGCAACAACTGTGTGTGACTGATCTGAAATGTTTTATCTTTTGTTTAGAATTTTGAGAGCTATAAACAAAAAAACCTTAATGGATAGTGTTTTCTTAGTTCAAATGAGTGTAAGATCAATATTCTCATGATATAAAAATACAGGAGTCCTCACTCAATCTTTTACCAAAGAAAAATTTTCATTGCTCTGAAGTAAGAATTTCCTGAATAACAACATCTGGAGAAGATGTGGCAAAGATTTAGCCCTCTTCTTTGTTTCAATATCATTAGTGACTAATTAAAGGAAGGAAGACATAATCTTTAAATTTTCTTTTATAGAAGGAAGAGATTATGAAAGATCAGTTTAGCTGTTTCCTGGTTGGCCACTGAAACAAAAGCGACCCATTTACCATTTCCTCAAAATGTCCATATAACACAAAGGTCAGAGAAAGATTAAGCAAAGCCTTGAAGAGTCTCCACCCATCCCTGTGCTTTCCCTCACCTTTTCCACTATCTCATAGTCCATCTTGAAAGCCCAGAGCTGGAGCCTGGCGGAGAGCTCGCTGATGGAGGAGAGGGTGAGAAGGAACTGCTCGGCGCTGCCCAGGGGGACATCGGGATTCGCCAGCTGCGCCTCCTGGATCTTCTGCTTTTCCTCCTCTGTTGGGATCATGGTCAGGATTTTCTGGGCAGGGAACCAAAAGGCAAGCATCACTGGTGGGGCTGAGAGGAGGAGTGTGAGGGCTGGTTGCTGGGTGGCCCCACAGCAGCCACAGTAGAAGTCCTCAAGTCCTTGGCTGTTAAATTAGCACAGCACAGTAGTAACCAAGAACTAATCCACTGCATAAGGAAGCAAAACAAGGACTGATATCTCACACACCTGCAGTTTGTTTAAAAATGTACTTGGATTAAAATGCCTTTTTATTTTTTTGACATCTGTATTCACCAGATACGGCTAATCACGGGACAAAACACTGAAGGAGATGAAAGGAAATTGGTTAGGACTGATCTCATCAACTTTCATATGTTTAAGTCAGAACTTAAAATCGTTCTGTAAATTAGGAATGGAAGCAAGGGTAGAAGGAGAACAGCTGTGTGGTCTGTGATTTACAGCAAGTCAGACTAGATTTGAAGGTCCCTTTTAGTCCCAATATCTATAGATCTTCCAGCACATTTGTAAGTATACAGGAATGACTTGAATACTCCTGTCCCTTGCTGTCCCATAATTTCTTACTTTTTGTTCAGTCTGGTTTGTTTTTCTTACAGAACATGGAAACTATTGCAGCTTACTAGGTCACTCCTAAAGATTTCACCCTAACTGACAACTTCCCAAAGAACACACATTGAATTCAAAGCTGAATCATGCATTGCATAACATATGGCCTTTTAAAAGTTTTTATCTGAAAAAGGATCTCAATATATTCAGTTTCTGCTGTTGGTGTGGCTCAAAATATTTAAATTTTTCCTTTAATTCATGGATTTTACAGGCTTGTTTAAATGTGGCAGCTTTCCTTCTGAAAGTATTGCTCTCTAAGGTATTGCTCCTTAAACAGTTTTTAACACCATAAATGCATTTCAAATTAAAAAAGAAAAGCAGAACAACATAAAAGCATCAGATAAGTTGAGGTCTCTACCCTACTGATCAACACCTCCTTAAAGCTAAGCAGATTTTTAACACAACTTATGTTTATTCATCTCAGGAATGACATGTTTTTGCTGTAGCTGTCTATAATGATAGAAGCTGTTTTGAAGGGTAGGAGAGAATAATAAAAATACAGCCAAAAAGCTATCAGACCTGCCAACCCAAACTACAGCCTTGTTCCAACACTGGACATAGCCAATTCATCAGAGCAGCACAACTGCCCCCTTCCAGTACGGATAGTTCCCCTGGCTGTGTGTACAGCACCCGAGCTAAGCGTGGATAGAGAGCAAGGGACTTTTCCTGGTCAATCAGGCAAAGAACAAGAGTTAAGCAGGCAAATAATGATCAATTTGTTGAGCTGAGACTTATTTAATTTCAGCCACAGCATTTGTATTGATGTCAATTTTCTTCTGCTGACTTCCATAAACATTAATAAAGAAGCATTTTGTCTGTTAATGTTGCATCTCTCTCTTGCTCTTTGTTGTTATAAACAATGACAACAACAACAAAAAAAGCCTCCTTGCTTGTACACTCAAACTTCTACCTTAATAAATTAATATATTAAGTTAATACACAGGTGCTTTTCCTTAGCCTGAAAAGGACTGCTTGGAATATATTCTGAGGTACATGTGTTACAACTGACAGCATTTGTGTCTTAATTTTGAAATGTGCCATCCATCCATCCATCCATCCATCCATCCATCCATCCATCCATCCATCCATCCATCCATCCACCCACCCACCCACCCAGACATGCTGAAACCTTGGACCATACCTAACATAAAACTAGATTTATAAGTAGCTGCTTCATGGTCTCAGTGCTGAATAAATATTCATCTAAAAATGTCTGTAAAAAAACCAAACAAACAGACTGAGCCTGAAACTCATAAAGAAAGGTGTTTTGCAGTGCTCCCTTGAAGAAGTCAGGCATCTCAGGCATCTTAGTACCTATTCCTCTCTTCCACAACAAGAGGAAGCCAACACACCCTCAGCTGAGACAGGACAGGTTGAAAATAAGATATTGAACATCATACATAGAGAGTTTAGCAGCAGCCATGTGATGGATGTAAAAATGCTTCTGATGCATTTTTGAAGGCTAACACTGCAATATTCTTAACTGCCTCCTACAAATAACTAGGACTTTTGGCAGCTACCCAGGGATCCCACAAGTATTTTGTGGTGGGACAATGCCTTCACTCCAGATTTTGCACTGCTTTGGGGCATTTTAAAGAGAGCAAAGAAACAGCAAGCTTTATTTCCAAAGGGACTCTCCTCCTCCTTGAGCTTTATATAAACACCACAAGATAGATGGAGCTGACATAAATCATTCAAGTCCAAGTTCTGCAAAGCTGCTGTGCTGCGTTCCGCACTGTGTGAAACAGAAGATGCCAAGTAAAAGAGCCTGTGCTTGTGGTGCCAGCTGCAGAGGATCAGCCCTGCTGCTGAAAGCCATGCCTTGGTGGGGCCAGAGCTGCTGGCAGGTCCCACACCATCCAGGGTACAAGTGCCTCCATAACAGCGACCTACACCAGCACTCCTGATCTGCTTGGCCAAATGATTCTGATCCTGCTGGTCATCATCGTTGGTGTGCCCTTGAGAAAGTAGTGAAATGCTCTTCTTCTTGATTTCCACTCCATGACTAATTTGAGCCATTTGTTCAGTGCAGGAAACTGATGAGTACACCATCTGCCACTTTATTATTATTTTAGTTTTTATTTTTATTATTATAAAAACCACCAAAACTAACAGTAAAAGTAGCATAAAATCATAGCAGGGCAGAAGGTTACTGGAATCTGATGTGACCATTAAATCACAAATAGCTTATTAGAGTCCAATCATTAGTTCATATTGCTTTTCCCAGTACACAGAATCTCAGAGTGGGTTATGCTGGAAGGGACCACAATGGGACTAATGGTGCAATCTCCCTGCTCAAGCAGGGCCATCCCTGAGCATATGGCACAGGATTGTGTCAGATGGTTTGTAAATATCTTCAGTGAGGGAGACTCCACAGACTCTCTGGGCACTCTGTTCCAGTGCTCAGTCATCTGCACAGTAAGGAAGTTCTTCCTCACATTCAGGGGGAACTTCCTGCACATCAGTTCCTGCCCATTGCCTCTTGTCCTATTGCTGGGAACCACTGAGAAGAGCCTGGATGCATCCTCTCAATACCCTTCTTTCAGATACTTAAATACATTGATACACTCAGTTTGCTCTTCTCCAGTCTGGACAGGCCCAGCTCCTCTGGTCTTTTCTTGTAACTGAGGTGGTGTCATCAGCCTTCAGATCAATTAAAGAAGAATTGGTTATTAACAAACCCTATGCTATATTATTTAGTACATGTGATACATATATTTCACTTACATGCATTCTCACACAACTCTTTGGGCCAGTCCCATATTTCGAGGGAAACCAGTGCACAAATAATGGAGGAAAATAAACAATTTTTGCATGAGATAATGGACCCCAAATTATTCTGCTGCCGGACTCAGGCACCTGCTTGAACTTTCAGCAAAGGGATCAAACTGCTTATTTCCTGGATTCTACCATCCCTTGGTATAATCTCCAAAAGTTCCTAAGAGGGAAGACTTACAAAAGCAACATATGGCTGAGGGTCATGGGCCTCAGTGTGGGATGCAAGGAAATACCTAAGCAGTGATGGTGATAGCCCAGCACCTCTGAGGAAATTAGGTGTTTAAGTTTTCTCATTTATGACATACTGGGGCTTCTCAGTGATGATGAGGTTGCAGGGGCATCTCATCTTCTGTGTTTGGTTTCACCTGATCTTACCAGGTGAGTAACAGCCTGAAAAAATTAGTAACTCAAGTATCTGTTTGTTGTTGTTGTGTCCAAAGATTTCTGTGGCTTGAGGACCACAAATAGGTAAAAGCTGCATGACCAAATACCTGTTAGTGGGTATTTCACCAGATATTTGGCAGGTCTCAGAAGACAATCCAACTCCTGAAAGGCTCTCTCACATTTCAGCTTCCCAGGCAGCTGTTAACAAGACTCACTGATAGCTTGCATTACCTGTAGAAACTCTAAGAAAATGTAACAGCATGCGAAGGAAGGTCGGAACTCCTGTGTAAGGGAAGCTGCCTGCACTAATTTTATTACAACTCTTCCAAAAATGATTCAATTCTGAGAAGGAACTACATCTAAAATGCTGATGACCATCCCTGTAAATCAGGAACTGTCACCATTGCCTCAGACCTTTGCTCTTCCTCAGCACTCTACAGAAATACATGAACATCTGCTGGTCACAGAAACTGCAGATGATGTTTTTGTTTACTGCAAGGAGAGAAAGTGTGGCATTTTTTCTTTAAATAAAGTCTAAAACAGATTAGGGATGTGATATGCTGACTGTGGGTGTCTGGCCAGGAAGTGCATTCTCTCTTTTGTCTAGACTTGTGAAAAAAGGTGTTCTTCCAGTTCACATGAGCTAGCATCATTTGAAAAATCCTATCACTCTTACAAAGTTTAGCTAAACCATTTGGAAACTGCAAATGTTGATGTACTATGTCAATGATCAGAAAAAAGCCCTTGTTTCCAGAAATCAGATTTTCATTTTTGTTTATACATGTCACCATCTGGCTTTTTAACATCAAGCACTCACTTCTTCTTATGCCTTTTTACATCTCAGGGCTATCTAGTCACTCCAGACACCAATACTTCAAATTATTTATTATGAGTATGCAGGGTGTAGCACACCTGGGTATGGAGAGTACAGCACAGCTGGAGAGATTTTTTTATTTCAAAGATTTACTAAAAGCTAAACCTACTAATGCAAACACAAAGCCATACTGTAAAGCAGAAAACAAACCATGCTAATTTCCTCACTGCATTATCCTAATTTTAATCTGCTAAATTAACCATAGTCTTTAGTATTATTTGATTTTGGTCCACATTTCCTTACTGAGCAGCCTTTTACAGAGGGACACACTCATTTCCTTCGCTACAGACAAGCACCAAGGACTGGTTTGTTGGACTTCATTCTTGCAGTTGCCTCTGACACATAAAAATTATGTGCCAGGATTTTAAGCTCACTCTTTTGCTTAACTAACAGCAAGACTCATCCATGCTAAGGAGTTCTTCATTCTGCAGTGAGCTCTAACTTGTTTGAACACAGTGAAAGCCAAGCTTTCAAGGAAAGGAAAATACAAACACTTTGGCAAATGTAAGGTGGCAATTTTTTTTTTTAGCTGGATTGGCTCATGCTTGCAAACACACAATGTGCATTCCTCTGAGAATATGTCTTAAACAGTGCCTGCTTTGCATACTAAGTGAACTACATCTAACTTTCTAGTGTCATGGCCTCACTTTCTGCCTTTTTTCACAGCTCAGGGGTACCTAATCACTTTAAGACCTAAAAATATGCAATATACTTAGGAATAGAGAGCTTTAAAATAACTCGAGTATTTTTTCCGTTGGACTACTAGCAAGAGTTCAATGTCAAAAGCAAAGCAGCATTCAGCAGGATGTAGGGCAGCAGTGGAGGCCCTACTGGACCTACTGGTCTATGGGCTGAGCAGATGATGAATTAAGCTACCAAGAACTTGGACCTGCAGCCCACTGCACCTCTGTCTTGTTCCAGTACTACTGCCAGCACTGCTTTAGTCCACTGTCCTTAAAGGAATGGCTCAGGTCAGTTTCAAGGTGCCATTTAACCCAGTGAGGTGCAGAACTAAAGCCACTCACATCACAGAGCTGATGCTCCTCAGCAAAGGACATGGCACAGAGCTCACTGCCCAGGCAAGGGACGGCTCAGGTGACTTTTACACCGTGGGTACTCTGCTCTCTGTTGGACCTGACAAAAGCTGAAGATGATCCTAAATTATAGTGCTCTGAAATTTTAGTAGTAATGTTATGTTGTCACCACACACATATCTTTTCCTGCTCTCTTTATATCTCACTTCTGCTTACCAGATACGACATCTCTTCTAGACAACTATTGTGCAGAAAGGCTTTTGAGTATCCACTGTGGTGCAATTTTTTAATTAGGAAAATTGCAATTTTTCCCCATACCAGTCCTGCCTCAATCAACCTATAGATAAGCTATCAATTGCATTATATAGCAAATTGTTGCGTTATGTATAGGGTTTTTAATAAATGAAGCTGATTCTTACACTATTACTGATTCATTCAAAGTGGCTACCAATTATATCCTTATATTTAGATAGATATGAACCAGAAAACTTTCTAAAAATCTAGACTGAAACAAAAACCTCTGTGCTAACTTTAGGGCTAAAGCCAATGAAAAGACAGATAAAGAGAAGAGACACAGGAAACAAAGCTTGCCTACACTGAGGCCAAAGGGGCAGTATATAAAAATGAGGCAGGGATCTGCGGAGAACAGTGGAATTCACAATAATGCATTTTTGTACCAACTTGTGTGCTACCTGGCCAATTCTGCATAGCTTAATCCAACCCTCTCTATCACCATAAATGTCTGACTCTGTAATATTCTGTAAGAAAAATATGTAATTTGGGATTGAAAAGAAAATCTGAATTCAATGTAGGGTTTTACATGATAAGAAGTAAATAAACATACATAATTGAGGAAAAAAAGTTATTTTCTCCATGTGCATAATCCTTCCCAATCAATTAAGACTTCACTCCTCAATGTGCAAAGTACCTGGGCTCTGGTGCACTTACCCTTCCTCTTGATTTCAAATACCTGAATGATCACATTAGGATTACTCACATCCTTAGCTTCAAGCTGTGGGGACAGACCTCAGCCTCAGAGACCTTTTATTTAGCACTGGGCAAGTATACTAACAGTGTACAATTTCCTGGTTTCTTGAAGTCTTCAAATTGAAATCCACCTTCATACATATTTGAAATGAAATTACGGGTTCCTGGCAGCTAATGGAAAGGCCACCCAAAGGAGGGTGTGGTGGTACAAAGCACAGCTGTGGACACCACAGCAGGTGGTTGGCAGCTGGACAGCCCAGAGAGAAATGTTGGCAGCCAAAAGGCTGGGCTGTGCAGAGCACCTGAAGGCAGAGAAGGACACAATTCTAAGGAGATGGTACACAGAAGTTAATGAAGACTTGTCCCCCTTTGTCAGCTATTTAATGTTGGACTTAGTATGGCAACACTGCCTACAGCACCAAGATCTAACTTGGCTTGGCTGGAGGGGTACTTCTCTCCAACATTTTAAAGCTTAGTACTGCAGACTGCAGTACATGGTACATGGGCTGGGTCATGAAAAATTACTGGTTCTAGAGTGATCTCTCACCTTCATAATATGAGTAAAATATGCATGTAGCAAAAAATAATACAGCTTGGGGAAAAAACTATATTCTAGTAGGGATAAATCAGGCCTTGCCTTTTAGCTAAAAGGATCTTTTGCCTTAAGCATTTCTTTTGCATGCAACTGTTGGCAACACTATTTTAATTCCAGGAAGCTTTTCTCATTTTCTTTTCTAGTCAGCAAGGTGAAGGTGGAAAGGGGGAAGTCACAAAACAGTGCCAAAGCACCTAAAATGTGACTGTGAATTAATATATGACCTCTGACAGCCACTGGCTGAGATTTGTAGTTGTGAAGATTGCTCTTACCAGATGATATAGGCTTACTCAAAAAAAAATGAAATGAATATGACCATAATGAAAAAAACAGTGGAGCCACAGGCTTCTTTTACACTTCACGGAAGAAAAATGTTTTGATAAAAAAATAATAAACAGAGCTCATCTTGGATCTTGGTAAGAATATCTGCAAAGTCAAACATGTAGTGGTAAAAATTACATCATCTGTAATCTTTATACCAACTGCTTTTCTTCAAACAACAGTAACACAGAAATGCTATTCTGGGCAGAACTAGTCACTGTATTTGTTTTCCATTAGATATACAATCTAGAATGACTCCAACAGCTAACTGGGCATGAAATTTATTAAACCCTGTACCAGTTGCATCAGCCCTAGTAATTCACTGCCTATTTTTGCTGCTCGCAATATTTCAGACAAGTTTCTGATAATACTCTGAAAAACCTGACAGGAATTAACACCATTGCTATTCAAACAAAGCAGATAATCCATGAATCACTGAGCATGCCCAGCCTCAAGATACTTTTTGCTTCTGAGCCCACTGCACTGGTTTCAAAAATTTCAACACCCAGACATGACATAATACACCCCCTTCTCCTTCTTCCATGACCAGTCTGGCCTGTGCCACATGCAATATGGGGAGAAAAAAGTATTGAAAATGCAGACTTGAAGACATTGACTGTTCTTTCTTACCTCTATTCCTTCCTTATTTAAGGCATATTCATCAAAATTCAAAATAGCAGTCTTGATGGTGCGGGGAGGGGGCAACACAGTCAAGCCAATATTGATGGCATTGCTTCGCTTTGAGTCCAACACAATGATCTCCTGTCGCTTCCCATCTGCAGCAGTTTTCTTAGGAATGAAGAGAACAAGGTCATTATTCCTCTGGTCTGTTTTATAAAGGAAAAGTCACTCCTTTCACTAATGACTTCCCCCACGCAAGAAAGCTGACACTGAATGTAAATCTAATTTATTTGCAGGCATCAAAACAAGCTGAATTCTTCTAGCACATCCATATCCTATCAACATGAGCTGCCAGGATTCAGAGATCTAATGCTGCTGTGCAATGCTGCTGTGCAATGCAGAGCTAGTCTGACACAGTCCTCAAAAGTGCAGTTTGGGGCAGGAGCCAGTCTGAAAAACACCAGAAACTGCCTCTGCCAGCCCAGAGCTCTGCTGTGCAGCGTAACTGGCTGGCACAGGACTGATGGGGGACTCCAGGGTTCAATTCCCTGTTGGATGCACCAATCTAGACCCTCTCTCATTTGTGTGAGTAGCTCCCACCTGCCTGCCAGCATTCTCCTGTGTTATAAATTTACCTCAGACACTGGCAAAGGAGATGTAGGTGCCTCTCTGGAGGCACTGACATGGTTTTCTGACCTCTGGCTGCCAGGGGAAAGCTATTCTACTCTGCTGCTCTTGATATATCTGTCAAGTCCTTCATAGATGCAGAAAAATTTCAACCCTCATGCTTTTTCCAAAGTTTTGGGACTAGCCATATCCTTAGATCTTACCTCCAGTACAAATAATAATAAAATCACAAAGAACTGGCAACATATGCTTTAAATTCTGTTCTAGAATAGACTCAAGGAATTTCTTTCTCTTTCTTCCCATCCTTATAGTGGCAAAATGTGAACCAATTATGCAAGGTGACTCGAAATCCATTTATATGGCATAATGTAGTGTTGAATGTGGTCTTTGGTTTTACAGCTCATCATATCTCTCTCTCTTTCATCATCCTATGCGAGAAGGCATCTCTTTGGTAATAACTATGTATGTCGTGTCTTCAGCTGTGTCCTAGGCTCCCAAGCCTGACAAGTGAGACATATTCATTTGGGGGATGCAGGATGCTCACGGCCGGGATCACTGCGATCCCTGCGGTGCACACGCTCCCTAACAATGAGTTATGAAAGACAGATGAGCTGCACAGGGCATCAGTGCATGCAGGTATTTTCCAGAGCTGTAACTGCATATGGGACATAAAATGTTGGGGTGAGTAACCCTTTACAAAAACAGGGGCTGAAGGGATTTAAAATCCATTTTTGTGACAACGTCTGAGTTCCAAAGAAATCCTTTCCGAATAAATGAGAAAGATTTTACTACTATGAACTTTACTACCTTACCACTAGGAAAATAATTGCTTTTAGTCTGCAATGAAATTGCACAGGTGGAAGTGCCTGACTGTTAAAATAAACTACAACTACTAATTTCTACAATAATATTTGGTGACTTCAATCTATGCTTTATAAATTCATTATAAGAGGGTGACTTAAAATACTTGCGGGAACAGTGAACTAGTGCACTTGATTTTATATTTTAATGTGTCAGCATGAAGTGTAATCCCTGAACTTCTGAATACTATATATAATATATCATTATATGCAATTACAAAACTAATTATAAAATACAAATATACCAGGTATAAAAATCTGTGGAAAACAAACACTTCTGCAATGTATTAACAATTATAGTGAATTTAGACCTTTACAAGACCTAACTGGCCACATTCTCTTGCCTTGGTTGAAGACTGGGTAGTCCAGATTGGATTATTTAAAACCTATTACCATCCCACAGAAAGTGATTTGTAGTCTGATGAGAACATTGTCTTAAACAGGCCCCTTTTCTTTAATTAATATGGAAAGCAGAAAAAAATTAAATAACTTTTCAAGTGGTCATATAAATAAAAAAATATTATTATGAGCATCAACTCAGAAATATCTCCTGCCTTTAAAGTTGCAAAAGTCTGCATCAGTAGTGCAGAAAAATCTACCTTAATAGTGAGATGGGTTTTATTATTTTTTTTTAAATTTAATTTTATTTCTATCTCAATTAGCAAGGATTTAATACAAGAGATTTAAAATGGAATTGCTCAGCTGTCACTGACTTTTTCCAGGATATCTATATGTAATCTTTTTCCGAAATTCTGGTCCACATTTATGACTTGTTCTGGCATTTACTGAAATTGCAACAAATCCTTTCAAAAGGAATATGTGTCTAAGCATGTGTACATGAAAACAGATTCCTTCCCTTTTCTCTCCTACTAATTTTTATGTCTGTGGGCACATGATGGATCACTGTATCCCACAGGGTATACATGAATCAGCAAAATAATACTTTCATGCAAAACCAAGTGGATGGTAAAAGGGCTGAACAACAGCATTTGATTCAGGAGTGTCTGCATGTTTTCACTTCTCTTCAGAGAAAAATAAACACTTTGAAGTACTTTGCTAAAATACCTGCTTTGTTTGGTGGAGTGAGAAGGAAGGAAATACTGCACTGGTTCGAAGGGGATACCTATCACTCTTTCTATTGACAAATATAATGTAGAGTGCTCTATTGTAAAAACTAAACTGCAACTAAAGGTGCTCCACTAAATAGTATCAATTTGTAAGTTTCTCAGCGTGGCCGAAGTTTTCCTAAAATTAAGAATCTCCTCTCCCACTCCCAGCCCCCAAAATCCTGTATTATATCCTACAATTTTACATCCACTTTATTTTATTACAGTCTATTGTGTTTAATGAAAAACTTCTCATGAGCCAGGAAGTAGCTGTTTATAGCTGTGTGTTGTGGAAATCACAGTGAAGGATTAGAAACTGGAGTAAAATTGGTTACAGCTGTATGAGAGAGCATAAGCACAGAATAGAGCCAAGCCCCCTGCTTTATACACCCTGACTTTGCTTTTCCTCTCATCCTTCTGGACTATTCCTTTTCCATGCACCTACTTCCATCTCTTGCTATGAAATCTAGAGATTTGACTTTTGATTTGTTGCTCTGCACTCTTTTTTCAGCTGAACCAACTGAGCTGTGAGTCAGACTTTACGATATTATAGAATAAACCTGTTTTGGATTGAAGCCATTGGACAGGAGAAACTAGACACAACGGGGAATGTGCTCTCTGGAAATAAACCAAGCAGTCTGGAAAAATCGAGAGCTATCCTAATTTGAGTGCAATCTTTGTACCAAACCTCAAGTCTTTTACGGATTCGGTGGTCTGCTTAATTATTCCCACTCTCCCTTGATCTAAGGACCATCTCCTGCTCTGGAAGATTTGCTGGTGTTCATGGAAACCAGGCAGGACTTTCAAAAGCCTGCCCAGAGTTCTACTACGGTACTCCTTGGTCCCCATTGTCTTCTCTGCAGTGAGACAATGAGACTTCTATGTCTGTGTTATGGGACAGGGTGGAAAGAGAGCCAAAAGTACAAGGTCTCATGCAGAGAGCAGTTATTAGCTGCCAAGGGGAAGGCACCTAAATCATTCCTCAGACTTGCACTAATTTCAAAGAAACCTGCTCACTCATCTTCCAGCCAGAAGCCAAAAGCTGTGCCAAAGCATCAGGCAGGTTTGAGAAGCAAGTGTAAGGGAGGGAAAATGGCCAAGGGTAGTCTGGGAACATGCACGATGAAAAGTAAACAAGTCATAATTCCAACAACTTAAAATTTTATCAAAATTTCATGTGAGAATAAAAGATTAGGAATCAGTTCCATTACAATGCCGGCACTTAGCACAAAGCTAAATTTTGGAAATGGCAAATATGTTACAATTCCACATTCAATTCAAGGAATGAAATACTTTATGGATCTAAGAAAATGCTCTCATTCCTTCCATCTATGAACCATCTGTGGCAGATTTGTATTTATGGGGAGAAAGATGAAGAGTAGCACGCCACAACGTCACCGGCACTCCTTCCTCAGCAGAAAAGGAATTAAGAGACAGAAATTAATCTCAGCATTGGCCAGATGAACAATCAGCTGAACACATTTTTACAGGTGCTACACCATATGTTTCAGATTTGCATGCATCTGTGTCACAAAAAAACCAGCTAAGAACAGTGACGGCAGGATCTACACCACCTATCTCTTTGTGTACCTGTTGCTTGCTAGGTACTTGGGGGCTTGATTATAGAAATTCCAATGTTTCCACTTCGTCAAGAAGATCAGGAATGACTATTAGAAAATTCTGAGTTAATAAACTGGACAAGTGACACAGAGAACCTGTACTGTGAGACATCCAGACTCCCCAGAGTAGGAGCAAACAATAATACCTATACTACATAATAGATATAACAACTTTCTCTGGCTAAAGAGAAGTAAAATATTCAAGGTGCTGACTGTCTCTTATGTTACTATGAGACATATAGGCATACAGAGAAAACACACAAGCAATTAATTTATTTTAAGAGAGATGGACATTTTTTACTATCATTTTAACTGGAAAAAAACCACTGTTTTCCTGATACCAATTATGCTGCTTAGAAGAAAAAGAGTTTTGTAGCCATGAAAAACAAATGTTCAGGCTAATAACTTTTTAAATGCTACTTCAAGTTCCTTCTAAATGTAACTATAAAAAGCTTCCTTTTGTTGTTGATTCTAATGTTAAACAGCCATGTCACGAGTCTTGGTGAGTTTATTTTATAAACAATACTAAGGAAGAGGGAATCCTAGCTACAGAGGTATTTCCTGTGCCAGCTTCCATCCTAAAATTGCCACACTGCATAAATTAAAGATTTAAAATATGCCTGTTCACCAGTATAAAACAAAAAGCCAACACTCCTGCAGAGTTTAGCTGTAAACATGGTCCAGCTGATAATCTGATCCTTCAATACAAAGCACATGTGTAGACTCTTTGCAGCAGATCCAGTCTGATATTCTAACCTTTCCACAGAATGATTAGGAAAATATTACCAAGTGAAGAACTGTCAAGTACACTGTCAGATATGAATCACCATGCTGTGACCTTTTTATGAATGCAACAGAAAATATTTCAGATTCCAATATCTATTTTGGCACTCAGCTATGGACAGTCTAATGTAAAATTGGTTGGTATTCGCCACCTGGAGTGATATCCCACAGCTGGCAGACCTGAGACAGGAGGGCAACTTGGCACATGCACCACCCTAGGCTCATCTCTAGTGTCAGGCCATGGAATATCTTCCGTCATAGGCCAAGCTAGAAACACATCCAATAATTTCCACTGGTTTGATATAAACAACATAAATCACCAAGATCTAATTCAGAATGAATACCAATACAATAGCAGAAAAATAGCAAACTGAATACAAGCTGTACCTTTGTGACAGGCAGTTCCTTGGATTTAGACTCAAAGAGATGCTCCAGTTTGGAAGTGTCCACCTTAATGGGTTCCAGTTTCGACCACAGGAATTCTTTGCAGCGTTTGTTGTTTTTACACTGCCACTCAAACGGCCGTACCTCATTCCAAAAGAGACGGATGGTTTTCTTCTTCTTTATAAATGCTGGCTGACCCCTGGAAACCTGGGGTGACCCTAAACCCTGAGGAGAGCTGAACAGTGGAGGAGGAGCCAATAAATTAGCAGAGGGCGGAGGTGGAGGTGGACATCCAAACAAGGGGGGAGGCGGTGGAGGAGGCAAACCCAGAAAAGAAGGTGGCGGTGGAGGAGGGGGAGCAAGGGAGTCCCCAGGACCCATATCCATGTCCAACACATCTACATCATCTTCCTCCCCCAAGTCTGTAAAATCCATGTCTTTAATTTTCAGTTCTCGAGGATTAGCCATGAGCTGATCCCAGATGTAATCAGATTCCTTCTTTGTCTGTGCTGGTGTTTTTTCGGGGACCTGTTCGCTGATTTCATCTTCAGGCACTGCTGTCCCCTTAGCCAGCTCACCACTGTTAAACTTTTCTGCAAAGGCTTTCACACTGCCTTGGTTGTCCAGATTTCCAATCTCCATCTTTTTGACACTTTCATCTTTGGCCTGCTTTGTGGCCTGAAGAATAGAGATCCTGCTGGCTAGGCTAGTGAGTGACTCCTCGCTTTCCTCCGTCTCCTTCTTTTCCTCCTTCGCCTCCAGCTCCTTCTCCTCTTCATCTTTGGGCTTTTTGTTATGCGCATACAACATGTCCAGCATGAACCGCTTGTTGTTGAGGATGTTGCTGCACTGCTCATTCACACCAGCATCCTGAATGGTCTGTGACCATGGACCTGCAATCACACACACAGAGACGGGAAGAGTCAAGGAAGGAAGTCAGAGCACCAAGAGCACTCTTCAACCAACCAAAAACATTCCCAGGATGCATGTACAACTACTCTCAAACTGGGCAGGCAGTTACTGTGAAAATTTTGAAGTACGATACAGTGCTGACACATGGCCTGATCTTGATGGGCTGTAATTCTCATGTATCTTGAATAACATGTATCTTGGGAGGGACTATATAACTTTCAGGATTTGAATGTTCAGGTTTCTCCTAAAATCTGTCAGGTTTCATTTTATACCTACTACCTCAGCTCATTTTATACAGTGCATCAATTCTCATAAACTTTGTATTCCAGAATGATGCTTAAATATCATGAAAATGACACAAAACAGGTTATCATCATACTCTTCACCTGGCCATGTACTGGAACAACCTCAGGACAATATTACCATATGAAAGAGATCCTCCCTGCCTGATGCCAAGGTTGACATGTATCTGTTTACTTCTCCTCCTCCCCCAACCCTGCTGGCTAGGGAAGGGCAGCTTTCAGCCCTAGCTGTTCCTCGGAACTCCCTGGCTGGGTACCTGTGCCATCTTTACAATGCAGACTACTGGTATTCCAAAGGAGGCTGCATACCCAGGGTACAGCTCTCAGGGCAATGCAGTGAGTGTAAGCATAAGCAAGATTTTAAAAGCTGTTTATAATATGAGAACCCATATAAAATAATTTTGAACATGCTGCTCATCAACCACTGTTAACCTCCCTGATATATGTTGGTGTTGAAAGACTATTGGCCTTCCCACATCACAATCATTTAACATTTCACTGTAATGAAGCTTCATCTTTCTGACTACTGCTTTTCTCACCGATAAAATGCAAAATACCGGGTCTGAGACAGCACCATAAATAACAAATTATAGTGGTCAAACTGTAAAAATATATGATGTAAGCGTCTCTGTGACTCCATTTCCCTGAATTTAATACTGCTAACCAATGTGGATAAGGTGTCTAACAATTATGGTGCTCCTTTTTCCAGTGGGCATCAGATAAAGTGATTAAACATGAAACAACGATAATTCTTCACACTTACTGTATTTCCTGTATGGAATTCCTTCTGTTCCCCATAGATCCTTACACATTTTATTGATACATTTTTCATAAAGTCTGCTTCTTTTATTTGATCATTTTACTTTGACCACTAGCCTGGCTTTTTTGGGGGGGTCTTTGTGTTTAAAGATTTTCTTTTATACCTGTAGGTTGCCTTTTTCCTTAAAATCTTATTCTATCTTGGTTTCTTCACTTATGCTCCCACCTTTTCCAATACCTTGGAGTTTAAATATCTTTTATGGCTTCCTCTGTCAACAGAATTGCTTTCTTCCCACAACATCTAGTCCTGTGCTCTGAGAAGGTGTCCTCTTGGTGAGATCTACATCCAGGGCCCCCCAACTCCCTGCCTCCCCTCCTGTAAAACACTGCATTAAAATGTAGGGCCTTGCAGCACAAGTGTATGGACAGCAGTGACTCTTGCCTCTATTTAGATTTAGCTCTAAACCATGTTTTAAAATCAGCCCAGAGGTTTAACCCCAGACAAAAGAAAGACTTTTTTTCAGAAATGGATACAACCTACTTTCCTGCAGGTGGCTTGATTGCTTCCATTATGTGCTCATTTTTCCTCAGACTTGATCCATGGGATTGCTTTTTTACCAGTACCTGTCACCTGAGGCAGTCTCTTAGAGTTCTCTTGAGGTAGCTTCACTAGACAACATCACTAAACAACTCCTTCCCCACACCACAGATTTTACCCAGCTATGCCCTCACAAAGGATTTCCCCCTACTCCAAGCCTTTCATTCAAAGATGCTCAAGATGGCTTTCAAGATCCATCTGATAAACCCCACACAATCTACCCCCTCTCAGTTTCACCAGATGGGATCCTCCAGTGTTTAATCCCTTTGCAGAACTACTCATCAGAATTCGCCCAGACACAACCTCAAATTTGTGTTCCCCAATTCCACCCCAAACTGTCCAAGCTGATAAAAAAATAATTTCTGTGAAGACTCTGGCTACCTTGGTGCCCTCTTCTGCCCTCCTCTCCACAGGTAAAGCTTTGAAACACCACTGGAGAAACAAGACTTGTTGGAAGCCAAATTTGGCAGGATGACTAATGAAGAAGCTTGCACCAAGGGTTTTATTCCTTTGTCCTCAATGCACCTGGGCAGAACCAACTGGCCATCTCATAAATGGCAAAATGAATGTTCAGAATGTCAGAACTGCTGGAGAAAGTGCTTGTTTGCTTTCCAAAACTTCTCACCTACTAGAGAGCAAACAATTCACTACATGAGTCCTCCTATACAGCACTACCAAATTAATCTTTAGTCTACTCGTAGTGTAGGACAACTTTAAGATGTTCATTTTAGTAAGAGTACATTTCTTAGCTTTTAACAAAAGCACATAGGGACATAGTACATAGGGTAACAGATTGGTAACAGACAAGATAAGGAGAAAAACCTTGCAATTGTTCTCCTTTATTTGCACTTAGACTATCCTGGACTATGCCACAGTGTAGCAACATCCTTCATCTGTGATCCCTCCCCAGCCTTTCCTACAGATCTATCCATCTACATTCTTTATGAGTACTACAGCATTCTAAGTAACTCAATCTTGGTGCTGACTGAAAAGAAATTAGCTCTAAAATTTAGGATGTAATTTGTGTAATGCTTCCCAGAAAAAAAAAAAAAAAAAAGGCAGATCTAAACTTGAACAATACAATCTGACAGTTTATGTCTATGAAGTAATCGTTGGGATTCAGAGCTATCCCTCTTCTTTCAGGACAGAGCAGGACTATTTCACACTGTGAAGCACGTATCATTTTCTTATCTAGAATTTAGAAAATGTAGGACAATGCATTTCATGGTTCAGACTGAAGAAAACCTGGGAATCAAATGCTCTAATTATATTGCATTCCTTTACCTCTCTATAAAAAATGGAAAAGAGTAATCAACAAAGTCAAAATCTGCCTTTTATTCCCTCCCTGCCTGGGCTGAAAGACAAACTGTGGTTATCATTATCTCTCTAGGCAGAAATTTGGTACTTATGGTGTTTCCCAGGCTGGGCCTTTCCAGGCTGGTACCTGGTGGTGTATTTGACTAGAATCCCTCAGTACCATCAAACTGGTCTTTTCCAGACAGGGTGTACTTCATGTGCCTCCTCCACATTGGCTAAAGGTGGCCACAGCCCAGACCTATCTTCAGCAGCTCCTATGTATTTCTCTCTGCTGTCTGAAGCCTGACCAAGACAGAAGAACTGAAGGGAAGGAACAAATCTCTCAGCCTCCACTGCTCTTCCTTTTCCTTCCTAATTCTTCCTTTTCCTTCCTTCCTTCCTAATATGATGAGAAAAGGTATATGGAACTTTGTGACAAATCATGTCAGCACAGCCCTTTGTGTCAATGACTTATGTGCAGAAAAAAACAAAATCTCCAGAAGCTAGGGGTGCAAGTCTCTGCAACATGGTGATTCAGTAGTTAATATATTAATCTTAGGGGAAGAAAATGATCTCAAATCACATGAAATGTCATTTCATCAAGACCCTACTGTCCCTCAAACATAGTAACCCCAATAAAGTCTGTATGTCCAAGCAGAGTAGAGAAGATTTGGCCATGGTGAAGAAAGTCTTAGATAGGTGCAAAGGGTTTGTTAGCTAATTAACACAATATCAGAGCTGCTAGTTTAACATTTTTTTTTCCACCAGAAACCCTTCATTATTGAAAAAGCTTCACTTTACCAGTTTCATTGTCACTGGTTAACTTGTCCTCTCTCTCTTCCCTCTCTAAAGTGCTGCTTGCTGAGGATATACTGGATGCAGAACAGTTGTCTTTTTCATTCACTTCCTCATTCTGCCTCTCCTTTTCACTGAGTATTGCACTTTCTTCTGGCTCTCTCTCTGGTCCTTGCTCCACCTCACTCTCTGGTCCCACCTCTGTAGCCTCTATTTCCTTGGGTGTCTCCGTTCCCTGCTTGGCCTCAGCCTCAGCCTCCTGCTCTGGTTCTGGTTCTGTCTCTGTCTCTGGTTCGGGTTCACTGGCACTCACTGGTGGAGAGAACAACGGGAGAAAAAGATTCACTTAACAACAGAGCCGTCTCAGGTTCACCCCTCTCAGCGAGAGCACCGTGAGAGCTGGACCAGTGCCTCATGGAAAGAAAATCAAACGCAAGTCCACGGCGTGCTTAGGAACGTTAGGAGCAACAGACTGATGGATGTTGTGCGACGACAGCACTGCACGTGAGAGGGCCTGGCAAGCCCCTCACTTGCTGTCTGGAGCCAGCCCACTATTTTTATACATACTTCTACAGCTGCAGTGCTGGACTTGCACAAGGATTTGAACGAACCAGCAGAAAATGGGCATCTCACCTGAGCATTGACAACTCAGTGCCTAGACAGAGCCAGGAAAGAAGAGATTTTAAAAAAAAAGAAAAACAAAAACAAAAAGGAGGGTGATTGTGGCTTTTGGTTGAATTTTCTTTGGGTTCTGGAAGAGTTCTTTTTTTCACCTGATGAGGAACACTTCAACAAAAAAAAAAAAATACAAATATTAGTTTTAATAACACACTTGAATGGTACAGTCTGGAAATGGCACTGTCACACATTTGGCTGACAAAACCCATATGTTGTTTCATGCACATTTACTTCAGAATAGCCACATCAAAACTGAGCAAAGTTTCCAACTGCTTGGCATTTGGCACATATTTAGTTTCCAGTTGGTTGGCATATGGCATACAATGAGCTTTCTTATCAGTTGGCACACAACAAACACTGTTGATAGTACACTTGGTTTCTTCTTCCCTGCTTTCCCAGTAAAAATAATTCATTCACCTTTAGGGTTTTTAGCATTAACAGCAACTTTTCACATGCAAATATTCTCTGCATGCTGTAAAGAAACTGAAGAGCATCCACACATTCACATCAAGCAGCTCACAGTTCTCTGAAATCTGAAATGGCCATGCAAAGAGTGGCAAAAATGGACATGCACGTTAGCTCTGCATACTTCCCAAATTTCCTCTGTACTAAATCTTAAGTTGGGTGGGGGAACTATAATGACCACGTCATACTTGTTTTCTCCCTCTGTTGACTATTTTTCATTACAATATTGCTAAAGAGTCTTCTGGACTTCTCATTGTCTTTGGATTACATGAAATACAATGAGAATTTCTTCAGGTACTACATGAACCTTCTAAGGAAAAAAACAAATCACATTGAAATACTGGAATGCAATCCAAATATTTCAGTGAGCAGGTAAGTAGATTTATCCTAAGTAAATATAAGCCAAAATAATGAAGATCACATTATTCTCTATTGAGAGCACCTAAAAGTCTAATACTAGATATGCAAGCACCTCTGCCCATGCCTTGTTTCTCTAAATGTACCTTACCTATGACTATATCCTGGACACTGCCTAGGAGAGAATGAAAATTACAAAAGACTGTCAAGAATTTGGCAGACACTGCAAATCCCAGTGATGTGTTTCTCACCACAGCTGTTAGTGTGTAGATATAGAATGAGAATATTTTAAAGTCAAGCCAAGATTTGAATATGACTGAGATGGAAGCTTAGGAATTCTTCAGGAGTTCCTGGAACTAATGTGGTACTTTAGCAAGAAAGATTCTCAGCTTGCCGTGGTTCAATGGTACACATATACAAATGTCACCAATTCATCCATGAATAATCATAATTTCACACAATTTTTAGACATTTCTCTCTAAAAAAACAACAAAGCAACTGTCATGCAATAACCAAAAAGGTCAACTCCAACAGCTCAGATGAAGAAAGAAGCTGATTAAAAGACAGCCAGACCCCTAACACTTGTAACAACTTTGTCATCATGAAGCTACACTGAAGATTCAATAGAAAAAAGTCAGGGGAGATGTAAGAAATGCTTGAGAAAATTTGAATGTTCAAAAGAATTCCAGATACTCTTCCAACAAGAAATATTCCACACATACCAGAAATATGCAGCAACTTAGCAAAATCTATTACGTAACAAAGAGTAAAGAGCAATATACTGACATAGGCTGCTCTTTTGAGTTCAAGGAATAACAAAACCTAAGTATTAGAACAAAACAAGGATATGTTGACAGTCATTTTGACAGCTTCTCTCTCTCTTTAGGGATAATACCAAACAATCCATCTATAACCCAAATCACTTGAAAACAGTGAGCTAAGTCCAGCAGCACTTCCCATAAGGAGCAGCACAAAAATCAAATCTGCCAGGAAACACTGTCAAGAGAGCAAAGCCAGCAAGCTAGACATGTGTCCATCACTTGCATTTCTATCATGTAATTCACTGCAATGATATTAGTGAGAACTTCTGAAGATGTTAAAATGTACAGTTCTCAGTGAATGCTTGGTAGTGGCCTATTTGAAAGGAGCTCAAACTTTCAGTCCCACATCTACTGGACCCATTTTCACACCAGATAAAACACGGTTCCAAGTGGAAACCTTACAGGTGGCAAGAGAAATAAATAACAGACCAGGCTCTGTCCACTGTCTTCAGACTTCTGCTAGTGGAGAGTGCAAAGACTCAGGAAAGCAAGCCTGGTCAAATCAAAAAGCATCAACAGCAAAGAAGGTATGCCTGAGCTGTTAAGAAACATGATACCTTTATAAGCTGATTCCTTCTGAAAAGCAAGCCTAAGAACTTATAATGCAGTAGAGGGATATGGACATTTCCTTTAATACTCAACTATAAATCAACTTTGAAGCAGACACAAGATGCTGTGTCCTGCTGATAAGAACTCAAGCCTCCAGCCCTTTAAGCCTTCAGAGAGAAGAAATATCCCTCTGGGCTCACATCTAATCCCCTGTCAGGCTAATTGATTAGCCAACCACATCCTCATCTATCTTCTCTGCTTTCCTCTTGGAGGCGTGAGATACATATGCTGAGTGTCTCTTGTGGATGCATACAGTAAGTCTGAAAATGTCTATGTCTGCCCAAGACCTCTTGGTTCAATTGTTCAGGCATCACCTAAAGTCTTGGCTGTTATCTCCCTTCAGCTACTCCAGCATAGGATTCCTCTTCCTCTGAATTCTGCAGGCATTCCTTATCTCTCCCCACTCCCACTCCAATCTTTTCTTCCCATTCCTTGTGTTGGAAAGAACAGGTGCAGACTTGAACTGACTCTTTATTTGTGCAGTCAGAAATGATCCTTTTTTGTCCTCCCACCCAGTTCCTCCTCTGACTTTCTGCATCATGGTTCCTTTGGCTCTACAACTGGGGCTGCGTTTGTCCCCTTGCATGCTCATGCTCTGGTGCTTCCGCATATGCTGAGATGCTCTTATCAGTCATGCTTGGGGCAGCATTTGAGCCCTGCTCAACTAGCACTATGTTCAGAAAAGGTCTGCTACTGTCCACAGTGTGCACTAGGGTTGGCCTGATTACTTTCTCAAGTGCTAAAAAAGCTCTTCTTTCAGAGAAGGGTTCACCTGTAACTCCTTTGTAGATTGACTTCAGAGATGTCTCAGTTATTGTTGCTCCTCCTTTACTGCATACTTGCACTTCACAAAATATTCTCCAATGAAATTACAAAAAAGTAAGTAGTTGCTCTGAAAAAAATAATTAAGTTCCTTTTTGCAGTTATGGGACTGCCTTCATTTCCTCTGAATGCCATAACACAAGTTTTACAAGAGTAAGTCCTACAAGACTTGATTACTTCAGTGGAACCAATTGTTTTATATGCGGAAACACTTCAGCTCAATAAGTCCAGATTTTTATATTGGGTAACGGTACTGACACGTTTCACAGTGTGAGACAAAGTTCCACAGACAGAATCTGTTTCCTTCTTATTACCAGTAGATACTGGATGGCCAAAGGATATTCCAGCACAAAAGGAATAAAATAAATCTGACTTCAAAAATCCCTATTGTTTTGCTAGTAGATGAACACTCTTTGCCTCTGACCCCAGGTTCTGAATTCTGCAGATGACTATCACACATCTGTTAACACCATTCTTGCAGAGTATTTAGAGCATCCTATGCACAGAACCAGGGAACTGTTTTCCTTCTGCAGTTTCATTCCTGCTTGGAAAGATGGTGAACCCCACGTTATAAACAACTTCTTGGGGTGCAAGTAATCTGAGTTCTGTCCATGGCTCTGTTTCAGCTTTTCTTACAACTGGCTTGAGTAAGTTAATGCTTCATTTTCTCTACTTATTAAGTGGGATTCATAATCCTTCCAAAAAACAGTAAAATTGAGATTTTAATTCAGTATGGAGCCTAAGGAAGTCAAGTAATAGTATAGAGACCATGGCACAGCATCTACATTAAGCCTGTCCCCTGATATCCAAAAATAGGGCACTTCCAGATGGTGTGTGTTGCCACATGCTCATGACTTCCTATGACCTTTGCAATACTTTTGGTAGGTCTGAAAAAGCAGTCATGCCCCATGCCCAGATCCTGCTGAAGTAGCCGGATTTCAGGCCCCTGTTCGGGTTCTATCCTGGCCACGTGCCTGCAGCTGCCCTTGGCTGGAAGGCTACCCTGCCTCATCCAAATATTCTCTCCTTGTGGTCCACTTTCCAGGCTTCCAGGTGCTGCCCTCCAATGCCAACTATATTGCCAGGAGTTTTAGTAGAGATGTCCTGTCTATCCACAGGTTGATAGCTTTGCCATATTCTGGCTGTCTGAGGCTGCCCTGTACACCTGCTCTAAATGTATTCTCCAAATGGTTTGTGCTGCTCCATTTCATGCTGCAAATTTTTTTTCTAATGCTTCCAGGAGAAATATGTTAAAATAATCATCACAAGAGATACTTGCTCCCTACCCAGCTCTGAAATCCTAATGGTGGAAAAATCCAGCTTATTTGCTCTAAAAGCAATATAGCACTAAATAAAATGGGTGTTTGGATGTTTCTGACTATCAGTATTGGAGGAAAATATCTGTGGTTTCTAAGTTTGAATGATTCCACTGAGACTCTTAAGGTTCCAAACAAGAAAACTGGGGAATATAATTGGGAAAATATATAAAACTAAATAAAATAAACTTCACCTACTTAGTACGGTGAGGACAAACATATGCAGCATTCAGTATTTGTAATGTTTTTCCTAAATTGCCTCGCTTTACAGCATGCTACCAGCCATAACACTCCATAAAACCAAGCAGTGCAAGTTACAAATGCATTAATCCTCAATAGCATGTAGCAGGAAATCAAATAAAATAAAAATGAGTGATGGTGATAATTTGCCCTCAACATGCATTCTAGCTCCCAATGTTAATGCAACATCATGTGGTGCAAATATAAATCTGTATGACGTGTTGAGGATTGAAGGAGAGGTGCATGATACAAGTGGCAGAATGACATACAAACACACACAAAAAGCATTGCTCTGTACACCAATAAATTATATGACAGCAAACCAACTGTGCAAACACTAGTTATACTTTCCTTCTTACTAATTGTCTGTGGTCTCTTTTAAGTCCTTTATGACTTGTGCTACAATTTTAAGAGTTTTTCTTGGTATTAAAAATAATCAACACGCTCCCCCTGCCTTTAATTCAAGACCTTTTCAGTTTGTCACATTCAGCCTGTGCTCTACTGGAAGGTTATTATAATCTTGGCATTCGTCTGTTGCATTTCTTTCAGAGAATCCACATAACACAAAATGTGCTGGCAGGAATACTGTTTGTCTAGTAGTCAGTAACTACTCATATATAAGGAACATGATGCTAAAATTAAGACCCTCTGTATTCTCTATTTTCTAATTGTTCCATTTGAAGAGCAACAGACAATGACAGTATAAATCATAGCAACAATTAGCAGTGTATCCTATTATTGAACAGATTAGATGATACCCAAATCAATGCAAAAAAAGTAGGCAATTTAGGAAGACAGAATGGAACAATATAGGACCCTATATTTTGGCACCTCATAGATGGTATTCTTGCATTCATGCATCAAAAATCATCACTATCCCAAGAGAAACTGTGATAAACTCAGCATTGCTTCCCCTGCCCTCCTTTTCACTTACCTTCTGAGGGCTGAGGAGTTCCACACGGGATGGAAGGGGTCTTCAGCTCTTCCTGGGACTCTATGGATGCTGGGCTGACACACTTGGGTACAGGTGAGGATGGAGCTGAAGGAAATCTCAGATTCAAGGACAGCTCACTTCTGCCTCGGCTGACACTCCGACTCTTCAGCTCCTTCTCATACTCCTCTGCTGCCAACTTCTCCAAGTATTTGTATCTGAAAGTTAAATTCCAGAGGGTTTCCGTAAAGAAAAAGAAGCCTGTGGCTGATGCTTGTTTATGGATGAAACACCTGCGGAGAATGAGCTGACTTCCTGACACAAGGGGTACAGCACTGAACTGCCTGCTTGCTCAGTCTGCCAAAAAGTGCACACCAAAGCCAAGACTATTGCCCTGAAAAATGTTAAATTGCTCATTACAGTACAAAAGCAAAACTCAGCAGAGTTAAAGAACCTTTAGCTATAGTATTTTGTCTGCATGGTCCTCCTTTTTTGGAAGCATTTGTCTGTCCCCCTTTTCACCCTCCTCCTTCACCTCCTCCTCTTCCTCCTCCTCCTCCTCCTCCTCCTCCTCCTCCTCCTCCTCCTCCTCCTCCTCTCAGCCCTCCCTCTCCCAAAACTAAAATGGGAGGGAAAAAAAACAAAAGAAGAAAAAAAACCCTCCAGACCCGGAGCCCCTTAATACTGATGCAAATTGCCAAAATCTGAGACTTGCTGTAAGGAGAAGAAAATGCAGCAGACAAAAACAGATCTTCCTGAAAATAATACCAATAATAAACGTTTGGATAGACTACCTAGAGATTCTGAACCTGCTTCTATTTGCTCTGAGAGCAAATGCACTGGAATTCACTTTGTTCTCTCCAGAGCCTACAATGGAAAGTTTCTTTTTTTTATTCTGAAAAATTTCTCTGCCGGACTCAGACATCCAATAGCTTGTACCTGACGTCACATGTAGTTTATTCATCAAAGTCACTTTAAAAGAACAAAGATACATCTGTTTTGCATTTTAGGCAGGCAGAACTCACTAACTGTTTATTAAGACCAGCTACCAATCATATTCTTCATAGTATGCTTTATACATTTCGACCAAAATAACTTTTAAATATGTGCCTGTTCCAGATGTCTGCTAATTTTATCCACCGTTATTTGCTAAGGAATAAATTCATGAATACAGCTGGATCGGGCTTTAGACTGTTTGCCTTATCCACAAGTGAGCTGTTAAACAGGTTAATCAAGGCTACTGCTTATGTCCCTGAAACACTCTGGCCATTCCCTATAACACACTGTTGTAAACACTCCATAACGGTGAACACCTCTCCTCCCCCCTTCTGCATCACTGACAGCCCAAATTAGTGTAAGAGGGTGCAGTAAAAGTAGACAGGGTAAAGAAGTCAGCCATATGTGGTAACAAACATGCTTACTACATATGGCAGTAACAGACTCATGCACATTTGCAAACATCCATATAGAGCACAGAAAAGTGTCTTTGAAGAGCAGTTCTTGTGTTTTCAGAGGCAATTTGCCGTATAGCAAACAGCAATAATGAAGAACAAACTCATTTTCTTTTATTCCTCCAGAGGTATGCACAGGCTTTGAACAAATTCTGCAAGAGAAAGAACCCCTACAGACTCTGGATGAAAATATAACAAGCTACATACTTGCATGGTTATAAAATAGGAACTGTTTACAGTTCTAACACGAAGCCAATTCTCAAGACTGAATCTTGCCTTTTCAATAGAGGGGGAAACATTTCTCTGGCATCAGCACGATGTTTTGTTACAGCTCATGAAGCCACTCTTTCCTTGCATGTTGGTCACTTACATATGGTGCCTTCCACCTCCTCACAAGGAGAGCAGGTGGGACTCCAGACTCATAAAGAGCCATTCAAATTGATCACTTGGCACAAACAGGTATAGCCCAGCCGGCTGCTGCCAAGCGGGTTCTGCAGTTTGCCTACAGACTACAACAAAGATCTGGATGTGTTCTTCTATAATGGGACGAGATACAATGTTTTATTGTCCTCAGTTCTTTTCAGGTGCTTGAACATTTTCTGTAGCTTCATGTTCTACCTCCAACCAGCAAAGCAGACACTATCACTAAAAGGCGACTTCTCAAAATGTATCTGATTATTATACTGAAACACAAAAGGAAATCAGACCAGCAACTCCAATGAAAGCACATCAGCAGAACTAGTAATCAAATGGGAAACTTAATAAATAGGTATAACTGAGAAATAAAATAAAAAAAAAATAAATCAAGAATCAGTTATTAACTCTATTAACTCTTCACACTTGATAAATGACATTATTTAGGTTATTTTTTGCTTCTGACAAATATCTTAATAATGAATGAATATTAGCAGCAGATTCGCAGTCACATAGACCGGAATCTGAAGGAGTTGAAAGGATAAGCCCCCACACCTCCACTACAGGATTGTCAAACTGCCCCGTCTATGCTGCCATATTCTTTTAAATCATGGAAACCTGCAGACATCATCTCACCCATGCTGACTCTTCTTTGTATACAACGCGCCAAAAGTTTATGCCTATCTATTTGGTACTCCTCATGAACATAAGACTCGATTTATCATCTTCAAGTAGATGAAATTATCATTTTGAGCTCTCTAGGTATCTGAGTTATGCCCCAAGGGCAACTTAAAATGTCAATGTAGCAACAAAGTAATGAGAGTGGGGAGCATTTGAACTGTACCTCACACCAGAGAGGGCTTGGAGCTCACCTTTCTCGGTTTTATTCTTTAACTACCACTGGAAAACACCCAATCAAGCAAAGGGAAAAGGCCTCAAATCATTGAGCAGCAAGAACTGATATGGAGGAAACATAAAAACCTAGTAAAAACTAGGATTTTAGGCATCTTGATTATAGGATTTTCTTACACTCTATGCACTGTCCTAAAACAAGTCAACACGCATCTTCCTATAGGATATAAAACTTCATTTGTGCAAAGGTGTTTGTAAAAAAGTAGTTACAGAATGCTGATGTAATGGACCACTGGTGCAAGATTTCATTTGCAGAAGTTTTCTCCAATATTTATGTGCTGTCAAAGCAAACATGCCTTTCCTCTCTCTGAGTAGGAACTGATAGTTTGACATCTCAGTTCAAAAGAGCCCTTAAAGATAACAAAACACTACTAATGAATGATGAAATAGTCTCAGATTGCACAGCAGTGATGGTGAACACTTCCCCAAAAATACTCCTGTTGGCATTTTCCCTTACCACTTGAAAGCTCTGGAGAACTCGTAATTTGTTTCAAAACTCGCAGATAAGCATGCTCACTGAAAAAAGGTTTTACTCAGCTTAAATCAGTGTATGATGCTTATGTGCTCAGATGGATTTCATTTCAGAAAATGCTTTAAACTATTTGTAATTGTTTTGACTGGAAGCACAATGGAAAGCCCATCCACCTTTTCTTACTTTTAGAGATGTTAAAATAATTTTTTTATATAAGCTACTTCATCCTCAACATACAAAAAACTCTAGTGTGCAGAAACAAACTGTCTCCTGTATGACAATTCTGTGTAAAAAACCCAAAATACAAAAGCAACCCAAAAAATGCCCAAGTAAAAACACAGCAGCACAATGATTTTTGAGATGGCTGCACTCTTATTTTGATAATGGAATTCTGATTCTTGACAATCCCAAAGTCTCTCCAGAGAGTAATCTCTAGAGGGTAATAAAAGCAGAACTGAAGCAGTCTGGATGATTTTTCATCTATTTGTACAGTAACTCGCATATTTTCCAGGTAAAAACAAGCACTGCCTCCAGGATGCAATTACAGGCAGAGGTAGAGATGAAGCTACTGAAAGGCAAAAGTCCTTAGTTGAGTATTCCTTGAAAAATATGCCTTCGTAAGCACATACCTCCCAGCCTAGCCCAGACTTTCTAAACTTGTTCATTGAATTAAAAAAAAAAAAAAAAAAAAAAGAAAACCCAAACCCTCAGTCACTTTAAATATGCTATTTAAATAAAACAAAAACAGTGCCCCAATGATAAACACTGCTAAGCTTTGTAATTTACTTGCTGATCTTTAAAGAGATTGTCAAAGAAAACTTGGCACTGAGAGATAAAAATAGGCTGAGAGTGGGTCACAACTGTTTCCATCAGCCTGTCAGTGCAGTTTTGCAATGCTTGTGACCCCAATTTCCTTTATCCTCAGTTGCCTTTTCTGACCCTCCAGAAAGCTTGGGACCCACTGGGTGAAAAAGACAGGCTTATTCAATTTATAACTCTACTAAATTTGGGTAAATTTCTGAGGCAAATGGGGTAAGCTTATTTCCCACACAAATAGATAAAGGATCATCAATCATTCTTAAGCTTTCTCACTGCTCTTCATTTATTGCTGTGCTTACAGATGGACTTCATTCTGCTCTTCAACAATTTCTTTCTTATAGAAGTCTTTTGGATAAAAGTGTTTTGTGTAAGCAGAATTAAAAATGCAAACATATGACAGCTCCACAGTAAAAAATATAAGAAGTGCAAACAACCAGAGGGAGGATAGGGAAGGATGGATGCACAACATACAAACCTCTCTTCTCTTGCTTGTCTTAGTTCTTCTCTTTTGTCTAAATAATCACGGCTAGAAAGAGAATTACAGTAAATTGCAGCAGAAACCAGAAGAAAAAGGTAAGTAATAGAAGTATAAGTACAGGAGAAACCAAGAGTGGTAAACACAAACCGATTGGAGACAATGAAGGCTGTTATCAAAAAAAACCTGTTTGGTTTTGCAAAAATTGCTGAAAAGTGTACACTTATCCATACATACACCACCAAATACGTAGTTTGGAAGATCATTAAAAGTAATTGTAAAAAAATCTGCAAAAAGTGAAAAACTTGAAGCATCTTATGAAACCTGTTATCTGAAATGAGATTCAATGAACTGCACTTATCCATAGTGAGCAGGCACTTGAGTGGCTATTAAGCCATCCCTCATTTGCTCCATCTCAGAATGCCCCAAGACAGTGACTGCAGCAAACCCATTGGCTTTCTTTCCAAGGAACCTTTCCTTAGTGGGTTTTAGTTGCCACAGCTGGAAACAGGACAGCAGGCTGCCTTTACTGAGAAGGACAATTCTGCATTCCAAGAGGGTGTGTGCAGCATCATTGGATAGATAACAACCTTTCACTTCCTTATTTTTCACCCTGAGTTTTAGATAAAAAACTCCTTTTATGTCAGCTGCCACTCCCACAGATCCTCAAATAACCCATATATTTAACTTTTACCAAGTCAAGTTTGCTGGATGGTTGAGTACTGTGATTTTGGACAGGCCTGCCACATCCACAAACATGGATGCAAATTTAACTCGGAGCACAGCAGAAGCTAGCAAATGTCTCAATATCACAGCAAGATGGCTCCTAACAATATATTTTTAATACTAAGTTGAATGGTAGACAAAACTGATGAGACCTTCACCTTATCTGCTAGATTTTTTCTCAATGTAAGCTGTGAGTACCAGAAAGATTTTCAGAACTACTCCTTTTATTAATAACTCCTTTTTTCCCCTTTTTATATTGTGTCATTAAATGAATTACTTATCATCTATTATACCAATAGCTATCAAACATCTGCTTGCAAGTGCTCTTCAAAAGTCCTTTAACAGGGAACACACATTACTGTTTCAGGCCATCGCCACAAACTTTGAATTCTGAACTGGTTATACTTCCACAGTATTTTAAAAGTATTCCAGGAAATCTTCAGCAGGCAAACTTTAACATTGCTCTTTCCCCTCTGACAACTTTCACTCTTCCCTACAGCTGAAAAATAGCCACTTTATTTTAGGACATACTGTTCTACATATGCAGTGGGTACTGTAGTCCTTCTACTGAGAAAAATGTTCATTCTGCAAAGTATTCCTTTGGTGAGCAGTAGCTTAAGCTTTGTAGCTCCTCTCCTAATCCTCCAGCTCTCCTATGCTCCAGCTCTTTCACAACTAGTGATGCTCTCCTTTAAATTATCCTCAATTTGTCAATAATTGTGCCAGAACCTAGTGCAATGTTCTTGGGGCAGAGTTGGAAAGAATGAGATAACAAATGAGTCATGATGGTAAATCCAGTACAGCTCACGAGTTTAAAGACTGAATTGCAAGTGCTATTTTTAATCAAAAATACATCTTCAGAGACTGGGTTTCTAGCCAGACTGATGATATGATAATGAAATCCCAGGAACTCTTATGAAACTGTTCATGGCTGCTTGCTGTGACTTTGTCTTCCTCCGGCCAGACTGTTTAATCAACTGTGGGATGCTGTCTGTTTGTGAAGTCTGGTGGCTTTGGAGACCCTCTGCTCAAACAAAAGTTGTAACTTTTAGGTGAACACAAAACTCAAATCCAAAAGATGAAAACACTGGGCATTGAAAAATAATCTTAAATATGTAGCACAATCATGACATCTAGTTAATCAATTTCTGACTCTGAAATAAAGGGATGAAAATGTACATTTTGAATTTTTTTTCTGACTTTAAGAAACTTCTTTTAGTGACAGAACAACTACTGTAGCCAATCTCTACTGAAATGTGCAGATCTGTTATTCAAACAGGTCAATCTGCCAAATGCCCTGTTGGCTTTTTCAGCCTGGGAGTTTCCTTTCTGAAAGATCATGTTGGCTGTCCATGGCAGCCTGCTGCAGTCTGATGATACCACTTAGAGGGAGAGTTTTTGGAAGAGGCTGGAACACTGAAACCTTATTGTTTCTGTTTCAGGAGAACTTGGGCAGCTGTTGGCTGCCAAAGATCCTATTATGGTGCTCTTCCACCTTCCCTCTGCCTCTCATTTCCTTCTAAACTAGCTATCTTCTGGAGCCAGGAGAATATCAATCAACCACTCCTAAGTTACTCCTCTTTCTAAATTCACAGAATCACAGCCTGTTTCTGCTTCTTACTAAAGGGATGATTACAGTGAAAACAATCCTACATACTAATAAACAAGCTAACATGAAACCCTCTGCCATCTTTTCCATAACTACTGATTCTACAAAAGCTACAAAACATTTATATTACCATTCTTGAAGTTATTACATTATGTCTTCTAACTACTAAAACCAGGTTTGCTTTTCACTCCTGTCTATGAGGAAACAGACTGATTTCTTAGTGTACACTCTTCAGACTGAAGGCAAACAATTTCTGCTGGGATTTCTAGGCAAGGACTGAAGAGGTTGAGGGGGCTTGTCTCTTACTGTCCTCAAGCAGCACACCTTGGGATCCCACATCACACAACATTTTCTCACATGTGAAAATGTGAAGTACTGCATTCAGCTATGACATTTGTCTGGCCAAGGTTTGAACAGTAACTTTGGTCATTACCTTCTGTCAGTTGTTGATTCCAGGAGGAAGAGACACGTGTTCAGAAACACAGGAAGAAGTAGTTAAAAACCACTATGATACAGCAAGATATTTCTACTTTGCATAACTTAAAAGCAAAAAGATGTTTCAGTGCTGTCCCTCCCTCTCTTCTTCATACCTTTGCCCCACTGTTTCACCTTCAAATCCTATGCCTCACTGAGATTATAATTTGGTAAGTATAGTAGCTAATAAAACCCAGCCTCTGTACATACCCAGACAGTATAACTGGCTGCCTTTAAAAAAGTAGATTTTTTATTAAATGCCAAAATTTGTGATGTGTTTAATCTATCAATTTTTAAGATACTTAGATCAAGAAAAGTATCTAAAGAGACAAACTATTCATCAATTCAATTATTTTGCATTTGAATGTCTCAATGATTGATCAATCTATCACACATTAAAACAAGAGATTGAGAGCAAATTTGGGTCCTACTTGAATTTGTTTCCTTTCTTCACGTTCTATCCTTTGCAACCTTTCTTCTCTCTCCTGACGGCGTCTTTCTCTTTCTGCTGCCAAGGACTCCTGGTGCTGCCGAAAAGATGATGTAAGGAGACCACCCAAAGCTGGCCTGCAGAAAAGGAAGATCAGATTTCTCAGTGTCACTTTTATTGATTATACTGGCAAAAAATGAGTAGCAATCATTCAGCAAGTAACTTAATCCCAATCAGTAGAATGACATGGCAATATTTATGTATGGATCTTTCAAAGCATTGGCTAAGTGTCTTCTTGTTAAATTGATTATAGATTCTGTGATGAGCTGAACAAAAACATAATAGGGTAGGCTTTCTACAAAAACTAATTTCTGAAGCACAGATAAAATTTTTTCAGTCTATTTCAACTGCAATATTACCTAATTTTTTTAACTTTATAATCCTGTTAATAGAAAAGCTGAATCCCGTAACAGATTTTTGAAATTTTAAAGAAAAAACTGTTATGTAATGATGTGTCACAAAACAGATGTGTCACAAACACCTGAGAATCCTTTATACAGAAAAACAAAAGTAAAGGAAGATGTCACAAGTGCCCTAGAGAATTCAAAGGCTCTCTTAAGTATCAGGCATATTTTTCTTTTATACATTAATAAATTTGATTATCATGATTTCCCTGCTGCATGTGCTGTAAAAGTAATATGAATCTCATATTAGAACATATCAGTAAAACACAAGAGGACAGTCTTCTCAAACCATTCTTGAAAACTATCAGGAATGATGGCCTCTACAGTAAAGACTTTTCAAATATATAAAGCTCTATTTACATTCACTTATAGTTTGGTGTTGACATAAGATTTTTTTTATTGGCTTTACTGTAAGCAGTACTTTGTCTGGGAGAGTGGGTCCTCTTACACAACCTTCCCCCAACATGGTGGTATTGGTACCACCAATCTCTCACATGGCGACAGAGTGACCTCAGAGTAAATGTGTCTTTCTTTCTGTCTCTCAGACAGGAAAAAAACCTGTATTATACAGGGTAGCTTTATACAGATGCACACTGATTGAATTAGACTGATAAAATCAAAAAGACATAACTCATGTAGAGCGGTTTCTGTGCATTGTTGTAACATGAGTTTTGCAATGAAAGGATTAATGAGAGAAATAGATACTGCCTTTTGTGTAAAAAGAAACTAAAGCCTGCCTGCCTAGAGGAAGGTTCCTTAACCAGTAATGCAAACTTGAATAAATTTTCCTTGTTTTTAAGAACTCAGACCCTTTCCCTTATTTATTTACTTGCCTATGGCTGCATAGCATAGGCATTTAGCATAATGGCACCAGTTCACTAGTGAAAATAGGTGCAAAAGAAGATGAAAATATTAATGCAAACCTATCTTCCCCCAGTGTCTATGTCTGTACAAGCAGAAACACCACAAAACATAGCCATTTCAGCCCCACTGGCAGCAGGGCAGCATGAATATAATGTCAATAATTTCGATAAATTGAATTTCAATATGTCACATCCCACCCGCATAAACATTACATAAGATGGTATAAAACTTGATATTCTGTAAGAGTCCCTGCTGGCACTCCTCCAAAGTTACAGTATCAATGCTGGATCACACTCAAAACCATAAAAATCTCTAATATGCTTCAGCAGTAAGAAAAGGGGGGAAAAAATCCTCAAACCCTGACAGTCAAGTAAGTGTGGTGAATTTTCCCTTGAGCATATTTTAAATTTATTTTAACTTTTGACCTCTTAGTGCATGTTGCAAGAGAGAGCTCTCAGCAGAAACAGTAGCACTACTGTACTAAAATTCAAAAGCTAGAGCTCCTGTAGTAGCATGAAAAACCATGGCTATATGGTTAGATGTAACATCAGAAATTACTCTTGGAAGGGGAAAAATGAACACTGCCTCCATGTGAAGAGATACAGAAATTAACTGTGAGAGACAGAAGGGGGTGCCTATCAAGTCTGTTTTTATCTGTTTTGTGTATTCAGCTTGATATCCCACCCTGCCCAGCTGCCATGAAGTCTGCAAACTCCATTTAGAGTCAAAGGAAGGTATAGCTTAAAAGAAGACTGAAGGAAAATTAAGGGGAAGGATGGGGTGATGCTGAGAGACCAAAAGAGTGATTGTAGATCTGCACATCATCTAGCAGGTTGGAAGCCTTCAGCTCTGACTGAGCTCTTTGAGGCCCTACAATAAATGCACATTCTTATGCAGGGGATTACAGGGAAATCACATGGAGATGCACAGCTTAGTCCTGCAGATGGGATTCTAAGCTAACCCTGGTATTAAAATACCTCCACATACTAAAACACGTTGTTTGGTGGGCTGATCTAGCATAGTCTGGCATTGCTCACTGGGCTAAAATTTGCAGATGTATGAAGAGCAGCATCACAATCTAAACAGAAGATCCACCGCTGTATGCCCAGAAGAAAAGCCAGGGACCAAAGAACTGAGATTGAATCAAATCAACAATAATTAGTCAAAATCTGGAATTTCCATGTTTCTCACTGGTTATGAGTGCATACTTCAGCTGAATTACAATCTGCAGTATAGTGTGGACACACATCCCCGGTTCAGTTCCTTTGTCCCAAACACAGCCATATTCTGTACAAGTTTTTTGCATGAAACGGTCAAATCTGACAGCCCAGGCTGACAGGAGGTCCTGGACACAGAGGCCATAATTAAACAGACAGGAACACAGTCAGCTGACCCCTTGTGTGATACTGACTTCTTAAAGTACAAATAGTCAAGGTTTTGGGTCTTCAGCCACATTTAGGAAAGGGCAGGCAAAGAAACAGCACTGCTTCAGCTGAGTTAGTGCTCACTTAGTGGTTACACCCATCCAACCACACACATCTGCCCTCGGCAGGGACCACACCTCACACCAAATGCTGAGACCAGCTGCCTTGTGAAGCTCCAAAAACTCACTGCTCCTATCAAATACCATAACTCAACTGGTGTTTGGGTGCACCAGACTCTTTCTAATGTGAACTGCTACTGTAAACACACAGTTTTAGTACTTTGTAAACTCTATTGGTAATTTTCTACATGTGCATAAACTAAACCTGGAGTAAGCAGGTTATGTTCAGGGTGTACAAACCTGTAAAGCAGCCAGAGGGAAAGCAAGCATTAAGAGGTTTTCTCAAACATTCTAAACATTTTGAAAAGGGGTCTGTCCATGTAGACAAAATCTGACTTTTGTTTCTGCATTTCCCTGGCATTAACACTTAAACTAAATGTTCCCTTTCAGTGAACACACACTTGAATTGCAAATGGCAGCATGACTGGCCAAAGCAGCTGGTGGGAAGGCTTGGGCTGAGCCTTTGGGTAATTTTGTTGCTTTGATGCTGTTTGAAGGGTGATAGTGCATTCAGGCCTCATGAATTTTTAGGTCTTATTGCTGCAGGCTAAAAAACTCCTGGCATTGAATCAAAGGTGATAAGAGATTTTAACAGTAAAGAGAATGTGAATGCTCAATGAAAGCATAATAGAGTGATCACTCACAAAATGGGGTTATAGCTAATATATACCAGCATTTTAGTGCTGGTGTCATATGTTACCAGCTGGTAATATCAACCATTTGTTCAGCTCTACAAATACAAACCAGAAGGATGCTTACTCTGACTACTATTTTTAGTCTTGTAGAGAATGCAAGGCTATTAAGAATGGACTGTTAATATAAAAAATGTTAAGAAAAGCTTTCTTATGCCTGCTGTTAAAACCAGTAAAAGCTAAACAAGCTGTGTTATTACTTTCTCATTCCAGAAAGAAAACATACAACAAGAAAGCATCTAGGTCTGTAGATTTGTGAATAGAGCTCCTCACCACAGCATTAGGACACAAGGCCAAAGAGGTCATCAGCAACTTCTTTTACTGGAAGAACAGACAGGAAAATGAAAGAATAGAGGGGAAAAAAAAAAAAAGGGCAAAACATATACACAGAGCATAGGATATGAAGCCAAAATGTTGACTGTTGACCAAAGCTCTTCAGAAAAAAAAAATCAGCTAGCCTGACCTACAGCATTTAACACAGCAGTGAATTAGTAATCATCATTATAAACACTAATTCAGGCAGACATAAGATCTCTCACACTTTTTTGCAAGTTCTTGCAGTTTTCTGAAAATATTTTATCATGTACTATAAATTGTGAAGGGGATTATGCACCCTGAATTACTCTAATCTTGTTGCAAACTGAAGAAAATATTTTCTGTCTTTCTGAAAGCAAAACTGAAATTCTGAACTTTGAATGTTCATCATTCATGTAAGCTCTGAGATAGTCTTTTGTGGCTGCCTTTACTTCTGTTTAGTTGAATTTTTAAAAATGGCTAAATAGAAATGGTTATCTACGGGAAGAATACAAAATAAAAATGTATATTTTTAAAAGCTAAAAAAAATTAACAGATGACTTATGAGAGGAAATCCCTTTAGGTCACAAGGCTAATATTCAGGATTGTCTTTAATACTACATGGGGCAGAGTCATTAAAAACTTTAAAAAGGAAACACTAATTACCTAATTTTGCAAAGTGCTCCTGCTCTGCAGCCATGGAAATGCTACAGGGAGGGTACAACAGTCGGCAGCTCCTACTCAGGCCTTAAGTAACTCTAAATGTCTTTTGGCTTTAACAAAATAAATCTGCTTTCCAGCTTAGAAAGAGACAAAAGGGGAGGCAAAGCTGCCAAGACCCATATTGCTTTTCACAGTTAAAGAAACTCCCTGTGTGTTATGTCTCCCTACATGACACGGCAAATTCAAAAGCATGTTGATATAAGACTTTGCAAACAGACTAAACATTACTTAAGGAATCTTTACAAAACTTCTCTCAAAAATAAACAGAAAATTGAGAGCTAAAACTACTGACTAATGCATCCTTTAAGACAGAAACTTGAGAATGACCATGAGAAGAACTGATTAATGTTAGACTTTTAACAGGTACAGGGGACTACCCAAATTAGAGCTACAGCAGGACAGAGCTGCACAGAGACCGGGCAATGCACAGGCACTTTCTACATACACTCTCCTCTTCCAGCTGACCTGTGCAGCTTTACACTGTGCTTCTGTCTTTCTCCAACCTGCAGTTTCTCATCCTCATGTGAGTTGCACCTTGCCTGGGAGTGACTTGCAGAGCCCAGGTGTAGATCCAGGCTAAGGTGGGTGTGCCCTGAGCAGCAGCACTGCACAGGCATGTTCAGCCAGCAACACTCTGCAACCATAACCAGTTCATGCTTCTGTTTAAATATATGCCCTAGGATGAAGTCCACAAAGCTGCAATCAAGAATATTGCTTACACAGTAGTTTGACAAGCAGCTAGGCCAGTGCAAGCCACCACTGCTTCCCAAACTGTAAATCATCAAGCAATTCCTAAGGTCATTTTCCCTCTTAAAACCTTAGCAATAAAGTTGAGGCTTTTGCTCTGGGCCACTATTATCAGCTACCAAGCTATCCAGTCCTCATTATGTTACTCAGAGTGAGAGATATGCTTGGCAGTTACCACAAGGAAAAATGGTCATGATCTCTAGTCTGAGAGCCCAGAAGCACACACAGATAGAATAGAAAGCCAAGGAAAGAGGAGCAGTTCTTGGGAGAACAGCAGCTTTGTAGGCTGTATAGCAGGTTTTGTTTCATAGTTTTCTCTTTTACCTTAACAGCTTAACTGCAAAACACAAATCAGTGAAAAATGGCTAACAAAAAGAAAAAAAAAAAAAAAAAAAAAAAAAAAAAAAAAAAAAGAAAGAACCTGCCAAGAAGCTTCATCCAGCAGCATCTTCCTGGTGTTGACAATTACTGAGAACTTTAATTTTAGTAGAAAATCTAACTGAAAAGCTGTTTGGCATTCTCAAGCAGTTTTTTTGTTTTGTTTTGCTAAAAAAAGAGAAATTTGAAAGAAAGCACCAGACTTCCAGCAAATCACTATTTCAGGCACCTGGAAAGATAATAAAACTCAAAAGAAGAATATCTGCAGACTTTTGCTGCACTTTAGGCTTATACTTCAGGTATGGTGTTTAAGTGTCAGAGGAAAAAAAAACCACCTATAATCTAGGAATGCTAATCTAACTGTCTGTTTTAGAAATAAATATTTGAAGGTACATTTCCTCGAAAGATATAGAAGAAAATGGAAATGAACACTCAATATTCAAGGCGCTGCATCATAGGAGTCCAAGGTAATGTATTGCTGTAGATCACAAAGCAAACGAGATGGAAAACATATTGAAGAATGTGAAATATATTTAGTATTAATATATTAATATTAAAGCCTATTTTCTAATGTTCTGGAAAAGCTGGAGATGCTTCAAACAGGAATAATCTACAAACACCACCGCAGGCCTTTACCAGGCTTGGAGATTTGGAAGAACTTCTGAGGGACCAGCCAGAGGTGGAGACTAAGTTCACAGTGACTGGCCAAGAGCCTCAAGAAGTGGAGATTTGCGAGCTGAACTTTCTGGCATTTGATTTAACAGATAGAGGTGAGACCATGAACTCCTGCTCCTTAGGCAAGCAGTGCCCCAAGTAGGCTTTCTGAGCTAGGCTGACTGTACTACTGTTTGACTGTCAGGTGCAGAAGGAACCATCTCCTGGCAAATGCATTAGAAGAAACCCACCCTGGCAAACACACCAGCAGGATATTTTTCTGGTAGTGGAATGAACTTAAGATGGTGCTGAATTTAGGAGCTCTTGCCTTAGAAGTTACACTCCTTCATGATCTCCTCTAAGGATGGCCATGATCAACAATGCAAACACTTCACCACCAAATGGACACTGTGAGGAGGTGTGAAGCTTTGCAAGTAACATGTTTCATGTCCAGTGGCAGACTTTAGGCTGCAGTTCCAATTTGAGTGACTGTCTTAGATTCAGAGCCTGACAAAGCAGTCTGGCTAGACAGAAATATCCTAGGTGTGAGCATAAGGCATGGAAATACAGAGTCTTACAACACCTTCTGCCCCCAGGCAAGGTGCCAACTTGGAGGGACAGAAAAATGCTTTTCTCCCTGATGTGTTTCAGTCATGCACTGCTCTTCCCCTTGGTTATTAAAATTTATGATGTTATGAGAGTGATTTATTTTTTTTTAATAACTGGGGAGAAAGAGTTAATTGGTGATTTAAGTTGTGAGGAGTGGGAGCAGTGTATTTATGGAGCAAAGCACTCTTTTGCATTAGAAAACACACAGACTGGGTTATACTTCTTATGCCCTAGAAGATATTCACAAACAGAGAGATACAAGAGAACTGACACACTCCTTCTCTCCCAATGAAGAAAGTGCCCTGCAATTTGCCCTCCTTCAGCAGGATTCTCATGGCTGCAATATGCACTTCAGAAACATGGCTCTCCACAGGGGACCCAGGGAAATGAGAGAGAACAACAGCATTGCAAGAAGTTGCCAAAAGCTTGCAGCTGTATTTATAAACAGTAAAGTAAGCCTTTTCTTCTGCTGTACAATCAGAAATATATAGATTAAGTGGATTTCAAAGAGCAAAATCCAGCTACTTTTACACTGACTTATATTGCTCTTTTGATTCCCTACTGATCTTGGCCAAAAGGGTTTTAAAAGTACGAATGTCAAAATGTCCACCATACTGCTTCTTTCCACCTAAGTTGTAGCTCTTGGTTAGATAAGCAATATGCAGCCAAGGGTTTGAAAGGCTGGTCAGGGCAACTGAATGGAGCATGAATCACTGTGCTGGGCACTGCTCTAAATGCTGCTTCTTCCTGCCTCCTCACTCTCAAAGGTCAGATAAACGGTACCAGGACCTGCATCTGAATCTCTTCCCTGCATGATAAAAGACAGGAATCTTTCTGTGAAGGCTTTGCATAACTGTAGCATAAGCTGAAACCAGGAAACACACCTTAGAGCTCACCATAGATATGCATCTGTTTCTTATCAAATGTCTTCCTCTCCTCCCCTCCCCAAATATTTTAACTTTTTTTGGGTGTTTGAATCAGTGTAAATTTTTACCATCAGGAGGTAGGAAATAGTGTTTACATAATCTGAGGCAAACACCATTCATAGAAGACTGTGAAAACCTCCACAATACTTTCCACTTACTAATTAGTGCCAAGCATTGCGTCATGCACTAGATGGCCTACTCTCCAATAAGCAAATTCCATCCGTCAGTCTCTACATGGACATTTCTTCCATGCGTGTCTTTCAGGATAATGAAATTAAGGAAGGCTTCTGCCCTTCTTCAAAGCAGTCAGCTCTTTACAGTTTGCAGAACTATACATCTGCAGAGGCAGCACTCTCAAAAAGAACAAGAAATGCAAAATGGCATCTGAAACTGTAAACCTAATTATCTTTAAAGAAACAACTGCATCTATTCTGCAGACAACACACAGCCGTGGTGTACACACATTTTTCACACTTCTCAGAGACTCATATATAAGAAGCATCGGGATGTAACATCCCTCAAATTTAAAAATGCAGAAACCCTGTTGGGTTCATGAACTACCTTGAACAGCAAGCTGCAAATTTAAAGAGGAGTACAGAGATTTTTATCATGTGAGGTGGAAAGTAGCAAACATAACCTGAAGGAAAGAGAGAGATAATGATGAGCACTGAGATAATGATAATCATGAGCACTGAGTTCAGTCAGTTCAGTCACTTACAACACGTAAGAGAGATCTGATGGTTGAAAGTAGAGCACTTTACAGTTTCACAGAAAAAAAGATGAGGTGTGTTGGCTGAAAGATGCTGCTAGAAAAACTGACTTCACAATATAAAACATTTTGCTAGCAGTGATAATAAATATTGGAATGTTTTCAGGAGAAATCATGCAGTGCCACTTGAAAACACATGAGAGTAGAGGGGTCTTTCATTTAGCTTCTGTGAGACCCATTATAGGTCACAACACATGACTGTAGAAGTCCCCTCTGGCCTGACTCTCCATGAATCTGCAAATTTTACAGCTTCATCCTGTGGGGCCAAGGCATTTTGGCTCCAAACCAGCAAGGCACTTAGGCACATGCTGAAATGAAAGCTGGCTTTCTCCGCTGGAGCGGGGCCAGCACCATCAGCCTTTTGCAAGACAAGCCCAACCATCTTTAGCCATCTCAGTGTTTGACCACTTTGGGGTTTCTTTGCCACAGTAGCAATCAGAAGCTTACAAGAGCAGCCACTTGAAAATCTTAAACTTCCAAAGCAGTGGGAAACTTGTAACTCTTGCTTGTCTTGCATCAATTTTGCTGAGGTAAACGGGGGTGAATATGCTAGTGTAGAGTTTTTTATTATGGTTGCCCTCGGCAATAATTTCATTGAGATCAGGAAAGACAAATTGAGGCAAGGTACTCCAGAAGATGAGCAAATGAAAAACAATGGCTTTCTGCAAAGAGAAACTTAATGTAATTACACACTTGAAAAAAGAATTAAATCAATACCTCACGGCTAGAAATATATGTATGCTGGAAGAACCTAACTTGAACCATTCTGAGGGGTAGTCTGGAAAGGATGTCAGGCATTAGGAAGGTTCAAACATATACACATACACACACAAACACACATACAAATATAGAAATATCCCAAAAGGTCATTAACAAAAATTAACTGGAATACAGTCTACAGTTAACTGTAAAAAAATCTTAAGTTCAGAAAACAGGGTGGAAGATGCAGCTTTTATGAATTAGAGGCCAGTTTGGAAACAAACAATCCCAATCCCATCTGACCTAATTGGATATTATTTAAATTATTGTACTAAATTATGGAATTAAATTAATTAAAAACTTTTACCTTTTCTTCTTAAAGTCAGCATGACATCCTTTGAAGCTTCATTTACTCTCAGGTTGTAACAGATAGTTAATTTCTGGTGGTCCAAACCTCTTGCCAAGAATTTCTTTCATGTATCCATAACATTTTCCTATATTTTTTCTTTCCCTTTGTATATTACATAATTCAAAAGAGTATTTTGATTGTTCAAAAATTTTTTTTTTTTTTTTTTTTTTTTTCTGGTTTGGGGTTTTTTCCCCTTTTAATTTTTTTCTTTAAGCAATGTGATAACTTGTAGGTTATTAGGAGTTTGCTTTTGGTACAGCAAATGTTTTGATAAAATACAATGAGATATATCACGTATTTTGAAGAAAGGACAAAATTATGGCCTAGGAAATTCTGAGCTAAGCACATTTCCAAGATTTTGCAGTTGATTTAAGATGATAGAAGTGAAAATAGATCTATCTGAACTTATTTTTTAAAATGGAAAGAAAGAAAATGTGTTTTAATTCACCTTTTAATGCTTAGAACAGCTTATGTGTGAAGCAACTCTGCTTTATCCATTTATGCAGAAGAAACAGGAGTGGGTTGGAAATACATCCAGCCTTTAATACCAAGTCAGACAGAAAGGCTTGAGAATGAGTGGGAAACGAACACATTTAGATTTTTTCCCATTTTTTTCTCAATGTTAGAAAAAATCTGGCTAGGAGCTATTTCCAGTACTCATTCAGAACAGCTTACATTTATTTCCTTTGTCATGTCTGCAAAGGACCTGTTGTCAAAACACTGATGAATTTACAAACCTGTCAGATTTGGTCTCCTGAGGCGGTGACAGAGTTGTCCCATAACGAGTAGTGGGTGTTGTAGGGGCACTCACACCAGCATAAGGTCGTGGAGAAGAGTAAGAGCTGCTGCCATAGCTATTGTATCTGAAGAAATGGGCAGAAAAGTAGGAGAGACAGAAAGAATCCATCAGCAAACAGGCATGCAACAGTAAATCCTCTTGTTTACAGGGTGGTAGTGATCCCACACCCCAGAACTTTTCCAACATTCCCCTTCTGAAAATGTTGCTCTATTTCCAAATATGCAACCAATTATGCACTCTTAATATCAACCATGGTATGAACATACATGATGAAAAAGTGAGCTATTGGTATGGAAAATAATGAGAGATTTGAATGGTCGTCCCAAGTGACAACTCAGAACAGGAATACTTGAATTACTGCTCAGTTACTCAGAATTATTAGCTGTTCTGGGAGCTGATATCCAACCATTCAAAAAGGAATCAAACCAGCCCAAGACAGCAGTACTCATATCTACTAAAATTAAGGAAAACAGCAGCACTCCTGAGACATGATCTGAACATGGGCATCCATGACTTGAAAATGCTTGCATTTTAAATGGAAAAGCAACCACATTCTTTTCAATTAAAGCCAGCAGTATTTTCCCTCCCTTCCCCCAACATAAGTAATAGCTTATGTGCCATTTCTTACAATGTCTGTAAAAAATCATCACCATGGTTAAAAAGACATGTCTCCGGAAGCACGGCTTTAGAAATTTCTATCAGCCCTTCTCTCCATTAAAAAACCCCATAAACTCGCTTCACTTCAATGTGAGCTTGCTGATCAAAGAGAAATTGTTTCCAGGACTCCTGGAACGGCCACCTCCCCAGAGTCCCTTCTATCAATGTTTTCATCCTGGTTTCTGCACTGAATAGAAAAGGCAGTTGTATTGCTTTGCTGTGTCTTTTAACAATTGTACCTAAACAGCATGTCAAGAAAAGACTCTCGGTTTTGGAAAATGTTAATATTTCTTTCTTTAATATTGTTCACAGATAATGCTATTTTCCTTCATGGAAAGCATATGGTACTGAAGATCAGTACTCTGCAAGGCCAGCTCATCCAAATGACAAAATTTATTTCAGGAAATAGAGCAACATAATTTTCCCTATTATAATTAATAAGATATATCATCCTTCACCATATCTTTCTCTGCTGCTTCTTCCCTTGCACAAATCAGCACTCAGTAATTTCACTCAGCAATTTTATTTGAAAAGCCTGGTTGGTTTCCTTCAGCTCCATTTAGCACACTCATCTAGCCATGCAAAATTTCATTCAAAGTTTCAAGCTTTATTCCTTAGGGTTCAACAGCATCGCTGCCTGCCAAAGCCCATGTTAAAATCAGAGTAGGTTTCAGCGAGGTGCTTTTATAATGGAAGGGACCGTGCCTTAGAGAACATGTCCTCTTGGACAGCAATTTTAGGTTAACTCTTTAGAAAATGCTCCCCTTCCATCTGTTTTTGGGACACTATACTGACCAGCAACAGGGAAATAATTCTGAAAATAAATTCTAACACGCATGTTTCTGAGCCACAAAAGGGATTTTGCAGGAAATAATTGTTGTCTGGGCCTTCTTGCTCTAGAAGAAAACTAACTAGAAACTGGAGACAGTGGCCCACTGGAGGCTGTGTAACTGGACACAGTGGAACTTCCCTGGTAGCACAGACCCAGCTTGGGTCTTCTCTCTGACAGGCTCAGCCCAGAAAATGTTCTGACTGTGCCTGTACTGAGTGAGCAATGAGAAAACTCCATTGTCCTGATAAGAACTCAGAGCTCATCTGGTATGTTCCTGACACAGAAACCTCCATTTCCATTTCAGCCAACTGCAAGGAGACCTTATCAGCCATTGCACGTGCTTTTCTTCTCTGCCCTATGAAAAAGCTGACAGAGAGCAGAACCCTTTTATCAGATCAAGGGTTTTCACTTCATCCAAAGATAACCCTCATGAAAATTGAGGTAACACTCCTCCTATGGAGTCAGACCTACAACAATTAAAAAAATCAAATTCGGAGGACTGGTCTGGACACAACATCCTATCAAATTCAGAGGAACACCGAGTTGCTGGAATAGGAGCAAGGCAAGCCCAGAATACCAGGGTAAGTCTGTATGCTGTACACAAAGTTTATCTTTCTAATCTTCCCCTGGTACTGGCTATTGCTTCCATTTTCCCTTCTTGTCTCATGTACCAGTGTAGAGCAATAGTCTTATCCAGCAGCATTGACCCTCAAGACATTTTCCTCTTTTATGGGTATAGCACTAAAATGTGTGGGCTTTGCCCTCCTTTTCATCCAAATAAACCCAGAAGAATCCCCATCCCCACCCTTGTACTAACTGGAAGCAGGAAAGATGGTCAGAGGAAAAAAAATCACTGCAAAAATATTAAATATTTCAGGAACAGGAGGGATTTAGGAATCTACTCTCTAAAGTATAACAGTAACAGCAATGGGAGACCAATAAATAAATGTGAGAGGTCTAAGGGAAAAATGCACCTATGAAGGAAAATGTAATTTTAGAGGAATTCCAGTGTTCAAGTTGCAGGTAAAGGAAAAATATGTGAACTAAGCCACTTATCAACAACTACTTGGATTTACAGGCTTCTCAAAAAAATGAAAAAGGGACAAAACACACCAACCTATTAGGAAAGAAAGACTGAAAATTAAAAGGATTGAAGGAATCAAAACATGTGTTCACATGCAGAAAGTCAGAAGGACTGCTGGAGAGAGGAAGAAATAAATACACATGCAATATTATGTACATTTTCAGCACCTAATTCAAAGAACACTGACAACTGTGAGAAACAGCAAAATATCTTCAACCTCTTTTAAAGGTGATTTTCTATCATTGTTCTTAGTGCTACTTACTGTCAATCTCTTTTATCTGAAAATAGATGAGACAATTTTTTTTTTAGTTTAGATGGGTGGGATGGGGAAATTAAAGTTAAAAACTAAAAGAAATGCATGAGGAACAAGTAAATTCAACAGATGTCGTGGAGATAAAACTGTCCATTCTGAGTGCTATGTTATCTTTATAGATATCTTATTACCAGCAAAAGCTGAAATTGCACATGAGATGGACATGCACTGTAACCAAACAACAAATTTAGGATTTGGCAGTTCAGCCTTTGAAGCTGGGACTTCACCCCTGAATTTCAAGTGCTGATCTGACCTCACTTGCTTTTATAGCAGAAGAACCCCATTAATTTTCATGAAAACATGTCTGCAAATTACATTGTTGTAAATGAGAGCAAAATGGTGCTCCTTTCTGTGATCTCCCAAATCATGTGTTATTTATCTACTGCTCTATAGAGGAGGCCAGGATATTTATTAACTACAGACCTGGAAGAAGAGTAATGATGCCAGCAAAGACAAGGGAACAATATCCAATCAAAATACAGGCTTACAGGACTAAAATTGATACAGTATGTTCTGGAAATAATACAACACATAGAGTAGCATTTTTACCACTTTAAAATTCTTGAAAGGTGTTACTCATTCATCTAAAAATTGTCAGCTATATAAAATCTACCTGTTTTCCCTCATCATTTCTGCTTCCTTCTCTTTCACAGATGCTGGAGACTCTTCAAAGTCATATGAGAAGAGGTGAAAAGGAGTGTGTGGTACATAAGGTAATTTCTCCACTGTCGGAGATGCCTTTGGAGTAATGGATGCAGAGGAATTTTGGGGAGAGCTCAGCAATGCTGTTGCAGGTGAAGATGGTGATGAAAGGACAGAATTATGATGAGAGACAGATGAGTCAGGCACAGAAGAGGAGTTGCTAGAAAAGCTCTTTGCCCTAGAGCAGGCGAGAGGCCTCTCAGCTGGAGAAATGGCACTGGAGACAGCTGAAGAGTCAGAACACTGTGAAAAGCTTTCCTTCACAGCCTCATGCACATCTGGAACCTCACTGCAGGAGGAAAAAATCATTAAAAAGGGAAGAGGAGAGAAAAACAGAGGACAAAGGGATATAATAGATAGTAATACTTGCAAAGGAAAAAAAAAAAAAACCAAGTAGAGTTAGACAAACAAAAACTTCCAAAATTCAAACAAACAGCTCATCTTTTTAAATAAAGAGAACTCGCATCTTTGTATCGCAGTGGGATTCTCCTTGGGGTTGGAAATACGGGGAAAATACGCAACTCATTCTAAAGGAAAAGATGGGATTAACCTACAGACTTCAGAATTAATTTTCCTGAGTCTTTTCACACCTTTTTTCAGAACAATTTTTGTATATTTCAAGTTAGGGTGTAAACATTGTCAGAGCAGTACAGAGCAGACTGAGCACATTTGAAAATACTCCATGGAGCACAGATACTTCAAGATACTGTCTGCAGGACTGCTTCTCAAAGTCCAGATATCTATCATCCTCCCTGAGAATTTGATCTTTTTACTAAAAATGTTCATCCAGAAAGGATGAAAATAAAAAAGTACTCAATTACAGCACTGTTCTGTCAAAATTCAAGTTTAGAATGATCTCAAAAGCAAAACCTTATCAGTTATTTGTCCAGGTATGAAGGCATTATTTTCTGATTTCTTGGAATGTCAGCATTCCATGCTGATCTTTCACAGAGACTTGCAAAGTTTGCATCAAAAGAAACAGAAAATATATCTGCTTTGCTCTACTGAAGGCAGATATTGGTGAGTGACAGAAGGAACAAAGCAGGTGAAAAACCATGGGATCTGCACTCCAGGGTGTCTGTTTTCACTAATAACTCCTGCATAAACACTGTGCAAGGGCTTTGGGCTGGATCACTTGGCAAGTGGCTGATTGCATTCTCCTAAGACCACATCTGCAATCCCCAACTGGCATGGAAGGTACAATCCTTATCTGAGGACCATGGGCTTGGCACAGCACAGGCAACAAAAACACAATTTATTTTAGATATGTTGGGATCTTATGCAGTTAATCATCAGGTGTACACCAGGTAATTGTTCTCATAATGGAAAATCTGAGAACCTTCATCTATTGTACCTGCTCTGCTTGACAGGAGGCACTGAAGCCAGGCCAGTCCAGCATCTAACATAAAAAGCCAGGTTACAGATAATTTTTGATCTGCTATAGAGATAGTGAAAGAAGGTATTCAGGAAAGTCATGGGAATATCACCCAGTTATCTTAAAGAGGTATTTATGCAAAAAAGACCAATGACCTAAAAACACATTATGCTCCTCACATGGCTCTTGCTCACCTTTTAAAGCAGTATTTTAGTATACTCATGAGATTTACCAATAACTTGTGTCTTAGCTTTGATTTTTAAAAATCAGATTTGAGGAAATTATCACTTAATTTTGAAATTTGAGGCAGCCATTGGCAAGATTTGCAGACTGGAAGATAATAATAACAACAGTACAGTATTTTCTTTGGAATTCACACATTAAACAGTTTCGTTCCTTCTGTGCTGTACAGTGTCTGCATGAATGTGGTTTATGTAAAAAAAAAAAAAATCCAATCTCATTTGCTGAGTTGCAAAGCCAAATAATTTAACCTAAATCAAATGGCTGTCTGGAACAAAGAATTTATTTTCTTGCTTTCAGTTTATTAGGATCAAGTTGCCAAATGCCAACTATATATATACATATATCTCAGAAATAAGTGGAAATTTTTACACAAACGTATTGATAGGTGATGAAGAATATCGATTGGTGATTTGCTTATATTTGTATTTACACAGAAACTCAGGCATTTATAAAATATTTTTTATGTATATATATAAATAGATACACACACATATATATCAGTTTTGCTTCAAAGTGGTTCTTTGCTACTACAACATGAACAAAAATTACATGAAATCTTAGGCAGCATTCAAAAAATGTCAATATACTGCATAGCAACAGATATTCCCAATAAGGCAGTACTATGAAGATAGGATATGAAAACCTAAGAAACCAAGCAACATCCTCAACTAAGCATTGTAGTGTTTCATCATTGCCTTAACTAAGAAGTTAAACTAAACCATGCTTAAAGTTATGCTTTTCACTAAAGCTTTTAGGATATGTGAGCATTGCATAAATGAGTGAGTGCAGACAGTTTATAGTGCACTGAACCAATATAATTAAGCATGTTTCCATTAGCACTGCTGCCCCCCAGCCCCCTCCCCAAAGCTGTTAAATGCAAAAATATTTCCCTGGGGTGCGGCTTTAAAAGGTGATCAAGGAATGTGAGTGAAAAGGTGGATGCTGCTGCACTCTGTGCTGGTGAGTTCACGCCAGAGCCTGAAGAAAAGGTGAGGGACAATGCTGAATCCTGGTACCTGGCTTTGACCTGCCTATTGGCCTCTTCCTCCCCCTCATCCTCAGTATTGGGCTCTGTGACTGGTTGTTCTTCTTCCTCCTCTTCATATTCGTCCTCTCTGAGGTCAGACCAAGGAAAGAGGCATGCAGTGGGATGGAAAGAAAGAAGGTGGAAGAGAAAACAACATGAGTCATCAGAAAAAGAAATGCAATGAAGTTAGAAATGGAAGGAAGAGACTGATGAAGAGGGAGTTATGGCCCTCCTATGTTAGACAAAAAGCCACCTAAAACCTCCTGCTAAGTATGTGTTTGCACAAGGGTAGCTACCAATATAAAGCTGCTATCGTCTCCCCTATTTCCATTTTTTACTATTATTTTAAGGTTCAAAGCTGCCATTGATTTTTCTTGAGATTTGCTTTCCATTTGCAGCTGTCCTACCTGCAGAGGCATTAATGGAAAGCATTCATGACAATAGCAATGCTCAACTCATTAGTCATTACGTTGTGTCTTTTTGGCCTAAAGGACAGTACACGCTGTGCTGGCATGGGACAGCTGGCACTGGACATAGTGCTTTCTAAATTAACCCAAATAAAACATTCCTGCTAAGTAACCAATAGCTCAACTGGAAAACAGAACAGGGTGAACCACTGAGTTAGAAATAACAGAGAGACCAAATCAGTTCAGGACTATTAGCAAATAGCAATATTTAAGTTATCAGATGCCAGTACATGAATTATTTCAGTAGAGTCATTAAGTATGGTCAAAGCAGGCTTCAGTTCAGCAGTAATTCTGGCAGAAGAGAAATGTAAGTCATGCATAAAGCCTCCACAACCTACAAACCACATAAGTAAAATAGGAAAACTATATTAAACATAATGAAAAAGGCTACACTGCCTGTGTCCGGTCCCTTTTATCTATGCTTTTCATCTTCCCAAACCAACAGACTCACAGAAGATGCATTTGAAGTTGACACAGCTCTCCACTTGATTTAATGATGTATATACCATTAAGTTATGCTCTATGCAAGAAGGAAAATATACAATCAGTAATGAAGTTTGCAAGATGCTCATATTCCTTGCATTTTCCTGAAAGTTTGTTTTCTTTCCTCTCATTCTGAAGGGATGCTCTATGGATTTTTTTCCATGTAGAATTAGTTTCCATGTTATAAGAATAATGAATATTTACAGTGTGAAATCATGAACTCATTGAGTGCAATGCAAAGGGTCAATCCAAAACCTGTTGCACTAATATGGAGTTAGTTACAGAATAACCAGGAAAATGGCAGTGCCTGGAACTTTTCCAATACTGTGGCAAACATTTACAAAGTAAATACTTTCAACCATTCCTAAGGTGTCTTAGTGACATAACCATCTCACTTGTCATCTCTTCATCTCCCTGTCCTGCCCACAAATATATACCTCCCTTACACAGATACATCAACTTTCAAACATTTACTCATTTACTGAAAAAAAAGAAAAGTAAGAGTTGAACCAGAGAGCATTCATATAATCCATTCTTACTAGCTCAAGCTTTGCTATTTCCTGTGAAGAGAAACTTCTGTATCTGCTTGTCTTAGAGCACTCAGATTTGGAAAATAACTCATGAAGCTCTGTGGAATCATGGTTCTCTGTTTAGAGCACAATGCATCCTATAATGCTGGCAGCACAGCTATTGCTTATATGAACAAGAGTGTCCCCACTATTGCTGCATTTAAAGCTCCCACCAGGACTCCAAATCAGTGATGTCAAAATCTTTCCTCTCCTCAATTGTCTCAAAATGCCAAATAATATCTATAAGTCACAGTGGATGTAATTTTATTTTCTTTTGCCATTGCTTATTTTCTTCAATTTATGAGTTCAATTCTGCTTTTATAGCTTAGATAGCACAATTCATAGACAAATTCCTAAATCCTTGTAAAATAAAAAAATGCTTTGGTACACTTCTGTTGCTTCTTCCTTTCTTGCATCCTACCTACCAAAAAAGATTCAACTAGTCCTTTAGGTGAAAGCTAAAAGCAGTAATAATTTAAATTCAGCATTTATAAGTCTGCGTAAAGATATGGCAATACACTTTCCTCCTCTATTACAAATAAAATGAAAGAAACCACATATTAACCCCACTACCTATTTCTATTCCACTGCAGTTGGTGCAACTACATGAAGATGAAAATACATGAAATTATATGGATAACAATGTACTTACAAAGCCTCAAAATTTGACCTTCTGCATACAGAAAGACAAAGGTGAGTAAATATAAAGGTCAAAAGGAAAATGATCCTGGTATTTCTGCCCTAAATAAAGAAAACATTTCAGACAACAAGTTGAGGAAATGACAAATGATGTGAAGTACATGCACTCACTATGCCTTCATATTTGTCCTTTATCTTTAGGTTCCCGTTACTTTTTTATCCCTAAAATATTATCAGCAACAGCTTTTCACATCTAAATAATACTTAGGCAATGCCTCCACACTCGTTTAACTGCTGCAGTTGGTTTATGTAGGACACATCAAAGCAGAGCAAGACAGCAGAGCATTACTTAAGACACTGGCAAGGCTTTGCAAAGACTCCAAGTCACAACTTTGATTAATTGAACAGCATTGCTGTTTTAACATTTCTAAAAGCAAAGATATAAAGAAACAGAATAACGATGCAGATAAACTTTTGGAGCAATATATACTGAAATACATACAGAAAGAGTGAATAAATTTTATTTTCAGAGCTGGGAAGTGCATATTGGTTAACACTTGAAGGCCACTGTTATTGACCCTTCAAAGGGAAACGGCATCCTACCAAGCTGCTATCTTTTTTCCCCCCTACATTGCATCCTATGTGTGAAAAACCTTTCCTGTTCTAAGAGGATCATGTTTACAAACACTGGGAACACAGTGGAGAGGTGAACTCTCTAAGGTATGTATACTCAAGTGCATAAGACACTACCATACAGACCCAGAGAACTGCATTTCCTCAGGTAGTTCACAAAAGCTAAACACAAAGTAGAAAAAAACAAAGTAAAATAATTAGGGCAAGTCATGCTGCGATTTCAATTGTGATGCATCTATAATCTATTTAAACTTCAGTGCTTTCTTCACTCCTCCTGAAGTTCAAATAGAATATACCTACCAATAAAAGTTTCAATTCATATAAAAAGAGCTGATATCAACTTGAAACTGTAATAGGACCTGGACCTGAGATACTCATCAAGTTGTATATTTTAAATTTTTGTGTTATTATTACTTATCGGGTCAATAGTGAGCCAATCCAAATCTATACATCTATGCAGTCCTTCTTTATGCTATTGCTTCAAAAGAAAATTTTTCTTAACCTATCTTATGTCTCTTCCTCTACTGCATTCCTTACAGGAACTTCCAAGATATTCTTACAAAGAGTAAAATTACAAATTTAACACTTTTAGGGCTCTCTTTAGAACCTGCTTGCCTTAACACTTCAAATCCTACCTGCACAGGAGAAATTAATGTGTTCTCCAAATCTAAAACAGCAGGTTAGGTTTTTGTATGGTGTTGTTGCCAAAGACTAATAAGAATCTGACGCTACAAACAGACACTACCTTGGCTACCTTTTAATTTCATAGATAAATCTTTCCAAAATCTCTTCTTTTTTATATCCCACTTCCATTTTCACCCATACCAAGCAAACTGTGAAAAGAGTTATAATCTCTCTCATAACTGATAATATGCCATTCAATGTCAAAGCACACCCAAAGGCTAGGTAGCCCAGCTCAAAAGTATATGTGTATGTACATATACTAAAAAGATACACATCCACAGATATGTGCCTGCATATTTATCTTGGAGATGTTTTCTTTGTCTAATGTCATGCCTCAGTTGTTTTAAATATCCAAAACTAGGAACTAGAGATAAACATCAAGGAGAAAATAACAACCCAACATGTGTTTCTTTCTATTACAGCAATAAAAGAGAAATTAACTTCTCTCATCTGGGCCTTTAGTAATCTATACCACAACCTGAGTCTTACATCAAATGATGATGCTGAGTCTTCCCATTTTGCTGTTTCATACCTGTCATACCACTCATCATATTTGGCACAGACAGCAGCTCCAAGAGATGTGGAACAAACCATCCTAAATAAAATTAAATAAACTCCACCCACCACTGTATCTTCGATCTAAGCCATTAAGTATTTATACAATCAAATATTTTCTTATAGTGTTGTGGAAAGTCACCAGAATATGAAACATCATGACAAAAACTACAATTTTTCTGTAGTAAATGCTAGAGAAAAATAAAAGATTAGTTATGGTTTGAGATGTCTGAAAACATGGAAAATCATGATAATAAAAAAAGAAGGCTCAGCTGTATCTTGAACAAACCAACCCTGCAGTCCTGGCTCTACATGAAGCAATTTGAACAATCACTTAATAGGGCCTAATAAGCAAACCAAGGCCTGTTGGTTAAAAACTTGACAGGAATTCAAAGTTGAGCAGAAAAAATGCTTAGCATCGGAGACTCAGCTGTATTCATTGTTTTCTGGTAAAACCAAAACAGCATCACGATCTCTGCCTGCATCTTGGCAATCCTCAAAGGTAAGAGACATGCATTCTCTAACAAACAAGTCCTTATGGCTTCTCAGCACAGATTTCCTCTATTTAGGCAAATATTTCCCTGTATCTTTCTAGGACCATAAAGGGTGTGAAAAACCTTTCTAGCCTAGAAATTTTGGGAAACTTCGGAATTTCCTGTGCTACTCTTTGCTCAGAGGAAGAGTCCTAACAGGCTTCCAGGCAGGACCCTGAAAAAAGCAAATTTCATAGATATCTAATTCCCTGTTTGCTTCTTTGCAACAGATGCAGAATGCAGGCTCTACTCTGGTAACTTCTTAAGATGGCAGCTCTTTCACTTGTTAGTTGTCAAACACAGAAAATACTGACAATAAAGTTCTAACCATGGCCAGGTTATCCCCAGCTGAATGTATTTAGTGTTGTAAGATCAATCTTAGCAATTCTTTGGTGATTTTTGATAATATAAAACAAATCAAAGCTATGGAAATAAAGAGCAGAGAGTCTAGTAAAGAGAGGTAAATACCTAATCCTAGCTATTCATAACTTCTAAACCTCAGTCTTTGACTGTAACTAATTCCACAGTGATGGAGCCATTCACTCAAAATGCTGTGCCAGTATACATCTCCCAGAAGCTCACTTGAATATATTTGCTAAGGTCTGGCTGACACAGCCCTGATGGGACACCCAGGGCAAGAGATGAATATGGTCTCTGTGCAGTACTGAAAGGCAAATGCACAGCAAAATGTGAAACATTAATTTGAAAAACTGGGAGGGACACTTGCTTCTGATTTGTGTGTACAGAACTCAGAGAAGCTGTGCAGTGCTCAAGACAGCACTGAGAACTTCTGAACAGGCTGTCTTTTACTCTCTGAAACCCAGTCAGGATGAGACTGAAAGATAAAGAGACAGAAATTTGCCTTTTAATGCTTATTTATCCAGAAATCACTGCATACAATAGCAACATAAATCTAGTGTGAATTCTATGCCACTTCTTGCATTTTTCCTTGACTCTATCCATGGTGTGGCTGGAAAAAGCTAGCTTTACTTTAAAAAGAAAACAAACAAACAAACAACGCAACCCATGGAAGAATGTGTTTAAAAATCTACTGCCTAAGAAGCAGCATGCTAGACCACAGACTGAGAGCACTCAGTTTGGACCAGGGCAGAAAACCTTAGGAGGTACCTCCAGCACAGCATTTAAAACATCGTGTTAACAGGGCTGAAGTTCCTGCCAGGCTTATTGGTGCTCTATGCCATCATGGTAAGAGAATGAAGCTTCAGCAAAGCAGACCTGATGCTGATCATCTTAAAATATGCTGCAGTAGGTACAGGCCTTTAAATCAACCTTCAGCCTTTCTTAGTTAGTAGCTGATATTAACTGCTTTACTTATTTATTTAGTAACTAACAGACACATCAGGCTGGGCTTTGCTCTCCATGAAAACTATTTTAACACAAAGCAGATTTGGATCCTTATTTGTTTTGAACCACAGGCAAAAAAGCAATACATTTAGTTTGGAAAAAGGCTGCCAAGTGGATGAAAAAGGCCTGCAAGTTTTCCTTTTGGTCGCCCTCAGCATTTACGGTCAACTTTTCCCAGCCCAAAACCCAAAGTCTGCTCTCAATTAGCCTGGCATATATTAGACCAACTGCATTGACTTCAGACAACTTTTCTGGATATAGAGCATTGTGAGACAGAACAGAATTTGGCCAATATTGTCTTCTTTTTGTTGTTTTACCGGCACCATGAATTTCTCTCTTTTTGGAAGACTTATCTGTTGACACAAAGCAGATGACTGTGGACAACCTGTTTGATGTGGTAAACAAAAGCATAGCAATTGCCAAAACAGCTGGTGAGCTAGAAAGAAAAGAAACATGAACATTGTGGGAAGGAGAATGATGGGAAAGAACATGAATCTTCTACTGATTTTGGTACAGAAGTCCCAAAGTAACCTAGAATATTTCCCAAAATAGAATTTAGTACAGTGTAAGAGTGAGACTTCAATCTCTAACCATGTCCATAAGAAACAATTCCGCTGGGTTAATCCACTGTGAAACCAGACATAAGACATCTGCAGCCACACACAAAGTTTAGAACTTTCAGCTGGAACAACACAGTAAGATTATCACTAGTATTGTTGCAATTTCTACTGGGAAAGAAAATGTAGCGAAGGAAAAAAGACTGAAATCCATTTTTTAACTATTTTTTGGGAAATACAGCTCTGCAAAAACTTACTGCCATTTTTTTTTTCCTTTCTCAAGAGGAACAAGGGTTATGAACCAAAACGTCATTAGCAGGAGTTCTTTCATGGCTGAATAGAAATCACTTTCAATTTACAGAGGTAGTAAGTAATTTTTATCCATTTGTATAGATTCCTCTCTACAACATCAACAATGGAAGCAGCAGGGTCATAATGAGCATTTCTTTTGACAAATCAGGTGATGCCTGCATCATATTCTAACATAAGATTTAAAAATTTTAATACAAATTGCCACAAGATCTAAACTTATGATGTTCTATTCAAATGCTTTAAACCAGTAAATATCTTGCAAGATCACGTGCTCAAATTTGAAAATTTGATTCCAGAAAACCCCATTCTGTTTAAGTCTAATTCAAATTCTATAAATATGTAAAAACCTTAAAGGACTCCTTTAACTTCACTATTTTTCTGCCTAAACATTAATGAATAGAAGCCATAAGGCTTTTCCTTTTTTTCTTTTCTTTGTCTCAGTTTAGCCATCAGGTGTAGAGATAGTGCTGCACACATCTGGATAATTTCACTGAAAGTTGAGACTTACTGGAATACGATAAAGCAGGAAGGCTGTTTTTCCTCTTCCTACCACAACTACAGATTTGGGCAGATAATGAATCTAAAAATGTGAAGGACAGAATCTGTTTATCTAAAAAGCTTGTTTACCAGAAACACTTCACCAGAAAAATGACAATTATAGAAGATCCAACAGTTGCCTAACTTCTTTTTATGGTAACTTAAACAATTTCACTGAGCATCCTCAAATCCTGAACATACTTTGTAGTCTGCGATGTCCCATGGGAAAAAAAATCTGATTTGCCAGCTACAAATAATATTCTCTGTCTCTACCTGATAAGAGGACTGGAGAATGGGTGTGGGGACTGAGGCAGTATTTTTATTTAACTAATATGCAAAGTAAAGATCAGAATTACACACATTCATAATTGAATCCCTGTTTTTCTTACAGAGCAAGGTGAGCAAGTTGAACATTCCAAATGGGATTTAAGAGAATGTAACTGTTGTCCTATAGAAGATAACTGCAACATGAAATTAAATTTGACTGCTTAGATAAAGACTTTTTTCCTGTATTTAAACTTAAATTATGCTTTAAAATATGTCACTGTCAAAGACTGTATGGAGCAGAACTGGATAATTTTTTTTTCAAAAAAGTACCATGATAATTGAAATTATGTTATGTTGGTTAAAAATATTTCAAAGAGCTTCTGAAACTTAATCTGTTGTGCTTTTATTCCTTCTATTCTATTCTATTCTATTCTATTCTATTCTATTCTATTCTATTCTATTCTATTCTATTCTATTCTATTCTATTCTATTCTATTCTATTCTATTCTACTCTATTCTCACTAAAAATTTGCTCAAACACAAATTTATTAGAAGTTACTGAAGACTGCAAAATAAAGCTAGCAAGCACACACAGTAATAGTGATAAAACATATTAGTAGAAGTTGTTGTCCTGGATGGCTTATATTTGTCTAAGTAATTAACATTAAGGGAATGAACAATTTCTGCAGAGTTGAAGCATCTCCTCACTTCCAATCCAAATTCATCAATTTAAAATAAAAGTCATATAGATCATATAATCATAAATATCTGCTCCATATTCATGGCTACAGATTCCCAATCATATTGTTCAGTCCTGAAGCAGGGCCCAAGGTCATGCACAAGGCATCCCATGCAGAGCAGCTGAAGCTCCCAGCTGTACTCACACTGAAGATGCTTTAAACTCATCCTCAAATGCACTGTCATCCTTGTTATCAGCCTGTAAGACCATGGGGCTCTCAGCTGTCAGCCCACTAAACACCAGGCCATGGAAGGTGATGGTAAACAAGCATTAATGCGTTGTCAAATGCCAAAAGAAAATAAAAAAAGAAAGAAAATAAAGTGCTGTTTATGTGGTACACAACATGCAAGTACTGTTTCAGTTATCTGGAGTCTTACATTTTCATATTGTCAAAATCCATCAAACTTTAATCAACCCAGCTCTCTTTACAAGGACTGCTTTACGTGCAACATAGGATTTTAAGGCTCTAAGTTTACATCCCCTGCTAACCAACAGAAACCTTCAATGAACTTCTCAAAAGTTATAATACAAGATATGCTCTTGTACAGACCACGCTTCAGTCTTTCAAACTGCATCTTCAGCAGTGAGATGACAGTGTCCAGCTTTTTCTGTCTGCAGCTTATGTATCACCACCCAAACTAGTCAGTCAGATTCCCTTTAGAGTCAACAAACAGCCAGTCTCAGAGCTTGATTCATCTTGGTTGAAATTTCAGGCGTGTATAACGCATTAGATAACTGAAGGCCCACCAGTGCTTGCTGCACTCCACTGACATCAAAGAGACAAGAGCTGATCAGACATCTAACTTTGGTAAAATTACTTCCAGCCCTCTTGTGCAGCAGTCAGACACGCTGAAGATCTGTGGCTCCTTTTTTTCCTAAGCACACATAGCCTAAGACAACCATCATAGGATTGGCAAAGACAACATCTTCAACTGACTCCACTGTTGCAGACTGCTGCTCAGCTAGCCATTACTGCCTCTCTTTTGCTAATTATAAATTATATATAAAACATTAGATATATTCACTACTATGCTGCAGCCTCAAAGGCAAATATTTATGCTGGAATGAAGAGGACGAAAAAAAATAAGAATGAACCGTAACATACACAGACCAAATAGCTCTGAATTAATGTTACCATGCTCTTTGTTACAATCTTCTGTTATATGGACACAGTGAATATAAAATCTGTCAATGGATGAAATTAAGCTGAGTTAGTTCCTATACCAAATGTTTTATCTCATGAGGTTTGGGTCCACTTACTTAGGACAGATGGTGCCAAAGAGCTTAACTATGTAGGTAAGTTATTACCTACAAATCCATTTCTTTTTTGTGCTGCTGTTTTACCTCTGAATATGCTTTTGTTTATTTTTCAATTTTATTCCAATGAAAAGAGGAAGAGAAAGAAAAGTCTACCATATTAACAAAGTGCAACGAGCAGAAGGTAACGGAAGAAGAAAGGAGCATGGCTCAGCTCCCGCCCTTACCTCTCGCTGAGCTCCTCCCCGTGCTGCCCGTGGCTCAGCACGAAGCTCGCCGGCCCGCAGGGGCTGGCGGGGGCCGACAAGGTGCTCTTGAGGTTCTGTGCCGAGTGCCTGCGGCTCCGCCGGCGCTCCAGCCCCCGGCGCTCCCCGGCACCGAGGCTGGCCCTCCTCCGGTCCCTGCGCCCGCTGGGAGGGGGCTCTGCACCCTCATCGCCGTCTTCGTGCCGCAGGGTCACCTGAGAGACAAAGGGCCCCACACGCTCGCTTCAGCTAACACAGCTCTTCACCTTGAGGCTTAACAACGACCTGGTCCCAACATGACTAACTCCCATTAGCATCACTGTTGCTACAGCTACCCCTGAAAGTCCCTGTCTATCCATTAGCGCAGTGAGGCAGCTCTAACAATGGAATTATATACTGATGCCTTGCATACAACACTATAGTGAAACACTAACCTTAGAAAATTAGGATTTTAGTTACCTTGTTGAAAATAATTAAAAGTTAGAAGGGAGTAGTTATCTGAAACTTAAATAATTGATTATCTGTCATTTTATGTTTGCTCAGCTGCGCTTACAATGGGAAAGGACGAAACTAGTGAGCAGACCCAAAGGAACATAGACAATGCAACCAGAAACCCATTCTTTGAAAAACTGGACTATCCCAAAAAATCATTTGTATTGTCATTGATAGAAAAGGTCAAGAGTTTAGGGTGTGAAGACTCGCCTTACTTCCTCCTTTTAAGACCCCTCCCCATGAAAACGACCCCAGACTTAATTTAAGAAGTCAATCACGCATGCTTAATAGCTATTCAAGCTAATTACCATAGGAAGCAGGGGATGGGAGGGGCTGTTATTATGAATATGTATTTGTTTGAATCCTTTGCTAACAAATAGACTTTGTGATCACCTGTGATTTTGCAGTGCGTATCAGAGAATTACCTCACGCTGCTGCCCTGCGCTGAATAAACATACATTTTCTAACTTTAAATTGTTAGAGAGACTTTTGTCCGTCACAGTTGAGTATTGGTATTAGACCAGTACTCATATTTTGGTAAATCAATAAGACCTGTAACAATACATCTCTGCATCTCCTAATCTGTTTTCTTTTTAATGTGGGACTGAATTTTCAAGGAAGCTGAGCAGCCTTGGACAACTAGTTCTCTTTATGTCCTTCCAAAACACTTAGGTGAAGACTTGGTTTTAGTGAAGTCAGCAGGAAAAAACTCCATGCATTGACTGATTCAACATTGCCTCATGTTCAGACATGACATTTGTAGTGATTAAGTGGAAGTTAAGTTCACATCTAGAGTGTGTTGGAAATAGCAGAGGACTAAAGCACGGGTACCACGCCAAACCGCTGCACGCCCTTAATGTGCCAGCATATCTCTAATAGAAACAAATTGTTAGCTTATGAGGAGAGATATCCCTGTAAGAAACAACACATTAACTGCTGTCTCTCATCTGAAATGCAGCCTAACATTTAAATAATCACTGTATGAGAAAGAGCCACTCAAATAGGCAGAGGTACAGAAAGGGCGATGTGTCAGGAGAAGAATGCCTATCTCCTTGGTTCGATTAGTCTTGTTACTCTGGTAATTCTTACCAGAAGTTTTTTAATAAAATAAAGGGGGAAGTGAGATATCTCTGCTTGGGGTAAAATCTGTTTCTGTGAGCAAAAGCAGATTTTTCAGGTAAAAAAACAGGATTGGCAGAAAAAGGAAGACATGCATAGACATGTTTAAATTTAATTTGGTCATCAAGAAAAAGCTGGCACTCAACTAAGACAACTGCCAATTCTGCAATTAAGTCTTCCAGTACGTGCAGCATGCAGAAAAAAAACCAATCCATCCTTTTAAGATTAATCACTGTATTTTAAAAAGGGCTTTATAAGATGATGCCTCTGATGATAGAAAAAGAAAGAACATCATTGAGCCCTGTCATTCTCTTGTTCTTCCTATAAATTGCTGTAGATAGAGCTTAACTCTGCTAGTTAGTGAAGTGGCATGGGAGTAGAATTGATGGAGAAAATGGAGAATCAAGTCTATCAAATCCTTTGCTGGACTTAGGCAGAGATGAAGTAATTTAATTTTGTCACATTAGAACACTAGTTCACATTTACATTAAAACTTCAGCCTAAGCCTCCTAGCTCCAACACTTCCCAAAGTCTGAAAAAAGGCTTAATTATTAAGAAACTGGATATCCTACCCCTACATATAAATGCTTCAGAAGTAGTTATTCTATACCTAGGTGGTAAACGTGGAGTCACTCATTACCCCACTGCTGAAAACTGCATAGGATCTGGTCCAGTGTAAACTCTTAAACATGGACTTGCTGGATATTCTGTTGCAGAGCAAGTGGTATTTGTGAAGTTGAGCTCAGCTGAACCTTTCTGACAAGCTGAATATTTTTGCACATGGGAAGAACTTCTATTTGCTTCAGCATGTGCAACTAGCAGTTGCAGAAAGGAGGCTAGTAAACGTGCTGGTTTGCCTTGCACTGTGCTGCAGCTTTAATATGAAATGCCTTTGCATTAAAGGCAGCTATGTGCTGTAGCAGGTCACATACACAAATGTGTATAATACTTACAGCAACCAGATGCTTTTCTTTTAAAATAGGAGAGATAACCAAATTTCACCTAGGTTACATTCCCCCCTCCTCTTAGCTTTGAAGTTTGCACAAGCTGTAAGATGCATAAAACAGGGCATGTTATGTTACCTCATAAATGTTAAATTGCTCAACTAAGTCCAAGTCTGTTCCTTTCTTGTTCAAGTGTCTCTGTGAAATAGCTTCAATGCCTAGCTCTTCCAGACAGTCCACCACATCGTAGAAAGAGTCTTGATCTGGCAATCCTGACAGCGTCTAAAAATCAAAGGAAAAACACTTAAATCTGCTTGTTTTGAAAAGAATTAAACAAAGGATTTTAAAAGTGGGGGCAAACGGTGCTATGTATGATTTCAATAAAGTAAAACCCATGATGTGGGATTAGAGACACTGATAGAAAATAAAAAACAAGTGGCACAGCTTTTAACAAACAACTCTCTGCACTGTGTAGAAAAATGAATAATTGGCAAAACAAATCAATGTTGTTATTTTATACAAAAAGTATGGGAAATGTAGGTCTTTAAAATACACAGATTCTTTCTGGCTGCATTCAAATACAGACTTAAAGAACCGAGAATGTTAAATCATTAAACACAGGGATAAAAGCAATGACAAAGAAAAAACCTGAAACATAAAGCTAGAAAGAATAAAGCTCAGTTCCTACTCATTCCTATAAGTTTGGCCTTAAGAAGAAAAAGTCCAATGCACAGCTGTGTGATGTCAGGAAAGAAGGAAATATCCTGCACCATGTGCCTACTGTCCTCCACTCCTGCAGCAGCAGCCGTCTTCCCTTAGTACAAATTGGTTTGTATTGCAGAGATAGTGAATCCTCTCCTCCCTTTCAAATTAAAGTCTTTATTACACTGACTCTTTAATTCCTATTCCAGCTTGCTACTGACTTCTAGTCAGTTTGTGCTGATTATTTTCTGCTCCTCATGCATGATGCAGAAAAACCAGTTTAGTCCTGCACATGTTGAGCAGAATCTACTGAACACACCGTGCCACCTACTTGCAGGGCAACACATCCCTCACCATAGACAAACCAGTCTACACAGAGCTGTTGCTGCAAAATACCTGACAGCGCAGGCTGGAAGCAACATGGTTTTTCTGGATTAGCTCACCAGAGAGTTTACTCTGAAGTAGTTCCCTTTTTCCCATTCAATTAGCTAAGTAATTTATGTGTATTCCCAGCAGAGGAGAGAAAGAGCAAGGGAAAGAGATGCAACACTCAGGCCCTTTCCAAGGAGAGTTACATCTTCTCATGCCTGGAATGGGATGAACTGTGCTCTGTGAATGCTGCTTTTCAGAAGCCCATCTTTTCCAAGGTGGCTCTGAGCAGCACAGTGCAGAAAACAGCAGCCCCCGGGCTATCTCCCTACACCAAGAAGCTTTGCATTCAGAAAAATGGGTCTGGATTACATGACTAATGAGAGAGAAACAGGCAGCTGACATAGCTGTCTTGTTAAAGCACCTCTTTCCTGTGATGTAAGGCACTGAAATATGTGCATCAACAACCTACATTTTAATTTAATTTTTTTTTTCTAACTAAACATAACACAGCAATATTTTCTTCTTCAGTCATTATAGGATTATTGACTGGTGAAATCCACAACAGGGCATTCTTAGCACAAAGATCAATTAAGTATTAAGGTTATATGTTCAGGCTTTAATTAAGAATTTATCTCTTTCCAGGACAACATTTCAGCCTCTGTTTAGAACTCACTGAAGACTGTGAAACTAAAATGTCCTAACCAGTGCTGAAAACAGACACCACATTTATTTTGTTCCTTCCTAAATCGACACCTAGCATTGAGTAAAAAATCCAAGGATTCAGCAAATGAAGTTCTCACACTGAACATTCAGTGGAACTTTAACTTGGATGCAGAAATATTATAATAGAAAAGTGTTCAACTATGAAATAGAAAAGTATTCAACTATGAGGCTTTCAGTTGCAAATGAAAGACATGGACAGCAACTATTCTGACTCAAATGTCTTCATGCACAGTAGAGTGTGATGTTTTATCTGAAAAACAGTGGAGGAACAGCCAGATCTTCTGAGCATTTACTTCCAAAAATAACAGGAAATTATCTTAATGTTGATATGCAGATCACCCACCTTCAAGTATAGCTTTTTTAAAATCCAAGGTAAGGCAAGCTGTAGATGGGAAAAACAGCAGCATAAGGTAGTATTTACTGGCAACTGCTGCTGTCGGCAGATTTTATTGGTTATTATAATTTTAAATTGCACAGCAGTGTAAATCCAATTTTCACTGCATGTTGTTAACCAGAATTGGGCAACTGAACTCCCAAGTATAGAAATAAAATATTTTTCCTTTGCATGGTTTGTCATTACAGTCACAGATCGACTTCCAGAGCCTAAAGCATATCAAATTCAATTTCTAACTTCTCCAAGGAAAATAAAGAAAGTTATACTGGAACTATGCATAACCAGAAGTATCTGCACTGGGATCACTCTCATCTAAGAGGTTCATTAATGCCTAAATCCTCACAAATTAAAGAGAGTGTTAATAAAATATTGGCATAACTAAATTGGTTAAGCATCAACAAAAGAGAAGGATAAGAAAAAAGGACTGGAGCAATTCTTTTGTCTGGGCAGATATGTTTTCTGCTCTGAACAGGAAGGAAAACAATCTGTAAATGTATACATGGAGAAAGAAAAAAGAGTACAAGCATGCTTCCTTAAGACAAATCCTTCATGAGGACTCTGCCTGCACTGAAAACTTTGACATTTCCTTGTCTGGAGAAGCTGAAACCATCTGAGCTTTCTTAGTATTCTCTATGGAGGAAAAAATTACAACTGTTACATGCTGCTTGCTGTTTTCTCTATAATCATGAAAAATATCCCATTAAAAACATCATAAAGCTGCCCATAAGCCAGATCATAATTATAAGTGTGGATTTGTGGGATTCCTCCCTTCCTTGATCTTCATAACTGCCTTGCTCCTTTGACTGTGACATGCTTTTTCTTTTTGTATGTTTTTAAAGAACTACCTCCTCCTAAAAATAGCTTTAAATGTAACAAAAAACTCAGAACTAAAGGAATCAACTACAGGATAATAAAAGCATCAGCAGGGAAATTCTTTGAGCAAGTCAAATACCAGGTAGGTTACAAATGTGCAAATGATGAAGAGAACTGTCTTAGAAAGAGGAATTAGTACACAAAAGGCGTAAAGCAGAGACATTGACGACTAGTCACCTTGGCTTTAGCAACAGCTACAGAGAGAAGCATTCTTAACTGGTGAGGCTTTTCAGAAAGAGTACAGCAGTAAGGTAAGGTGGTCTTTTAAACTCAAGAGGAACCTTACTACTGTGGAAGCAGGAGCAAGAGTGACTCTAAGTATAAGTACAGTAAGATCAGAAATGTCACCAGGTTATGTTAGTCTCTCTCAGGCTTATTTGCTAGAAAATATTTGCCATTAAGAAATCATTTTTAAAATTTGGTTTTAAAAACCAAAAACCCAGCAAAAAACCAGCCCCCAATTCCAATCATGTTGCCAAGAGCCCAATAAGCTGGCAGCTCGGTGCACAACCTCCATGAAAAACTCAGCATCTTCAAGTGAATACAATGAGTAATAATGATATTTCCTAATACTCTGCCCTATTAAGTATAACCATAAACCACACAATTATTTTGTTTGCCAAGAGTAAGCTGGCCTTCTGTGCTCTTTAAAAAAAATAATCTTCAATTTTAGTACTCTCCTTCAATTTGTCTATGACTAGATGCTGATTTTTAAGGAATTTACACTAATAAATTTCTAAATTTCAAAGACTTTCCATTTTTTCCCTCCCAACAGCAAAAGTCAATATTTCAGAAAATATTTGACTTTACAGCAAAGCTATGATTTGTACATCTGGTCACCAGAAAATATAAGGAAATAGGAAAAAATAAGACCTTTTTTAAGCAGAAGCACTCTTACTAGCACTCAGACCTATTAAATTCATCACATTTATATTGCATAAAAAAATATTTAAACTATATGAATTAGAAAACTGTGTACAACACAAGCCTTTGTAAGCATGCGATCTTGTCACTAGCACTTGCTTTCCTACTTCCCTTGGATAGTCTGTTGAGTTAGTTTGTCACGTTTTCCTTTAGCACTGCATTGTCAGCGCCGGGAGAGGAGCCATGTCAGACCACAATTCCACACAACATCCACCAAAATAACAATTCTGCTCCCGGCTGCTGCCTCTGGGTGGCTGCAGCACAAGTAACAGGAGTGTGCTGATCGATTACAGCTTGTCCTGCAACATCTCTGTGACAGGTCTCTGCCGTCATTTACCCTCAACAGGGAAGTTCATTATACAATTGAAAACACTAATATTAATCTTCACCAGTCAAGCTATCAAAGTAAACAAACCTTGTTAACCAAGGTCATTGCATAAACCAGTAGCTCTGTATCAACTCCATCCTTCTCCTCCAGTATCTCCATGATGTTGGACCATGGCTTGGCTCCTAGAGAGAAGAAGAAACTATTGGTACAGTGGTCAAAATGGAAAGCTACAGCAACAACGCTCATCCAAGTAGCAGCACAAGTTGGAATATGTGGCCAGGTGAAAGTTCAAGCAGAAAAAAACAGCTTTGTCTACAGTCTCCCTGCTCTCCTGAGAGCAAAGATAATGTAGACAATCCAGCCTACTACAGGGATATAAATTATGGCAGGTGGACTCTCCAAAGATACCAACTTCTTTCCCTTTATGATGAAGGAAGCTTTGTTAGCACAGTGTGACTGACACTAAAAATCTAAAAATCAGGTGACAAGAGTTTTACCCAGCCTATCACAGGTTCACAGAGGCTTTGATAAATCTTCAGCAGAGACCAACATGCTGTGCTTTCAGTGTGCCTGTTGCTCCTATTTCTGGTGCTATTGCCGAATTGTGCTGCATTAAGGTAAGACAGGTTAACAAAACTTTGTGGCAGAGAAATGGTTTTCTCAAATTACAGGTTATGTGTCTTGAAGAAAAGAAATTATCAATGAGGGGAAAAGATTTTTGCTCTGGCTCCTTCTCAAAATACTTTAACAGGAAACCTGCCTACAGAACTTTCAGATACGATTCTCTCATTTTCCACTATAAAAGGTCAAAATTTGTGCTTTTAGTTATTTGCCTGATTTGCATGTTGATTTGAATTTGCATATTTCTCTGATACCTAAACCCTAATGGTTTAGTGAGTTATTGTGATAAAAACATCAGGCAAGCAACATAACACCCAGACTCAGCCTCTTGTGTGGAAAGTACCTTGCAAAACTGTCCTATCTCACTTGACTGAACTGCAAGATGGCTGTATTTACCAAATGTTATCTAGGAAAGCTGAAATAAATAATGAAATATTGCAATTCAGTGTTTAGTTTGGAGTAAAGTTAAAGGTGAGGACTAAGCAGAGAGCTAACCTTAGCCTAAAGACATACTCAATTTTGACTACACAAATGTAACTGTGACAGTCTTTCAGAGGGAAGCATGCACAGTATTCCAACAGTCCACATCCCCTGAACACTATGGAGATGATGAGAGTTTGAGTATAACAGGCAGCAAAATGCAAATGTGCCATCACAGCCACATGTCGCTGCCTGATCAGTCACCCCAAGGTCTACACTCTGTATTACCCTGTAACAGCCCTTGCTGATTAAAGATGATATCATATATGTACCTGCTACTCAGACATAAAATCTCTGCTAACCAAGGATCTGCATTGTCAAGGCAATGGCAGTGCACTGTGTGGAAAAACCTGTCTAAAAGTGAATGTGCAGACAGCAATATTTCTCCTTCTTTTTCTTCCCCCTCAGACAGTCTCTGATCTTTACTACTGAGTCAGGGCTTTTTTATCTTAAGCAAAATCAAAGGAGGAGGGGATTCACTTTCAGCTCTCCAGATTTATCTATACACATTACTAGTAAATACTAATTGAAATACATGTCTGTAATGAAAATACACTAGACACCTCTTTCTTTACCAGATTCTCTGTATTACCAGACATTTTGTATAATGTATGTTCAAAAGTCATGTGGAACAAATTCATGCAGCTTGCAAATGATATATGATCAGCAGGAATGATACTCTCACTACAAAAATGTTTTCCTGTGGTTTTCAATGAAAACATGAAAAATGGAAGAAAATAGGAAAGAGAAACAAAATGGGCAAACCATGCAAGTCTAACTCACAATAATACCATTTGGAAAAACAGTGAGTTGATAACAATATAAAACCATAATTATTTTATCCACTGAATTAGTCAGGGATAGTCCTTTTTTATTGCAGGTAGGTTCTACTCTTATGAGAACAATCCTGGTTTGTTTTTTAGGAAGCATCCATTTGATTTGTTTTTTTTCCCTGAATGTCTCAATAATTCTTTATTAGCATAAAATAATAATTTCATACTCACCTTGCTGTTTTCCTACATGGATTATATATAATTTTCTTCTAGCAATGCTGCTATTTTATTTCAGAATACATTTTTTTTAAAAAAATTGTTGATCAGGCACACATACTAGAGTAAGGTAGCCCTGTAACAGTTCATCTATCTTTCAAGGACTTTCTTTTCTTGCTACTAAACTTCCAAAATCTAGGCTTAAATTCCAAATTCTTCATCTATTCCCTAACTACAGTGAAGAGGAGGCAGTACTATCCATGACTTTCACAGAGCTATTCCAATTTGTACCAGGTAAAACCTTTCTTTCAAATGCTATTTCCCCCATTATGATCCCAATTTGGCAAGAAATAAATGTGGAAATAGCTGTAAGACCATCTACTACGCACCCAGGATAAGGCAGTTCTGCTGTGGAAGTTGCACTATGAGCTTACTGGTTTGCTGTCCTTGGGTTAATATTCTTGCATATATATAATGAGAATCTATAGTTTCCAAGCTATGATCCATACAGCATGGGACATATGCAGATCCAGCTCAGCTACCCCTTTCAGAGCTCCCTCTTCCAGAGCCTGTGCAGTCCAGTATGATTAAAGTGAAAAGAGACCTGTTCAGATTGAGATCATAATGAGGAAAATTGCATTTGAAAAGAAAGGTTTCATCTGGTACCTGCTGGAGTAGCTCTGCCAAAGTCATTGATAGTACTGCCTCCCCTTGGTTCTAGTTAGGGAATAGTGAATTTCCTCCTTCACCAGATCCTGCTGCAGAAAAAATATGATAGAGAAGAATGATGATATAGCTCCCATTTCTGGGAGCAGATGGGGAGGTTTCCATAAGGTTATGACTTTGATGCAGGACTTATGGCAAAATCAATGGGAGTGATGAAACAGGCTCAGTGAAGTGAAACACCAGAGACTGAGTTTTGTGTGTTCTCCTGCCTCCTAACAGGTAAAATGAGAACTGCTCGACTGCCCTTTAGAGCCTTGACACTTGGAAAGCTCTTTATCACAGCTATTCTGACAGGGAGGCTGTAGCCTCAAGTCTGATGCTACTTGCAGTAGCATCACTATTAAATTAATACAGTCTATTTTCTGAATAACATTGCCCATTGTTTTAAGCCCTAGTCTTCTCTAAATTTAATCTTTACATATTTATTTTAATGCTTTTGTTAATGTCATACACAAAACCTTGACACCACAACTACAAAACATCTGTGCAGTTTGTATAAAGCATGAAATATCTTGCACAAAGGCAGAACCTTGCATGAGAATTGCCACCAGCTTAGAGAGTGCCTGTCTCCAGCAGCTATAGGCTGGAAGGGTAGTGATACTTTTGGAAAGATCTTGACCCTTAAAGCCATTTGGCTTTAATCTACGTCCAAAAGAAGCCCTAGACAGCAGAGTGCAATGCCAGCTCCACTTCCCCGAGCCTTTGCAGTCCAATATGCTTAAACTGAAAAGAGATCAAATTCCTCTGAAGTTCTGAAACAAGAAAGCATGGGAGAAGGGAGGAGCTAAATGGAAGTGCAAGTAGAAGCTAATTCCTACATGATGAGGGCCATGCAGTTACTCATTTATGGTCTGTTTGTACCTCAGAGTAAAGCCAGTACTTCTGTGGGTCTGTGCACTTCAGTTTGCATATGGATGTATTATTCACACATATAAACCACAGATGGGATTGCTTTGAAACTAGGCTGAGTTAATATCAGGTTCTATAAGTTAATCATGTGTGGTACACATGTTGAAGAATTATGTCATATCTCATCACCTTGTATGTACATGAAACACTGAACTTTTATCAAAGCAGTGCTGAATGTAATTACATACCTGCAAGATTTATGATAATGGTTCAAGAAAAGCCATATTGCCTTTTTCTCTCTTTCTGTTTTGTTTCATCAGTCATTAAAGCCAGGTACTTCTCATTTATAAGCCACTCATTTAAAATTATAAATTAAAAGACAGCACATCCACATCTAAAAGAGAAGGGCTTTGACTGTCTCCCACAGCATTCTTCTGGAGAAACTGGCTGCTCATGGCTTGGGTGAATGCACTCTTCACTGGGTAGAAAATTAACTGGGTGGTTGGCCCAGAGAGCAGTAGTGCCTGGAGTTCAGTTCAGCTGGCAGATGATCACTCTTAGGGTTCCCCAGGGCTCAGTGTTGGGGCCACTCCTGTTTAATATTGTTATCAATGATCTGGATGAGGGGACTATGGGCATCCTCAGTCAATTTGCAGGTGGCACCAAGTTAGATGGGAATGTTGTTCTGCTAAAGGACACAAATCTCTACAGAGGGATCTGGACAGGGAGGATCAATGGGACGAGGCCAATTGTATGAAGATCAAGAAGGTCCTGGTACTTGGGTCACAATAGCCCTGTGCAGTGCTGGGGGACAGGGGCTGGAAAGCTCCCTGTCAGAAAAGGACCTGGGATTGCTGGTCAACAGCAGCTGAACATGCGCCAGCTGTGCCCAGGTGGCCAAGAAAGCCAATGGCATCCTGGCCTGTGTCAAGAGTAGTGTGGCCAGCAGCACTAGGGAAGGGATTGTCTATTTGTACTTGGCACTGGTGAGGTCTCATATTGAATCCTGTGATTTGTTTTGGGTCCCTCACTGCAAGAAAGACATTGAGGTGCTGGAGTGAGTCCAGACAAAGGCAATGAAGCTGGTGGAGAGTCTGGAGCACAAGCCTTATGAGGAACAGCTCGGGGAGCTGGGGTTCTTTAGTCTGGAGAAAAGGAAGCTCAGGGGAACCTTACTCCGCTCTACAACTCCTGAAAGGAGGGTGTAGCCAGGGGGAAATCATCCTCTTTTCTCAGTTAACAAGTGACAGGATGATTTGGACTGGATATTAGGAAGAATTTTTTTCCCCAGAAGGGTTGTCAGTTTTTGGAACAAGCTGCTCAGGGAAGTAGTGGAGTCACCATCTCCAGAGATATTTAAAAGATGTGCAAATGTAGCACTGAGGGAATTGTTTAGTGATGAACTTAGGAGTGCTGTTCTAATGGTTTGATTCAATGGTCTTCAAAGTGTTTTCCATCCAAAATGACTCTGTGACTTTATTATGTTTATGACTTAAAATGTGAACTAAATATAAAACCAGAAAAAAAAATCTCTTAAGGAGCTAAGTATAAGTGCTTAATTAAAACAATTTTAAAAAATAAGAAGAAGGAAAAACTGAGTATTTGGGCTAAGGTATTTGCAAGAGTTCATGAAATAATCCACCAAAGCACAGGTATGAGAATTCCTGTAAAACCTCTCATTATGCTCTTAACATATGCTCATCTAACTACATGCATCTTTTTTTTTCTAGTCTTGTGTTGTTACTTCTGTTATTACTTAAGGGCATGTAAATGATGGCCTAAGGCTGTTCTACAGATAGAGAAGGGAATTTTTTGTTTAAGGTCCTCCTTTCTCCTTTTTCCTTAATGACTTTACTAACATGTTAGTAGATACAGAACATTTTGAAATAATTGAGAATACCAGTGAGTTCAGAAAGCTGATGAAATACTGACTGAAAAAATGAGTCACAGTGCTCACAGATACATGACTATTAGAATCATATTTATGCTTATTGCACTGTAAGGTTTATTGGTTTTAATTCAAAACAGAAAGCCAACCTGCAGAATTCACGGTTTTGAATTGCCTCTGCCTACTTCCCTGCTATAAGAGATAATCTGGGTTTTTTCTTTTCAACCCATTCTGATAACTGAAAGCAAAATCTGGCTCCTTTTTCCTATTTCTGGCACCACCTTTCTCCCCAGCCCCCAACATTTTCTTGTTTCACTTTTACCATATCAAGTCTCTCAGACAAGTTCAGTATGAAGGAAGTTGCTACACAGAGGGAACTTTGCCTTCAGCCTCCATGTTTGAGACCACAGCAATGGATTTCCTAACCTCAAAAACTCTCCTTGAGGCAAAGGAATGTTTTAAATCAAGAGAGAATGCCCCAGAAGCTTATTGATGGCTTTGTGGGAAGAACAAGAAAGAACCATTTTTGTTCTATTTATTTGTAAAAAATACAGTATACATATTCAAGTATTTTTCATGAGCCTGAAGGGTAACAGATTTCATAGCATATCTGCTCAAGGGCTTTATTTTAATGTAACAACAGATGGTTTTGCTTTTACTCTAAAGCCTGTACTATTACTGACCTCGTCTTTCTCTTCAAAGGGATTACACTGATTAGATATCATTTTCTCTTCTAAATCTGACTGCCTCTTCTCAGAAGGAAGTGGAAAAGTGGTCTGGTCCAAAGGAGCCTCTGAGGTCGGAAGATACAGGGGGGAGTTTACTCAGCATGTGGGTGCAGGAAAAGGGCAATGATGCTGGAACCCCAGGAGGCAATTGAGTTCCTCAGTTTTCACTCTTCACTTTCCCATTATAATTAATTCTTCAAACAATCTTAGATTATACAAATACTTTAAAAATGCTTTTAAGAAATGAAGGGTATGTGGGAGAAAGCAGGCATCAATGACAGCAACTCTAGAACCTGATGAAATGCTACCTTGATCTTAGTGGTGCTGGGATGTTGCAACCCCCTGGTAAGGTTACTCACCTCTCTTTTCATCCACAGTAGATACGGCCTGGATCAAAAGTGGTGCATTGGATTCTGTGTACTCCACAAACACCAGCAGCAGCTTCAGTGCTGTCTTTACCACCAGGCGAAACTGGAAGAAAAGAATGCAACGTGTCATTCTCCAAACCACAGCATTCCCAGATGTGTGAAATGACACTGGGTAAGAGGCAAGCCCTGCAGTCCACATCTGGTAGTAACAAATGAACAGAAGAGATCAAGCTGTGACAGCACTGAAAAAATGAAAGGTAGTCAGCTGGCTGAGAATATCATTCACTGGACAGTGCTCTCCTAGAAAAGCCCCAGTAGTCAATGAACCCAAATGAAAGCTTAATACTGCCAAAAGTTACAAAACGGTGAAGATCCCACCTCTACATATCCCCAACATTGCTGCCCAAAGCTTGATGTACACAGAACCTACTGAGCTAACAAAGATGTATTTCTTTATTTCTCAACATATTTATTTCCTCCTTTTGCTCTGAGCCTTTAATCCTGTCAAAATGCTGCATAATGGGATGGTTTCCTCCTTATGCTTTCTTATCTTCTTATAATGCTACTATTTAATCCCTAAAGTATTAAATAGATTGATCTTCACTATTAAACACAACTTGTGAAGAAGTGTGTTTAATCTCCAACTATCCCACACTGTCACAAAATGTGTGATTTACTGGAACTGAGTATTCTGCCTGCAAGTTTTCAAACTCAGCTTTTTGTACATACTTAGGAGTGAGTGTTCATCGATGACTCAGCATGGGTAAAATGCATCTACTAGAATTCAATAGCCAAACTATCAATTTCACCATAGAGCTTCCATATCCAGAGAGGATAATTTGATTAAAAGAGCTGAGTAGAGAATTTTTAGGGATAATCAAGTCTGATTACTTGGCATGGTCAGGTATGTGAAAAACCAACTCTTTACTTGAGGGGAGGATTTTTTAATAGGCAGAGCTCTACATGCTGAGAGAGCTTTTATTGGGGAACTGATACTGGTTCACATTGGCTGTATTCTTAATCTAAATAATGGATTATTATTCAGTTTTTGTCACTATTGACTAATTTCCATTTCCAATTTTTTTTTCAAGTCCATTTAACACAACTCTCCTAAGAAGCACAAAATCATTATTAATAACTTCATAGATGTACACGATTGCAAGACAGTGACTGTGTCTATATTTTAAAAAGACTGCAAGTGCAACAGGCACTCTACTCAAGCTACTGTGCTCACATAGCCACTCAGGGAGATGTACTGGAGATCACTTCAAGATAATGAGCTAAAATGCAGCTTGCTGCTATAAACACACAGTTCAGTGCCAAAAGTGATCCCAGCTACTTCCATAGTTTCTCAGAGTTTACCCACTCATGCAGAATTGAGTTTAATGCAGGCAATGGCACTACTAGCAATGCAAAATATTCTGCTGTTGAATCTAGACTTTTTTCAGGTTTGATGTGTTGGCAAATAGTTGAATTTTAGGGCTGACAGCCAGAAATTCCAGTGACAAATCTGACCAGGTCCCTTAAGAACCCCTGGTTAGTCTAATTTGCAGTTGTACTGCTGCAGTGATACTTCATAGATACATGGGATAGTCAAATTAAAGGAAATTGAAACCTGACAGCACAACAAATCACTTCCCCATAATTGCACTGTATATCTGTGTATTTGCCTGTCAGGCCAATACCACGGTGTTGCTGGTCTGCAGTGACAATTCTCTTAGAAATCAAGTTCAATTGTTTAATAAATACATTGAATAAATTTCCAAAAAGTCTCCACTATTTTTGTAAAGTTACTTTGTAAATAGGAGTTATACCAGGTTGCTATAAACTATTCTAGCATTAACATACTTCCCAGATAACCATTTACATACCACCTTCTAATCTGATTAGGGTTTTTTCCTTAGAAAGGAAATCTTAGATATTACTTTTGATGGTTCTTAAAACCTCAAGTCTCAGCCATGTGGTGACAATGGGATGAATTTACTTAAGTGCTGCATGGCAAAGTTCCCATATGTCTCCATTTGACAGGAACCAGTGAGGGACATGCCAGGTTTAAATCTATTTTTGCAAATCTCTTTTTTTTCCAGGAAGAACCTTTGGCAGCACCTTTGCTCAGACTGTTGTCTGCTGGCCATGGTAGCTGCTGCATTAAGGAGCTGGTCCCTCTGCACCTGCCACGCTGCACATCCTGTGAATCCTCAGGGCAGCCCCCACTGCAGTTGCATCAGACCAAGGCTCAAGCTGGCTGATTTGGAGTGCTGTCTGCAGGTATCAGCCTTCTGTCCTCAACAAGCTAACAGATGGCTTTGTGAGGAATAAATGCCACTCAGAAAGCAGTCCCAGAGAAAAGAAGTGATTAGGAAAGCCATGCTTTGTTTGCCATTTATGTCCTTAGAAGAACAGTCTAAGTTCAGTTTGTCGATCTGCAAATTTTCAGGGCTTATCCAGCTCCTCACAAAAGAGTCTCTCAGCCCTGGAAGTGGAGGTGCTTTCCACTGAAGGTGCCTGCCATGGCTGCTCTCTTCTTGCACCAGCATAAACACTAACTTTGAGAAAACCTGCATTTAAAACAATGCTGTTTCCTGCTTAATAGAAAATGGCATTTGGAACTCCTGTGGGCACTTTTAAGCCTGTCTGCTGCTTTGGACACTTTGGGCAAGGAAAAAAGCAAAACATTGTAGTCCTAGTCTAAGCTGCACGATGCTTTACTGAGGACTTACCTAGCTAGCCATGACCCATTCAATCTTTGTGCCCATCCTGCAGTGCTTTTCAGAACTGCATTAAGAGTGTTTCTTGACAGGAGCAGGCAAACACTGAGCACTGCACTGCCCCTAGGAAACTCAAGCCTTCAGCCAGCCAAAGCCCCTCTGAGACATCTGATAGCCTGCCACACCCAGACACAAAAACAGTCCCAGAGTCTCACATGCTCACACTAAAATCAACTCTAATTATCCACTGTGGCACCAAGCAGTCTCTGAGAGGTCTGTTCAGGGAAACCTGGACTCCTGCGAAGCACAGGGAGGTTTTTTAATGTGATCCCCCCATGTGATGTCCTATCTGTTAAATGTTCACTCTGTGACCACCTGTGGGCCTGAAGTTCCCATTTGTGATTAACTATTTGACTGCCAAAGTGGGAAATCCTCACAGCTTCCTGTGTGAGTTCTAAAATGTGTTTGCAGGACATACCTTTTCAATTATTAGATGGCTAAATTGCAAATAAAATAACTAAATCTCAAATTTGGGAGATTGCTTAACAGGAAAAAACAGCAGCAGTTCAGTGATTTTTTTGCTTTCTTTTGCAAAGTCATGGGACTTTTTGCCAGTCACCATCATTTTATTTCACATGATTTACCCAGATGGCACAGCAATGGGAGCAACAGAAAACTCATTTACTAGTGAAGAGGGGAACAACTGCTTTCTGAATCTGCTTCAATAGTCACAGTTTTGTTAAAACCCATGGGCCAATCACCCTTCTACTTCAAACAGGACTAGAAAGGCAGCAGTAGAGCTAGACATGATAGCTCAAAAAAAGTCCTGTTATTATCACTTTGCAAACATTGGTTGCTCTAGTTAAATCCAAACTTCCATCTTAAATATTGCTGCTTAATTAAAAAAGAAGGCTCATTGAGGTAATACACATACTTACTGGCTTGGTAAAATAATTTTTTAACAGTTCTGAGATTAAATCAGGATTCTTGAATATCCAAACACTGAAGCATCCAAACCTCTATTAAGCTAGAAAAGAAAGTTCACGTTGTGTTTTGGTTATCATGTGCAAGCCAATTTAAAGAGAGGAAATGATGTTAGCATCTTTTGGCTAAAGATAAGAACAAGCCAGAAACGTAAGAGGAAGAAGAAAAATTATAAACCTTTTCCCTCTGACTTGCTTTACCTTATACAGTGCAGTTTGGCAATTCCTTTCCCTTTTATCTCTTTATATTTAGACAATTACAGACTCAGACAGGGATACCACACAACAGGCTGAAAAACTCATGTCTCATGGAAGGGCTTATCACAGTTGTTAATCACTTGTCTGGAAAGGCTTTAACCTTTACAAGGAATGTTGTCACAAAGTTCATTGACTTAGAGACCAAAACAATATTTGTAGAGTTCAGATTGAAACATTCAGGATTCAATTATTTTTCCTTTTAAAAAGGAAGAAAGTAAAAAAGGAAATTGAATAAAAATATTTTACTTGGGGAAATCTAGCAACTTTGGATTTAAGCTATTCAAATTTAAAAGTGAAATAGGCATTGAATTTTAAAATAAAGATTTACTACAGCCAAATTCTCTGAAACCTAATCCAGGTGTAGACTTAGATTTACTGTAGGTCAGGTACTCATCCTCTTGGTAGGATACAGCCAAGCAGACCTGCAGCTAAAGAAACACCCAGTGCAACCAGTGGTCAGCCTGCCGGGGAGAGGTGCGCAGGGAAGCTGGAACACTTCTTTCTTGTGGGGTGCAAAGATACCCCCAACTTCAGATCTAGTGCTGCAGGAAGAGCCCATTAGCATCCCACCAGCCCCTGAAATTTGGCTCAATTTCATGTTTTCCAAGGAAACAAAATAACCTTCTGTTTACAAAAGAAGGAAAGATTTTCCTGGAATGAAAGGTTTTTATATACATATTTAAATAAAATACACTATATAGATATAGATATAACTATAGTGTACCTATATATATTATATATATATTTATTATAATAAACAACAAATATGTAAAATAAATGTTAATACTATATGGTAATATTATATAGTATTATCAGAGTATACTGTTTTCCTTTGTAAGAATCAAGAAAAAGGAAATATAAATATTGAGCTTGAGAGAATCTCAGAGTAGTAATTTAAACTGGAATGGGACTAATATGATTTTCCTTCTTATCTTAGGTGAAAAAATCCAGTTCCCTTCCTCATATACCACATGCTCTACCCCATCTCACTGTTGTGGTGAGCCCCACTGGACTTGCTCCAGTAGACAGATATCTATCACATACTGAGGAGTCCAACACTGGACTCCTGAACTCCTGGTGCAATCCTATCAGCACCAAACAGGGAGAGGTGTTCACTTCCTTCAACTCGGTGGCTACGCTCCCACTAGTCCAGCCCGGGATGTGTTTGACCTTCATTCACACAAGGGCACACTATTAACGCCTGTTCCAATCCATATTCTCTTATCCAGAATAAGTAGACAGAATCACATGGTGTGATGCTAAAAGAAACACCTGTAATTTTCTGAGATTTTAAGAAGAGAAGGGGTAATGGCTTTAAACTGAATAAGAGCAGACTTATATGTTAGGAAGAAATTCTTCACTGTGAGGCACTGGAACAGGTTGCCCGGAGAGGTTGTGGATGCTCCATTCCTGGAAGTTTTCAGGGCCAGGTTTGATGGGGATTTGAGTAAACTGGTTTAGTGGAAGTAAACTCAGTGGCAGAGGGGTTGGAACTATTTGATCTTTAAGGTTCCTTCCAACACAAACCATTCTATCCTGCGATTCTATGACATCCCACTATATTTAAAATTAATATTAACTTTTCTGAAATCTCTGCAACATTATTTCAGTATTTCACACGCTGTTCACCTGTATTTCTGTACAAGAATGTCTCCACTGCATCCAACATCTGAGTGAACCTTTCCCCCATCTGTGCTGCAGAAAGCCAAGAGCTCCGGCACTGATGGCCAAAGCAGGAAGAACCACCTCTGATGTGGTGGCTGGAGATCAGCTGTCTCAGAATCATGCAGGGCAAAACATCAGAAAGAGCCTTAACACCCACAGCAAGAGCTATGGAAATATGCTGCACAGAGTGCTTACATAACCCAGACAAAACTGGGGCTCAGGGTGCCAAACAAGTAAGGGGAAAGACATTAGTGGGTAAAACATTTGAAAATCCCTAATACTAGGATTTGCAAGTGCCTTACAGAACACAGAAACAACCCAAATTCATTCTAGTCTCTCTCCTCTCCAAAACTGACATTTGAGGTCAGTTACTTCACTCCAAAAACAGGTGACGTCTATTTAGTAATTCAGTTTCTTTTTATTCATAGTTCCTGAAAGCAGGAGTGATCACAAGAATGAGATCCTTCTGTGTCACCTAAGCCAAGAACTTCTAATCAGCCTTATTTTCCATTAGAACTTTAAAGCAGCATCTTTTAAAGATGGAAAATTTAGAAATTCTAATGACCTACAGAATACCAAACAAAACTTTGTAAATGACTGTAATCTTCCTTTACCAGAAGGAAGAAAGAATTCATATGTGCTGGGGCCCTAAAAGCTGCTTGATGGACTGCAGTGAACACGTCAATTTTTCCACTTGCTTTTCAGAGACACAGCATCTGCCTAAGTCACGGGTGTGCACAGCAAAGGGAGGATCACAAAGCTGGGAGACAACAATTAAATACAGCATGCACAAAATATGTGAATAACCCACATTCTAGGTACTGAATATTGTGAACACCTAGGCATTTTATATCACTAGGGATGTAATTATTAAACAAACTATGTTTCTGTGGGCTGGTGTACCAATAGAACAAATAAGAATGCATGTGATGCCATATCTGTATTTTAAGCAATGGTATTTTTGTAAGTTTTATATTAAAACAATGCCAGATTGCATTTTAACATTCAGCCATTTTTTCTCAAATCTTCAAAGAGAGATGCTTAAATAAGGTAAGTGAACTGTTGTTAAGGGCTTTGCAAGCTGAGGACGGAAGCTGTGAAAGGAGTTAGATTGAGATGAAAACCCCTATAAGCTTAGATACAAGATGCTCCAAAATAAATAGTTAAACAACAGTCTTTTCATTCTGAATGTCCCTTTAAGTTTTTTTCCTCCACAGAATGTGTAATGCTAGGAATGGCAGAGAAATACATGCCTTTGCTATTCTGAAAATGAAGCTGAACTTCGCAAACATACTGGGTAATGATTACATGTTCTGTGCACTGTTACATATGTGGTGTGTATCTGTTACGTAGCTGTGGTGAGAATTCTAACATGAAAAGGAGGTCATTAAAAAGAAATTCATCTGGCCTACTAACAAAACACAGGGATGAGCAAATAGTGATTAGTGAATGGTCACCAGGGGGAAAAAAAAGGCTTATGCCTGGAAATCACTATTTACACCATCAATCATGGTCCACAAGAGGAAGGGGGAAATATGAAAGAACAGCGGCACACAGAAGTAGGCAACTCATACAACAAATCAAAGCATACTGCAGGTCAAAGTGGTTCTCAGATGAACACATGCAGCTCTGATGGGAGCTTTGAAAGAATATGTTTGGGGTAGAAATCAGCCCTCTGTTAAGTCATTTCTAATGAACTACTGATGCAGCTGTGTTCCTCTTGCAGCAATTGCCACATCAGACAGACATTGTTTGAATAAACCTAAGGCTGCAGTGCTTAGGACAAGACATGAGATGCTACAGGGTATTTTCGAGCATTTCCCTCTCCTCCTTTTGGAATATCTATGACAATCTTGAAGAGGCGGGGAAGTGATTTTCTGCTCTTATGAAGTAGTCTGAAATGACTTTTTTTTGTTTAGTTTTATGACAGGATGAATGAAGGACCATTCACAGCTCTACAGGACAACACACAAAATGAGAGCAATCTTGTTCTGCTTCTCCCCCCTACAACCAGACCAATCCCCCTAGTGTCTCCCACGAGAACTGTTTACTGTGTAAAAATTACACAATGAATTATTGAGCTAGAAAGGAGGACAGGGAAGGACTTGGAGTATAAAGGACATAAAAGGATTAAACTTCTTTACTCTCAGGTGAATCCTGAGCTGGTGTCCTTCCACCTTTGTCAGGGGCACAACCACAGGCCTATTAGGTGTTACACAGTTTTAAATGTCTTTCTATTTGGCTCTTTCAGATACTGCTCAGACAAAAGAGTTTGGTTTCAATTAAAGTTTTAGTTTTTTCCATTGCAAAACACAAACCAAAAATATTCATTGGAAATTTGCCATCAGCCTGTGTCCAGACCAGGAATTATGCTTCGCTTGTAAAGATTTACACTCAGATTTAATTGTCTTTCTCTCTTCAAATAGTGCAGTTTCATTGTATCGTCTGTTGATTATTTTATTAACCATTCCCAAACACTGGTATCTTTTAGGACTCTAGGAAAATAAACACTATCAGTACCTCTAGAACTGTCTTCTCTGTCTGGATAAAGATTATGATTGAATTATCTTAAATAAGGTATAAAACACTTAGCTTGAGAGAAGCCACAGTAACATGAGAACCAATTTCTGGTTAAACTCATGCTTGTGTGTAATGTGCTATCAAACATGATAAGGAACAGACCTCTATTCTCTTTTTGTCTTCTACAAACATGGACCTTATTTATGGGTAGCCCCAGATTTCTAGCATTTTCCTGTTATGGATCATAGAGTAAGATTGTCTAGTAAAGTTTGTTCCTTTCATCAGATAGAAAAATCTTGGTTGAGTATATACTAATGTAGCTTTATGCAAAACCACCACCAACATTATATTATGATATGCATAATGTCATTCTAATACAACTTAACATCTGGAAACATACTGCCTGACTAGGCCATTTTTTGGTACTTCCAACAAATCCATGACCCTAAAATCTGTAAGCCACAGACAAACATGATAGGTCTTCAGAAATTAGTAATATGTCTATTAAATGAAATGTGTGTTTCTGATCAGCAGAATAAATGAAAAATAAGCCTGTTTCTCATGAACACTACCCTGATAATCTGTTCAGCAATGGATGCAACAGTGAAATTTCATGTTTTGGTAACAGTAAGGTAAGTAGATAATAATAAGCAACAAGATTTGAATCCATGCAGCATCAGAATTCCATATTACAAATGAGTTTGCAAACTAAAATGGATCACAAGGATGGGGTTTGTGTGCCTACATAGGGGAAATACAATTAAGGCCATTTGGCATGTCTGGTTTTTTTTTTTTTTTTTTTTTTTTCCCCCTATGACCAAGGAGTTACATGCTGAGTTTTCCCACCAGCCCCTTAAATTGATGTATGATGCTAGCCTTGAACTATGCTGTCCTTGACAGATGGTCATTGGGCTGAACCTCTGGCAGCCGGAAAGGTTTGAGAGATTGGCAGTTTCAGCAACTTCTTTTCCTTGGGCAGGGCCAAATTGATATTTCCTCAGCTGTGTTACAAAAAAAAATAAATAAAATTGTAACACAAAAGGAAAAGATTTTTTTATGAACTTAATTGCAGATACGGCATTATCTCCACTCCCTGCTCTGAAATCCCTTTCATACCACACTCTTTTGGCATTTGTAATACTGCTGAATGACATCTTGGTTTGTGAAAACATCTCATGTAACACAAAGTCACCTTACTCAAGACAAAAAGCAACTAATTTTAAAGCGAGAAGAGATTCAATAACCTATACTAAGCTATCTCATGCAAAGCTTTTAAGGATCTGAAAGTCACCTACAATTCTATGATGCACGCTGTGATTGATCACATTTTATGCACAGAAAAGGTGAAGCACTGTACATTTAAAAGGCAAACAGAAAGAAGATCTAACATTGCATCTTATTTCTTCTTTTAAGCCTCCAAGGGTGTTTTCAGAAATATTTTAAATTCCAAATTAAGTCTTTAGATTTAAGATTGAATTACTACTGTATAATTGTCTTGAGTGATTAGAAATCATGTAGAAGGAAGTTCCCTTGCTCCACATCAATTTTCTGTAGAACACTACCTTCTTCCAAGACCCACTCCCTACCATAGTCAGGCCTCTGATTCACATAGCTGGTGACCAGAAATTTCCTCCTGACAGCAGCAGAGAGTGCTTCTCAAGCTCCAGTATGTTTGATATGGGAACTGTGTACAAAGCAGAATATCAAAACTCTGATGTCTTCAAGACGTTAATTTTCCTCCTGGCTAATGCACAGAGTGGAGCTCAGAGAGCACCTTGTCACTGATTGTGAAAGCCATCACCAATAAAATGAATGAATGAACTATAAGAGCACCTTCTCTTGGAGCCTCTTAACAAAATTGAACCCACTGAAACACACAACAATGTTGTGCTCCATGAAGAGCACAGAATTTTCACCTTTTTTTCCTTAGGCATCTGTGCTGTCCCTCCCACTGCCTACTTTTGGACTCTCCTGTAACTATGGGATCTATCTGCCCGCTGCACTGTCACACTTGACACTAATGGAGCTATGTTCCTACTCAGGTTGAAAAAGGCATTACAAAAGACCCCGAGTCAGCAATCTCATAAGAGAAAAGGAAGTTTCCAGTCATTTTGAAAGAGACACAGCCAGAAAATTAGTCCTCAGTCCTCAGCCTTCCACCAGTCATGCTGCAGGCTGCCATTTGCACGAAAGAAGGCACGGGAGACACAGCAGGACTAAGCCACCAGGAGCATGTGGGATGGCAAGGAAAAAGCAAGGAAGAAGGAAAACAAAGATAACAAATTGCTTCATTAGTTCTGCTGCTTATGAATCAACTTGCTAAAGTTAGTGGCCTTGGCAATGTCCTGTTTAAATAATATCAAGGTTGAGTTCAAGGACCCTAGGGGAAAAAAACTATTTGAGTTTGCAAGTACAGTGGAAATCTAGTCTATTATTATTCTGCGGTTTTCTGCACGTGAAATTTGTTCTTTCAACAGTTTCATTAAAATGTACTCATATTAAATACCCAAACTATGCCTATGTTTAAATAACTTCACCTGAAAACAACTGTAAGTTTAATGTTATGGTTAGCAGTCCTTTCCTGACACTTTACAATCTTACAGATGACATTTCAACAGCAAAAACGGAAAATCATAACAATCTATGAATAAAGTGTGTGGAAATGGTTGAAGATAGTATGTCAACATTTACTCAAATTATAAAATATTGCCTATTGCAATATCTTTCTTAAGCAATTAATTGTTAACAGGTTATTCTTTTTGAGCATCCTAAAAAGCAAAATGCTAGTGGTTTGAACTACGGAAATGATAAAACTGTTGAAAGAACAAATATCATATGTCAAACCATGGAAAAAACCCACCAAAAATTCTTCTTGAAAAAATATGCAATAAAGTAAAACTAGAGAAAGGAAATATATATATTCCACTTATTACTATAATGATAAAATTACTATTATTTCACTGTATGTATAGACTGAAGAGTATTCTCAAACTTTTGAGTATTATCAAGCACAAAATGCAATTCAGAAACAGAGGTTTGACTGCAAAACCAGATACACTTATTTACCTTTGGACAAGTTGCCAAATAAAGTTAATGAATAAAGATACTTTCTTGGGGACATGTGAACGTAACAAAAGTGGTCATATTTCTCCAGCAATCATCTGTTTGTCTGTCCCAAATGTGGAAGAGGTGGCTATCCTCAAATCCAGTTCCCATCATCAGTGTAGTCCAGATGCTTTTTTTTGTAAATCCAAAGAACTTCAAGATGAAAACGAAAATGTAACAGACCAGACACATTTCCAGCTTCCCATGTGGTGATTTTCTGAAGCGAGTGGCAGAATAGTTCATGGAGCCATTTAGAAACCTGATTTATGGGGACACAAGTCATTGCATATCAGCTAAGGCACTGCTTAATTACACAGCCCTAGGAATGTCACATTATTCTAACTCCCTCCTTTGCCAGAAAAGGACAGGGATGGAGATAGTCTCAATTTTGGTTTTCATAAATGCTAGCAAGTATGCAGCTTCTGCATACAGCTGGACAACTGCAAGAATATATTATATTATTGTAGGATTCTCTCAACAGTGCTCTCATATTACATAACTGTTTTTTAAGAGTTACAAAGCTCACTGTTCAAAGAGATAATGAAATTCCTCTATCTCAAGCTATCTTCTTCCTCTGACTTTTATAACCAAACTCTTCACATCCATCCCCAATTTTACAGCAAATCACACTTACAAACTGAAAATATGTATGGTCGGTTTTGAATCACAGAAAGGTGAAAGAGCTAGAAAAAGACTCCTCAGACTCTTGCTTGGATAAGAGAAATGGAATAGTTTCTAAGCAGCACTTCTGGTGATGCAAAGGCTTCCCAATACAGGCTTAACTCTAATCACATGTCCACTTGTGTTCCAAAGGTCTGCAGATTAGATGAAGTTAACTTCAGCTTCACTAACATCCATGTCCAGATTCCAACCACAGTTTGACTAAAACCTAATTCCTTTGTTACAACTCATAAAAAAGATCAGGCTTTTACAGTTTTCCTCAACTATAAAACAAATGTATGTGGGTACCACTACAGCAAAAAGAGGAGTAGGAAGTTTGGGTGATTCACTTAAGGCTTGAGGTTGGAAGGGATCTCTCTGGAAGTCATCCTGTCCAACTCTCTGCAAAGTCATCTAGACTTAGTTGTCCAGGAGGGTGTATAATTTATTAAATGTGGCTAAAAATTAACAGATGTAAAAAAAATGAATTTAAAAAAATGCTGATTCTTAAATATAAATTTTTAACTATCCTTTATTTTTCAAAGCATGGCACTTGCAACTTACTTTCTGCCTCTCTCACACACCCATACCAACCCCCAAACACTCATATACTGAAAGAGACAAAAAAATTCATAACACTTATTTTCACCCAATCACAGAGATTATAACAAACAGTATAACAAACTAGTTCCATGTATGTTAAGATTCAAATACCTATACATATATTTAAAATGTAGTTCTCAGTTCACATATCATGTGAAGACAAGACCTTTCATGCAGTGAGATCCAAGAAGTTCTCTGGACACTCAGTGTGGGTTGGGATTACAGTAAAAATCTGTTATATTGTAAATTAAATGAATTACATTTTTTCAAGCACTTAAGAGAATACTGAGTGGTTTGTTGAGTAACTTCAATAACTCATGAAGTTTTGTATCTCAGGTCTTCAGCAGCACAACAGTAACAGCAATGCTCACTTTGGGTCTAGTTTGACAGCAAACAGAAAGGGATAGAAACATGTTTTCTACAGAGCAGAATTGGAACGTGGCTGTGACAAGTATTCAAGGCTTGGAAAAAACTCATGTTCAGAACTGACAGGTCCAGCAAGGCTTCTGAACTAACCCATTTGCATGTGTAGTCTCCCTGCATCCTGCTCTTCTGGAAATCTGGATGTGCAGCTCAAAGACAAGACTGGACTAGGTTCCTGTCTCCCAAGTGAGGTTAAAAGAGCCTCAGAAGTGCAACAGAGCATCCTCTGAAATCACCTGAGATGTGACCACAGGCCTAAAACCACCAAACAGCAATGTAACAAGATAACTGAAGTCAAGTATGTGCCTGTATATTCCTAGGAGGCTGTAGCTACCAAGCTAGAGATAGGTTTGCAGCAGCAGTGAGCAGGACAAGGAATCAGATTCCAGAGTTTGTGTTTCTCCTCATTTGACCCTTAGTGTACTGTTCTGGACCTAAAGACTAAGCACTTTTGACCAAGCCACTGCACAGTGAAATGTGCCTTCATTTGAGGCATTATTTCACACATATTTCAGTTTCTGTTTCATCAGAATGAAACATATTTCAGATGCAGTATTTAAGAATTATTCAGCATCTGGGACTTGAATAGTTTTTAGCCAAGTAATTGCCAGGGTCATTCAAAGAGCTGAACCCACAGAAGCATGAGATCATAATCAGCAGTGATTTGACTTGCATCATAGATCAATTTTGAGCTGTTGTTTCAGTTCTTTGGGAGCAGTACAGACAGAAAGAGGGATAGAGAGGAGACAGCGGAGTGGGGGGAGGGTGGAACCCAACAAAAAAATCCCAACCCTTTCTTTTTCCTGAACTAACCACAACAGATTACTTCCACTTTCTTCTGAAGTCAAGAGTAACTGCAGACACAATCAGTAAATATAGTGATGCCCTAATGAGGGGCAGCAGTTCACAAAAGCAGTAAAATAAACCACTGCAGAACATGATCCTTTGTATCCAAGAAAGCTCAACTGAAATGCACTGCGGTAGCTGTGTAATGCCTGATGGGAATAGTTCCTATAGATTTAGCCAAAAGTGAATGTAATTCAGATTTGACCCTTTCAACGCAGTGGAGTACAAGTTTTGAGGAGGTAACTTTATTGAGAATACTAAAAATCACATTGAACTCTTACTTGTGGTGTAATTTTGCTTGCTTTTATGAAGTTTTTCATGGTAGGCTCTCACATGGAGAAGCCGTGTGAATGGCATGAAAGATACTTCCAGAGTAACTATGGAAGCACCAGAAAATAATTGGTGTTTTTCTGGTGGTGTTTCCCTCCCCCCATTACTATATGACCACATTTCCTTTTATAAGAGTAAAGTGTCTCAAAATATTAGAAAAAGAATATTTTAGGTTTTCACATAGGGATTTAGTTGTACAGTTCTTGAATATTATAATTAATAATAATATTAGCAACAACAACTGTTTTGCCAATGCTACAGAGCAAATCAAGAGTCTTGATAGACAGTCACCTGCTTTAACAAGGAAAATATGATCTCAGAACCTGGAAATTACTGGATTTCAGTCTTTCTGCAGAGATCTCTCTGTACTGCCTCTGAGTAGTAGAGATCAGCCTAAATGCATAATGTCAAATTTAAAATTTCTGCTTGCTGAAAGTCCTACTCCTCCTCCCTAATTACTGAGTCATGTTTTTTTGAACCTGTATATCCACAGCACAATTCATAGGAGAATCAGTGCTTCTCTAGCTCAGCATAACCAACTACAATTCATGCTCTGAAATAATGTCTTTAATTGCAGCCCTGACTTTTTCCTTCCATCTCCCAGGCAGCTTCCCACAAGTGCCAGAGCACTTCATTTCTGCCTGTGTAGGATGGCAGGATAAAGGCTAAAAGGCTGTGTAAGTTTACATCTTGGAGATGAACAAAATTAACCAAATAACAAAGTAGAGGCAATAGGGTGCTACAGAATCACAAATAAATACTTCACATATGCAGCTCAAAAGAAAGCTCCATGTTCTGGGCCCCCTAGAAAAACAAACATGTAAAACAACTGCTTTTAAAAACTAAGACATCTACCAGCTGCAGCTTAACTATTTTATAATACACCCATCTTTCCCAGCCATGGGAGTGGGATGAGGATGTTCTTGCTGGCCTCTTCAGAATCTGTGCTCTCGCAGTACTCCTCAACAGGCAGCTGGGTAACTCCTCCCCAGCACCTCAGACTGACTGCAGACAAAAACATAAAATTCCATGATAAGTAATGCCATCACTCTGATTAAGCTAGGTGTGTTAGAAACACATAGAGTTAAAAACTCCAGATTACAAAAAATACCCCAAAACTGAAGATGCATTTCATCAGACATGCAAAGAGATTAATTAGCTGTATGAAGCCACAAATACCCAAAACTAAAGGATACTAGCTGCCTGAGGGAAAGACAGCACAATTCAGTTTATATCAATAACCTGTGCTAGGCATTAGATGGAATAGGTGTTCTAAAGCACGTAGTCCTGCTCAACATTGTATTCTCTCAGGAGCATTTTGCTCCAGTCCTGTCCTCACACTGTTTATTCATATCCATCTGTGCCTGCTAGGTGGTGCTGTGGGATGGCTTTTCCAAGGCAGAAAAGGCAAGTTGCTTATTTCATTCCCCTCACTGATGTATTTTCCATCTACATGAGAACAGCTGCAGTGTTTTCTGTATCTTGGCTGTACAGGATGTGTCCTGTCAGGTCTCTTGTTGAGCACGCAGTGGCCACCTCTGAGGATGCTGCTTCTCCAGAGCAGTCAGAGAAAATGAGTGCATCAGCTTTCATCTGCACGTGTCCATGCAGGAAAGCTGGAACCTCAGATGGAGGCAGGAGGTATCAATATCTAGTCTAAAATTTTCAAAATTTTCATTTCCCTCTGATTATAAAGATGAATTTAAACTAACTATTTTCATGGACAAAGAAGGATTTAAAATTAAATCAGACACACAAATCAAAAGAATGGTTTCAAAGAAAAGGGAAAAAACTAAAACTTTCTGGAGGTCCAACGAGTGAAATGTCTCCCTTTTTCCCTCTCAGACTGCAACTTAGTTCTATGATGAAAGACAACCTACTGCAAAAACTTTGGAAGACAACCCTTTGAAAAGGCTGGTAATGAGAAGAATGCTGGTTTAGGCTTCTTTTTTTTCCTGTAATTAACCAATAACTCAAGTGGCAGGATGCTCTCAGTGCTATAACATCCACAGTATCATAAATGGTGCAGACTGGGATTGAACTATTCAGATCTGTAGGTAAAGTAAGTCTGGTCCATCTGTTCCACATAACTTCATGTTGGTTTAGCCAAAGATGACGAATAATCCTAACCCACCCTTCTGAGCAGAAGGGAAATAAAACAATACAATCTCCAAGATGAGTAACTGCAGTACTACATCATATGATGACATCAGGAAAATCTTGTGCTCAGTTTTCAGAACCTGTCCCATGGCCCAGTGCTTTGGGACACCATCAGAGCCCTTGCTGTTCCTATACAAAAGCCACCCTAGCAAATGGCATGTGTTTTTAACACAGCCTTCAATTTCTCTGTGGTGAATTGACATTTTTTGTCTGATGCTCTGCTATGAATGATCTTCCACTGCCAGAAACTGAACTTGGGCATTCACATTGCATTCCTTCATCAGAGGGGGATGACAAGGAAACAAGAAGGGAAAATTTTGCAGGCCAGTGACAAAAGTTGAAATATATAATAATTCTAAGAAAGTTTGCCTCAAATCTCTCTATTGCATCCATGTCTATTACAGACATCCATCTGAGCAGTGCAGATCTAGAAGCAAACGTACTTTCAGGTGGTCTATAGTGTCTTTTCCCCCAACAGCCATGCACAATCCTTACTGCAAAAGACTCTACAGTTCCTGTGTGCATGGAAGAGTGGCACAAGAAACACCAAACATGAGAAGAGACTGTATTTGTGGAAGCTAGACTAGTGAGAAATAGAAAAAGAAAAAATTACCTGAACAGAAAGCACTGCAAACCACAGAGAGTGGAAGTGACAGGTGGAATTCTATCTTCTCTATTTAATAAATATAGTAAAAAATTTTACTAAATTTAATACACATAATATATATTATAGTATCTTCAGGAAAACGCAGCCCCCAGGGATTATTAGTTTTGAAGCAACTCTATATATTAATAGCTGTGGGAATCTCTTGTCCCACTTTAGTCTTTCTTTTCTACAAGAAAGAAATTGCCATATGCAAAGCTTAACTGGGGAAGCAGAAGCATTCAAAGTGTAAGTTAGAGAAGTTTTACATTTCCCTTTAAAATCATAACAATAAGATGCTTAGACAATCACACTGACATTTAAAGTGCTGTGGAGAAAAATGGCTTCAGAGGTTGCTTTAATTTTATTACTGAGCTAAAGAAGGAAGCAGTTACACGCTGCTGGAAATGAAAAAGACAAAGCATACATTTAATACAGTTGTGTGTCTTTTAACAAGAAGAGGAAATTCAAAAATAAAAGGGACCAATCTACAAAAATTCCATGCTGGCTGAGATATTAACAGTATTTTTTATATTGAACATCACATTCTTGTTTTTTATTAATGTGGTCTTCAAAAAGAGAAAATAGTGGAGAGATAGAGGGGGGCAACCCAGGAAGAATCTGAACTCCTTGTTCAATTGCTATGATCAAAGAGGGTCAGAATACGGGAAGAGAGTACACAGCATGCCCAGATGAGGCTCATTTCAGTGTATCATGGGAGCCAGCTAGGAAACCTGCTGGTGTGCTGAAATTATTCTGAAAAAATCTTTATATGGTACCCACTCTTAGAGGACTGTGGAGATCAGAAGAAAAAAAAAGAAAGAAAACCCATCAAAGAACCTTCCTTTTGATCTTGATCTTATAAAAAGTAATTGAGGTCCACATATCTTACCACACCTCTTCCTTTCTAAGGACAAGTCCTGTAACTGAGGAGACCAACATAAAATCTGTGAGGTAACCACAATGAGTCCTGGGCAATAACCTGGTCAGGGACCTGAGCTGGTTGCAGCTCAGAGGCTCCTTGGGTGCACTACATGCTGAATACAGAGCCAACAAGTGTGTTTTGGTAGTTGCCATTTTTGATACAGTGTATTTTTTTCTGTTATCCAAGTATATTCAGCTAGCAGCTGTTGCTTTAAAGAACAACTATATCTAAATTAAAAAAATGACAAACATTTTTGAGTGATGCCAAAAAACCAAACATGGTGACAATTAGTATCAGGTTCAACTTTTACCTGTGTATCTGTCTTCACTTATAATCTGTCCTTCTACTCCCTTATATTCTTCCTCCAGGGCTCTAAAATCCAAATACCAATTTTCCAGATGAGGGACCAAGGCAAAAAGGGATTTAAGAACTGGTTCAAGAATGTGTCTGGAAACTGGATTCAGCCTGGGTCTCCCAATACAAAAACTCTCTCCCTAGCTGGGCCATTCTTCCAGGCTAAGCTACAAGTAAAACACTGGTGCATTAACTGCTGTGTTGGCTGAACTGTCTCAGATTTGGTTTACACGATGCTGCAAAAAATGTTGGATATCACCTTCCTTCCTGCAGGCAGAATTCCACCACTGCACTATATATATGGGAGTGAGGACAGATACTGATTTAAGAAGAAAATTAGGATGAATTCAAGAGGAAAAATAAAGCCAATGAAGTTTATACTAATTCAATTTCTGTTGAAAAAGAGGAAATTCAGGAAAATAACAGAGAGAAAATTAACCAGCACAGTTCTGCAGAAAAAGATGGGTCCTTTATATGCCTCATAGCAGCAGCTGCTGAGTACAGAGCAGTTCAAGTCATACTTTTAGAGGAGTAAGAGATCCTTGCACAGACAAACATTTGAAGAGACTTTGGAATCTCTGCTACTTCCATGCAAATTCGCCTTGCATTTCTTCAAAATCCTGTAAAAAGGATCAACACCAATTGTATGGTTCTCATAAATCTTTATAACAATTCAATAATCATCAAAATAGAGCTGAGAGGAAGAAGTAACTTGGTAACGAAGTTACAAAGTTTGCTACAAACAGTTTGAGAAATTGAGTGATTAACAAAAACATTCTACCCACATCCTATGAACTCCTCTTGTGACAATAAACATCAAAGTGTATTGAGATAAATATGTAAACTGAGCCCAAAGCTCTAGTAAAACAAGGAATACCTGCATTATTCAAATCTGATGGAGTAAGTACAAATTAACCATAATGCCCTTTCTTTAAGTCATAAAATCTCGAAATGTTAACACCTACTCAAGAATGCAAAAGGTTGGCTATTTCCTTTCTCCTACAGGAGTGCAGGAGTCTTCTCAGCACCACCACTGCAACCCTCCATTACCATATGCTGTTTTCTGCGGGAAGAATGACCAAAAGCTCTGCCTGAAATTCAAGACACCTAACTAAGTCTTTGGAGATCTGGATGCCAGATTTGTTTCTTATACCATTCTCACCATGCAGTTCAGATGAAGTACTGGTACTTTGTTGAAAAATATCCATCCACTATGGTGCATTTTCACAGAACCACAGAATCACAGGATAGTCTGAACCAGAAGGGACCCACCAGGATCATGAAGCCCAACTCTTAAATGAATGGCCTGTTCAGGGATGGATCCCACAATGTTGGTGCTATTAGAACTATGCTGTAACCAACTGAGCCAATCTCAGGGCATTTCCTTATGTTTCATAGTGATCTATCTCCTGCACCACACATGCCACTGACATGGTCCTGTCAATGAAGGCAAGAAAGAATGACTGAGCACAGAGAGTATTTGCCAGTATTACAGGACATTTTGCAAATGCTTATTTTAACCATTAAATAAATTAAGAAAACTGTATCACTTGACCTTCACTAATGGTCTGAGCTAACAAATCTGAGTTTGGTGACATTTCAATGACTGTGCACCAGAAGAGTTTCCCTGCTACTCTAGCTAAACTTTCTAATAGCCCACATACCTTCTGCCAGGCACCACAGCCATTGTCAAAAAAGATGCATCACTATAACACCTAAGAGCAGCACAATCAGAAAATGGGCAATCCTGGAAATTGAAGTATCATGCACCAGAGTTCACAAAACTGATTCCAGAAAAGGTGCATATGCAACTGCTTATTTTAATTTTAAAACACTCCTGAAAATGCAGCTTATTAAACTCCTGAGTTAGGACTATTGGTATTTCTACCCTGCAAAACGATAACACAGCTGTCCCAAAAGGTTTGGCCTAATGACCACAATGTTCTTTATACTGGCCAAGTTGATTTCTGCATTTAGATAAGCATGGAAATCTCGTGTATACTACACTATAAGCCTGCATTATAACTAGTGTATTTTTATCCTTAGAGGAACTCACCTTTATTTCTTCATTCTGTTTCCCCTGGCAACTTATTTTCTACTTTTTTTTTTTTTTTCAGTCAGGCAATTGATTTTATTGTCAAAGACATTTCCCACTGGTGGCTTCAAGCATGCTGGATAAAGTAGGCTCCATTTCCTTTAGTCTCAATCCTCAATACAAACTTTCCAACTGCACCTTTTCCTTTCACAGCAGTACTGGACACAATGCTTATTAGAAAACACTAGGAGCTAACAGCAGATATAGATATCAATATAATATATAATTATTAGTTATATATATGAATTAATCTATTATCTAATTAATATAGATATTAGTAGCTAGGGTGTAAAGCACAGCACTTCACTCACAAATGTGAATGGTAACAGGCCTATGACACTGAACTACTGTAGTGAGGGAGATCAAAGCAACTCTAAAAGCTAACACTGACTTTAGGGCTGTTTTTCAGTTTTCTCCCCACCTAATTCTAGCATACCTCTTGCTTTTTTCTCTCTTCTTGCCTTTCCTTCACAACAAGAAATCTGTACATCTGCATAGATGCATGGTATTTTCTGGGAATAGTTGGACATATTTCATTCATCTCTAACCTGACACTTTCTTAAACAGTTTTGAACAGATGATACTGAGTGAAAAGTTGGGTCTGAGCATTTGCCACATTGCTGGCAGTTAATCATTACATTTTCTCATTCCCCACTTCAAACAAGTTGAAATCAGATCTCTGATGTCTTGTGAGGGGACTGTGTGTTTTCTAATATCTCCTTAATCTACAAGAGCTCATTTTGAACACAGAGAAATGTGTATTCATCCCTTCAAAATACTAAGAAGTCAATGCAACAGATGGAGCTACAGGAACAGTTAGTGCTGCAGAACTCAACTACTTTTATGTTTGATGGAAGGACTTAGAAATCTACCTACAAGTATATTTGGTAAAGAGCAGCAGCACTCACACCAGTCTGTCTGCTGAGCTGGAGAGACCAAGCAAGTGCTTAACACAGTCTGTGCTGGCTAGTGTATCCTATTCCCAGTTTATTGCAACATCCTGATCCTTATCTTCAAAGCACTAATTAAATACAATTCAAAATAAACTCAGTTCATGCAACAGTGCTGATCCAGTTTCTGAGTGAAAGAGGAAGGAAGCTCTCTGGCGGCTGGGGCGAGCATAGGCTCAAGACCTCAACAGGTAGGAAACAGGAAAGCTCCTGTAAAGCCAGGATTTCATTTCTCCCTCCCATAGCCATTGTCATAACAACAGTTCAATGGCCAAATGCACAGTAGATTAACTACTAGAGGCAGCTGCTAGGCTGAGCTGGATGTCCAGTTTCAGTGAGCTCAAAGCAGTTGTACCTGTTCAACACAGCCCAAAATCTCGAGTGTAGGGCAGCCCATGGGTGAGACTGCCATAATTTTAGGCTTCGAGGGGAAATCTCAGTTTTGCTTTTAACCCCTCCAGGAAGCAAAGAAGCCAGAAAGCCTGAAAAATTGATACCTAGCTAACATTTTTACCTAGTCTAGGCCTGAAAACAGAACAAAACTAGAGGCTTGTCAGAGTTGAGGCTGGAGGTATGGGAGCAGTGATATGATCTAAATAGCCTGTGCTTAAGTTGTATGGGGCATCTCCTTTGTCAGAAGCTGCAGGAAGATTTGTTAACCATCAGGGCAGCAGATTAGGAAGAAATCATGTGAAATTAATTACAGCAGGTCTCCAAGCTGTGTAATTTTTTCCTGGATTCCTAATTATTTTAGGTAGCCAGAGTTCCTAGATCACCTTCCAAACACGTTGAGAATAAAGCATGGGACAGTTCTACAGCACAGTCATCTGCTCATGAAAATTAGGCATATGAATAGACCATCTATACACACAACTATTTTTCAAAATATATGGCTAGAAAATTGAATGAGATCCAAATACATAGTATTTCCAAGATTCTCAACAAAAGGTTATATCATCCAGGTTGGCAGTGATTTCATTCAACATGCTTTGGAGTTTGGTACTACTAATACTACTATTTTGATTTTATAGTCCCTCAGAATTGTAACCTACAAACCAATTTTTGATATTTATTTGAGACCGACTTTAAAATACAGTTGCATAAGAATGGGTGAGAAATTTCTTGGGGAAAAGATCAAGTATTCTCAACTTTGCTTATGTCTTCAGTGCAGCACAGATATAAATGACTTGTGGAGACTAATTCAGTCAAGTTTTTTTGACTGAGTATTTGCCTCCACATACCTTAAGGGATACATTTGTAAAAAAAAAAAAAAAAAAATTTAGAGTTTTTTATGAATAAGAATATTATTTATCTCAAAATTCTCATGGAATGACTACCAACCATGTGCATGCTTTAATCTGCCCCAGTACCATGTAGAAAATGCAGCTCCAAATGGTTTTGTTTGAAGCCAGGTTGATGGAGCCCTGAGAGGCCACCTGGTCTAGTGAAAGGTGTCCCTGCACGTGGCAGGGGGAGCCTGGAACTAAATGATCTTATGAACCCTCCCAATGCAAACCAGTTCAGTGGTTCTGTGATTCTATGACTTTCTTTTTGCAGTCAACAAATATACCCACTAGAACTACATTGTTCAACCTGAATGCGTTGGGTTTTCTTTTTCCTTTTGTTTTGAAAGAGGTTATTTTTTGCTTCTTTCTGACAGAATTACATTTTTAAACATTCAGAAAGCCATTTTTTCAATACCAAAGGAAGCAAAAGGTTCACACAAGGCACAGGGAACAATCTGATAGTTAAAGTTTGTAGTTAACTTTGCAATCTAGGATTCAGACAGAAGCAAAGTAGGAAAAAAAATTAAAACAAGATGTGAGATAGGAATCTTTAATCAACCTCGTTGTATCAGCCTGGGCCCAGCATTCCACTCTGTCTTCTGAGGTTACCCAGCACCACTTTGAAAATGGATTATTTTCCACTGAAAACAATGCCAAAAAGGGGCTTTAGCTCCCCTGGGGAAAATTAGAACAGCCTGGATCATCAGATGGGAAAAAATAATCATTATCAGGACCAGTCAGAAACAGGGGGAAAAAAAAGGTGAAACTAGACTCAGATTTTGGACCACTTTATGCCTTAGAAGTGGCTTTGAAAATCAAGATGCACTGGCAAAAGCTTGTGGGTTTGTGATGCAAAGAAACATTTGCTTCTCTGGATATAAACTCCTATGCTTTTTCCAAGATGTTTGGTCCAGAATGTGCTTTTTGTAAACAATCAATAGCTAGTCCTGCAGAACTTAAAGCACCGACACACTAAAAGTATTGTACACTTTCTTTTACCAGGTCAGGGGAATTACCAACACGTACGAAAGCTTTTATGTACATATATATGTATATATATGTATGTATGTATGTATGTGTGTGTATATATATATATGTGTGTGTGTGTGTGTGTGTGTGTATATATGTATGTATGTATATAGATATACATACCTATATATAAAACCTCATACATACCTACAGATGCGAAATCCATCATATGGATTTAATAGGATTTAATCCATACATTTCTTTAACCTGGTGTCCCTTCTTTTGGGTAAGAGAAATTTTCCACGAGCTATCACCATTTACCTTCTAGTGTTCCATCAAAGAGCTCCAGTACCAGCTGCCAGTATAAACAAATGCCTCAAGTCCATTTACAACCAGCCTAAATGTATTTGCAATACAACACAAAAACTTCATTCCAACTGTAGGAGCAGCAACGCATAGGTGGCAGAAATACTGAGAAAGTGGTGAAATATCATCTCCCAGGCACTGAGAAGTTGAAATACCAGTGCTACAGCATGTGGCCAGTTAAAACATCATCCTTGAGAGGTTAGTTTAAAAAAAAAAACAAAAAAAACAGATAAGAATGAAGGAGCAATTCTGAAAGCACTGTAAACTAACATTCAATTGACTTCTAGTTTTGTCTTCTAAGGACCAAACTGTCTTGCACAAATGTCCCATGCTAGCACCAGATGCTGACAGGAAACTTGGTTGACACCGACATTTCCTATTTACATAATTTGTAGCTTATATAAGATGGTTAGAGCCTTGGCCTTGCTATAGCCATCTTTTGCATGCCTGCAGCAGCTCACTGCTGACCTCAGTTATGTATTAAAGCTATCTGGAAGCCAACAGCATGTAACCATACACCCATAATTGAATACATACTTGAATGCTTTGTCAAACAAGGAACCACTGATGAAACTGATGAATTGCTGCCCATATAACTAATGATGAAATAGTAGTTATGTACATTTACATTGGGATTATGCTGCCAATGTTCTATGCCAGGGATGTATCAGCCACTGATGACTGGAAAGCAGTCTATAGGCAGCCTGTGAAAGCCCCCTGCCACATGCTGGTGTGGTCACTTATGGCTGGACACATCTTGCAAAGGACCAGCAGTGGGCCTGAGTCTGGGACGTGCCAATAATGCTCTTATCTCCACATAATATAATGAAAGAATGGTACCGCTACCATCACACTTCCAACCTAGTGCCTATATAATACCAATCTGCAACAGAAAGTTCTTCCTGTGCCATAGCAAACAAGTCAGCTAAGATTAAGTTTCTTCCTGCTTTTCCGTTCTTCACCCTGACACAGTTGATGCCTCTGAATTGGTACAACGACAACAGTGCCAGTGCAGTCACAGCACTGGAATTCTAACTGCCTCTCTAATAATTTTATTCAGAGCAAACTTAGATAACAGCACTAAAATTATAAACAACTCCTGATAATCCATCAATATAAGCATTCATTGATACTCAGAGGGGTAAAACTGCAACAGAATTAGCAACAGTATGGAATACAATGGCAACAATCTGGAGAGGCTTTCAGTAAATTGATTACAGTCCTTCTTTCAGATTAATTTAAACTTTTATTTCCCACATTTTTCCCCATCCCTATACAAAAGTATTGCTGGGTGCATAAAGTGATCTTGGAACTGGGTACCAAATCACAGTTGTTGCAGTGCTGAGCATGCCAGCCCCCAAGGTCCTGCTGAACCTGTGTGATGCAACAATCCACTGCTCAAGGTGAGCAAGGCTGACAGAGCCAGCAGCTCCTTGCAAACAGAGCAAGCAACAGTGAAGGGGCAAAACCACTGTAGATTTTGATAAAAAACAATACAAAATATCTGTGAAACAGATTCAACAACCTCAGTCAGAGCAAAGGCAAGAAACCATGTGTCACAACTGTGGCAACTAAATAACTATATTCCTCCTGCATCCTATTAGAGGGATTTGTCCCAAGACTTAATTGGCAGTTCCACTATTCCCTTTTTGCTCAGCAACGTTAACATACTTTTCATCATCTTTGCTGTGGAAAAGGCACCAGCATAGCAAGGCAGAAAATCAGACTGTAGGTGCATTGCAAATTCCAGGGCTTCATTTTTCACAGAAAGGCAAAACCACCCTTAAGTGAATAAAGCAGCTGTCCCACCACACTGAGAGTGAGCCTGCCATACCTTCGGTTAACTTCTGGCACACAGACAGGGACTTAGATCTCCTCCAAGACGGTCGAAGAATAATGAAAAAGCAACTTTGATGCTACCTGAAACCAAACTATTCAAAGCACATTGCCTGCATTCCTCAGCTGCAGGCACTGAGCCAGGACATGGAGATAATCATTCAGGCTGGCCATGGGGGAGGGAGAAAGGAGCTTAAGGACCCAAGAGCTGAAGTACTCAGAGCAAGAAAATCTAGAAAGAATTTAATCTGCAAGGTAGCAATACAGTCATGTTTCTCTCCCATTCCACCTCCATTATGTGCTTTAGAGAATTAAAACAGTCATGGATATGGCAGTATTTTCTTCCTTTTTAGCTTTTTTACCTGTTACATAGAAAATGAGGATCTATATGAAGCAAATGATTTCTCTCTCATCTTGCACTGCTTTCCCACTGCTTTTTAAATCCCCTGTTTCAAAAGGACAAATGGCCCAGCAAAATGCCTAGTCAACAGTGGAGCATTTTATACTGGGGAAAAGTTTATCTTTCCCCAATCATGAAGTCTGCCCTTTAAGCCTAAGATTTGATAACCATAATTAACTTACTTTTGCTTATCTATCAATATAGGTATGTCAACCCAAGATAAATCAGTTCTCTCAATACTGCAGCATCTGTTCTTTGATATGACAATCTGCTGCAGCAGTGAAGTTTGCACATTGTACAAAAAAATTCTAGTTAAAAAAGGACCCCTCCTGGGACATTGAACTCTTTCTCCTTGTGTTGCGAGAGCTCTCAGAGGAACACGGGAGAGCAGCAGCCTCTCTGTGTCACTGCAGTACCCAACAGCAACTTTCTGTGACTCAGACACTTGAAAAATTCCTGTACATTTCCTAGTAACCATAACTATGGATTCAACTCCACCAATTACAGCAGCTTTTGAGTTGTAAACAAAAACTACTGTACTCTGTTCCAGCTATTGTGTCATACATATCTATCTATGTACAGGTCTGCATGGTAAGAGCAGCAGCAGCCCCTGGCAGGCCTTAATAAGCTTCCTAAAGCTTATTAAGAGAGCCAACAGCCTGGAGAAGGGTGTGTTTGTGGGATTAACCATCCTATGGCCCCTTAGGATGGCAGGTCAGTAGAATCTGTGTTCTGCTTGCTTTTCAAATTCCAGCTTTAAAGGTAGACTGTGCACTATATAAATCACTATTCCACTGGAGAAGACCTACCCAAGCTGCATATATTCCAGCTCTCAGCTCGTCTCAATATGTAGGGACCAACAAAGAATACCTTGCAGGCAGGTACCAGACTTTGCCATCTGGGGCTCTCCAGGCAAAAGAAGACTTGACATTAGGAAGCATTTCTTTGCTGAGAGGGTATACAAACACTGGAAGAGGCTTACTGGAGACGTGGGCGTGTCCCCAACCTGTCTGTGTTACAGAAGTGTTTGAGCAACACAAATACTGTCAGGCATTTGGTCTAGATGATTGTTGTAGGTAACTTCCAACTGAATTTGCATATTCTAGTTTAAGAAGGAGGTCATTGAATTGTCCTCCCCCAGTGCTCAGCAGAGCTGAGCAGTGTAGAATGGTGAATAGAGTGGCTCCAGAGAATGCCCAGGGAACTGCAAGTACAAAACAAAAAAATTTTCTCCGTGGTCAAGTGCAATGGCAGCACAGACAGTAATGAGGGAATCTTTGCTTTTAATAGCAGAGTATAAAAACAGTAGAAAAGAAGTAACAGCTCAGTGTGACGTGGTTTCCACGCAGAATATTATGGAATATTTTAGTGCCTAACACACAGTCTACCCATACCCTAAAAGCATAAAACAAATAAAATGCACTTAAAAAACACCAAAACCATATAAAATGAGAATTTTTGAGAGTCTTACCTTTGAGCCAATAAGCGTGTACAGCCATTGGATAGTTTCATTATGATTTATCACTCCATTCATGCCATCAACATAAAGCATTATCTGGCCCAAAGCTATTGCAAAGAAAAGAGAAAATATAATCAGAGCTGGTGAACACTTTTTATAATTCTAAGCATTGCTGACAATTTTCTCTAAGCAGGGTTTACCAGAGATGTAACTCTGGTAACTCTGCAACTAATGAAAGATATATTGGGCAAGATTGTGCTGGATGAAATCCTGGGAAACTGCACTAACTTTATCAACTTATCCTGAAAATATAAGTGTGAATTTCATCCTGAGACAAACCCAAACACTTGTTCCTTTCTAGAAGATGCCATATTTTATGCTCTCAAAATATGCAAACACACACACACTCTACAAACTTCTTACTGTCACAATGGCTCCTTCAGCTACAGCGCTTTATATATTGTGAGTCAAGACTTTCACCATTTGTTTCAGCACATAATGTTTGGAATTAGTATATTTGGATTGACAGTTTCATTGAATTCCAGTGATATGAAATTAAAACTGGGCAATTAACACCAATAAGGACATCAGCTATTCACCACTGCACAGTGCTTGTTTGAAAACAATTAGTGAGAAAATACAAAAATCAGAGGATGGTTATAACAAAGCAGCATTTTTATTAATTTATCCCAAAGCTTTTACAACAGGATTACAAAATATAGCAGGAAAATATTTTGTAACAGTAATTCCACAGTTTGCAATCCTGATAGTATGAGACTTTGGAGAGGCAACAGCTATTAAACCTCTTCTGACTGATAAGGACAGACATTTTTGTAAGGATTATGAAAAGTGTATTAGTACAATTCATCTATCATCTTCAAAAGTTTCCACTGTTAGATCTTCTGCTTTATAGCAGGAGATCAAAGCATAGTGGGATGAAAAAGAAATCACTGATGTAACACCTTTTAGCACAGGCTGTTGGCATAACAACTCAATTATTTAACGCACAGCTCAATGAGCCCCTAGTATACCGCTTTATGGGGGGGAAAAGGGAAAAAAACACCCACAGGGTGAGGAAAGTTATGACACTATTAATCTTCCAAACACATTCTGAATATTTGCTAACTTTTGCACAGGTTTTGCACAGTGCAGTGCTGTTCACCTTGAGGGCAGATTTTCAAAGACATGTATGCTAGGCAAGCACTTAGGGACCCCTATAGCCAAATAGCTAACAGTACTTTTCACACCATGTCCATCTTTTTCCTTTGGTCCAGTTGGTAAATTTACAGTTAAAAACCTGAGGAACTATTTTTACATACTTACATTATTTATCCAATCTGTCACACAAAGCTAGAAGGAGAGCCACACTCAATGAATACCACACAATCAATGAAGACTGAGAAAAGCAAGCAAGAGAGCTCTGGCACAGAGATAACACATGTCTTAGGCAGGCACTGCCACTGGGGGATGCCAGGCCCACTCTGCTCCTCCTCTCCAGGAAGCAATCAGTCACCACCCTCTGAAGACATGTCTCTTAGGTGAATAAAATCAGGTGGGAGGGACACAGGCCCAAGTGTTATGGTAAAATAAAAGGTATAAATCAGCCAGTAAAAAGAGATATGAATTACACTGCCTGAATAAATGGCTGCTTTGAAGCATTTCATTGCAGGTAGAGGAAATGCTACTATCCAAGCAGTAATCAGAGAAAGTTCTTAATTCTTGTTTTTACTTTCTTTCAATGCTGAAATATTTGGCACTGGATCAGGATGAGATACAGTCATGATAAGGTTAACAAATCCATTTTTTTTCTCCCTTGCAAACTCTTTGATTGGGGATGAAGTGCTTTAATTTGAATTTGAAACAAATGTGAAACAAATTTTACTCTTGGAGCATGTTTTCCAAATTAATATAGAAATCAAAGACAAAAGAAGTTTGCCTTAAAAAAACATGTACACAATACAAAAGTACTCCACTTCTTATACTTAAGACTAATTAGACAGGAATCCTAAGTGAGATTTGGCATGCATTTGTTTTCAACATTTTATACATGCCACTTCATAACAGCAATATGTTAAGGAAATCAGTAGACCTTAGAAGCAAAGAAATGTTCTAGGGATGCTTAAAAACACAAGAAAAAAACCACTCCACCTGCTGCTTGAAGTAGTGGCCAGTAAGTTTCACCAGACAAGGAATGACAATGCCATGAAACAACCAAGATCAAAACAGTTAGGTGTCCACATCTAAGTCACACCTCCAGTAGTTATCTGCCACACATGAAGCTTTTAGTTGCTGCCAAACCTTAGTGTGAACGTTCATACTGCTATTTCCTGTCTTCAGGGGTCAGAAAAATGAGACAAGATGGGTATGGTTGAGGAAAAACCTGTTTTCATTAAAAGCAGAGTAAGATAAGAATCTGTATACTTTGTACAAAGATGATGCCCCATAAATTCTTAGGAAAAGAAGACCACAAGAAGACCTAAAAGAAGGAGAATGATGGTTTTCATACCCCACCAAGTGTCTGTGTTGAGGAAGAAAAGGTATTTCCTTTACCATACCCACACCACACAGCTAAAATGGAAGACGCTACCAAAAACATCAGTGTAGGAGCAGGCTGGTGTGCTGGAAGTCCTTGGGCCCTCCCAGGCCTTGGGTCTGGCTGAGTAAGACAGCAAACAGCAGTCTGGCACTAAATGGAGACTGACAGAGGACATTTTACATTCTCTGAAGCTTTTCTGCCCAGCTGCTGTCTCAGCTGCCAGCCCATGACCGTGCTCTGCTGAAGTGGCAGTGGCTGAAGCGCAAGCTCCACGCACGCAGCTGCCCACACCAACACCCAGGGCCACACCGAGGGAGGGCAGCCCCATCTGCACATTCACATTTGTATGTGCCTTTAACCAAACTTCTTTTTTTTCCTTTACACAAAAATGAGGAGGCTATTTAATCCATTTAATCCCATCCCTCAGCTAACTGGAATTCTTCTTGGAAATATATCAACAACCTACTTGTATTAGGAAAGTTTACTATTGTGCAACAAGGGGCTGGGAGAGGGGAGTTTAAATACGAAGCAGACCTAATTTGGAATTTCTTTGTTCCCACTACCCTTGTCAAACCCTTAATCTTATGTGAAAGTAGTGTGTGACTTTACCCATAGCTATTTTCAAGTGGAAAATTGCTGGATTTCTTAGGAAAGGCTTAGGCTAGAGAAGGACAGACGAGGCAGAAAGCTCAAAGATTTCTATGAACACCTCTAAAAACTTGCCAGTATTGGCACTGATACTCTCCTGGGATATAAAGGGCCAAAGAGTAAAAGCTCTAGCAGAAAACATCATCACAATTAACACCACTTTAAGTTAAAGTCTGTTTTTCCTACCCAGACTGGAAAAAGTCTCAAAGCTGTTCCCCCTACTCATCATGTCAAGAACTACCACAGGGATGCTTCTTGTGATTGCATTTGTTTCCATCAGAATAAGCAAATGCATAGTGAAGCAGGCCAAAGACAGACCTTGTCACTGCAGGTTTCAGCTCCCAAAAAAGCTTCTGGCCCAAGTTCATCAGCAGCTCATACCCAGCAGCTGTGGTGCACATCATGTGCTGCACACAGCTACAGGTGGGTGTGTACAACAGACAGAACGGTGATGAAACTAAAGGGAAAGAAGAAGCAGCTGCTAAAATTCATCTTTTCATTGCTAGCTAAAATCTTCAGTGAGAAATCGAGGGTCTGTGTGATTGCATTCATTCCATTTTAAAACTGATTGTTAGTTTGGGTATGCTAGCCCAGGCACCCAAAATGCGTACCCCATCAAAGCAAACATCCTGATGAAGAAAAACTCTATGTCTAGTGAAAGATCCCAGGAAGGAGATAATACAGTTACCTAATATACTACTACAAGGAACTAGGTGGTGATTCTGAAGAAAACAACCATACTTCAAACTTCTTTCTTGGCATTTCCTCATTAGAGAGAGGCTACCAAGTGGGACCATCTTGAACAGAAAATTTCCAACTCAGCTCAGCTCCCATACGCTAGATGTCAGGAGCTGCTACCTCTGCTTGTAGCACATTCTCAACATGCTTGCATGCACACCCTCAGATCAGAGCTTATTGCCTCTATAATATCCAAGGATATTTAACTTCCCTGATGAGAAATCATCATTCAATACAACTTCTGTACCATGCAGCTACCTGAAAATCAGCAAAATCACAGCAGAGCTCCTTCTTGTAAGAGTGACATCAGATAAAACAGATGACCTGGACTCTCCACTGCAACACTGTGGCAAACCTGATGACTCACACTGAGTCCAAAGCACTAGGACCGCCTAAAATTTGTACATATAGGGCTTGGTTTTGTTTTTTTCCTCTGTTACCATTTGTATGGGCTGGTTCTAGCTTCAGTGAAAAATCTAGTATTTATAGAACTATTGCCATTTCTTTACTATTGTTGAAGCTATATGTAATGTCATCTAGAAGCTAAAAACAATCTTGCTCCTGGCCTCACATGCATGAATATTTTGTTTCTTATCAAAGCTTTTTTAAACCCCAACTATTTTCTTAATTTTGCATTTTTGTCCCCTGTTCATTTCTTCTTTCTGTTATAACACACATCATAGTTGAAACAGGATAAGGAATTGATTTTCAGAACTCCCATATTAACCACGGGCTGAAGTTCTATTAAACAAGTACTATCTCAGAAAAATCAGATTGCAGAACTAATGCTGTGAACCAAAGACGCAAAAACAGTTCTGAATGGATGTCAAGGCATTAAGTTGCTATTATGCTTCAGAAGTTCTTATGCTGGTCAACACTACTTTAAACTCTACCTTTTAATCTTACACACTTTGGGAATGTCTGCAAACTAGTTTCAGACCTAAAGTATTTTTCAAAGTTCAAATCTTTTGCAGAGACAGTACGTTTCCAGATCAAACTTGATCTTCACTTTTCCTCCATGTACTTTACAGAAAATACATAGAGACACCACAACTCCACCACCATAGAAACATTCTACAGAGGAATTTTTCTCCTCTCCATGTTTCCTTTGCCACCTTTTTCCCTGGTGTTTTTGCCTTTAAAACAGGACACAGCAACGTCAAAGGGGATACAACACCTTTAATCAGCTGACATGTTTCATCAGAAGCTGATCCTTCATACACCATGAAACACCTGTGATGGTGCACAGTCCCCACCAGAGCCAAAGCAGCTCCCCTTTCAGTATTTCTTTTGTGCTATTTAAAAAAATTTACTTGGATGCAAAGAAAGAATGGACTCTCACTTGTAGTAGTAGTAGTACATGTAGTAATTAAACTACTGAAAGCCTTTTTATATGAACTAAAACCTGGCTTACATGCACTCATTATAAAAGATTTGCATGATTAGTCCTATTTGTTTTAATCATTATTTTATGTCACAGCACTCAAGTTTTAAATCCACTATGTTCTAGCATGTTTTGCAAGATTAATAACACAGTAATGTAAAATAAACTGGGTACAGCTTATACAGCAATAGGTAAAAACATTTCCTCATGAAGAAGAAATATTTAATTAAAATATTAATAAGGAGCAAATACAGCTGAGAATTGGACTGCTATTTTGCAAGCTGACTAAAAGCATGGAAGAATGAAAAAATAAAGAAAGAAGACAAAAGGAAGAATTAAGGAAGGAAAGAAGATGGGAGAAGGAAAAAAAAGGCAGAAGAAAAGAAGAAAATGAAAGCTTGACTTCGATGGTTTTAAATGATGCTTACTCATCCTCAGTGCTTCATGAAGCAAAACACATTTGAAAAAAGAGATGTGTGGTAGCCTGTAATTAAGATGACATACATGCAGATACAGAGATGGATTAAGGCAGCTCCTTCTTAATGGAGTCAATTCTGGCTGTAACACTGGATAATGTTTATCCAATATATATATGAAGTTATTTATTTTTCTTAAGAATTGAGATTTTTTGAGTTTTAAAGCATTTTCCGAGGAGAACTCCTCATTGGCACTCAGAACTTAAATTTTGAGGGAGCAGGACATGATGAGATTGCCAGATTTTCTTGTGAAGGTGAGCTATTCTGCAAAAGCATCGTAACACAGCAGGACATTGCCCATGCAAATACTGAAGACTTATCTACAATGGACTTACCTCATCTCTCAGCTATGGACTCTTGCACTGAGGACTGATGCTGCAGCCAGTGAGAAGTGGTTGGCTTTAAGGGCAGAAATTAGGATCTGTTTCAGGATTAGGTGTCTTCTTATCTCTAAATGTATTTTAAACTTTTAATACTGGATTTATCATGCTAGGGGCTGCCTAGACTAACACGTTGCTCAAACTAGGGAGATCCAAAGCAGGTTGTTCATGACTCTGTCCATTTCAGTGTTGAATATAGCTCCAGGTAGCTGCTCAGCCTCTCTGGGCAACCTGTGCCACTCTCCTCACAGGTTTTTTTATTAATTTTTAAAGTTTAAATTAAATTTCCTGTATTTCAGCTACTGCCCATGGCAGGCCACTTGTCCTTTTATTGTGCACCTCTGAAGTCTGGCTCTGTTTTTACTCTCCCAGTCATATACTCAGTCCCTTTCATAACACTGAAATTGAATTAAACTGAATTTAAATTGAAGCTTAATGCACCATTAAGAAACAAAAAGTATACATTAAGCTAGAAGTCTCAAAAAAAAAGTAACTTCAATTTAGGATTAAACTAGGGAAATTTAGTGAGCCTCCCAAGTTAAGAAGTGATGCCTTAGCCCTTCTATTTGGGAGCTGATTGAGTAATTTAGCCTGGCAATGTGCTAGATGTGATGGATTTCAAGGCCTTTCCCTCTCCATTAATCATCATGAACATAAGCCTTCTGTCTGTGTAAACAATACTAATCCTGACTTTGAAGGTACAAAGAGGGAAACACAAACCAACCTTTGCGGAATGGAAAAGATAATTTCTGCAGCTCCCTTTCTTGAGCTCCTCAGACACCTATTTACCCTACACAAAGAAAGCTCCTGCAGGTGCAAGCTGTCTTTTATCAATCATTATCAATTACATACAGCACATCAGTTTGGAATTCCAGCGTCTGCTTTACATGCTGTAAACCTACATTTTGAGAATGAACTCAGCTTTTGGACTGGGAAACATTGTAAAGTAAGAAATGGGTTCAGAAGAAAATGCAATCAGGACTCAGTCTCAGTTAAAAAAACAAGTTAGTTTGATTGTTGGACTCTGTGTGTTGTTGCACCTGGGGTAAAGAACAGTAAGATGGAATACATGGAAATTTTTTTTTCTATTATATATCAGCAGGATCTTTGCTGACTGCAAGTAGGCTCTTTTGCCAGTGACTATGGAAAAAAGAACACTGTCTTGGGGTTCCTGCCTTCTCAGGCAAGTAAAGAAGTGTAGCACAGCTGGGCTATTTAACAAATGGACTAACACTAGAGCAGAAAAAGGACATATGGTAGGGTAAAAGTGTTCACATACCAAACATTTTTAGTCATCAATAAACAATGTTTCTTCTTAGTACAACTGTAAACCTTCCAAAATGAAACCTATGGTTTCAAAGTGAGCAAGTGATAAATTCTCACTGACAGCTTTTTTCCCCTGTTTCTCTTGGGGGGGGGGGGGAAGCCAGCCACATTTCCTAATATTTATTTTTTTTCCTAAAAAAGAAGATTCTAAGGGAAGCAAAAGAGGGGAAATAATCAATCCCAAGCATTATTGTATTCCTCTTATTATAGGAATATCTTACTACATTTCTATCATTTAATAATTTATAATATTCATATTTCCATACAATTCTTATTAGAGAACTATATTATTGTATTGTATTCTTCTTATTAGAGGAATAGAAAAATGAAAAAACAAAACAAACAACTGTGCCAGCTGAAATTTCAAACATTGTCCAGCTCCATCAGCATAGTCTTTGTAAAGCATAACATTGATCAATGATTTCTTGCTATCATGCAGCAACAAGTTGATGATATCATGAGAGCTAGTGTTCCCCTAGATAGCAGTTCTTTTTTTTCTAAGCTCAACTTCATTCTCTAAGGTACTGGGCAGGTAAACATAGGCTCAGTTTGGCATCCTGGGATAACAGCATTGCAATTAGTATGGTAGCTAAATACACTTAAGCCAGTATTTGGCAGAGAGGCTTACAGAGAGTTGCAATGATTTCCAGGGGCATGTAAATTTACCTCTGCTATTCCCATGCCAACAGCCAGTCTCCAAAATTCATGTACTGTGGCATTCAGTCAATAAGCCTGGACCTCATAAAAGGATACAAACTGTATTCCTGAAGAACAGAAAAGCAGTGAAAGAAAGATGAATGAAAAGCACTGAAAACAGTAATCCTACCACTGGTGTTTTACATCACTTCTCACAGAGGGTTTTGCAGGAAACAAAGCATGCTGCCAAAAGTGACCCTCAGGAAGCCATCCAATTTTGAGTTAAATTCAAACACTGTTTATTCTAGCCATTAGCCTAAGGTATGTTTGGGGAATACCAGGGAAGAGATGCACTGAGAATAAAAAAAAGTAAACTTGTCCAGCTATTTACTTCAACATAAAAAGCTGTTTTCTTAGTTCTCACATAGTTTCTTCACCCAGAGATGTATTCCAAACACAGTTCCCTCTTCTTCCAATATGAGGTACCACATGTGAAAAGCACAATAAAAGAAAGATTATTTTAAGAAGCATCACAAAACACTTTCCGTAGAATCACTTTTGTCATTTCTTGTTGCTTAAGTGACAACAGGTACATGATTTTAGACAAGTCAGAAAGTTCCTCTAAAGGGATACATTGGCTTTCATCATGCCAGCAGACAGGAATGCAACAAGTGAACACACAGCACAGATGTATTAAGATCATTCCAGGGCACTTGAGTAGTGTTTGAAATGTTAGTGTCAAAAAAAGGCAAAGAATCTCTGCTTCTTAAAATTATGCTTTTTAATATAAAATTGAGATTTCTTCAATGCTTTTATCATCTTGAAATCAACTGATTTAAAGAGCACTGTAGACAACACAGGAAGTCATATTTTTCTTCACTATATTCCAGACCATCCAAAATCCTTGAATAAAAGTTTCCTCCTCTTCTCAGAAGGACTGACTAAAGGGTGGAAATCTGTAGGATAAATAAGAATTCACTATGCTTTAAATTTAGGAACTAAATTAAAATATTTCCGAAGCAAAGTTGGAGAAGAAAATATCTGTTCAAAGCAAAGACAAGACTGGAAGTAAGGCTTTCTCACAGCATCCCAGCCTCCTCAGCATACTGTGTTGGCTAAAAATTAATCAAAACGAACACCCTGAAAATAAAGGCTGTCTGAATCAAGATCTCTGTGTTTTATCTCCTGAGAGATAGATCCCAATATCCAATGATTTTATGAAAAAGAATGCATCTGTCACTTTTTATCCATTTATCTGTCTTAAAATCAATACTGAGTGTACCTAATTTTCTTCATTGTAATTATACCATGACAGATGCTGAAATTAAATTCTTGATATACTTTTCAGATATTTATTACTCTTCAGCATGCTCAGCCTGTTTCAGATAGACTCCACCCTGCAGTAATGTGCATGCCATTAAATAATTCACTTTCATCTCTTGAATTTATGCTTGTTAGGGCAAATTTATGAAAGACTCTATTCTTTAACTACTGGCTAAACAAAGCCAAAGTCAGCACTAGAAAGCAAACCAATACAACACTTCATTAAATGTGCTTTTTATTTCTTTTTGTTTCAAGTATTTCTGCTGCTATGTGAAATTTAGGGTTACACAGTCTCCTTTCAAATCTCAAAGTAAAGAATGTGCTCAAGTCACAAGTTCATATCTCCCATTTGAAGTGGACTTCCCATGAGAAAGGTGCAAGGAAGAGACATAATTACAAATCCCTTTAAGTACAGACCTCACACTCTTCCAAAATACTGACTGAAAATGCTGTTTTGTGTCTCTGCTCATTCATATCAGATAATGAGCAAAGATTCCTTCCAAATTAACTGTAATTCTCTTCTAATACCTCTATTCTTTTTTTTTCCTCCTTCAGGATGGTGATAGTGAGAACTCCTTTGAATTCTGAATCCCACCCTATTACAGCACTTCTTAAACAGGAACATAATTAAATCATCAGTGTCATGGTCAGAATTTTCTCCTCTCTGACTCAACAGGTGGACAGGTAAGCACAATGCACACCAGTCCTTTACTTTTGCTTTCTCAAAATTTGCAGTTGACATTTACAAAAATTTTAAAAATTCTAATTTCTGATTGACAGGAAGACAGAACAGAGAATCTCTGCTTTTAACTTTATTTCCTTAGCATATAAAAACATGAATAAAATGAATTCAAGAAGAAAAAGAAAATATTTGGGGGCATAAGCTTCATTTTACCAAAGAATGTAAGGTCTGTCACCAGTAACCAGACATCATTTATGTGGTGGTAGGGAGAGACAATCATGTAATAGCTTAATATGAAGGTGGTGGTTTTATTCAGGTTTGACTATCTACATGTCTTATTTATCAGTAACCCTGTAAATGAGAAATGCAGTTGAACAATCATATTTTATTTATAAAGAATATTTTTGGGTGGTTTTATTCCTTTTGCTGATTATTCTAAGATTCAGTGACCAGAGCATTATTGGTTATCCTCATATGAACCAAGCATGTTTAGATGACTGTATTATTGGTCAGCACCTCCTTGGTAGGAGTTACATAGTATGGTTATAGGATCCCAGGATAACAACACTGAAGAAGATGGTGCAGAGACAGTTTGGGGACAGGAGTGTTTTACAGCTCCTTGTGTTAGTTTGGAGCAAGGTTGCTGAGCTCTGCTCTATGAGCAATAACATCAGGCTCCACATGGAAGCAGCAAATTACTTCCAGACCCAAATCAGTCCTGGAAGTACCATGGACACTTCTGCACAACATTTCTCCAGTAAATGATGTGGACTGAACCCAAACCATCTGTGCATAACTGGTGAAGAAGGCTATGCATCTAAGGAATAATTAGTCCACAAACAAGACAAATCCGTCATGGGCAATTAGCCGTTTCTGGGTACTTAGAATGAAGTTAAAAGACCATTAGGTACACAAAATTCAAACACTTGAAACTTCAAGAAATGCCAGAGTTAAGATTCCTGCAGAAAACTTCATAGCCTACTCGGAGCACAAAGTTAACTATGTCAAAGTCAATTTCAAGAAACATTATTCCTGAGCTTTGGAATACTTCCTCATTCAAAGCAAGTGCTGGAAAGTATCACCTAGAAAGCACTCTCTCACTGTGTGGTCCTAGGAATTTTTTAGTGCAAACCTGCTGTGAAGACAGAATATTTCATTTCCTGTAGGATGATGTTCATCAATACAGTGAGTGCTTCACAGTTCTGAATACTTTTTCTGCATAGCACATTGATGAGGTAAAAAACCTATTCTATGCTGCAGAGAAGTTGGGGCTTCCATTAGCTCTGGATGTCACATCTGAGAAACCTGATAATCTGATTTGTATTTGAGAGTACCTTTTGGTATAACAGTATTTCGAGTTTAGGTTCAGCTCTCTGCAGTACAGATTGGCCCCCAGAAAATAATAAACACACGTTGACAGGGAACATAATGCTACTTTCTGACAAGATGAACTGAAATTAATTGCTAAGCAAATATAATACATACTAACACTGTGGCAGAGGTTCAGTTAAAACCTCTCTCCCCTTATGTCAGGAACATTAAAATGTGTAGCACCACCATCCCTTTTCTCTTGAACTTTGAACAGCCTTATTTCCAGTGTCTGGAAAACTTGGCTTTATAAACATTCTAATCCTTTAAGAGTTGGACTCGATGATCCTTGTGGGTCTCTTCCAACTCAGAATATTCTGTGTGATCTGCTTTTTTGTTAGATTGGTTTGTTTTGGTTTTGAGGAAAAAAAAAACAAAAAAAAGTGTGTGTAAAATAATCCCTCATTATGCTCATCATGCGTAAGTGGAATGAAACTGTGAGGTTCATCACACTGGGTTTTGCCATTTAATTTAACAGAATACTTCTCCCACTAACTTTTTACACATACCCTAAGGCAACAAACAAATCTACAAGCTATTTCTGGTTTATGATAGAAGTCACATTGGCAGAAGTTGCTTCATCAGACATGATTGAAAAAGTTCAGGACATCCCTGCAATAATACTTAGAGCTTGAAGAAGCAAGAGTTATTTCAGATGGACAGTAATTCATGTGACATACCTAGAGGTACTTGGCAGATCAGCTTTGATACCGTTGAGCTTTCACAAGACACCACCCACCATCTATCATGCACAGCTTTTACATCCTCCTATCTATCCTCTGGATTTGGGACACCTTCTCTCTTTATCCATGTTTCTCAACAGCAACACTGATAAAATGTCACAAAATGCCAAAAATTTCTCATTACCCTAGTGAACTTTAAGAAAATGATGAGCATCCTGCTGCTCTACACAACAAATTCTGGCAAGCACAGTTTATGCTCTGTGGCCTCCCACTTGTCCCGGATGGGCATCGTCAGCTCCAAGCATCTATTCAAAATACATCTCACCTTCTTTTGGGGCTGGTATTTTTATGTCTGAGAGAATGCTGCTAACAATTTGATCATTGTTACCATTCAGAACAATCTGTTTAACAAAAGATTGTTAAACAAAACCGGGTAAGTTGCTTGTGAAATGAAATGGGTGTACGCTGTCTTCAGCCTTCCTGCTCCTCATAAAACGATGCCTACTTTCTCTAGAATTGTTACTTTTATTTCATAGTTGCAACTGGGAATTCGTTTTAATTAATCTCATCCCTTCTGACTGCTCAAGGCCAAAGGGTGGTTTTTCACTTTTCATACAGTACAAATAATGGAAAAGTTTAAAAATAATTAAAACCCCTGAGATGCTTTACTGGTGTAGAATATAAAGTGGAATTAAAAAAATACTCCTTTTGATTCACTGTTTGATCTACAGAAATTTATTCTAGCGCAAAGTATAAAAGCAACAGAAAAGCCTGAAAGCCAGTAATTCACATTTAGCAGGTGAACAGGAGAAAAAATAAAAGTAAACAAAAGTTATCAGCTAAATGAGGACAGTTGCTTGCTACTGTGTAATAAAATTTCAGAGCTTTACAAAATCAACACTACAGTACTATAGCTGATATAAACCTGTAAAAAATTATTTCACAACCACTACATCATAAATGGCACTAAACGGTTTCACATCTTCATAATAAAGTATTCAGACTGCAAAATACCACTCTGTGTGCACCTTTAAGAGCTCCATTTTTGCATATCAACTTGGGAAAATGCTTCTAAGTTGGTTACATAAATAGTTTGCCTATAATGCATCCAATCCAAGTGACCTTACAAAAAGAAAGAAAATATGAAGTGGTGAGAGAAAGAATTAACATTTCTGGTACAAGCACTAAAAAAATAAAGTCTATCCTTTCTCGCCTCCCTTAATTTCATTTCAAGTTTAACATACATAAAGGCTCAGAGCCAGAATGCTTATCCAAACTACATAAATCTCTAGGCAAACTCCCCATACTATATGGGCCTGTCCCCACAAAACCTTGCAATTCTTCCTAATGGTGCTTTCCAGCAGGAAAAACTAGCAGAGAGCTATCTTTTCTCACCAAATCTCTGATCAATCTTTTCCTACCACATCTTTTCTTAGAAGAATTAATCTCCTTCCTTGCAATATTTTTATGAAATGGAAATGGAAACAAGCCCCCACACCCAAAGTGAACCCTATAGCAACTGGGTACCCCACACTGCTGCTCAGGCTGCTTTTGAGAAAGACCCAATTAATTTCCTTATTCCCTTCCTGAATTCCTGAGCAGGGTCAAAGGGAGGCAACACCATTTACCACCACACAACCCATTTCAGACAGCTGGTCCAGCTAATAATGTAAACATGGTAACACCTTGGAAAGGTCAATCAGAGGAATGGTAGCATTAGCAAAGCAATTAATTCTGGGTTGACCATGCATATTTCCCTCTCACTTGATTCTCCTCCCTTCCCCCACCTTCTAGAAGGAAACATAACATCTGAACAGAAATTTTCAAAAGGTAAGAGATGGGATTTTCTTAAACATTGGGCATGCCTTATTTTCTTGGGATGATTTCCAGCACAATATTTTATTTATCTGTTTCCAAAATAAACACATTTTACTTTTCTCATTAGTCAAAGGGCTTTAAGAACACACTTGAGGGAAATGATCCGACTAACAAAACAAGTAAAATCCTTCCCTGCACTTCATATGCTCCATGAAAAGTGTACATTTCATGGAATCAGCACCTGTAGAGCTAACTGTTCAACCTGAGGTGTGTTTACTATCTCCTTAACAATCCTCATTCCTAAATGCACATGGAAAAGCTGTAGATCCTATCTATCTATCTATCTATCTATCTATCTATCTATCTATCTATCTATCTATCTATCTATCTATCTATCTATCTATCTTTCCATTGTTTTTCACTAAAGTAAAATTCAAGGAAAAGAAAAAAAATGTTCTAAACTCATGAGATTCAATGGTCTCCTTTCATTTCTCTGAGGGTTTAATTACATGACATTTCATAAAGCTGGAGAGTAAAATGTAAGCCAGAGACAGAGCAAGGCACCAGAGTCCCAGGTGGATTTCCAAGGTCACTCTGAGCTTTCCTGCCCTCAGAGCCCTCGAGAACTATAAAGCTGAAATCAGATACTGCTGCATTTACCTCCTGTCTTCTTTCACCAGCTTTTTTTCTTAAATCTAGATTGCCAACTTTAACAAGCCTTCTATTTGCATCACACACCATACACATTCCTCATCTAATTGACATGAAGGATATGAAGCTTACAGAAGGAAGAACTCAAAGACTAGCTGTGTAGTATAGACTCTGTTTGTACAGCTGCCATGGTGCTTTCCTGTTCTAGCTTTTGTACTGTGTGTTTCCTTGCACAACCAGTCACAAATACTCCAGATCTAGCAAGACCAGTCAGGACCCATGTAAAGAATTGTGCCTTCTAAATAGGGTAATATTTTCCCTTTAGTTTTCCCAACTCACATACATTAGCACCTACATTTATGATTAAGCAAATAAATTTCAGAGATCTGGAAGATTAGGAAGTATTCAAATGCAGATTAATTGTATTATGCAGGGTAAATTACTTCTTCCAGGTCACTTCTATAGTCCAGCAATGCTTTTTATTCTCCCTGAATTGTGCATTAATACATTTGGCTATTTTTGTGCATGTATCCTTGCTTTTAAATATACAACATGTTTACAGATGCATATCTGCAGATAAAAATATTTAATTGTATGTATCTGAATTCACATATCCCTCTCAAAATTCTTACAGTATTGTAAAAAATTGGTCACTTCATGATAAATGCTTTCATATGTGTAAAAATAGTTTTTAAAAGGATTGGTGTTTATTTGTACAAAAAGTTTCAAATAATGTTTAAAAAGCCCAGACATTCACAGTGATTTCAGAATTCTATTTTTACAACAAAATGCATGTTACAAACATTGCCTTGTTTAAGATCCAAGATAATGATGGAAAGAAATGTGGAAAGAAAAGGAGATGTTTTACACCACTTTCACCACCAGTTCCTACTAGAATAACATTTCAGTGCCTGCAGAGGAAGAACCCAAAAAGCTTAAGAAAATTCCTAAATCCCCCCTCACTGAAGTAGAAATATTTTTCTCTTTTAAACATTTTTTCCTCTTTTCTTCATTTTAAAACCAAATGATGGCAAATGAAAACATGTGAGCAAGCCCTGTAATTTCTCACTTTAAAGAGGCCTGAATCAGATAACTTGAGATACCAAGTAATAGTTGCTTGTTGCAGTCTGCAGGACTTATCAGCACTCAGTGCTGGAAAGCAGGATTTTGTGTTCTGTGACCTGTCTCTTTCAAAGTAGGAAGCCTGGCAGAAGAGATGATAACATGAACACAACACTAATAACACAACTTTAATTCCATGATAATTTACTCTGGGGTGTTTTTTTAATGTGCAATAGAAAGGTCTGAGGTAGAGAATCCGCTATCATTTTTGAAAGTCACTTGTTGCTTAAGGGGACCCAAGACTGCTACACAAGAGCTTTATTTTGAGACCAAAAATTTATTAATTCTGGCACAGAGAACATCAACCATACATATAACCCTGGAGAAGTAGCCTTACAACTCTTCAGACAGTACAATCTTAATTGCACTGTGCTAGATACAAAACCATACTGGAAAAAGTTAGGAACCAACGGTCTCTGCACTGTATTAGGAATAGCCACAGGACAACACCACCTCTGATTCTAAGGAGGCAAACTCAAAGCAGTACAAACCTGAACGAGCAGAATGGGTTAGCCATGGTAATAAGGATGGCAAGAAGGCCATTTGCCTTCTTTCCTAGTCAAGATCTGTAATGCATTAGAAGGCTTCACTCTCCTTGGACTTTGCATCTCAAAAACCTGAGTAGAACTGGATTGAAAATAATGGGTGCCAATTTTCCTTTGCTCTGAGCAATGAGATTTTATTCAATATCATTGCTCCTGAAAAGAGTTAGATGTCAAATAAAATGGAACCTAGCTGTAATCCGTCTCATAACATGAATAACTTAATTTGATAACAGAAAGCAAACAACCTTAATCCTGCTTCACATATGAGTACTTAGTACATGGTTGGCTCTCTGGGTGGTGAGCACACATTGCCAGGTCATGTTGAGTGTGTTTTCTATCCATATCATTATACATATCATTATCCATATCCATATCCATTTGACAGAATATTGTGAATATAATAGCACAAATTTTTACAGCTGGTCAGATTGAAATAGCTGGAGTCAAAAGTGACTTACTTGAAATCAACCCCCACGCCAGTAACAGCAGAAAGAAACCAAAATTGTCTCGTTCAACTGGAGGAAGGATTTCCATTCTGAAATAGCCAGGGCGATCACTGGAAGATGATTTCCCTCACCCACTCAAGAGAGACACTTAAATTTGTACTGCTGCAGCTGTTTTTGCATGGCCATGAATAAATGGATCAAGAACTGAAAGAATTTCAGACCCAACAAATGAATAGGAAACCTAGACCAATGAAGTGGATGGTGTGGAATATGGGAACAGAGAGCAATCATGCAGAAGGACAGGGAGGGAATGACATTTTGTTCTGCTTTTTTGGAAGAGTGAACTAATGCTTTCCCTATGTTCTTCCAGTTAGAGTAGAGGAAGCAGAGGCTGTCTTTTAACTGACAGACATATTTAATAGCCCACACTGTTGCAAAGAGATGCCAAAGGAAAGCTTAACGCCTGTTACAGTGGAAATATTGCTTTGTAAAAGCAAAGCTGTCTCTATGATTTTGATTTGCTGGATCTTATCTGCTGGCTGTAATGATGATGTAAAGAAGATGTGAATCATCAAGAAGAGGAAATTAGAAACTGAAATTTTCTTGTCTTTGACTAAAAGATCCCTGAATTTCATTTGACTGGAAAAATGGGACAAAAAAAAAAAGAGAAATAATTTCCAAAAATATAGCATGCAATGTTCTTCATTAGCAGGAAGAAGAATATAGATTTAAAATTGTTTCAAGTTATTAGCTAGCGCATATAAAAAAGGCCACAAACACAATGTGGTTCTCGTCATGAACACAAGTGTTGGGAGAAAACCAGAAATGCCAAACCAAAATATCAATCACACTATTTAGAGAAATCATAGTTCTATATATTGAATATAAAGTATATAATAAGACATCTACTGGAATTTTGTCATGTACAGTAATGTGTTTGTGTTTTCCAGCTGTTTTAATCTAAAGACTTTAAAAAATAAACTTATAAATAAACATGAAAGAACACAATTGAAAAATGAGTTCTTCAGCTAAAGCAGCACTGCATTATCCTGATTATTTTTAACAAACTTCAGAGCATTTACATAAAAAAGCTCTTGTGCTTTATAGCTGCTTTTGAAAAGAAAAATGGCCAGTAAATGTTGATACAACATGCAGGAAAAATAAAGATTACTTTTTCAATATGAACATATTTGTTAAGATTGCTGTGTTTTTGTTTGCTTGAACATCACAAGTGACAGGCAAATAAATATGGAAGACTTGGAAGACTCTTATTTCTAATTATTTAAAAATCTGGACCAAATTTGTGTTTTACACATATGTCAAGAGTTAACTACTATTCATGTCAGTACAATAAACAAAAGCACAATCAAGCCCACCAGATCTTAACCTAGTTTGAAATAAAACTTTGTAAATTACTGCTGGTAAGAACCATCCTGGTTTACAACATTTACAGGCAGAACTGTGGGACTTGGTCATGATGCACACACCTCATTCCTGTACACTGAAGCAGCTCTTTCAAGGGACATTTGCAATCAGAAAAAACAATATTTCTTGCACCATCACCTTATAAGGAGCAGCAACTTGTTTATGTTTTAATTCCACAGCAACCTGTTTATGTATTAACTACAAGCTCAGGTTTGGAGTGATGTCATTAGCAGACAATCTCATCCAAGCTTCTTGGTCTTTTGACTGCAGAGTAAAACTTAGAAATATTATACCTCTTCCATGTAGAAATCATTCTAAAAATACAGAGAATCCAGTACATTTTATTTCTAATAATTCAATGTTATGAAAGTTTATCTTACAACTTCAAGCATTAGTGTTCATCATGATCTCCCTTAGTTAAGCAGACAAAAACTGCTGCTGAAAACACATGCTGGAAAAACAGCAGCCTAGCTATAAATAAGTATCCCAGGAGCTTACTTTCACCCTAATTCATACATATGTTTAATTCAAAGGCCAACATGATTACTGCCATGCCCGTCCATAGGCTTCAGGAGAAACAAAATTTTAAGGCACTGTCAGAGCCCATGTACTTACTGATTAAAGTGATGAAGCTGTGCTTAAGTATGGATCATTCCCCCTGGATCCACTATGATTTGGAGCATGGCTCTTCACAATGAAGTGAAGAGTAGACTAGTCACAACACTTTTCTGTTTCCCTGACAATTACAAGTGTAAAATGGGGGAAGAACCATAAATCAAAGAGAGAATATGTGTTGCCTTATTCACATTGACCACATATCAAGAAATTTCAGATTCTTGAGAGTGACCATTAGTTCAAGTGCTCATGCAGTACTTGAGCATTTCACATTTTATCCTCACAGCTTATTAGGAATAAGGAGCTTCAGTCTCTCAAGTCCACTCTGCTTTCCTGTCCCAAATATATTATACACATCCATCTATCCATCTATCTATCTTGTACCTGGTCTTGTCTGAAACAAGCATACGATGCCAAATGCCAGTAGTGAAATATTTCAGGATAGAAAAATGCTCAAACAAAAGTCCTGACATATTTTTATTTTCTGCCACAAGCTTTGCAAGGGGATGCACCTAAGAACAGTCCTATGTGGGTAACCACAGCCAAACATCTGTCTGATTGTAACCAAGCAATATATTCTGATATACATCTGGAAGAAGTCTGTCAATACGTCCACTACAAGCTAGCTCACATGAAGTTCTAATACCACTGAGGACAGAGGTTGCTTAAGATCAGTGGCTGATCACTGTGATCAAATGAAGTATCACAGAAAGAGTGCAGGCCATGACTTCCTGAAATCCACTCACATAGGCATTGAAAAAGCGTTTTGTCAGCACCATCTGGGAAACAATCCAAGAGAGGACTCCATGAATACCAGTAGTACTTTCTCAAATCTACAGGCAGGACTAGGTTTTTCTAATCTTTCAGCATTTTAAGAGCCTTAAATAGCTCTGGACTAAAGACAATTGCACAGGAGGACTAAATTTGGAATGTCTGTGAAAAAAAGACTCAGGAGAGTTCAGCTGTTTTACATGTACTCAATAATAACAGATTTGGCACTAACTGTGCAGGTTTACAAGGTGTTTTCCAACAAGACTGTTAAACCCCAAGTCTTGAGCAGGCTGTGGCTGAGCTGCCCCTGTCCATGGTACTCAACCAACAAGCTCTGGGCCAACACAGGGCACTGTGTGCAATGACACTGGGTTTAGGTGGCACATCCAACCACTTTGGTTGCCAGGTTTGGAAGACACGCACTACGGTTTTGTTGGTATAATCTAGTGAATAGGATTCAGGCTTGCTCTTTTGAAAGACCTGTAGATAATGCTACCCCCCACCCAGGATGGGACCCTGGAACGTGGTACCCTAGAAACAAAGAAAATTCCTTTCTGTATGACATATTCCCTTTGCCAAGGCTCTGTTATCTTTTAGGATTTATATTGGTCTTTAAACTAGCTAGGTGATTGGGTTTTTCTTTACTTAGAGTTTGAAGGCAACTGGACAATGTTGGTAACTTGTAGTCTTATTGGTTAATATTTCAATCCTTTGGAAAAGTATAAAAACCCCTTGTTATATGATGTAAGCGGGCTTTACACGCTGACTCCCCTTTGAAGAAATAAACTATCTTCAGAACCTCAGCTGTGAGCCCCGAAGCCTTTGTCTCTGCGAGCAGGTAGCTGGGCTGCCTTGAGGACCTCCTGAGCTACTCGAGTTCTTGTAGCACACCCTGAGGCTGAGAAGCCCCTAGCCTCAAAACAGCTACAAAGACCTACTCAGGTCTTCCTTCAATTGAGGCAATGAGGCTAAAACCCCTTGAAATAACAATTCTGCTATCTGTGAATGCCAGTCATGGAAAGCAACCGAGCCCAGCTTTCGACAATGCATGGCTCTGGGTATCATTCAGCTCCAGTGGAACACAGTATAGAACACAGGACTTTTTTTGACTGAGTGTTGTTGGGGCAGGCAGACCCCTGTCCTGACCAGTCTTATATTCCCAAGAATAGTATTCAAGAAGAGTTTAATGTACTCATCAGACATCCAGAAGACCTCTGATTATGAGGGTGGTCCAAATGCCTTTCCTAACTTGTTATTTTAGACTCTTCCTAGCTTGTTTTTTCAGAATCAGCATGATAAAAGGTATGTATTACACAGGGGTGGTTGTTCCTATAGTGTGTGTCTAATTGGTATAAAATATTACAAATCTGGCTCCTAATCTTATGTTCTTGCACACATTCCACTTCCTGCATGTCTACAGAGACCTAGGGAAAGGTGACATTCACAGCATATAACTTACAGGAGCTCAGTATTCCTGAGCCTTTAAAAGCAAAAGGATAGTCTTGTCCTATTACTTGCCCTATTAGGTGATCCAGGGAACCATTACACCCAGTGAACACATAATGGTGCCAGTTTTTGACAATAGAACTGATTATGCCTATCAACTACAACAATAATCATGTCACATCATCAGAATTTCTAAAGCCTGAAAACATGAAGTCCATGTGTTTATGCTCTCTGATTTTTGAGCTCAGGAGCAGAAAACAGGGTTTTGTATTTCTTATCTAATCCCACCTCCAAATACATACCAAATGCAACAGAATTCACTGAAGGACAAATACTTTTCTTAAGGCTACCTATGTATCAGCTTACTCATAATTTTCAAGGAGAAACAGATGAGGCTCATTGTTTGAGGGAAATGACCACTGATATTCAGGCTGAGACTCCCCATCATCAATGGGTTTCTTGTAGAAATGAGGAAGCCTACAGGTCCAAAGTGGTTTCTGCCAAGGTCCCTCAACTGGCCTTGAGGAAGAGTTCCCATTAAAATGAAACAAATTACATCAAATACTCAAGACCTTCCATGTTAAACTATAAGTTCAGACACAGACTCATGATGTCATACAAAAAAAAAATTGAGAAACACAAGATAATAGGAGATATGAAACAAAATACTAGTCAGGGAGAAAATCCAATTCAGTCACAAGGGTTCTCTCCTGCTCAAGGAGTCCACCTAACTACTTGAGACAAAGTAATTGCAATTAGATGAGACTAATTCTACCCTGTAATCTAACTAAAAGGCATTATTTGATACTTCCCACATCTTTAACTTTCTTATATATTCCAAAGGATTGATATAAAGGCAAGATTCCAACACACATTTCTGATAAACACTTACTTCTCCATCAGGTCGTGCTCTACTAGGTCACGATGAAGATTACACAAGAACTCAACATTAAAACACTACATTTAAAAAAATAATAAAAATAGCTCAGTTCTTTGTAGGTAAAATCCAAACAATTACACTCTCAGTGTAACTGATTCAGTAGTCACCCTATCAAATCACTTTACTACAGCTAAAGACCAGAGTAAAGTAACACAAGCAATTTCACGCTTTTACCCAATAAAGTACTAGTTTCCTATGTATTTTCAGCACTTAAAGTCAGCCATCAGCCTCGACACAGAAATTGAAGGCACCCATCATGTGGGACAGTCTGTCTGTTTCTAAAACAATCTGTTAGTTCCCATGAAAACACTCCAGGGTTTAGCTGTCCATAATTTCCTCAAGTTTTAAGTTTGAACTAAAACTTTCCCTGTGGCGTTTGAAATACAGCACTTTCTTTTTTTCACAGAAAATATCCAACACTCATTACATTTGGGGTGGGTTTCTGAAAGGCAGGAGGAAAAAGAAGGAAGAGAACCTTTTCACTGGAATTGAAAATACTGCTGAGAATATTTTTGGAAAGATGAATATTTTGGGAATTTGAGCTCTTTGGAACACTCAGAAAAGTTATAACCTCATGTCAGTGAAAAGCTTCATACAGAAAACATTAAATGTGCCCAAACTTCATGTAACTAAAAGGTTTTGAAATAGCTGTTGTTTCACACTTGTAACAACCTCTACAGAACATATGCAATCAGCCAAAATCTCTGTATACTCCATTTTTGAAGCTCAAAATATCCCCATATTGCTCCCAGCTGCTGCCCTCCAAGGATGGCCAAGTCATCCAAAGTAAAAGCAGCAGCTTGCAAGGGTTTTTGGTTTTATTTCAAAGAACTACCTTCTCTACTCAGATGGTGAGAAGAGGAATTCTAATCTGAATGCAGAAGGAAACAAAATATAAACCTAGACATGTTCAAGAAAATGAAAGAGGAAGGAAGTCTGACAGAATACCTAATAAGTATCCGAGAGTTATGAAAAGAGATCAAGTGACTGGGATATATGAGGGAAATAATGGAAAAGACTAACAGCTATTTGGCTGGAGGAAACATACAGTTTGGGTCTAATGTGAGTGATGTTGAGGAAAAGAAATGTACAGAAGATGATGCCAAAGACTGACTAGATCCTTGATAGTGGCACTGCAACACTCTCCCTTATTTGTTTGTCTCAGATCAAAATCAGGGTTTTGCTGCCACAGGAGTTTGTGTCCCATCATTAAGAAGTGGAATAACTCAACAGCACTTAAAAAAAAGTCAGAAACAACAGCAAAACATCAACCTTTTCGTACCCATTTTTCATATGAACACATTCCTCTGCCAAGTTCATTACACCATCACACGAACACAGCTGTGCTGTCAGAACCCAGGACAGACAGTGCAGAGGTGGGAAGAAAAGGCTTTTAAGATAGCTTAAACTGGTGAAGAAATTAATGTTAATGAATTTATGAATATTGTTGAATGGATTGATGATATAAATAAACTGATAGACTGATGGAGGCTAAAGGAAGATGATGTGAAAAGCATGAAATAGAAACAGATCAGAAAAAAAAACAACTATGACAGACTGGACAAGAGTCTGAATAGAAAAAAAAAGTCCCAAGAGTAATTACTAAAAAAGAAATAAACAGAAAATACCATATCAACTTTGAAAAACCAGCCCAAGGACAAGCTCCAAACCAGGACTCAGAGTTACTGAATCTTTCTGAATTCAGAATGTGTTTTCAAGTGCCTCATTTCCTTATCTGCCACACAAAGATAATGCTGCCCTTTGAGCTCTTGGATAACATCTAGTGACAAAACGCAGAAAAATCCATAAGGAAAACAAACATTTTATAACAGAGTTTGCATAGCATGAAATAAATTGCAAAGCCTGGGGAAGGACTGCTGATAAGAGCAGCTCTTTAAAAGGTGTTCAGTAAGTACACAGGTGTGATGGTGCTTGTTGGCTGAAGCAGAGCAGCTCAGGAAAAAACTGTACCACTGTGCCATCAAAGTCTGGATCAACTGCCACACAAAGGGGGCAGGCATGTCTGCAAAGAAAGCTCAGACAGGTATTTTAATTTTCAAGAGTTTTGTTTGTCAACCTGAACAGTAATCTTAGTGCCTTTGTCCATAATCATCTTAGAAAAAAAAACCAAAAACATTTATCACAAAAATAAAAAATATCCATAGCAACCAATATATATCATTTATCCACAATACAATGTTTCCATTATTCATATTGACCTAAATACTAAAGCAAGCTTATGGTGACCCACTACAGAATTTTGGGAATGTGGAAACAGTGTTTAGAAGTTGCAGCTTTAAAAGCAGAATTTCTGTCCACTGAGTGGATTTTGCCTGAGTGAAAAACAATGTCTGCTCCCAAGCCTGCTCCCTGCATGCTGGAGCACTGAGACTGGGAACACCCGGCATGTACATCTGCAGACAGGGATCCTTGTCACTACAGAGACTTGATGCGCATCAGAAATAAGTGCTGTGCAACCCTGCTGTGCCCAAAGCCAACTTGAGGCCTCAGTTTAAAAACCACAGAGGTGTCTTTGAAGAAGGGAATTGCAGTGGAGGGGAAGGCCGGGAAGGGACAGAGAAGGCAAGAGGAAATTGAGAGCCTTGTCTAGGCTGGTGATAACATATAGAAGGAGGAAGGTTAAGTAAGAGGAAACAGGATATTGCCCAGTATTGGCAGAAACTCTTTAAGACTCCACCTGTCATTTAAATAAACCTTCTTAAAACACACAATAGACACAGCATATCCTGAGCAGCACTTCAGTGACTCAAGACAAAGTGCCTTAACAGAGCCATTTGATGGCACTCCTCACAGCACACAATGGTATTTTTAGTGTTTCTTCACTTCAGGGAGCCCAAAGCACTTACAAGGTCAGAGGACAGAAGAATATTTGTTTTCTAACTGTAAATAAATTAAAGAGGCAAAGGAAAAAAAAGGCTTATTTTACACAGTACCTACATCAGTAAACTCTCTTCACTAAATTGATTGGGAAGAAACTTCAAAGTGATAAATTATTGAAAAACACACCCAAACAACAGAGGTACTGTATTTTTAGCATCTAGTACAGGCCAGTGATCCTGTATTGCTTGAGTGCAGGAGGTAGCATAGTCTCCTTTCCTGGCATGACAGCACCAGCTTTAGTGTCAAGAATTTAAATGGAAAAAGCTGGAAATGCCTCACATGCTGAAAACAGAAAAAATAATTATTGTCTGGCATTATGGAGAGAAAGAAATCATGTTACAATTAAGAAATAGTAAAACTGTAGGAATGGGATAAACTTCTGCTTCCCCCCACTGCAGGCAGGGAGCCCCAAGCACAACTCTTCTCCCTATGGGTTGCAAAGGGAAGGCACAATACCCTGTCTGCCTTTACATGGCACCTTGAATTCGCTGCCTTGCCCAGTCTGCTCAGCTCCTGCCTGTGCATCCACTGACAGCCTTCACACATGTGGGGAGTGGGGGCACACCAGCCCCATCCTACTCTCGTCACTCCAATGCCACCTCAGGGTCTCCAGTGTATGCAAAGAGGTGGAGAGGGCAGAGGAGGAGGGTAGGAAATAGTGCTGGCAGAAGGCAAGCGGGTCCTTACTCTTCATTCCAAAGCAGCAAAAAGAGTTTCATTCTTTTCTCATTCAACCCATGTACACAGGCACCTATTTGCCAGTTCTGCTTTCCTGAGGGGCACGTGCTGCTCCATCAGTGCTTCTCTGGGCTGCACAAAGAACAGCCAAGAAGAAACCCTCCACAGCAGAAACAGAAACATTAATACTCCCATGTGTTCACTAAAATTATCCTTCACTGCCATCAGCTTCCAGGTATTCTACAGTTTTTCTTAGACACCTATGTGTGAACACAGCACTTATGAACAATTAATAATTAATACCGTGCTAATACATGCAAGTCCTATGGCTTAGCTTTTAAGTTCTTCAATCTACAATTTCTTAGTATTTGATGCAGTAGTGATCAGAGACTTAAAAGCAGGTCACTGCCTAACAGTAATGAAAATAAGTATTTTAAGAGTTTACAGTTCATTAGTCCAGTTTCCTGATTGCACCTATGACAATCTGATTGATAGAAATCCACACACATGCACATTTGCAAGGATTCCAGACAGACAGAGCTAATACATGACTTAAAATAATGTATCTGGATATGGAAATTAACTCTGAAGATATTTGAAGAGCCTCATTTTTGTCATATCCTTATATCACACAGTAATCACCTTCATGGAAAAAGCAGCCAGTACCTCTCAATTATCTTACATATTTGACTCCACCTCTTCCAATTCTCATTTAAAGTCTTTAATTTTCCCTGATTATATATCAGGATGGAACACTCTGCGTGGCATTCTAGGAACTACTACCATCACAAATAGCTGTGGAAGTCTCTAATCTCGAAATGAGAATAATAAAACTCTATTTCCCAACAATATTTTAACATGTTTTATGTGCATATATTCAATTCAAATAATTAATAGTGAAATTACCAGCAGCTGTATACTTTGTACGATTATTCATGTCTGTGCTGGTTTATGAATGTCTTTACACATTTTCTTCTTCTCTACTCGGGCTACAAGATTACTACAAAAAGGAAAAAAAACACTCTGTAATATGCTCATAACCAGTTGGAATTAGTACATTGTTTTCAAGGCTTGTTCATGAAGTTTGAGTAATTAAAGCATAAAATATCCACAATGGCTTTAAAGGCCTCTGGGAGTACTTTCCAAGTACTTACTCTTTGCTCACTACTTAAGGATGTGCACTTTACGTGTTCAGTTCCTCATTTTACATGGAGTCTGCACAGCCTGAGGTGTCACATTTCATGGGAATTTCACAAAGCATAAAAAAAAATTACTCAGGACCTGAAGACTCATTTTCACAGTGACAGAAAGCAACTCAAAGGCTCCCAACCTCTGTCAGCTTTAAAAACATGGAAAATCCATAATTTTATGGTGGTGTTATTACTGAATTCCATGTAGACCCTATATTCTCCCCATGAGCAGTCCCACCAAGAAAGGCCATTTCATATAATGCACTGCACAAGGAACAGCTCAGTTTTTTTGAAAATGTGTGAATTACTATAGAGTACTTAAACTTTTGAACTCAAATTTGCTTCGATGCCAATTCCCATCCCAGACTGGGAGGACTTGTTCTGTATGCTCTGTGTGAGGACTATCTGGCTCTGCTTCCAGATGGATCACACATCACAATCACATCCAGGGAGAAGGGAGGGAGGAGGAGGACAAGGAGAGAGCAGTGCTTGCTCCAACAACTAAGGGAATGCCTAAGATTGTATTCAGTAGGGAACTCAGTGTAATGTGTGCATAGAACAAGTTTAATAAATATAATTTTAAAATATGTAGATTAGAAATGAAGAAAGGAAATGCTAGAAGTGTAGAGTGGAAAGGAAAGAGGGTGTTCTCTCTCTTTTTAAAATGCATGGCTTCCAATGTCAAGCTCTCCCAATACCCCTGTACACGTTAAACAAATACATTCAGTCTTAAGGAGATATTTGCAGAAGTGAAAGAGGATTTACCTACTGAGACAAGGAAGTTTAGTGTTTATATTATTAATCATGGAGATAGTACAATGTGCCCTTCTGGTATAACAAAGAGCATTGTCACCTCGTTATTTCTAATCTAAAAGGTTCATGCATCAGGATGCCAAATCCACTTGTATTTTTTCATTTCATGGCTTTTCAAGAAGAGGCACATCTTGAGGTTTCTGCACATGTAACAGAAAGAGGTACTGATCCATCAGGTATGTAAGTCTGATTTTTCTGGGACCGCTACTTTTGATCTGAACTACAAGAAATGTTACCTATAATGTTCACTGATGGCAAACTGGCAGTATAGTCCATTTCAAGGCAGATGGCATTGCTGCATCCCTGCCTAAGGCACAGTTCAGTAGTGATGCTCATTAACAGGTTTTGTTAGCTCAGCTACACTAATCTGCTACTAACTTGCTTATACAGCTTGGTTTGGTGTGTTTTATTTCGTGGGGTTTTTTTGTAGTGGTGGTGGCAGGAAACCTAGGTTGTATCTCCATGTGGAGCTGCCCTGTACTATGTAGGCATAACAACATCCAGGTGGATTAGCCATCTGTTGGTATGGTTCCATTGGAACTGTGGTCTGATGTCCAGCTTAAAAGGATTCATAAAGTATATGAATTTTAAAATACCCACAGGACAAGTGTCCAATTCTGATAAGCTTTCTGAAAGGTCAAAAAACTGAATTTACTGGGAGACTGTGCTAGCAAATTTCTCTCAGAAGCAATATTCCCAAGTATCGAGCTGCAGGCACCCAATTTCTTTTTAAAGTTCAGGCTGTTGCTGCAGGTACTTTGAGATAGAGTGATAAGTTTGCATAATTTCAAAGGACTGCACATGAGAAGACAACTTGAATATGTAGAGACATATATAGGAACTTCACAGTTGCATACAGATATCTTCACACTGGAGGTTAAGAGAAAAGAAAGAAATACAAAGGTAATCCTAATTAAGTGTCTACTCCTATTTATTTGGGGCTGGAATACTTTTCTACAGCTGGAAAACCTTAAGCAGTTCTCCAGTTCACACTAAAACAGGAATATTGCAGAGATATGGAGTATGCAGTATTAGCTCCCTTTTCACTACTAAACTTACATTACTACCATCTGTTTTACTGCTGCAGTACCAACCAGCAAGACATGTCTATTTAGGATGGAAATAGCCTCTCACAGACTTTATTTCTACTTATTTACACAACCTCTGCTTCCCATATAGACACGTACTGAAGAAGAATGTGCATCTCTATGCTAAATGCTTTGTAATACCTAACCTTTAATGCAAAAGCCCAAAGCCACATAATTTATCACTTGAGGGAGGAAAGTTCAAGAGCACTGGAAACATTCATGTCCTTGTAAATAACGAGGGGTCTTTTTGATAAAAAAGCCAGCCAATTCCTGGAAGCAGATCATCCTCCCATTACAGAGAGCACACTTACAAACCCCAAACATTCCTAGCAGCAGTTGGCTCGATGCAGAAATGCCACCAGCTTGCTGATAACTCCATGCCTGGCTTTCAGAATGAAGGGGTTATCAGCAGCAGCTTCCACTGCCTGTTTGCAAAACCTCATCCTCACCTTTGACTTCCTGTAGCTCCTTGACATCTTCAGGCACACACAGTGTCCTGGTGACAGACAGTAACCAGATGGTCTTTTACCATCCAGAACTGAGTCGTTTCAGGAATTTAATCTGATTTCCCAGAATATGCAGCACAGCTCTTGGTTCCAAACTTGGCATGCAGGTGGGATTGCATGCCCCTGGCTTTATAAATAGGCATAACTATTGGTGGCTTTGGTACATGTCAGTGTTTGAGCTGTTTGCCTGTTAGTTTGGAAAACCTGACCCCTTGCCTGGGCATTCATCTGTAGTTCTGACTGACTCTGGTGGCTCCTTCCTGTGCATGTCTAACCATCCTGTCAAACAGCTCAGCATCTCCTAATTCCAACAGCAAGGTCACTTTCTGCTTTACAACCTAGTAGCTCTTACGGTAATTTCTTAGCATTTTTTATTGTTGTCAGCTACACTGTACTGTATAAATAAAAGTACACTGTACTGTATAATTAAAAGCACATGCAAAATACAGATTTATAATCACCTTGCTGCAGTAGGGAGCCAAGGTTACTAAAAGACACAAGACTTTAGCACTTTATCAGAAGTGCAGAGGTTCTGTGACAGGAAAATGGTCTACTGGTTCTACTGCAACCTAGTGTTCTGTCCAGATTATTGAATTAAATATAACTTACTGAAGTTTTACCTAAACTGTCCTTGAAGATACTTAAAGAATGTGCAGACATGGTGCTTAGGGCCATGTTTCATGGTGGATTTGGTAGTGTTAGGTTGATGGTTGAACTTGTTGATATTAAGGGCCTTTTGAAATCTAAATGTTTCTAGGGTTCTACTTATCATTAATTTTAGATTATAGTAATGGTTTGAGGTTTTATAGGAGAGAACTTAAAGCACAAATACTGCCTCAAATCATAACTCCTAGGCTCCTCCAAAAACTCATTTTTCTTTATTTCTTCTTCAAGAAAAAACCCTACATGAGAAATTCAAAACTGCCAAACAAAACTGAAACCATCTAATCCAGACTTGACATTCAAATTCTTATTCTCCATGTAAGCACACAAACCTCATAAAACAGAGATCTGCATCCAAAAGCTGAATTTGATTCAAGCATAGTCTAGTATGAGCACTGATTGCTGCCTTATTTTTTCATCAGCCTTAGCTCCTTAGAACTTACAGCAAGGTCAAGTCCTTTGCCTTCTCAGACTGAACACTTGGTTTGTGCTTTCAGACCACAAGAAAAATATCTAGCTTTCATCTAATTATGGACACCTCTAAATACTGATCTGAATACATAAGCAGCTTAATAGGGACCCAAGTTCCCAATTACACTCTACAAATGAGGCTGGATGACCTTTTACTACCTTCTCATTTAATCTAAGGGACAGACAGCACAGGACCCCACCAAGTAGAACATCTCACATCACATTGACAGCAAAGTCATCCCTGAACCCTCATAGCTTACTTATTCAGTGTATCTTTAAAAGAATTAAGTCTACAAAAGCTGTTTTTTTTTCCTCACCTTCCCAACAGCACTGGCTAAATTATCAGAAAACATGAAGCCTACCGTGGCATTCCATGCATTGCTTTCTCATTCTGTGCAAGGAACAGATGATCTTAAACTTATATCCAAAAAATCTTCAAAATTACAGTAATATTTATATTAATCCTCATCAGTTACAGATATTTTCATTACCTTTAACCCATTCCTATCTGGTTTTCAATATTTAGGTAACATCCACCATACTGCAATCTTTTAACTAGGACAGAAAATTTTAATTTCAATGTTATCAGTGAAGTTTTTCATCCTTATGGATCCTTGTGGAAAAAAACCAAAGAAGAAGGAAAGAACAAAAGGAAAACAAGCCTGTTTCTAAGGAGTGGGGAAAGTCCCTTAAAACATGGTTTCTTTAGATGTCCATAATAATTAAAAAGAACATTGGAGAATAAATTCAGTTTTAAGAACTGTTAAATAGGGAGGATCAAAAGCTGTTTTCTGAGATAGTTTTTATCAAAGGCAGGGCCTCGAGAGAAGCCCTGGCTATTGCTGGTTTCCAGTCTACAGCCTATATATCAACAAAAGGGAATACTTTGGGAAAGGTACAGTCAAACAGCCCTAGATCAGGGGACTTGAGCAGAAGTAAATAATCATTCCTTAGCACTCAACAATAAACTGTCTGGATTTCTCAGTATTGTATGTAAAAGCCACACTTACCTTCTCTTCACTTGCCCATTAAAGTAACTACAATTTTCATGACTCATATTTAATTGTTTTTTGGCAGCTCAGTCTGACTTGAACCAAGTCAAAACCCCTAAGCAGAAATTCACAACCAGGAAACATTAGAGTGAAACAATGTGAACTTTTGGAAAAAGGAAAATAATATCCTCAAGAAATAACTTGTACCTGAAACTCATTGAAGCACCTACAACCCTTAAGCTTACATGTATTTCCAGCCTATTTTCCCTCCAAGGTACAAAGCTATTTCTTGATGAGTGCAGGCAAACAAGTTGGTATGAAATACTGGGAAATTGCTCAGTCAGAATGACAGATAGTCTCATGTAGGTGAGTCCTTGAAACAAAGGAGGTAATGCCATAGCTAAGGCTGCCACTTATTGTCACAAGCCCTGCAAGCTGAGTTAGAATTGCCAGAGGAAAAGAGTGAATGACACCAAAGGTGCTGGAGAAATGCCAGAATATGGAACTTAGGAGAAATCCTGTCTATTTATGATTTATGCTAAATGCAATGAAAATGAGAATATATTCCACTCCAAAAAGGATCTGCAGAACAAGGACACCACAACAGGAAGACACAAAATCCCTAAAAAATCTCTTTTCAAATCTCCACTACTTGACACTAAGCTTAGAGCTTACAGGATCACCTCTGTGCTAACTGTGATGCACCTTCAGCAAAATTCATTCACCTATTTACCAGTACTCCGGGTTTATTAAAATGCACTGCAATAGGCACACACAGCTGCCACACAAAATAAACTCCCTAACCAATCACTATGATCTTCCAAAAATAATATACCAGAAACACTCTTACATGATGTATTTAATGCTTCTTTTCAGCACCCTCCTCTATGTATTCGGATAAGATTGTTTGGCTACACTGTACCTCCAAATCTATCTTTATCTCATTGCACACACAGACCTATTCAGAAAGTACATGCTGGCTCCTGGAACTGCAAATCACCTGACATAATTTTGGAGTTGTAACAAGCTTTGAAATTCCTGAAAGACAATCAAAACCAAAACTGAAATGAAGCCCACATCACACAGAAAAAATTGTATTATTGTAAAGAATGCTAGGATACACTACCTAGAAAGAAACTTCACCTTCACACAGCAGCAATGCAGGGAAGAAAACGACCTGATTTCAGACGTTACCAGTCCCTAAAAGCATCTTCCTAAAATGATGTTTTTTACCTTTATGGCTTACTTCTACATAGTTAGTTTTTGTAAATGTTAATGTTGTTTTGTTGTTCTATTATATTCATTTTGAATGAGACGTAATCATTTGTTAAAAACAATGCAACAAGTTTGCAGTTGCATTTGTATGATGCTATGGACATTGACACTAAGGTTCTGTTTTATTATTTATTGAATTCACATGAAAATTTCTAATTTTAGATTATGGAAGCCAAGCTCTTGAAAGAAGAGACCATTAGAAAGACCATTAGAGACCACAAGAAAGAGATCATTAGATCTCCTTGAATGCTGGATGCATTAGGATATGGGAAGGGAAGGAGAATGGGAAGGTTCCTAGACTGAAGGCCAGATTGTCCCATACAGCACTTTTAGTTTGCTTCCAGTCTGAATTTTCTGAGAGCATCTACGGCCCGTTTTCTCCCAAAAAATTTAATTGTACATGTTTCTGTGTCCTTGTCTTCTATTCAAGTACTTTTAAGTGACTGCACAGCTACTGACATAAAATATAATTCCTGTAGTACTGGTTTGTTTCTTTTATACCTCCAAACCTGGTCTTATCTTGAATGTCTTTGCATGAAGCCCCACTTACTATTTGAATCCTAGCTATCCATAATTCAGCATTTCTGGTTCTTACAAAATCCTTCTACTTTTTTTTTTTTTTGTTTGTTTTGTTTTGTTTTGCTCCTCAATGTGTTGTTTGAGTTTTAGCAGTTAAATACATCAAAGTGACATTTTAAATACAGCTATATACATCAGTCTAAGAAAACTCAAATGAGCAATCTACCACAACTATGCATTCGTAAGCAGACTACATTTACTATGAGATCATCCAGAAGCAAAGATTCCTTGGAGTAACTGTTATCCCCCCAAAATACTGAAGAAACTCTCCAAATTTACAGCTTAGGGTTCCTGGCTTCATGAAAAACATATGCATCCATACAGGGACAATACAGGAAATCAGCTTTCTAATCACATAGCACACCTTTTCCAAATCCCTCTCCAAACTCTATCTTTGCCAGTTATCTTTTAAGTGCAAAGAACAGAACACAAAGCTCTCATTGCCTGTTTAACTCCAAAATGTCAGATAGCTAAAAATTGTTTCCAGCCAACTGAACCCTTAATGTATGACTTTCTCCTGGCTTATTCCATAGATGCTGCATGATATCCAGAGCTACCGATGATGCTGCATCACAACAGAGAGAGGAACTAAGAAAATAAATCTCCCAACAAGGTGATGGAGCAGGCTGGGTGCTGCCCCTCTCTGTTTCCTTGGTACTTTTCATCTGTCTAAGCAGCATGGAGAAAGCCCTCCATGCTGCTTGGGAAGTCAACAGCCACCCATCACTCCAAGAAAGGAGAGAAAGACAGCTCACAGAACTACTCCTGCTGTGTCCAAACTGCTTGCAGCAGCTCCTTTGTAAAAGATGACCACACTCCAAGAAGTTACTCTGTTCTGTGCCCTCTGACACAGTTATCCAGTAAAGGCTTTAGAACGCCTTTTTTTTTTTTTTTGGAATTAGAGATTTGCAATGTAATCTACAAGAAAAAGTGAACAAGGAGCAGACTGTCAAGATTTCAAATATTCCAATTCATTCTGCTCAGTGGTGAGTATTAATCTTCCCTTAACTTTCTTGCATAATATTAAAGATTCAAACTTACAACCAAGTTCAAAGACACTTTACACAGAAAATTGCTGGAGACCTGTGAGAGCTTCCAACCAAAAGAAGACAACTTTTGGGTGCATTTACCTCTCAGGATGTAGTTCTGATAATTCTGGTCGGCTTCTGCCCCCACTTTGATTAAGCAAGTCAGACCTTCAGCAACAACAAACTCATGAACCAAGTCCTTGTCATCCTGTCATAGGAAAAAGCAAAAGATGAATTAGATTTTTGGAAAGACAAAGAAACAGATTATTCCTAATGTAAAAACAAATGCATGCCTGTAACACCAATTTTATGTTTCACAGGTTGCAAGCAAGTTGATATGAAAGCTGTTATATAGAGGACCAAAAGCAGAATTTAGAATTTTAAAATCAGAATGAAATACATTTCTTGCAAAGCAAGGAAAAGAAAAAAAAAAGCTTTAACCTTTCAGCCAACTGCAGAAAATTAAAATCTGAAAAATATTACTTTTTTTTTTTTTTTGAAAGGCTTCCAGACATTCTCCACAATACTAAATCTCATCATATCACATAAACAAATATCCTTAAAGGGCCAGGATTAACAAGAGAATGTCATCTCTATTCCTCAGCATAACTCCAGTTTCAGTATTTTAGGTGTGTACAGCAAAACTCTAAAACTGGTTTTATTGCAATGTAATATTATATCTATTACCTTAACATAATATTAATTCATGATATTTAGAATGCAAAAGTAAAGTGTTAAAGATAAGAGCACTAGTAGACTATATGACCATACTGTGATGGAAAACAGCAAATACAAGAGAAAATTTTTCACCATCAGTTCTTTCCTCAGGGCAGCAGAATGCTCCCACAGCACAGGTGGAAGTGACACCAGGGAGAGGAGGGGTTTCCTGGGCCTTACATGCATAACTATTATGCCAAGGGACTATAGAGGACCACATCTAAAGCCTGTCTACTCTTACAGAAAGCTCATGCAGACAAAGAAGAAGCTACTAAGAACCAAATTAAACAGTCCTTAATGAATTAGCCATGCAAATTAGGCACAAGACCAATTAAATATATAAATGGGAGAGAATTACTCTGCAGACAATCCCAGTTGCTGACTCCCTAATTTTAAATAATTTATGCCTTCATATACAACAGTGTAACAGCCATAAATTCCAGCTTTCCAATGACACAATCCCAAGATCCATACAATAAATTTGTTGAGAGCGATTTTTGAATTCATGACAAAAAATTATCAAACCACCAAGAGAAATCAAATAATCGAGCCCATTTTAGTGAGACATTTCACTTACTGCAAATTTCTTTCAGTCGGGTAGTTTATTTATTATGCATTTCCTTCCTTCACTAGAGATAATTTACATAATTCCTACAGTCTGACCAAATGGGATATTAATAACTGGAAGGTGATCTAGCAGTTTGTGAGAGGTTCAAAAATTAAGAGAAAAAAAAAAATCCATTTCATGTTTTAGCTGGTCAAATTTGTTAAAACAATTTGAAAAATATTATACAGTCATGTACAGATACAAATTTATCACATGATAAAGGTGATTTGTCCTTTATTTAAAGTATAAAAGTATACAAAGTGGAAGTATGCGATCATACCCCACATCTTGGCGAAAGTATATCGTAAAAGGCCAAAATACATAAGATAAAATTCACTTCTGCACCCTTGAGCTAAAAAATTCTTTTTATCTCTTAGTTTCAATGTTTTATCTTTCAAGAGTGCTATTTTTTTCAGAAGCTAGATAAAAGCCTTAATAGTGTTTTCTGAAAAGCTAAGAAGTTTACCAACTCACATGTCAGACCAAGGCACTACAGATGCAAGCACACAGTTTTATGCAGACAAATTTCCTCTATGCATTTTCACCACCAGGTGAGCGCTCCCTCCCATATATCCCTTTGTTATATGGTGTTTTTAACTCAAAGATACCTGAATAATTTCTTCTTCTTTAAGAATTTTGAATCCTGTTTCTCCTAAAACTCAAGAGAAGAAACATATCCATGGAATCTCCCAGCTAAATTTAATGTAAAGTATATTAAAGGTTCAGATAAACTAAGGCTATGCTTCATGGTAACAAATTGTCTAATTAAAGAGAAACAATATACATAGCAAATCTAATTATTGAGTGAAATAATCACCATTTTTTCCAGATTGTAATTTTATCCTAATTTAAAAACATTTCCCTTTTCTTTAAATGTCTTTTCTTGATACTTCAGCATACATTTTGATTTTGCATCAAGTGTGTTTACATCCTCCTTGGAAAAAAGGAATCTATTCTGGATTGACTAACAGTGAAAGAAAGTACATTGGAAAAACAGGAAAACATAGGAATAACTGTGGTCTGCAGATCCTTATTTTTATTAATAGACCTATTAAATAAATGCCTGTTTGGGAAAAATAAATCTGGATGATGAAAAAAAAGTAAAAGTCCATATAGCAGAGAAGTTAACAGTAGTTCAGTTTCAGTTTTTCAAGTTGAACCCAAAAAACAAAATAATTTTTTTAATAACATTTAGCAATTAAGAGCTGCTGACATTCAGTGAAAGATAAAAACTGAAACATCCAATGTAACTTCAGGATCTCTCCCCATAATCTTAAATAGTGAATACATATTAGTGCATCACCTGCGGAAAAATTACAAATTAGCATTTGATTGTCAAAATAAATCAAGCTAAAAATCTGTTTTTATGTTGATGATATTAATTAATGTATTTGTTTAGTTAGTTATTTAATTATTTATTTTTTAACATGGACCTTTCCAAAGCAAATTTTGAGATCTGTCTTCTGGAACTTTTTCAAAGCAACCAAGTCATAGAGCCACTCTAAACTGAAAGGAGATATATTGCAGGGGAACAGCAGAGGAAATAGAGGGGATGAGGAACTCCAACCAGACTGCTTTTGGAAAGCACTGAATAAACAAATCAAACCTGAATTTAAAAAAAAATGCTTTTAAGGTACTTCTCCTTTCACAAATAAAAGAGAAAAAGAAGGTGTAATGAAGTAGAGTACAAACACATCATGCCTTAGACATAAATCTCGACTCAGTACATTATCTATCCCATCATGTATATATGATGAGAGGAAAGAAGCAAACATCTGGAATGTGCAGTGAAAGATGAAAGGCACGCAAGCCCATACGTTCTACATTGAAAGGAGAATGTTTACATCAATTTTGCTCTAGGATAATCTTTTCAGACCCATTAGCTCACTGACTTGCCAAGTTAGGTGACCTCAGGAGTAAAGGCTACTCTCTAGCAGTGGTTAAGAGGTTCAGGTTTCGAGGAAGAGAGCATTCATTGTTCAGAATATATGGCATGAGCGTGACAATGATACCTACAAGTACATGCCACACGTGTGTGATAACAGCTAGAAGGAGGCAGGGAAATGTTGCCATTTGCTATGGAAATGGACTCCTCTGCTAATATTGCAAAGATTTATGACCCCTTAATCAGCAGGCATTAGGCACTGACGAGAAAAGCAGCAAACCAGGCAAAGCTCTCTAAGCTTACTGCTAAGCTGCTGCAACCATAAAAATTGTGCAGTGACACAAAGGCTGGCTACTTAAAGTCTTTATGAAAATATATCATTGGCCTCCTCAGATAACTGTATTTTGCTTGTTTATTCACCAACTTGAATTAGATTATATCTCCTCCTTCTTTTAGGGATCTCAAAGGAAGACAAAACAAGATAATGTATGTCTGTGCAATAGATGTCTATTTTTGTCCAATGTATAATGGAAAAGACACTAAATATACTCAAAGTGGTGACTTTAAAACTTGTTGATGTGACTGACAAAATGCACAAACCATACTTTTTCATCCCCATAACTCAGCCTAGCAACTGAAAACACCCCACAAACGCTGTGATCAAGCAGTCTGTACCATAGGCTGCTGTGCCACTGGCAGAAGTAATGGGGGGCATTGTCTTCTTTCCCACACATTTGCACCATTTGGTATATTTTCTAATGTAGTTTTGCAGGGTCTCACCTGAAGGTGAAGACTGAATACGTTTTTCTAAGGAATGGCACTTTGCAAGAACATGTTTTGTCTGATGTGCAGCTTCCATGTGCAAAGATAAATTGTTTATGTACTGCTTAAGATAAATTCTTCCGAAGCCTGCTATTTCTGTGGGCCATATGTTTGAAAACTTTTACCCAAAGCATCACTATTTTTATGCCACAAGAAAGTTGCTTCATTTCTTAATAAGAATTGAGGTTTTGGAACATAGCTTCTCGAGGGGATTTTTCTTTTTTAATCTAACAAGCACTGCTGCAAACTTCATTCCAAGTATTTGGAGAAACTGAATTAGTAAGTAAATATTCACACTTGGATATGCACATATGAATTTCTTTCTTACGTGGCTAACAGCTGTGCAGAGTACTGTCTTTCCAAGGAATCATAAAACAAAGCAAGTTGCTTGTCTATAAGATTTCCACCCAGAAGAATCTAATTTTTATGTTTTGTTCTTCCCACCCTTCCCTTAATAAGCTATCCTATTGTTTCTGTGTGCTTAACCATTCCCATATTTAATTCTATCTTGTACAATTCTTTCCTGTTTCTGTTACAAAGTTAAAGAATGCACATTTTACAATGTTCATTTCTTTAAATAAGGAAAACCATGCATTTCCCATGGTTTTCAGGTTCCCCAGCCTGTGCTCTCCACATGACACATTACTGAGAGAGCCAGCAATCACATTCCATACTGACCAAACCTTCCAAAATGCAAAAGTTGCTGTGATCCAGCCTAAAAGTGAGAGCAGCACAGGCAGACAGAGTGCCTGTCACAGATAGGAGAATGTCCTTGCTTAGCTTTGCCTATGGGTTTACCAAGAGGGGATTGCATTCAAACTGAGATCCAGTGGTTCATGCATTTCAGTGTCTGCCAGGGAATGAGCTTCCCTCTCTGCTCTGTCACTGTACAACATCCCTATTAAGAGAGATTCAAACTCTGATTATCAGGTCAGCTCTGGTTTTGTCTGTAGACCAAAAACTGTAGCTTTGCAAAGATATACTGCATTCACATTTCAACACTGCGATAATTCACTAGGCAAAAGGTAAGATGAGTATTGCCAATTCACTGGGCATCATGCATACGAGAAGAAATATATATCCAACCTAAAGAGGAGGAGCATCCTCCTCTGCTGCCTGAAATCTTTTGGGACAGATGTTGGCAGCATATCAATACAGAATCCTATGAGCAGAAAGGGCACAGCTCATTCAGACACTGCCTGGCCTGGCTCCTGAAGTAAACATCCCTACTTTTCAAGAGGGAGAGTTAGTGAAATTTTGACTCACTGCTATGTTGGTCTATGAAATAGTATCCTGGCAGAGTGCACTGTCCCCAGTCCACATTATTATGTCAGAGCCAGGTCTCGTTGGACAGCCCTCTTCCTCAGATTCCCCTGCCAAGAGTTCACACTGCACAGCAAGCAAACAACTGAAACAGAAACCCCAAATGATTATGCTCAATGTGAAAAAAAAAGTAACAAAGAAAGCACATCGATCAATAAAATGCCAGTGCATTTTAGTCCTCTGAAAAACATAAAAGATGGCTGCACTCTTTAGAAGTTAAAGCACATTTTTTCAAACAGCCTCCACCCCCCTTCATTTTTACTTTTAATCTCCTGCGAAGTCAAGATAGGATCACGAAGTTCAGCTGGTTTTAGGAGGATTAAGGTTTAAGGATTAAGCTTCATTCATTTGGGGATGTAAATTAGCAGCAGAGGGACAGCAGCTGACTGGTGAGGAAAGGGAGGAAGGAGGAGGCAGGTCAAAGAGCAAACCATGCACGACTGCAGGCTTTTGCTGGCATAAATCTCAAATGACAATGTATCTGGCACTCCACCACAAGAAAGTAAAATACAGGAATATTGCCCAATATACTTCAAAATCTTTCTGTGAGTCCATAAAGGCAGAATGATAAAATCCAGGTTTCTATTAGCAATAGCATCAATGATTAGTAGGTCCTTGTTCCACCCTTCCTATACTTAATAGTACAAGGAGAATAGAAATGGATCTTTTTCCCTAAGCATTCCTCTGGCTCTGGCAGACCCCCACATATACAAAAAAAAAAAATCTCAAACCAACCCCATATTTCACTCCTGATTTGACTGCCCTGGGCAGCAGTAGCTATGTGGCAGCACCGACCAGAACACACTTCCATGCCCCGAGAGCCTTCATATCCACAGGCTGTATCATTTCAAATGCTCATATGATTCATCATCCCAGCAGCAATGGAAAATTAACACACAATTTCTCTCAGCTGCCCTTTCAGCTGCCTACCTCTGCAACCTCAATGACTACATTAGAAATATATCACAACTAAGCCTCCACAATAATATTTTTAACTATAGCTACCTGCCTTCAGCATGCATCGCATCTGCTGAAGTTACCAGCAAAATAATTACTCCCATTGACAAGACTAAAATGATGTAGTAGTAAAAGTTATGTCGTGCTCTATTAGAAACAGAAATCCCAAAGCATTTCAATAGTCCAGTTTTTTTATTGGCTAAGCGACAGGTTGCATTTTAAAGATCAAGATTGGCTTGCAGTGTTTGCCATTAGAAAAGCTCACTCTGGCTTGAAAACTGAGTAAACATAGTCAGGAAGTGATTGAAGGAACAGTGATTGCCAAGATATAATTTATAGTTACTTTCCCACACTTCAAACTAGTTCTGTCCTCTGGACTCCAAAATTATCAATATAATGAATATACTAGATTGCCAATCCAGAAGTGCCTGATATTATCTAATTCAATTGTCACTGTTTATTTCAGTCCATTTTAAAAGCCAAGTCATCTATTGCAAACAAATCTAGAAATAAATCATTCCAAAACCATACACACATGTATCCATACATACACTGAAGTCCTACAAGTCTCTCAAGACTGTGTTGCCATTTGAACCTCAATTATTTATGAAGTTACAAAACACTTCTATGTATGGACCAGATGAGCCAGTGGTTAAGTACGCAAGTCTTGTACTAAACATGAAACCTCAGCTCTACTTTGTGTCAGCACTACTCTTAGAAGATGAACCAGACACAGATCCAAGAGCTCTCTGCTGTCACAGACTCCATTTCTCTTGGACATATATTTCCACCTCCTGATACTTGGTAACCCAGAAACTATCCCAAGATAGGTGCTTGAGAAGTTCACTTGCTGTCTTTCTTCTGTCAAATTCCCACCAGCACACCTAGAACGGCTCCTTGAGAACAAGATTGCCCTGGACTTGTCCAGGACTTGGGACAAGATGTTCCTGAACTTGGGACGTCCCAAAACTGCTCATCTGCTAGAAATAAATGAGGTAGAAGCATTTTAGTGGTAAAGGGTCTGCAAGGACCAAGCAGCTGGTTTTTATCTCAATGGTTATAATATATATATATATATATATATCATGAGCACCCTTCCTACAAAACCACTCCAAGAGAGTTGGGGCTGCTCAGCCTGCTGAAGAGAAACCTCATAGCAACTTCCCAGTATTTGAAGAGAGCATGCACGGAAGTCAGAGAGGGATTCTTCAACAGGAACTGTAGTGAGAGGACAAGAAGTAATGGGTAAAAACTGAAAGAGGGGAAATTTAAGTAAGACCAAGGAGAAAAATCAGCCTACAGTCTTTCATGTTCACATTTTTCTGACATATAACAAGTCAGTGAAACACATGTATTGGCAACTAACATGTAGGGAAGGAAAAAGAAATGTGCACAACTAAGACAAAAACCAGATTGCTTCAGTGGATGTAACTGAAAACTCCAAAAATTACTGTTGTCTTAAGTTAATTAAAGACAAAATTTAGAGAGGAAAGGGTTGTTAGCCTGCACAACAAACTTGCTCCCATGTCACACTTAGGTTCTTTAAGTTTTCTTTCTTCAATTACCAAGACTGAATTACTGTGATCCTGCCTCATCTTCACCACTGTCTTCTTCAAAAAAGTCCTATTTCCCCTTTACTCTCAACATGGTGTTTTCCTTCTTCTGTTACTTTGGTCATTAGCTTCACTACTTTTACGTAACCTGCCTGATTCCTGCATCTTATGAGGGAGCAGCAGGTAGAAAGCCATCCTACTGAGATGATACAATACTTACTTCTAGTGCTCCCACTAAACTTAAATTTGTAGCTGGGATGATAACATGTTCACCTGAGAAAAATCCCAGAGTTATCATCGAGTTCTACTGCTGAAAATGTTGGGATGCCTTTTTGGGTTGTACAGAACAATAAACTGAGAGAGAACTGAACAGTGCTACAATTCTTAAAATAGGCTGAAAGAAAGAACACAGAAAAGAAACTGTGTGCCTATTTAACATGTTGAATAATTGGTAAGCACCTCTCTGCTTTCAATATTTAAAATTTTTCAGTTAATAAGGCCCAGATAATTAGAAGATCTCTTTTCTCCATATAACATTTTTCCCCCTGTGAGTGCAAGAAGTAGGTAAGCAAAAATAAGTCACATCTCAGTATCACATTAGGCTATTCAATTATTAGGCAAAAAATCTTTGGCTGCCTCCTGCCTATATGGCATTTAGTGGGAAATGAACAAAAAGAAAGTCCTGCTGTACCTATCCCTGTTTACCACAGTCTATCTCCCTATATACACTGAAGCACCGGATAAAAACAGCAGTGAAACTAAAAACATTTTATGCCACTGACTTGATGAGGACGGAATTTCATTTTTTGCACCTTGCATAAATAGCAGATTCTGTGATTAGCAGTGATATCAGTGATAGCAGATACACATTGTGTATTTCTCCTCCCAGTTAATAGCAGAATCAAAGAATTCCTAGAAAAGTCACTTAGAGCAGACCTTACCAGGAATATTCTTCATGGCAGACAAGCAACACATCAAACAACATTAGGGCATTGTATTATATACCTGAGGAAGGTAAAGCAGACAGGGGCATCATACTAAACAGTATTTTCTCTTCCAATTCAAATATTCACTTGGGATTAGAGAATGAATACTGATGGCTTCCCAGTTTTAGGCTATCTTTTTGGTGTAAGAAGTTCTTATTTTTTACTCTCATTAAGCACTGTTTAGATCACGGCCTGTAGCATTGTCTAAATATGAAAAAGGCACTCTACTTGCTAATTAAACTGAGAAACTAATTTTGACATTTACTATGTCGTATCTTTTTTATTTATAATCTCTAAACAGTAATGAGACATCTCCTTCAAAAATAGGATTAAATAGATCTGTGAACTTCTATGTAGAACTATTTCATTTGGGAAGGAAATGAAGGTTTCTCTTTTTCATGACTTAACCAAGAACTCTTCCAAGAGGCTCTTAAAGGGGAGAGGTGGCAGGCAGCCTCCTCACAAGTGATGACAGCAGCCCCTAAATCAAGTGTCACACAGCTTCAAACCCTAAGGAGTCATCAGTCATGCCTGCAGGAGGGGAAGGAGCAGCCTCCTTCCTTGAGATCAATGAGGCAAACACAGAATACTCCTTCTGCACTCCTAAGGATGATTGATGACTCCTTAGCAGCTGAAGTGTGTGACATTTGATTTCACTCACTGATAAGATTGTGTCTTTCAAACACCTTCTAGTTAATGTTTCCAGGGCTCCCACATAGCTGTTCTTTGTGACATTTTTTAACACAAAACTCAATTGTTCAATGATTAATGAATTTTTTAACAATAGACTAAAATTCTGTAAGCAAATTTTATAACTGTGTCCCTTGATACTCTGATCAGGACACAAAACAGGAATCTAGTCTCCTTAAGAAAACTAATGGGAGATCTTCTGCACCTGTCAAATGACACTTGTAGGCAAAACAATCCTAAAAAAGAACTGTCTTTTTTCCTGAAGACTTTAACATATACACTTGAGGTCTGCTTTTCAGAAAAACTAATGCATTGATTGATATTGATTAGAACTATTTTCCAAAACTTTAATAAGCAGATTTCCACAAGGCTATTGATACCAATAGACTTGAAATGTGCTTTATGGCTTTCTTATTTTTCTTACAGCACAATATTCTTATCCAGTTATATCCTATTTTGAAATGATGCAATCAGCATGATTTGAAACTATGCTTTTTAACTACAAGGCACACTTGCTTATAGGTGCTAAAGCATCCCTGCTTTAGATTACATCTTGTTGTATCACAGGCCATGTTAAATAAACTTTTTTAACATCACTTAAATCTCACAGCACTATTTACATTAATTTTTGTGGTTTTGCTCAATTTTTTTTTTGCTCTTAAAATTGATACTGAATTAAATGCTTTAAACAGATGTGTTTTTAACTCTCTGATGAAAGGAAGAACGTTTTTTGAGGCAGATTTTCTAAGTGCCATGTTTGGCTGGATTCTGCCTTTGGAAGTTGAAGCACTTTGCACAAAAATCATGAGCTTTTGATAAATACAAGAACCAGGCAATTTGGAAGTCTGTCAGAAAACCTATTCAAAAGGAGAGAAACTCTACTGGTTGTCAATCATATCTTGCTCTGTAAGTTTGTTTGTCAAAAAGCATACTGGTAAACAGAGGAAGAAAACTGCAATACAATCCAGAAAAAGATGTTGACTGTGGCTCTCTCACCCTTCAGAATGAATGACTGGAACAGAATGGCAGTACTGTCAAAGAAAAACGCTCCACATAACCTTTACCATTTTGCCAAAAGCAGCCCACCAGAAGAAATCAAAGAGAAGTTCCAAGTGTGGACTTGCCAAACGAATCTTTCATCTAAATTTTGAAACAAAGGCATTGCTCTTGCCAAACACTGCTAAGCTTTGCTGAGGCCTCACGTGAAAAATCAAGAGCTCTGACTATTTGGAATTCAAATTCAATGTAAAACTTGGGCTTATTCCCGATTAATGCAAATGAGAGACTGCACACTACCCTGAAGGTCTTTAAATTAAAAGTGATTCTGACATAGAACTGTGCCAAACTAAGTCAGCAATGATGAAATTATAAAAAAATGCTGTTATAAACTGTCCTGGCACTTAAAGACATGATGAAGTCTCCATAACACTCTGAAAACTTGTTATTATGAAAGCACTCTTTTTAAGTCAACATCTTATTTCCAAAATTTTACCCTCTCAAGGAATTTGAAATACTCTCTATAATGATATTCAAAATAAAAAAAAATATATTTATGTTGAAAAACACATTTTAAACAAACTTTTACCATAACGATAAATTTCTAATGCTGACATACTTTCATGTCATTAAATAAAAAAAAATTAAAAAAAAAAAACATTTTGGACAGTAATGTTTCATTTCTAATATAACCTTATTATATTTACTTGTATTTTTCTTCAGTAAAGAACTGCAACAGCTTTTCCTCCTAAAACTGATACAAAAATTACCTTACATTCTCTCTCATGGTTCATTATAAGATAAACTAAAATCATAATCAAAGGATACCCTTAGCAATGCTATTGTCAAAGACAGCAAAGCTGGCAGGTAAATCTGTGTTGACAGGGCCTTGTTTTCCAATTGAAAGTGCACTACCTCAAATACTTGAGCATATTCTATGAATACTCTCCAGCCTGAGGAACACTTTTCAAGTCCCTCCCTAAGAGAACCTGTATTTTAAGAGTTTATGTAGATTTTTTCAAGGGTATGTTTGCCCAGCAATTAGCCACAGTTCCAATGGAAAGACCTTCTTTACGTGGTAACTGACAATTCCCAAATTCCTTTCCATGCCACATACATTGGAAAACAAGAAAGTTAAATTTTTCAAGGAAAATTATGTCCTGAAACAGTCAGAAAAGTTTCACTTAAAACTAAATTCATACACAGACATGGGTCATGTGCTTCACTTTTCCCTTCTGTCTCATTACTCTTCAACACAGTCAACCCCTTAAATTAACTAGGATAAATATTTAAACAACATTTTCATTAGAACATCTGATCAGCTGGAAGAGAGAGATCTTACTGGTGGGTTCTCTGAAAGCACTGAGCACTTGTGATCAGAAATTTCTATGAGACTTCAAATAACCTATAGGGAAGAGGAGATTTATGAATACCCAGACTGGGAGAATTCATGATGGGAGGGGAGGTGCAGGATGGGTGGGAAAAGAGGCTCAGCACTCATTGCTAAATATGTGCAAGTGCCCAGATTAACTGTGCAAGCGCATAAATACAGAGAAACACAAATATTTTCCAGAAACAGCTGAGGTGCACAGAAAGAGAAGAAACCAGAGAAGACTCTTGGAAAGCTGCCTGATTTCCTGTGAGCACACAGTCCATATGCTTGGCAAGCTCACAGGGAAACCCAACTTGCATCCTTGTGACTCTCAATCAGTCTCCCTCTGGGAATGAGGGACAATGTTTCTTGAAGAGACAATGGTTTTCCCAATCTGCACTCATGAGATGACAAGACTGTTTTGAACTAGAACTCCTTCTTTGTCCAAAAATTTCAAAATTTAGGGACATTTTTCTGACCCAGAACACATCTTCAACTACCAAGACTGAGCATTAAACAGTCCACCCTTCAGCACTCACTACTACTGTTTAGAAAATTTTAATTCTGGCATTTTCTAAATTCTAAATGCTTAACTTTGAAACCTATAAAAAGGATTATGTGTTTAGAAAATTTGCAATTCTGCAGTCTTTCAGATTTCTTAAATGTTTTTATTCTTCTTAGAAAAAATGTCCATTTAAAACAAAGCAAAAATGTTAAACTAAGAGTTTGAAATCTTTCCACCTACCCATTATAGCTAAAAAAAAAGGATTGTAGGTTGTCATCCTCCATTTGGATCCATTAGTAAAGAAAAAGAAGTGCTTCTCTTATTGTTTTCACTTATATTTACTGAAAATGTAATGAATGAATCAATTAATTAATTAATGAATTAAATGAATTCCATTTTAGAATCACATTGAGAGTGTGCTCTAATTCTCACAGATGGGGTTTTCTTTCACTTTTCCTAACCTCTTCTCTCCAACACGTTTCCTCGCAGTAACATGCAGTTTTCCCAAGTCCCTCTCCTTATCCAGTAAAACCAATCTGAAATCCAAGATTTTAATTCAAGCAAATTTCTTACCAACCACATCACTTGTCTATCACATTATCTACTTCCCCACAGGACCCAAATCTTGCAGATTTCAGACTTCCTGCATAAATGAACATTCACATTCAAATCCATGCCTTTCCTTAAAATGATCAGTCACCACCATATCCTCCTCAGTTCTATGAAGCATCTTTTTGGCTCATGAGTAAATCTTTTCCTCTAAACTCAGTCTAAATTCAAACACATTCAGAGACCTCCCAGTACCTTTTGGTTCCCCATTAGAACTGTTGAATGTCTCTCACAAGTCTTTCCAGTTTTTGATGTGGCTTAAACCCTATTGTGGTTTTTGTGGACTATTTGTCCATTATAAGGCTAACACTAGGCCATCGCTCTAACCCATGGTTTCCCTGCCTCACCTTTTCAAATTTCCCTCCAAGTCTTCCAATACTAAGATACATCACTGTCTAAAGTGCAGTCTAAATTTCCACCTGAGAGTTTCAATTTTCTTGTCTTCTCTCCTGACAAGTTTACACTACTCACTCTGCCATTACGCCACGTCTGGTCCTTCTGCCAGACTGAAGGAATATGGGAAGGTTTGCAGATCATAAAAATAAAAGACCTTAAGAAGGAATTGGCTAATTCCAAATTACAAATGAAGTCTTAAAAGTCTCTTTTGCCAGAAACTGTAAGTTATTATCTAAATTTAAAAAAATAAAAAAGAAAACTTAAATTCATGTTCAAATCACAGAGTACACAGCTATTATTTGCTCACCTGAAATATTTGTTTCAATGAAAAAAGTGCCCGTCTCAGCTCCCGCCCATTGGAATTGTAAAGTTTTTCTGGGAAAACAAGACAAGAGAAAAAAACATCATCATAAACAAAACTGACAACACAGCAAGAATGTAGTACAGCTTTTGAAAGAATCATAGCACCCACTTCCCATTAGGCAGAATTCCCTTAAAAAAATTAGCTTTTAAAAATGTAGATATAGGACTTATTCGTTAAATCTGCATGTAAACCAGGATTTAGTTGTTTACAACTCAAGATGGCATCTTCCAGTAAATTCACAATAGCTCCAACAAGATCAGTGAGAAACAATTCTCTCTGAAGTTTTTGAAAATGCTTAGAAATACTGTCCTTTCTTCATTAAGGTAAATTTAGGGTTTACTGAAAGTACCAGAATAATCTCAAAAGACTCGGCTGAGACCACTCTTTGCCTTTGTTATCAAAACTAGAGCCACCGAATCCCATCCTTGACTGCCTTCCCTCTAGACATTCTTTTCTCATGTTCTCATCTTTCTATTGTTAAATCCTTTCTCCAATAGCAATGAATGTTAATACCAGAAATAGTCGGACAGTCTGTTCTTAGCATAATTCAAAACAGTGTTTTATTCTCCTGAAAACTGATCTTGACCTTTTTCTAAATGAAGCAGAAGCCTTCTTTTCATCATCCAATACTGAAATGTATTACTTCATTTATTCCCCTACTAGTGCATTCTCACAGAAATAATTTAAATATGAAAGCAACTCTGCTATCTTTCTGAACCCTGCTACAATGTTTGTGCCTTTTGAAGAAGTCTTGGGCTGTGCATCTCAATCTGTTGTTGCAAATTTGTGACTGTGCAGGGACAGAGCAGAAGGTGAGCTCTTCAAATCCTCCTGGTCTACTACACTTAAGTGTATTTGATAGAAAGAGACTTTATGCAACACTTCCAGAGTCCTAAATTTATTGCACTACTGCAAGTCTAAGGGCAATGATAAAGAAAAATCAAATCTTCATGGTCACCTCAAATGACATACTTTGCCTCACCCACAAATCATCATGAAAGCACCCTCTCTGCAATGGACAATGACCAGCAAGCCCTGAGATCAAAGCTGGAATGCCCATGGAATTATAATATTCTTAGGAGAAAATTAAATACAGAACCCTAACATTTATTTCATTTCTTACTTTATCTTGTCTATGTCTCTTTCAATTACCACTTCACACTATAGAACCAAATCAAATTTTATTGCCCTCTGTCAGGAAGTTGCAAAAAAGGGACTAGCATTTGAAGATTCAATGCATTTGTAACTCAGTGATCATTTTTTACTTCAATCAAGATAGGTGGGGTTCAATTTTAGGAAAAAAAAACATTTCTTATTCCCAACAGTCATCTTCAACCAAAGGAAAATTATGAACTAAAATGTCAGCAGAACTAACACTTTTTTTTAAACTTTGAAAGTAGTTTTGTTCATCTCTAATTGCCTGATTTCAAAGGCAGAATGTACAGAGCTGGCAAAACTATTGTTGTTATAAGTTGTCTCCTTTCTTGCACTTTTTATAGATCCTTGACAAAACATTGGAGGAACGGATTTCACTTCAAGCCATAAACTTAGAGGCATACTTTAATTACTCTCACTTAAAAATGCACTGGCATGTGGGACCACATTTCTTGGCAGAATACAGAGTAATTTTGTCAGGAAAGCCTAAAGAATAATAAAGATCTTCTAAGACTTGGTCTGTCAAATTTACATGCCACATTACACAAAATATTCCTTTTTGAAAGTTACCTCCATCTGGCATTTGTTATTACTAATTTCCCTCTATTCATACATAATTCACCAGCATCATTATGAGCAGAATGTCTCCAAACAAGGCAGTGCATTATCATCTTAATTAAGAGAGGCACCACTTCTTAAAGTCCTGGCAACTTTGTACATAAATATCAATGCCCTAACAAATGCCATCTGTTGGTCTTGGTCTAAAACAGAAATCATCATCCCAGCCTGGGGTGAAGTCCTAACAAACCATTGTTATGATACCATAACACTGGTTGTTTCATTTGTGCGTGAAGATTTTTGGTACATCTCAGAGGAACAATGCTGAACATTTTTTCTCCTTGGTCTTTTCACAGAGCATAACCTCATCCTTGGCAGGCAGCACAAGCAATGCTCTCCCTGCTCGTCTGTAGCAAAGAGGACAGAAGTTACAGACTGTAGCTCAAAAGGGGCGTCTGTTGTTAGAGCTAAGAACCAACAACTGCTGCAAGTACCGAGTTTGACAACAGCTGTGGCACGTGTCACAGATGTTTGAGGCGGGCTGAAAATCCATCTGAGAAGTAACAGTCCAGGTAAGCCATCTCACTTCTGACATCTACCAGAGACAATGTACACTTGCAGGTACCTCCTCACCTTATTCAAGCAGCTCAAAGACACAAGTCCACAGCATCCTCACCTGTTACTCCTACGCACAGGCAACACTCTCTCTGCATAAGAGAGAAATAAAGAGCTGCATCCATGGCTGTGAAATAGTTTTAATTGCACAACCACAGATGACAGAAAATTCCCCTTGTGGCTCCCTCTGACGTTAACACTAGAGGGCACTGCTTATTTCCTTATTTTATAAAAGAAAAGGCACACTGCTCCTCCACGGGCTTCCCACTGATAGAGCAACACTGTTTGGGATGCAGAGTTGGTACTCCATTAACCTTGAAACCCTGTTCTTAATCTGTAGACTGTAAGATAACCTACGAAATTAAAAAGCATCAGCACTGCCAATCTCTTTCAAAATCAGAGTCAACTTTTTTGAAAGTGATAGAAAATCAGGTACTGGTATGGGCTTGAGTTTTATTTATCTTTCTGCAAAAACCAAGAGTCACATTTATTAAATTATCCTTCACATCATAGCAGGGAGGTGTATATCCTTGAAAGACAGAGAGATTCTCTTAGCTCAGCACTTGTTTCTAGAGGCAGAGAATCACAGATAACCAGACTTGAGGTAGAGACAGACACATGTGACAGGTAACAACTTCCAAGTGGCCATGGTTAAGAGAAACCTTTATGCTCTAGAAGAAAAACATTATTTATTAGTCTGTATTTTTGCTTGTTTTTACTTTTGTGAAAAACAACTCAGGCTAAGTGAAAAGGGATTCCTATAGGTGAATTTGGTACAAATGTAGCCCTGGAGGGAACGCAGTTTGGTTTGAAATCAATATCTTTTCAGAAAGGAAGAGAAGTCTTTAAAGATATGTTATCAGACAACTTGCAGCTTTCAAACGCATTCTATATTTTCAAAGATAATTGTCAGAGGCTCAACTTTAATTGGGTTTTCACCTCCTTTGACTATGTGGGATTTTTTTAAAGAAAATAATAATTTGTTCTTATATTCTTAATCAAAGTACTGACTTTTCTTCTGCCTTCTATGGGGAAAAAAAGAATCTTTTCAACCCACAGTAACAAAAGAAAAAGTGGAACTGGCTGAACATGGCTTGGTTCAGTCCCACGTGTTACACCTGACCTCTGACCGACAGGGTACCATCCTCCTCCCTTCCTCTTCCATCACACCCATTGAATTAGTCCCTGGGATATAGTAATTTATACAGCATCAGCCTTTTGAGCTGTTGGCAAAGGCTTGTGAACATCTGGCTGAGCACAAATGGGAGTTGCTCTGCTTCACTTACTGCTGCCTGAATGACCTCCATGTCTCCCATCCATGCCTCTTTTCTTTAAACTATAATTTCAAGATGAAGCTCCTTTCCTTACAAAAACATAAAAGGCAGATTACCTCCATATTTGATTACATTAGCAGGATAGCTGGTGCAGATCCACTTAAATGACATTTGAAACATTTCCTGCCATTCATTTTTACCTTGCATAGGACAGAGGTAGCAATATTCTCCAGTTTCCAGAACCTCTTGCAAATTAGCCAGTACTTAGAAACTAAAAAATTTAATTCCTCTCCCTGCAACAAGGAATAAAATATTATTTTAAATGCTCACTAGGAAGAAGTATTAATGATAAAATTGAAAGGCTTTGAAAATTTACTGCCTACCTTTCCAGTAGCACTGATGGGAAAGAAAACTTGAAAGAACAAAGAAAAGTGTTTAACTGGTAAGAAATTTTGGCATTCGTTCTTTCTGTAAATGCCCACGCCACACTTCTAAATTTATTACTGCACTATTCTGATTTTAAATGCATTTTATCTGAATGAATGTATGCAATTGTAAAACTAAAAATCTGAGCAATACAGCAAGAAGTCAGGCAAATGGGTCCACTCCTGTGAACAGGCATCAGGAACCAGCCTGGTAGACTTCACTCGAGTAGGCCCATGGGTACATGCAGGGCTGCAGATCTATAAAACAACTGTATATAAAACTAATTAGCGTAGTGTGCCAGTCTTTCACTGTATGTCAAACAAATTAAAGCAGTTCTCTAAGAAAAGACCTGGTCCTGTGCCAAGAATAGGCTCTTTTCTTAAGTTTTGCTTTTGTCCACGAAAGTTAGTCATAAATGTGTTGGCCAGACAAGGCACTCTCCTTTTCTTCCCAGACCCTCTAGAAAATGCACGAAAAAGGGATTCATTCACAGGCATATTGCCCACCATTGCATTAACACAATTGCTACTTCTGCTTAGATTACTTCGTTTTGCATATTACAAATTTCCTTTTTTTCCCTCTGAATCTGATCTTATTTTGTCTGGATAAATGGTTATGCATTAATTAGAGGAACATGTCATATGTGAACTCAAGCTACATATTCTCCCACTGATTCAAGGATAAATGATTAGCGCTTAGCACAGGAAAGGAACTTTCTCACAATAAAGGACCTCAGGCCAAGCAAGTGGCTGCGTACAGATTTCGGGAAGCTGAGCCCACATCACTGTCAGCACCGACTGCTTTGGAGGAATGTGCAGGCTGCCTCCAAGGAATGCTGCCCCAGCTCCCCGGCAGAGAAAACCCTCCCTACTCTCCTTTTCATTCAGACACACAGCAGCTGCTTAGCTAATTATCCGGGACAGTGGGTCCCCTCAGTGAGCAGGGTCCTTTGCCCCCACTGGGAGAGGGGGATCCTTTGTCGGGAAAGGATCCTATTACGCCTGCATATGAGAAGAGCTCAGCTTCAAGCCTGCATCCTTATTCCCTTTCTCTGCAAAGGACCTGCAGGTGGGGAGTGGGAGGAGGGAAAGACAAAATAGCCTTGGACACCCTTTCCTATCCCATACCCTAAAGCCATGCTGGCAGAGGCTCAAAGTAAAGAGTGCAAAGAAAGAGCCACCTGCAAACCCCAGGGTGCCTGTGGGTCTGGACTGACAAGCAGGGAGAACTCCAGGGCAGGATCTCCCCTGGGAATGAAAAATACCCAATTCGGCCAGCACTTCAGAGCGATTCTATACACTCATGCATGGGATTTTCTGCCTCTTTGAGATTAGAAGTCTGCTTTCCTGACTGCAAATAGTACCCAGCACAAACAGCCCCTGGATTTCCAGAGGGAGAGTATACATGGCAAAACTCCCACTCTGGGAAAATGGGTTGGAGCTAATCTTTTTTGAGTATTTCTCTGAAATGCCGAATGTCTTAACTTCTGCCACAAGGGAATTAACATAAAACTGTCAGCACAAGAATGATTATATGTTTAGATCCACCGAAAAAAGTATCCGTTCCTGCAGGTGCAAGTGTCCTCCCTCACTTCTTGCTCCTGTGCTTCTAAGAGATATGAAATGAGACTCAATCAATTGAGGGAAATGAGTAAAATACAAGAAAAGTTGAGAGGATAAAGAAGAAAGACAATAACCCTGAGGATGAGGAATCAGAGACATGCAACAACAGGTCCTTTTCACTCTGAACACCTCACTCCTGAATGTCCCGGTGACTCTCCTATCCTTGGTTCCAGTTAGTGAGGTTCAGCATAAACTACAGTAACATGTAACATGTAAAGATTTAAAAGAAGGAGGTTTTTATGCAGATATCTGGTAGAAGGGACTTTCCAGTCTTTATCGTACTCCACTGTCATGATTTAACCCCAGCTGGCAGACAAGCCTCACACATCTCACTCCCCCACCAGTGGGATGAGGGTGAGAATGGATAGTGTAACAGTGAGAAAACCTGTGGGTGAGATAGAGACAGTTTAATAGTAAGAGAAAAAGCCACCCACACAAGCAAAGGCAGACAAAGAATTCATTCACCAGTTCTGATGGGCAGGCAGGTGCTCAGCCATCTTCAGAAAAGCAGAACTCCATCACGCCTAACAGTGACTTGGGAAGACAAACACCTTAATTTCCAACGTTACCCTCTTCCTCCTCCTTTCCCCAGTTTTATATGCTCAGCATGACACCCTATGACATGGAACGTCCCCTTTTGGTATGTTGGGGTCAGTTCTTGTGCACCCCCAGCCTCCTCGTTGATGGGGTGGTACAAGAAGCAGAAAAGGCCTTGACTCTCTAAGTGCTGCTCAGTAGTAACAAACACATCCCTGGATTACCAAAAGTGCCTTCAGCAGAAATCCAAAACAGTCCAAAACTTTGTCCCAAACTATGTACTATGAAGAAAACTAACTCTACCTGAGCCAAAACACCTCTGGCAGCATAACAGGACTAAAGTGATCTCTTCTCAACCATTTCTACCGAATTTCTGCATATTTTGCTTGGTTTCAAGCAAACCACATGTCATAGATAAACCATTAGCCAGTTTCCCCTTTACAGAGCTCTAAATTACTATCCTTTTACTTCTGTAGACCAATTCACAAGGAAGAACATTTGTTGTGCTATCTGCACAATTATGGCAAAAATATGCTAATGATTTACGCTAAAGGGAGATGTTAAAAAGCAGCAAGTGTTTATATAGTTAAGTGAAAAAGGAAACCTTAGTCTTCTTCTGCTGGATCCAGGTGTTTAGAGCTGTGGAAGATGGGGCTCTCTAAGTTGCACTGCATTATGTTAAGATCCTAAAAACTGAGGGTGTCAAAACTTTGTCTTACTGCTTCCATTTCTAAATTAGTCTGCTAAGGCTCGGCTTGCTCATAACCAAAAGGAAGGACGTATAAGCTGATGTGGGCTGAGAGCAGGGTGAAGCTGCCTGAGAAAAAGGGTTTGCACTTTTCCTTTTAGTTTTATATGTCTCTGCTCATTACTGTTTCCTCAATTCTCTACTGCAGAAATCTGTGTCAGTTGTCTTTGACTGCTGCTATGGGAAAAAGGACATAAGCAGTAAGAAGGCCCAACAGTAGGAGAGCACAACAGCAGGTTCTACCTAACATATAAAGTAAAAATCAGAGTGGGACATTAAAACTCAGTGTCAACAAGGAATCACTTAACTAAATAGAAAGCAACAGCAACAATCCCAAGAACCTTCATGAGTTTGAGAATTTCAGTGATTCAAACCCACAGGCTTTCAAAGTTAGTTGTGTCTGGATAGATAAAGAAAATGTATGGGGTGTTTGTTGCCAAAAGACCTTTTTTAAAACTGGCTTTCAGGGTCTGGCTGGGGAAAATATTGCAGGCCAGTGTCACAAAAAGTTTTCCTGCTCTTCATGAGCCAAAAACTGTGACTGAACAGCAAGTCAGCTCTGAATCCATTTCCCATGTGGTTATCACCACGGCGTTTATTTCCAGTTCTAAATTACTTCTCTCATGTATCCCTTCTGATTTTGTAAGCTAGACTACAGAATTCCTCTTTACAGTTACAGTTCCCAGTGAGTCTGACGCCTACTGATAACTTTGAACCCATGGGAACACTATGTAGGTCTATGTATACAGAACAAACTGCTCAATCAGCTCAGTCTTCTTTCCTTCCTTGAAATAAAAAGCCATATTCAAAAGTTACAGCCTTTCCAACATATTAAAAAATAAAATAGGCTGCCTCTTCAGCCTACTTATTCTAGCTATGGAACAGGCACCATAGTGTACTTCCCTATAATGATTTATTTATTTAGGTCCTCTCCACTTGAATGCAAAATGCACTAATATGCTCTTTAGCTCTGAACTGCAGGAAACAGTACTTTGGGTTGACAGCTTCAAAGGAGGGCACTTCTGCATGTCCAAAAAATGCTATGACTTCTGTAAAAGTCAAAGGGTTACAAAAGGGAAAAGGCTGCATAGCAGGGTCAAACATTACGACACCGTATTACAGCAAGTGGTGATGGAAAAGACTTGAGAGGTCATCTTGTTCATCCCCTGCTAATGCAAAATTGCTCCCTAGAGAGTAATACAGCAGGAAAGTAGTTGTTATGCTAAAATATAGGTTACATAATTCAAGAGAATGGGGATGAGGAAAATTGCTAGAAAAGAAAATAATATAGAAGAACTTACTTACTTCTTTAGAGATTACTGCAGCAAAACAGAGGCTAAACCATAATTTTAAAAAGTATGTGGAGACCAACCTTTAATGTTTGTTTCAGTTTACAACTCGGTCTCTGAGTTGCTGACCTGTGTGCTTGTGCCTAAGCCAGTGCCCCCTGGATTAGAAATACTTAATAAAAACATACTAGTCATGATTTGAGTTTTCTGGTTTTATTTTATTTTAAACACAGTGCCAACATATTGCTCTGCATGTATTAGTAAACAAAGAGCAACAAGAAAATTATAGCAACCCATCACCAAAAAAATACAAAAAATTGAGGCACACCCTCACTATTCCTTAAATTATGGATGCCTTATCTCTACTGACAACTTGGCAAAAAGCAAAACATCTGAGCGCAAAGACATTGCAGCTTTGTGCCAAAAACCTGAATGAGCTCCTGAGCTTAAAGCTCATATCAAGCTTTACTGTTGCATAATACATGACAAAGTATGTCAGATGCTATCTCCAAGATCAAGGTGTTGCAGTGATCCTAAGTCCAGCCTCAACAAGTGCATCAGAATTTAACTAGTCATTTCACTTCAGAGGATGCAGCCTCCTAATTAACTGCATGCATTAAAGTATCAAGTTGTTAAAAAATTTGGAAAGCAAGGATGAAGCCATTCATCTGATAGCAAGGCAACAAGCAAAAGAGGAGCAGTAGTTCATGTTGAAAACCTGATAAAGCTGCTTCTCCTCAGATTGTTGCTAGCAATTAAAATGTTGCTCGAATTTTTAAATACCTGAGCCCGCATTGCCTATGTGCATATGAGACTTCCCAGTCCCACAGCCATGAGCCATCAGGCAACTGATTCCAACTCAGGAGTTTTTGACCATTTGAAGTGGCCAAGACCAAGAATCCACCACAAAATTCTCGCACACAAAAACCAGTAGATGTGCCTGTGATTGCGACACACTTTCAGTATTAAGGATTAGTATTTAATTGTACTTCAGCAACTCCCAGAAACATCATCCACACAATCACAAATATCCCTTCTGGAAAGCTTCCAGAGGCAACACCTGAATCCAATGGGGCTTCATATTTAAATTTTTTTGTCACAAAATTAATTTAAGAAGAGAATAAGCAAAGAATTCCAATGTGAATATCATAGCATCTTCAGGATATTTATTTCAAAATTTCATTAAATTTATTGATGATAATATTGATATCTAAAACAAATTTTTATAATTTAAATTCAATGTGTAGACTTTCTCAGTCTGAAACTCTTGCAATATCTTGATATAACAGCCTCTCCTTATGTTAAAAACTTTACTTGAAGCTGATCTTTTCTATACCTTACTGCTCTTGTGTACATCCTCTAATCAATTCACATAGTTAAATGTGCAAACCCAGACACAGCAATACAACTAAGGCTTTACTGATTTTGATTATAGAGGACAAAGAGCATTTCAACAGACAACGATTTGGTTTTGCTTTAGTGTTACAGTCACACAACAAAGAACAATCCCTTAAGTAATAGTCTCATAGTTCCTAGCAGACGTGATCTCAGTCAAAAACAATAAGCTTGTTAACCAGCTTTGTTCTAATAACTTAAACTGCCTTTTCCCATGTGTCTTGATGCATTTTAGAGTTTTTTGGAAGGGTTCTTCGTTAGAATACTTGAAAGATATAGTTAAATTAACAGAAATTAAATTTACAGAGATGGATTTGCAACAGAGGGAGAATGAAGAAATATCAGATGTGCAGAAGGAAAGACTGCAGCACAAATACTTTTAGCAGATGTCAAAGTAATTCAGGGTCAGCAAGTTTCCCATCATTCTGAAATTGCTGGGACATATGAAAAACGCACCATTTTGGCAAATGAAAAGCAAACCCCACAAATAAACTGGAACAGAACCACTAAGATCTCAGGCTAAATCCATGCCAATGCATGACTCTCATCTGATGCAGATGCCAGACCGAGCACATGGCCAGTCCTCCTGCAGCAGGCTGGGGAGGCTTGGAGATCCCTGTTATCTGCTGGAGAACTCACCTCCCAGCATTCCTACTGCTGCTGCACCCTGTGCCTCGCCAGCTCCTGGGTCACACTGGCACACAGGGGGTGCAGGTGGCTGGCACAACCATGCTCCATCTGCTGTCCCATGTCCTACAGCAGGAGGGACAAGAACAGGCATCCCAGGAACATGGCACAGGCACCCTGAGCAGCCTAATGCAGGAGGAAGGAAGGTGACAGCCTAGGGAAGCCACCAGCCTGGAGCTTCACATGCTGCACATAGCAGCCTTGCAGGAGAGAACTGCTGCTGTCCTGTGCTCCAGAGCAATCTCTTTGTCTTTCAGTTACTATCTTTTACTACCACTCACACTGTTGGGAATACAAAGGCTTTTTCTGAAGTGGAGACACCTTTGTACTCTTTAAGGACCTCTACATCAGACTGCAAAGATTTAACAGCAGAAGTACTTTGGTGTTTCACATCCATATAAAAATTACGTAAAAGTAGAGTACGTCTGCACTTTCCAAGTACCATGATTAGGGTGAAGAGAGGTGTCCAAAGCTCCATGTATTAAAATCAAGAAATTACTGATAAAAGACCGTGCTTATCAGATAGAATTTTCCCTTTTGGAAATTCTCCCCCATTTTCATAATTGAAAACTAACCTAGATTTCCCAGAAACGAGACCTATGATGCCTGTAGGGTCTAGAACAGTACAGCTGGATCTTTGAGAGGGAATACAAAACCAATATTGGATAATTTCATCCCTGTTAACAAACACAACAACTATACACCTCTGTGCCAGATGCTTCTCTGAGCTCTGTTTGGAAATCAGTGACTTCAGTTAAGTGCATTTGCAGCTGGAGAGAAGCTGGTATATAAATCCACCCACTGCTCTGGCAACACATTTTCCCTTTTAAACAAAAGCTGGCTGATGCCTCTCCAAGCAATGGTGCACTGCCCATTGGGGCACCAGCTCTTCACCCCTCTCTATCTGCAGAGATAGATGTAAGAGAGACTTTGGAGTATTCCTAGCCCCACTTTGAATGATTTCCTGACTAAGTTTCCCCCTCAACATCTCCACACCAACAGTTTTTACAACAAATAATCTAAATGAAAAGTCACTTGGGCCATAGGGTTCCTTTCCATATAGCCCCATCCTCTGCTGGATCAGGGCAGCTTCCAGGCAAGTGCAAGTTTCCAGCGTAAAAGGAAAGGCTATCCTCACAGTGCTCCCAAGCATACCACCCTACCATGCATTTACATTTTCAAACATTCCTCAAGCACAATTTCTGTTCACTATACCATGCGGAACCCAGCCTGAACTTGTTTAACACATGTTTGTGTTATTTATCCAAACTCATTCATCACAGTTGTAAAACATCTGACAGACGATGGAGCTTTTCCAGTGCGTATCAGGCCTCTCGCTTAATTCAACCGCTGATTATTTCCACCTCTAAGTAATTTGACCAAAGCCACACAAAAGCATTCAGCTATACTAAATCTTTCTCTGTTTGTTATTAACTCAGTCACTGGCTGTAAAGAGCTCTACCTCTCTCTCATCTAATTAATCAGAAGAATATCTATATACACATGCATATGATATTAACACACATAATACATACACATTATACACTAATGTATAACACTAGTTATATAAATTATATGTTTATATATATACGATATACATATTCTACCATATAAATACAATAGTTTCTTTTTAGGAAGCTCCATGCGATAAGAAAAGCCTAATTACTACATGGATTGAATTGTCATTTGTACCATAAACACAGCCAGCTGCTGTGCAAAGTGTTCCCCCACTACAACACAAATTACACACACTCAGCTACTTAATGTGATTTTTTTTTTTTTTTAAATGCCAGTTATAGGAAAAATATAGTTACATAAAATCCATGAATTCACAAATTCACTTACTATAAACACACCAAGTCAGTGGAGTTTTGAATCAGATCCTGAAACTGGATAGTAAAAACTGTTCTTTCTGTGACTACTGAGCACAAGCACAGTATTTATCACCTTTTTACTTCTTGCCTTTTGCAGAAGGAAGATCTTTCACTGTTCTTCTTGTTGTTTTTTGGTTTTCTTTTTTTTTTTTTTTATACTTTCCATTGCTCATTAATCACACTGACACAAGTCCAACTATGAAACTAGAAGCAAGTTAACAGCTAAGACCTGCAAGAACATTAAAAGGACCAAATCCTGTCTTCTCTCTAGGCTTCCTAGATTAAAAAAAACATGATTCAAAAAGTGTCATATGTGCTGCAGAAATTCAAGATCTGTTCACTGTTCCTGACAAACCTTCAACTGTTTGCTGCATGGTTTGGCTGTCTCATATGTTACTTTTTTCCCCTTTGGAAAACTTTATTTAAAACCATTATGAACTACATCATCTCACTTTCACTTGACAGCACAGACTGGGTAGTACAGACCTCAGAGTAAATAATTAAGTCCCTGTCCTATTTCATTTCAGGAATCAGATGTGTCCTGGGAGTGTGAGGCCAAGGTAAAAGCTGGGGCAGTAAACCAAGAATGAAAAATCTCTGCTTCTCTTAAGTCAATGGTATCGTGCCATTGGCTTTGAGAATCACTATGTTCCAAGGGCTAGTATAGATTTGACCCCTTTGTCTTCCTCACTTCCCATCCTATTATTATTTCTAAAGCCTATGCAGAGACACTGGAAAATAAGGATGATGACAAGGGATGAGTACAGAAGACAGCTCTAGCAAGAAAACAATAGGGTTTGCACATCTGATTATATTCTATTACATTCAAAAAACAGGAAAATGTGGCTTCTTAGAAGAAATGCAGGATATATTATTGCTGTCAGCTACTGAAGGAAAACCATGAAGAAATAACCAGTTGCTCAAGGCTGCCTCAGTGATGTTCCTGGTCTGCAATCACTACTAATCTTTCATACAGAAAGCAGGCAATGAAACTGAAGGGACAAAAGACTTTAAGAAAAAAAAACCAACAATATCCTTTTATTCTTTAAACTGAGGAACACTTTATTACTGTATACCTCCTTTTTATGGCTCTTGGCCAGGCTTTTTATGCAAGTGAGTGGCCTACAGCCTACTGTCATGCACTGTATATAAGACAACCTCTCAAGTGTGTACAGAAAACTTAGGTGATGTAGAATTTGGCAACTTGTTTGTTAAGTGGCACTTTAGTTAATGAGCATATTAAATTCATGATGCATAATCTGCTTGGGCAGCCTGCTAGTTTTAAGATGTTAGTCTAGACCTATAAAGCCCTAAATGTCTTGGGACCTATTTATCCAGGCATTGAGCTTTTTTTGGAGGTTTTCTGATGAAACAAAAGTTGTAATCAGAAAATGTCAGTCACTAAATTGGAAATACTGCATTCAAAGTCTCTTGCAGCCAACAAACCACCTTCAGATCCAAGACAGGATCCCAAAGAAGTTTGCCCATATTTTTGTAACTGAGGACCCAGGAAGGATATGATCTTCAGCCCTAAGATTGGTGATGTGGGAAACTGTGGGGGCTGCACCATGATGAGGCAAATCAGATGAGAACAAAACTGCAGGTCCTAAAAAGCTGAGAGCTCTTGGAGGCCAAGCTGCGCTGCAGACAACCCAGAAAGTCCAATCCTGAGCACAAGTGCCAAAAATCAGTCACAAACTTCAGAAAAGAAAAATTAATTTGTACTCAGACGTGTTCACTTCAATATCAATTTTCTGCAGAGGTATTAGGATGGTATTTCCTGAGTAGTTTCCGAGTCGTGCCACAGAATATTTGGGTGTGTTTGTGAAAGCTCTGTCACTCCTCACTCCCTGCAACTTCAGGGTTTTGCATGTCTGGAACAATCTTATTTTTTTCCGGTGTTTCATTAGCAGCCCCTTTCTGAGAAATGCCAGGTGGCACCATGCCCAGAATCACTTGCCAGCTAATCTCAGAGGATTGGGCATTATGCCATTTGAATTAAAAGAGCTCAACTCTAACTTACTGATAACATTTAGGAATCAAACCAATAAAAATGGGAAAACAAAATGAATACAAATAGCCTCTGAATGCACACAGATGATAGCTTTTAACTGAAAATGTATACAGTTGTGGAGAAGGGGAAGAAAGAAAAAAAAAAAAAAAAGATAGTAGCAGTCTTCTTCCAAAACTTAAACCAGGGCTCAAGTGAGAAAAACCAGCTATGATTTCACTGGTTTCTGAAAACAGCAGAAAGAAAAATAAGGAATTTGCACATTTAAGTACAAAGTTAATGTCACAGGGTTCCCTGCAACAGAGAGCTCAAACTTTAGGCAAGCTGTGCTATGCCAATCACCCCATGAAGTGCAGAGGAGAAAGAGGAAGAAAAGAATTTGCATTTGAAGGGAACAATGGAGTTTCCCCCTCAATCCCTTCATTCTGACACTTTGACATGTCCTTCCTAAAATAAAAGCGACATTTAATTTATGAAGACCAATAAAATCATAAACTGCCAGTTAAAAAGTCTGCATAATCCTAATGTTGTCCACATCAACAATAAAACATGGGATACTCCAGCATGTGCACGTAGATGAGCAGGCAAGAACACAGACTAACGATTCTGTAAATTTTAAACTCTTTTTCTATCACGAGCTTTTAAGTTTTACAGGCTAGAAATTCCCACGTACAACACACTCCATAGGAGGGTTAAGGGAAGGAAAAACACAAGGCTAATAAGGATGTGACTATTAGGAAATAAAACAATTCAAAACCATTTCCTATAACACAGTTAAAGAAAAATATGGGAGGCAACTTTGGCTTACTCTGACTGCTGTCTTTATAAAAGCATATCTGTGTTATTTACATCCTCTCCTGTATTCTTTCAGAGATCACGAGTCAGTACAGGACAGCTGTTTTTCCTTTCACTTCATCACACATGTCTTGGAGGGTCAGAAAGCACTGGTCTTATAGTATTTCATAGCTAATTTACAGAGATAACAGCTAATCAAGTTAAATAAATCATACAGAGAAACTGCCTTTTTCCTGTGGCATAACAGCATCCAGGAATTTTTTATAGGAGAAACAACTGAGATGAGAGTTAGTAGGTCTCTCCCCATCCTACAAGCAAGGATAAAGCAGTTTTAACTTTGGTTGGAACAATTCCCCAACAGCTCAGATGGATGAAGGCGCACAAAAGTTGCTTTGTTTTGTGGCTCTGTTTGCAAAGCAAGGACATCAGCCATGGGCAGACACTTCAGCACCCTCCACACTGAGGCAGATGTTTCAGAGAGGATGCAATCCTGCTGCCTCCCTGCCTCTGCCCCTCGTGTGCCCCACTGACTGTGGGGCGTTCAAGCACCAACTCACCTTGTGGTCCCAAGGGACAAGGGGAAGCCAAGTGTCCACTGGGGCTGTGAGAGTCAAAAAGGAGCTCTGCCCCTGGCCAGCACACTGCGTTTGATGTGTGCCTGAGCAGCCCTCGCCACTCCACAAGCCCTGCCCCAAGGTGCCATCACTGGCACTGATGGAGCAGACACCCAAGGATGCAAACCAACACTGCTGGCTCCTGCCATCCACCCACATGTCCCTCCAGACACAGCCTGACAGCCCAGCCAAGGGAGCACGGGAGGTAGAGGGGCCTAGAAGTGAGCCCTGCAACACTCCTTTGTCCTTTCTCCAGGCATGGCTTGAAGAAATGACCACATTAGAAACAAGTGAAAAAGCAGATCATTACAGAAACAGTGAATTTCATTTGTAATATCTTAATTTACAAAACACACATTTCTTCTAGTGAGAATCTTGTCTGACTTGCTACTGATCCAGGCAGAAATTCAGAGGAAAAGGGACTAGCTTCTGAGGTGTTATCCATAAAAATGTCTGCTGCCTAACGTGTTAGCTACTAATCATTCTGGGGTTTCTGGGGTGCCGTATCAACCCCCAGCAAAGCTTGCTTTTGACAAGATATGCAACAAAGGAAAACCAGAAACAAACCCTGCTCCAATGAGAGCAGAGCAGATGGAACATAGAAATTAATGAATGACAAGAAGTGGAATTACAGATGACATTTGTACAAGGTCACTTCCACACCCCAGCAGTGTGTTTTTGTACTGATCTTTTAGCTGCTGTAGGGCTAGATTAGTTTCAGTGCTTACACCAACAAAGGTAGCCAGATTTTTAAATAATTTCATACATCCCAATTCTTTGAAGGACATTAAAACACCTTACAGAAGTCCTCAAGACATCAAATGCTATGGATAGCCAGAAACTACCCAGATTTGTCCTCTATGTTATATCACATCCATTGTCAATACTAAGCAGTCGTATAAGATGAATTTGCAAGAAATATATGCACACATACAAACACATACATATAATCAAAGTCCATTGTGCCATACGCATTTTTTGGTACCTTGTTTTAGCCACTCTTTTGATTAAAATACAATGTTGTTTTTCTCTACCAACAATATGGCTGGTAATTTATCAAATACTTGAATACCAGAAGAGACATTTCAATGAAAAACTATATGCCCTGAAGGATGTAAAGCAATACCCACTACAACTGCTTTTGCATGCTGGCCTTCCCCACATCATGAACTGTGACAACAGACAGATTATAGTTTACAGATTGTAAGTAAAGTACCCTGGATAAAGAAGATAGCTGACTATAAGCAATCAGAAAACCATCTCAACGTCAACATCTCTGGCACTAGAAAACAGTAATGAAAAAAAAAATAAAGAAAGAAATCAAAGTTCCTGTGAGTGATGCCTTGGTTTCCAGGCATCATGAGAAGCAACCTAGGATCTGAACTTCAGATTCAATTACTCCCTAAGCACTGTATTCACAGATGAGCAAACATGGTCTCTCTAAAGATGACCAAAACAAATGAGACTTTATCATGCAAATAAAATCAAGCATCATTTTTCTATCATTAAAGCCAAATTTGCCTAAAGAAATCAACATTCCTAAAGCTGGAGCCCTCTAGCCATGCTTCAAGTGCTGTCGGAGGCAGGTCAAAGCAGTTGGGAATCCTCAATGCCTAGTATCTGCCTTCAATTTTCCCTGGCAGTTACTTCCTTAGCACTAAACTGCATTGAATCAGTACACTGCCAGGCATGTTTATTTTTCCTTCTTTTTGAGATATTGTCCTATGAAAATCCTAAGTAAAAGAAATCTTTTGCAGGTGGATGAAATTACTTTGCAGGCTACAGCCTTCAAAACATCGCTGCACTACCTACCCACCAAAGACTTTTGCCACTAGATAAACATGTTTGTGTGTCCCTAGGTCATGTTTTTGTTTTCTCTCAGACTGCTTTCTGAAAGACAAAGCAAGAGACACTGAACAGATTTGTGTAAGTGCTCTGGCATGGGAATGACTTCCCACAGTAGCATTTCCATACCACCCTGATAGGGTAGGACAGTGCTGGTCCAGCAGCACAAACCAACATCACACCAGTTTGCTCTGCCTGGAGACAAACTGCTCCCCCTCCCAAGAGATCAAACCTGCAGAATCCACAGACACAGTTCTGCCTAAATCAGAAGAGATTAAGTGACAGCAAAAATGGACTTATTTTTTTCACCTACAAGACAAGCACAAAAAAAGTCACCAAAAAGCTACAGAGATATGGCATGCACACATTTGGTTTGTGCTTTCCTCCCTTTTGATAAACTTTTTAGTTTTAGTTAAAAGCAGCTTTCATGACAAGCCCTTGGTTGAAATCTTTGAAACTTTTACTCATTTGGCTCACTTAGATGAAAGCCCAAAACACAAAAACTTTTGTTTTCATGCCATCCCCAGCAAGCGGAACCAAAGCAAAGACTTGACGGCTATTTTATGTTTGAAATATTGGCTTCAAAGCAATGGGGACAGCACAGTGTGGGTGGGCCTGACACTACAGCTGTCTTAAAACAAAGAGCCTATATATCAAAAAAAGCTCACAAGAGACAGGATTTACCCGGAAAGAATTACATCCAAGAGAAATGAAGATGAGGAAGAGGACATGCATGCACATGTGTTCAGGGAAAGCAGGGGGGAAAGGGTAATGGCGCAGTTAAAAAACTAAAAAAAAACCAACAAAAAGATACTAAAGAATGTTGTATCTACTCGCAGCTGTAACTATTTCAATGGAAAGTATTTTTTAAAGAGCTTTCTGACTGTATTATGCTATCAGGACAGTATGATAAAAATGACAAGAGTGATTTGAACTAGTAATGGGGCAAAACACTCAAAAAGGGTAGGTATTCAAATGAGATATTCCGTGTATCTATAAATCTATAAACTAACTTGGAATAACACGATTCACGGGATAAGTGAATAAAAATGTCAATGAGGTGGTTACAGTTTACATCATTATTTTCCTCTCTATACCCCATTTAAATGGATTCAGAGCAATTTTGCTGTTTAAGCAACAGGAAGCAGCAAACATTAAAATATCACACCCACAAAATTCTTGTCAGCATGTATTATCGGAATAATAGAAAGCCTAATTTTAAACAGAAATGAAACAGATGAAGATTACAGGGGCAAATCATTGCCACAATTGTGCCTGTACCTGAGTTTGCCAATGGAGTTTATGACAGGTGAATATTTTGATTGCAGCAACAGTTTAAAACATTCGACAGGCTTCCAAGCACTGGGAGCTGTAAGTTCCCAGAGTCTAGATTGTCTCCTCTTACTGTTCCAAGTGCTGCAGCCAGTGTGTTCACACATAGCAGCAGTGTCGTCCTATCCCTGTCCCAACAAAAAGGCTATCAGGAAGTAAATCAATGTGGGTTCATTTCTGTCCCTCCCTCCTGGGACTTCATGGGACAATACAACACAGCTGGACAGAGCTTTCTCACCTCTGAAAGATCCACTTTGCAAATGAAAAATTATGAAAATGTCACCTGGTGTTTTGCAAAGGCCACCAGGGTGCCAAGTACACATATTGTACTTGAAAATAGCATTTCATCAAATCTCAGAGGTAAGTTGATTTGGGACACAGGCATTGCAGATTTGAGATGAAAAGTGAGAACTGTAAAGACACACACCCATGTGATGCTGAAATCAATATCCCAACACCTCCCTCTTGGAAAAGACAGGGCTCTGAGTTACACTGCAATGTGTCAAACAACACTTAGAAGCCTCTCCCTTGGAGCTGGAATTTTGATGATCCGCACCAAACATACCCACCACTCTCAATAACCTAAAAGAGCTGTGTTTTTTTGGGCCAGCAATAAAGAAGACCATCAGAAGGGGCAGAAGTATTAGTTTAAAGCAAACCTGTATATCTTTGTATTGTAAATCTCTCTCACACACACATGCACAAAACTTGCTATTCACTGTCTGTTCAACAAAATTATTTCTGTTTAGAAGCTGGGGCCCTTCAACTAAGAATAACCATTTGGTGGGGGCAGAGGGATCTCCTTGATACCTAGAGAGGGAAGACATCCATAGCACCATTTGCTCCTTTTCAAAAGGGCCCTTTGCTTCAGGGGCCCCCATGCAGATGAAAGCTGAGAGGTCTGAAAGCAAACCTCTCTTTATTTTGTTTTTCCCCTTTGCCAACTATGATGACTCCAGAGTCATTGATAACAAAAGCAGATGTTTACAGCCACATGGGAGGCTTCTCTGTATACAGTGGCTACTGCATTACACTGCATTAATCACTCCATGACATCTACCATATGTATCACATTGATTAGTAGCCATTTTAAATCCCATTGACAGTGGTGGGATTAGATGTGCGCAAATATTAAAATGTAGACTCCTTCCCCATATGGTGATCATAAAAATGATTCTCTACAACACTGGCTTTTTTCAGGATTCTCATTTCCCCAACTGAAAAGTGTATGGATGGTTATAGATCTTGCTGAGAAACAAATATGAGGCTTCCTTAGCACTTAATGCAACTGCAGGATCTCAGAGGAAGCCTTCACACTGTCTTTTATGTATTTTTTTATGCATATTAGAAACCAGAATTTTTCTTTTATTATGCATATTTCAGAAAACAGTACACATACTTCTATCATTCAACACAACTGATAACCTTGGTAGATTTCTCTACTTTATATATCTAGAAAAGGGCTTCTGAAAGAAGAAACAAATATTCTGAAAATGACTCACTGATATTCAGATCATTGCTACCCTGGATGGCAAAACTCAACCTGTGAACTGCTTCCTGCAATCTACTTAGGTGCTTTTTTGTTTTCCTCTGGTTTGGTATAGATTATTGGTCTGATTCACGGATTGCCTTTCATCTGATACCAAACCCCTCCATTCTGACCATCAGTTTTGCTTTCATCTGTGCTGAACCAAGTGATGGGGTATCTGATCTTCTATCAGCTCCATCCATTATCATTATTACAACTGAGACCTGTTAGTGCCAGTATAAATGTTAGCTCATTGGAAAATTGTGGGTACAATTTACAGACTAAGCATTTCCCTGAAATTGCAAGTAAGTAACAAACACCAGTGCATTAAATGGAACTCATCAGCTGAGACCAAGACATCCTCAATAAACCTGTATTAGACATCCATGCTCATCAGAATCTGATTATCCTATGCTGATGGAGGCACAGATTTCATCATTCAGATGAGGATGGGTATAACACATGAAACATTTCTGGCCACTTTACAAAGAAGACTTGGTATATGGTGCTGTCTAGGATCTGGCATTGTTACAACAAAATTTGAGGAGATTATTTCCAAGAAAATACATTTTATAAACATCATCTATTACTGCAAGCTCTGTGGTGCTGACTTCCAATTGCACATTTATTTCCTATGCCAAGCAGAAATGTGAAATCTTGTATTATTATCTGAATATAACTTCAGGGGATGCTGGGATTCAGATGTTGTTACTAACAAAGCCCATTTTTAGCGTTTTAGCATTCATATACTGTCATAATGGGAACAAGCTGTTTTCTTTACAAGGCTGATTTCATGCTCGGCATAGCCTACTGCAGTATATTCATGAGGAACAATAAAAGTAGATAAAATTATCAGATAAAATCCTTTATCTTTCCTACAAGTAACTAAGGTGTTACAAAATCAGATACAGAAGTTTTTTTTTTTTTTTTTTTTAATGACACTATAATAAAATAGTGTTAAATAGTTTTTTGGTGTGTTTTTGGGTTTGGTTTTTTTTTTTTTTTTGCTTTGTTTTTAAACTCTAGGTTTAACAAACTAGACATTCTAGTCCATTTTGCTGTACTGCAGCATGCACAGCCTGCTGGGTCTCCTGCTCATCTGCCTTGGGATCCAAGCTCTAACGTGGGAAACAAACATTACAGCTCCTGCTCAGCCACCCCCAAAGATTAGGGTGCTTGGGATCTGCATATTGGCAGGACTCCAGGAGGCTCTGCAGCACACTAGGGATCTGGTGAGAGTAAACAGCTGTATTAAGCCTCAAAATGCTCCTGGCATAGGATAAATATGCCAAAATATCCCTGGCACAGGGTAACAGGTAACATACATGGGCATCTTTCTACCTTCTGTCCCTGCAGTCCCCAGCCCAAACGGACAAGAAAAGGCAACTTTGCTAATAACTATGTGTAGGGATGACTTTTTCTTAGCAGACTTCCTCAGAAGATGTGAGCTTTTCTGAAGATGAATGGTGAACGCTGTTAGGGGCAACTCAAGTTTTTTGGTAAGCTGAATTCACCAGCACTGACTGCATTAGAATGACGAGCAGCATCAAAGGTCTATCTCCCCCAGTACCCCCTTCTCTTCATGTCATGCAAAGAACTGTTGGGGCTACAAACTCAATGCTGTGTTTCATATGATTGTACCGGCAGAAAATTTAATCACAGCTCCCTGGACAGCACTCCTTGTGCTGCAAAGATGGGAGAATAGAGCACTTACATTTGGGAACGTTTTTCTCCATTCTGGCGCAATTTGTGTTTCGCATGACAAAACAACGCTGCATGAAAGACAGCGGCTGTAGCTGTGCCAACTCTCAAGCATGCCAGGGAACTCTGGATAAGTTTTAATTTCACACTAAAGAGCTTGTTAAGTCTCATTGGGACCTTCCTATTAAGTATTCCAACTGATAGATTCTGCCAGCTGCAAGCTAATCCCATCGAGGTAAACCCTTGCTGCAGCTCTCAAGTGAGAGAAGTAGGAGATGCATCTGGCTGCACACACACATTTCTCCTTACAAACCAGCTACTGCCTCACTGGCTCTTAAATTTATACCACAAGCATCTTCACAATCCTTTCTCCTTGACCAGAATTAATTACAAAGAAAGTGATCTAGGAGGTGAAGAACTGAGGTACGCTTACAGAATCATACTCCTGAGAGCAGGCTATGCCTTGACCACTAAATTCCTCAGTAATTGTGAGAAAATCTCCAAAGCAAAAAATACCACTCATGTGGAGGATTAAGTATTAGTCTTTGCTTAGCTATTTTGTTTTTTATTTTCTCATATTTAAAATGGGCAGAATAGTATTTTCACACTTAACAGAAATTCAGATATAGCTTTGGAGAAGCCTACTTTAAGTTGTTTCATGACAGATTTATTTGTAAGGACAAGTCAAACACAAATAGATTTCTTAATGAATGCAGGACAGCACCCAAGATTTGTTACATACAGAACAGATTAGTCTTACTTTAAAGGTAGCAGAGGCAAAGCTGACACATCACACACAACTATACAAAATGCCAATTTCCAGCCCAAGAGGTATGAGATTTGCTGCTATGCATCTTTTACACCTGGGTTTTCAAACAACTGGGTAGTGGAGCCAAATGCCTTCACAAATTTTGTTGCACTTGGATCTTCACTTAGCTGCATGGCCAGCAATTTGCTCGCTGTTCAGACACTCATCAGTGACCTGAATGGCATCTTGCTTTATTACTCAGCACATTTTAGACTCAAAAATAATTTTAGAGTAGCAAGGGGGGTGCAGGGGGAGTTGTCAAGATGCTTTAGCTCCGATGGCTATGATCTAGGATTTCAATCTGCTTTTGAAACAGCATGATTCCCACACAAGTCCAGCATGAGAAGTCAAGCTCTGTTGTTCAGTGGCACCACTCCTTCCCTAGCAGCAGACGCTTGGAAACGGCAGAAGGTGCAAAACCCAACTGACTCCAAGTTCTCCAAAACATTAGAAAAACACAAATCTGAAGCTCGCAGCTGCATTTTATCAGATTTATCCATATAAATAGACCAAACCCAAAGTGGATCCAGACCTGAACTTTTCACCTTGTGTCCCTCTGTGACGAAAATGTATCTCATTTTGTTGCTCAGACTAGAAATTCTTTAAAGACTTATATTATATTTCTAGTTAAAGAATGACGCTCTCACCAAAACCCTACTGTGCTATGGTGCCTAAAATAGTTAGCTCACTAATACTGTCCAGGTTTGGATGGAGGTTACATTCTGAACAACATGTTTTGACTGAATAAGGATTTTTTAATAATCTTTTCAGTTTTCTCCCATCATTTATCTTCTTGGAGCATAAGCACGCCGAGCCTGGACTGGTTACAAATACCAGTGAAGAGAACACTGCTCTCCTGTGGGCACTACCAGAACATCATTAAGAGAGGAAAAGATGTTCAGGAGGATATCACTAGTCTTTTGTCTGGTCTTCAGTGTATCATATACTATGGAATGTCTCATTAACTCTTGGATAAATGTCTCCCATAAAGCATAATAAAACTACTGATGGCTGCTCAACTACCCTTCTTTATCAAGCCCTTTCATCAAAACCAGACACTTTCACAATGGCTCTGCAGTGTTTCTTTCCCCAAACTTAAATCCCAAACACTCCCATTTCAAATCCACAAATTAAGAAATTTCAGACACTTAAAAAAAAAAAAAAAATAAAAAGGAGTACAAATTGCATGGAAATCACATGCACCAAACATAAACATTGACAGTATATAGGTTTTGGGGGGATTTTAGACCTCAGAAGTAAGGAGTTTTGGTTTAATTAACACATTTTGCTGGAGCCAACTCTCCTTTAGTTGTCCTAGTGTGAAATGAGGGAAATGCTGATTTTCTTGTTAGAGAACAAGTATGGCTAATGTTATTGCTTTTCAAGTTCTATCTCAGACAGTCAAACTCAAATAAGCTTTGTGCTGCAGTCACCACTGTGTTCAGTGTCAAGGTGACAAGAACAGACAGCAACGTCTGGTGCCTGAGCTACTGCGTCCCACTTGACTGAAGCCAGCCTGCATAGAGACAATGTAGGGATCTCCAAGTGGTAATACAATTGGTGAGTTTCCTTACAACAAACCCAAGGTAATTTTTTTTCACAATAAATATCTATAGGCAGATGCCAGCTTTTTAGACTTAGTTCAAAGTTCAGAGCATCTCCAGGCAACTTCCAAATTCTGAGGAACCTTCTTGACAACTGAAAGGGCCAGATAGCTCAATACAAAGGTACTGCAAACATGAAGCAGCGCCAGACCTTGCTATAGTCACAACTGGCTACTGTGCTGTATTTAAATGGAAGATGGGCCATGCTGCTCAATCACTCTAAGTGGGACAACTTTCTTTAAAATTAGTGGAAGTTGTGAGTGGATGACAGGATTCACAGTCAGTTGTTTGTTTTTGTTTTTTTTTTTTTTCTTCTAGGTCTGTTTGAAAATCCATGCAATTTAAAGCTTAATGTTCACTGTTTAGTGCAAACAGATTACAAAGCTTCATAAAAAGCAACAGTCTTGACTCACTGGAGATGGTTGAAGCAGACTGCTTTTAAATGAAGTAACAGCTTTCTATATCAGCTCTGGAGAACATCCACTGTGCCACTCATTCACTTGTTCTCTGACAAACTTTTTTCCTCAACTTAAATTCACCACTAGCTTATTTTTCTTGCTTTGGTAGTGATGGGAGTCAATCAAACCAAAACATAGTTTTTATTCGTTAATAACTTTACAACTCTTGACAGCAAACCTATGTTTGTGTAAAACACACTTACAAATAGCCAGTGTTCTGCTCTACAGACACACAAAAATAGAGGAAGCCTAACATACAGAAAAGAATAATTAAGTCCTCAAATTATCTGCTGTATGCATCTACAGGGTACAATCACTGGAAAGGAGAAAGTATAATGGAGGTAATCTTTTCATCAATGAATCAAAACAATTCAGATTTCCCAACTTCTTAAATTACTTAAGATTTCTGCCCCCCACTCCTCTTACCAAGGCTTCACTGCTGCAGCTGTGTCCCCCAAACAGATTCTTACAGCCCCCAAATTCACAGTATCTGCATAGGAGGTAGGGAACTCAGATGTGCAAACCCCTGTATTTGGTGTATAAAAAGAAGATTCCTGCTCCTTGATCCAACCCTATTGCAAACTAATTAAGAGCAACACTGGCTACACTGTGTGCAGGATGCTCACAGGTATTAGTTTGGAGAACCTATTCTCATGTTAGCCCATAAGTAAGCAACACAGCATTGAATTAAAACAACTCTGAAATAAGTCCCGGTTTGTATAAGTCACAAGATGACTTTAAGCTGGCTACCTGCACTGAGAGCCAGGAAACCAGAGCTCAGTCCTTACAAGGTCTCTCTCTCATTTTTTCCTGTTTTGCTGCAGATGCAAAAGCAGCAGGTCTTGCTTGAAGGGTGAAGGAAAACATGGGAGCAGCAGATCTCTAGTTATGCTACACAGAGAGGAGTGGACTTTCTCTCATAACAACAGATCAACAACTATGTCAACCAGACACAGACCTCATCATCACCATGGCATCAACTGCCCCGATGGAAATCCTCAACTACCTTAATTGCAAAGTGCCATGGTTGCAGTTTGCCATACATGCTAACAGTAATCAAGATGTAAACATACTTTTACACCCAACTCAGGTAAAAAAAAAAAAAAAAAAAAATTTAGGCTGCAACTGAAGTCAAGGACAGCTGGTCCAACCATCCACTCAAAGCAGGGCTCCAAAACCTTAGGTATGAGCTACCTGCTGCACTGCATACAATAAAACCAGAAAATGTCAAGACAACCAGTTCCAACTTTCGCTTTAGTGGGACCATAGTTGGCTACATCTAATTGTGAAGTGTCCATTGTCCTAAAGAAAACTATCATATCCTCTTTCTTCCACTGAATGTTCTCAAATGCAAGGGACATATCATTTAAATGGCTGTTTTTTCTAACCAAAGACATCAATTACACCCAAGAATCTGCAGCTGTTAAAATTACTTAGGCTCCTACACTGAAATAGCTGTCTGGCTACTCAGAAGCAAGGGTGAAACTCTACAGGGTGGTTAAAAGGGAGCCCTTATTTAAACGTAAGAGATAAAAAAATACATACACTTGACCTGAAAAAGAGAGCTGACCAGAAAGGAATTAGAAATTTTTTTTTTTTTGTAAATGAGAGAATAAATGTAGACAGTGATCAAATTATGGCTGAAAAAGAAGAAAAAGAGAAATATCATTAATGATTGTAATTTTCTTGTTCTCAGACTTTGAAAGCATTTGAGTAAATACTAAAAGATAGGGGTGCTTTAGAGACAAATGACCTTTATCCTATCTCTCTGTCACTCTCATTGCATGAGTTTAAAATGGCAGTGCTTCTCAGTACTATATATAAAAGGCAATGACTCCAGAGACATTGTTATGTCAAGTGAGTATCTCCAACAGTTTGCAAAGCCTATTCAATTCACATGTGAAGTTCTCCATGCAGGCCTTCTGAAAACATATCATATGTGAGCAGATGTCAGAACAAGTGACATAACCCTACTTTTACTAACACGCAATGGATAGCTTCCTGTTGCCCCAAGAGCTTGCATGTGGCCATGAATAACAGGTTCCTTTACTGGTCTGCCTATCTGATTTGCTTAAAACACTTTTTTTTTTTTTTTTTTCTTTAACATTTTCCTCTCTGTCCTCTAAGAGTATTTGAGTTCTGCCTGAACCATGGTAGTTATTTTGTTACTGTACTGCCAATTAATGCATTAAGCATACATCTTTTTGGATGTCAAAACAACTTCAAAGAAATTAATCTATATCCCTTGCTTATTACACCAACCAGACTTTGTGATTTTCCATTATAGCTGCTTTCCTAAGGTATCCCTCAGTTACACTATGTAATTACTAGTTCTGTACTATCCCACAGCCTAGAACTTATTTTCTAATGTCTTTCTCACCATTCAAGTGTTTGCTCTAATGAAGCAGCAGACCTTCAGCTAAGGGCTGCTTTGCCACAGGGAATGTATCCTGGCATGAAGGGCTGGGGGATGACTCCCAACCAGAGGTGACAAGGGCTGGAACCAAAACAAAAATGCCCACATCCACCTGTTCTGCTTATGGACCCTGTGGTCTCCAGCCAGAAGGGCAGGCTATTTCTCACATAAACCCAAAATGCCAATTGTGCAACTCCTTACAGAAAATAAGCCTCTGGCCACTCAGATTTCGTCCCATCAAACAGCTGCCAGTGCAGCAAAAATAACTCAGCTATCCTGCAGAGAATGAAACAGTGAATGTTACCCCATCACATTGGAACCTCAGCACCAGCAGATGAAGAGAAACCACAAATACTTCAGCAACACCTTTGGTGAAAGCGCACATTCAGCCATAACTAAGCACTTAAACAGAATGCTGCTATTTAGGTATTGTTTCAAATGTCATGCATTTAAAACGCCCACTTTTAAAAGGTCTCCTCAGGGCATATGAGGAGAGAGATCAAGTGTCTCACAATGAGGTTGCAGTTTGGACAGACAAGAGAAGAAATGTGACTGTCTGCAGTTGGATTTTTAGAAATAACCATCAGTCCCATCATGCAGCTGATACTTCCCCTTTTCAGTAAGGAAGGGTGTCATTTAACTGAGAGTAATCCATGAAGAAAATATCTGATTCCTCAGAGAAACTCTCTGGTAGGCTTGCCTGATCCATGTTAAATGTCTTCAAAAGTCTCAGCAATTAGAACAGTGATTCAGATTGAAAGGTGTAGCTCCCTAAACTCAAGTTATCACAAATGTTTTAACTTCCTCTCTGCCCCAATTCCGCCCTTAGAAACCCAGAGAGATGCTGCTGCATGGGCATCTTATAGTTGGGGAGATAAACTGCATCTCCTTAGCAAGCCGTGAATGTCACACAGAAACTTCAGGTGGTTCAGTTCTTGTCAGCAATGCTGAGGCACCCACTGCATCTGCCCCTGCATTTCTGCTGATATCTGAGTAACTGGGTGTATGTGACCGAGGCTGCGTGCAGTTTTCACGCCTGAAGCTCTGCTAATGCTGGTCAGCATTCGGCACACACCCCTAATGACATATTTTTAGGAACTGTTGAGAGCCTTAATGCAAACCTGCTCTCCCTGTGCTAGCCATAACATGGCACCACAAATAGCTTAGCAGTTGGCAGCACTTTCTATGTCTCATAAAAAGTTACTTCTGATTGAAGCAAACATTTTTGTGTTACTTCTTTCATGGCGTATTCTATACTTAGAGAAATTTCACAGCAGCAGGGCTAAGGAAAACATTTGTTCTCCTCGCCTTTTAAGATGCAAAAGTTATCTGTCACATCAGATCCAGTTTTTAACTTATAGTCTTCTCTAAAATCACCATGTATCTATACGTGGCCTTAGGTATAGGCTCTGAAATCCCACTCACATGCAAGAGACTGACAGAAAAATACTGGAAAACTATGCAGGAACAAAAATGTACTGGAAGGTCATCAATCTTCCCCTTATTCCTGACTTGTTCCTTTCAGCCCTCAGTTACACACAACCTTTTGTCTTCTCCACTGCCTGCAGCAGAACAAAACCCATGCAGAGCTCAGCTGCCTTCTCTAGAAGAGGGCCTGGGGAAAGCTGCTCCTACAATTGGCTCGCTGTTGGGAGAAACCCATCTTCCAGCCACCACTAAAACATAACATCTGAGAAAGAGCAAAAGCCATCAGCCCGAAACAGTCACAGAAATACGTGGACAAGGAAAGTGGCTAGGTATTTTAAGATACAATCTATGTGATCATATTCCTGTGTTCTCCAGGTATGGAAATAAAGAACAGGCATCTGTCTTATTTAGTAAAATATGAGAATACACTGAAAAGCTTTACCTCAAGGCTATAAATAATGAAAAGAGGTTTTGCACAGCCTGGGAAAACACTTTAAACTGGCAGTTGAAATGTTGTTTCTCCAGCTCCTCCAGTGTTATACAAACATTAATGGAGAACATAAGCCAAGGCAGGGTCTGAGGGTGGGGGGGATTTAGAAAAATACTAGTATTTTCAACTCAACATTCCCACATCTTTTTCAGATGTGAAATTAACAATATGTTGAGCTAAACTTAATAGAAAGAACAAGGAGTTGTGTTATCCAGAAGGCCACAAGGTAAAAGAGTTACCTGTGCCAACTCCAGCACGGACTGTGAGGGATGGAAGCAGACAGGCTATTTTACAGATCCAGTATGTACCAACCAAACAACTGCCACGACTGACAAGAAGTGCCCACCTAATCAGTGCTCTAAGAACACAGCTCAAGGAAGCTGCAGTGCCTGTGGAGCATGAGAAGCCCTACACCAAGGGCCAGCAGTCACCCTTTGAGATGAAAGCTGGCCACTGAATCCTGCTGCCAGGATGTCCTGGGGAATCCTCATTCCCCCTGACACAAAGTATTCAATATTCTGGGGACAAGCACTTCATTCACTTTAGCCAACAAATCCATGAATATTACAAGTGACTGCAATTTTCAAACAGATCTTCCTTTATAAATTTCCTGTACACTGACCAGTCTTTGTCAACAAATGAGTAAAAAGCTCAAACAGGTATAAACACCTTAACCATGCACTTATCAAACTCCTACTTGTTTCTCTCATATAATAAAAGCAAAACTGACAGTGGATCTGAAATTTCCAGGATTTACCAAAGCCAAGTGGTGTAATAAAAACTGGCAGTAGGTTTTAGGACAACTTTCAAAAGCAGTGAAGTGACTTAACAGCCAGGGTCAAATTCTGAAGAAGTGATCTAGGATACGGATCATAAATGCTTAAGTGGAAGTAGGCAAGAGGTAATTTTTCTTTTCCAAGCCAGTGGCAGAGCATGCTGCTAGGAACTGAGCAGAAGCTGAGTCAGTTCCTGGAGCTGACACCTCTCTCCAGGTGCTATGCAGCCCTGCTCCCACGGCAGTGCTGGACCTGCTGAGCCACACACCACCTACCCACGCACCACTGCCCATGCCCAGCTTGTGGATACCAGCTTTGGGCATGTCTGCAAGGGGAATTGGAGGCTCTCGCATTCACGGAACTTTCAGACAGAACTTGCAGCTTTCAGACAGGAATCTGTCACAAATTCATTGATGCTTTAATTGAGATGTCAGAAGTGAGAGAAAGGCACATACATTCAACATCTCCTTTGCTCAAACTGGGCATCCCTGAATCTGACCCACCCCTGGAATAAGCTTCCACACTCCCTCCTGCTCCACCTAACACCTCCAGCACAATCATGCTGTGCTCCAGAGACACTGTCAAGTCCCATGATTTGACAGTACGCTTTCCAAGCTCATGCTCTTGTGCATTCCTGGATGAGAAAGTGCTTCTTCAGTGACACTACACAGTTGAAACAAACAATAACAAGTTTTTCAAGGAAACTATTTTTATCTGAAACATATATGCATTACATTCCACAGGTGATTATACAGCACAGATGGAGATAAAACAATCAACAAACAAAAAACCCAAATTTTTATGCCATATTAATAAGAAGGCAGACATGGTAGCCACATCACTACCCAGAAGCTGAAAAGGTCCATATAGAAGACTTAGGGTGGAGATAGAAGGGCACATGGTAATCAGGGGTGAAAAAAAAAGAATACCATACAGAAAAAGACATAGTTTATACAAATGACTACCATGTGAAAAGTGGAAATGACAAACAAAAAGCCTCCTAAAAAATATAATACACAACATTCTAATTTGGGAGCGTGTTAATAATTTTAACTACAATAATCACAAATAGCCTCAGTTGTGCTTTGTGCTTATGATCCAGTTTCACTAAAATTATGTGGACATATAGCCACAAAGACTATTGAGTAATACAAAAACATTCTTGAACAACAAGGTTTCTGGGTTTCTCTTTTTCCTGTTTGTCTCTGAAGGATTAAGTCAAGGTAGTTTTCAAACGAACACTGAAGAAAGCAAGGAACTTGCCTAAAACTCCTGCACTTCAAAATTCAAGAAAATATGTCTTTCCAAAGGCAGGATATGAATAACAATCCTTAGAAATGGCTGGTACATCTCATCTTTTTCACTCTACAAAAAACCACTGGGCTGCTGGAGCAGCAGCTAAGAGACAGGACTGTCCTGACCTAAGCTTTGTGTAGAGGCCCAGGCTGCTCCATTCCCACAGTAAATTCTAACTTGAGGAGATTGCACGTGCAGTTAATTCCAGTTAGCAAATTATCTTCCAACAACACCAACACTTGAAAATAACTCTTACTCTGAGAAAAAAATCAGACAGGGCTGCAATACATGTAAATACAGAGACCTGAAGATTTTGAGATTGAGAATAAGAACGGATCCTAATCTGCATGAAAAACAGTATTTAGCCAAACAGACATCAATAATAACAATGAGAAAACAGAGAATATAGGATATATCTGTAATTTCTACTCTGGAACCCACAAAATGCTGGTTTCCAATATTCTTTAGAAAGACTCAGCCCACTGACTTACAGCTAGTGTTAAAAAGAAAAAAAATCATTTTACTTCCATGTCAAGTAAGACGAGCACAGATGTTCTGCAAAAAGACCATACATGGAAGTAAAGAGGTAAATAACATGTCTGTGTATTTTCTAATTTTGTTTCAGCTATTGTTAAACTAATTTTATGGCACTTGAATCTTTATAGAAAAACAATACAGAAAATGGTGGAGAACTGAACTTACTTAAGTAATGCTTCTCAGCTTACAAATCAGATTTTTCTTTGTACTGCTAGAATACCCAATGACTTGCAAACAGGAGCAGTAAGGGTGATATCTCTTGATCTCCACACAGGTCTTCACTTTACAGAGTGGGAAATTCTCACTGGCAAAGTAAACCTAGGAGGATAGTCCTATTTTGGTATGTTGTCCATCTTCAGGATTTTCTTTTTCCACAAACAACTCTTCTACTAAATAATAACAGGGAGTTTATTTCCTCACCTCCTTTCTCCACTGTTGCTTCGCATTAACAGAAATATTATCATTTAATAATACTTCTCTTTAGAGATTATCATGGTAAAAATCTCTTTTCCCTTTTGCACAGTGTTGTCATATTTGCTTTGAGACACAGACAGACTCACAGGCCTTAGTATGGGACAAAAACAACATTAATGTTTCTTTTACATTTCAACAGCTGATTAAATGCCTTGGATGGAAGTTATGTTATACTTTAATCAAGACTAAGCTGACTTACAGCAACAGAGCTCATGATGGCACTTTTGCAGGCCAGGCTTGGTAAATGTGCTCTCTATTTCAGCCACCTAAAGGAGATGGGCATGAAGCTCCTTGTATTCCCTACTTTGCTTTACATACTCATGGCTTGGTTGCTCAGGTTCTGATGGAGGGGTAGCTATGCTGCCATCAGCATTTTCCAGATACACCTCTGAATACTTGTCATACTTAAGGGTGGCTTCAGCACTGATACCACACAGGAAAACTGAAAAAACCCAAACTCTTGTGTGGCCCAGGACTGTAGAGACAGAAACCAGCATTTTGAGCTGTAACAGGAAGAGGCTGATAACTGCATAGCATTTGGAGGAATGATGGAAAGCAATTCAAGAGAGTCATGGAATACACAAAGAATAATTAGTCTCCATTAGCCAGGCTATTTTTAGTGACAGGATAAGAGGCAATGGGCACAAATGGAAACAAAGGAGGCTCCGTCTGAACATCAGGAACCTCTGAGTGTGACCGAGCATTGCTAGATTGCCTGGAGAGGCTGTGGAGTCCCCATCCCTGGAGATGCTCAAAGGCCATTTGGACAGAATCCTGAAGAATGGGCACTAGGTGTCCCTGCTTAAGCAAGGGATGAGACCAGGTAACCTACAGTGGTCCCCCCCAGTCTCACCCATTCTCTAATTCTATCACGTGCATTTCTGTGTATTCTATGTATATCCTTCACATTGATGATTAGCTTCCTGCCAAATTAAGACGATGGCAGATGAAGACTAAGCACCAAAAATGCAGTTACTGAGTGTAATTCCAATCTAAGACCTAGACTGTGAATACATGGATGAAAACAGAAGCAGGCACTGATACTTTGGTACAAGGCTTCATTTCTCAAGCTTGGACTGGGGCCCAGGCCAAAGTGCAAGAGTTAATATAATTCCCTTGCAATGTAAAAATTAATGCAATAGGCCGCTGTTGTTCTCATGTGAAAGAGGATATAAGGCAGACCTTGTGAAACAGAAAGAAAAAGATGTCCTAAAATGCTTAAAAATTAATACTGTGAATCAGACTAAGGGAACTCCAGCTAAGAACTGGCTGATGCAAGGCTGACAGACCAAGTGGTGAGTGGGGGCTGAGACATGAGTAATGAGAAATTCTGAAAGTTTGAGTTTACAAGGCTTACTAAAAGCACACCAAAAAACTCGTATAAATGTACACTTACTGCAAAAACCTGGTGCACAAACTATCCTCTTGTGCTGTAAAGGATGCTTGTTGGGCAGTTCTATTTCCACCACCAAGAAATACAGGATAGGAGTCACTGAGCCAAAGCCCAGCTTGTCCAAGCAATTACACAGACCTGCAGGGCTCTGCAGCTCAACAGCCACGGTCCATTAATGAGGAGCTGAAGGATCCATCCTCTAAGGTGACCAAAAGCTCAACATAAAGTCCCAACCAAGACTGCAGTTACTTTAGGAAGTTGAAGGGTAATGCTCTCTCAGTTGCAAATGCAGGGGTATTAGGTACCTGTATCAGGTAAATTCCCCAAAGGCTGTATGCAGCAATGAGACCACAGCTTCAGCACAGCGAGGCTCCCACCCACAACACAAAGCACACAGAGGATTGCAGAATATGCCGAGTTGGAAGGGACCTATTACAATCATTGGGTCCAACTTCTGGCCCTGTGCCAGACATGCTGTTTTCTCCTCTAAGGGAGCTTAAGAGCAACTCAGGATCAGTTTTCTTGCAAACCTTCTCGGTAGGAGTTGAATGATTTTTCCTGTGTCTATACAATTCTGTGAAGATGAACCACTGGGAAGTCACTACCAAAGAAAGAATTCATGTATAGCCTTGCTGTAAGGTATCTTGAAGGGAGGGGGAACAGAAGGGAAAACAAAAACCTTAAAGAAACAAAGACTGCAATCACTCAAGGGTTATTCTTTCCAAAAAAAGATTCAAGACTGCATTTGTAACGGCAATAAACACTTTAGTTATATGCTTACTGTATTTCAGATCAGCAGATATGTTAGCAGTCTGTCATACAATAGCTTTAGGGGCCAAATAGTTTGCTCAATTCAAGTATCTACTCTGACACCCACAGGAGAATAAGTAAAACAATTTGAACCAAGTATTTTTGTAAAGTACTTATTTTGCCAGCACCCTAAAGAAAATAAGCAGAAAAATATCATATTGCAAGCTAAACACGAACATCTATTACCGTTTCCTTGTGGTCCATAAATCTAATCCTACTGCCCATACGTCAGACTTAGCCATGCTTTCTGCAACTTCTCAAGTGTCCTCTCTTTTAAGAAGTCTTAATCTGTATTAGCTTTTCTTCCTCATGTGCATTTAAGGTGCAAAACTGCACCTTGCTTCCTGAATTTGTCTTTGAAAGACCTCACAATGATTTTTAGTTTTCCCTTTTCCTAATGTAATATATTAACATAAATCTAATCAAAGAAGCAGTGTGGCAGCTGTCCTGTGACGGATTCTGATGATCAGCAAATTTATCACAAAGCCAAAACCAGAGAAGTTCAGTGAGAGCAATTTCGGAGGCAGAAAGGGCCATCGTCCTTTCTACAAGCACTTCTATTCTGCCAATGTCAAATTACCAAAAGATGAAAATTGGTTTTGATGTTAAAATTCTCCTTGATTTTAATTTTTTTTCTGCATTGTTGGTTTTTAAAGCTATTTTTTGTTAAAAGAGATAGGTCTCTCCAATTCCTAGACTACCACTCAGAAAAACGTTTAAACAGTCCCTTCTGAGGAACATAAATATTGTTCTGGGTTTTTTAATATGGTTAAATAATTCATCTAATATAACAATGTTCTGTACTCATGTTGCTGCATAAAGGGTTACGGAGTGGCGAAAGAAAAACAGCAACAAGGCAACTCCCTTGCCTGGTGCGGGAAAGCAAGAAAGAGCAGTTTATTGAAGGAAGCCATTGCTTTTTATAATACAGTTCATGCAAAACAAAATACAGATAATTCATTGGGCAGAGAAAGAGACACCTCTTGTCCCAGGCTTCTCATGGATCCAGCAGGTGTTTATCTATTGTTATGATTCTTTCTCTCGTGTTTACAGTAGAGACAGAGGCCCTCGCTTGGGAAAGGGTCCCAGCTAAGCCTGAGAAAGTTTCACGGCCTGAGAAAGGGACTCAGACCCTGTGAGAAAGGCCTGGCTGAAATGTGCCTAGGCCTGCAGCAGTGTCCACATACTCATCTTTATGAATTCATACATCGCATGCCCATATAAGTGCAAATTTCTGAATTTGAAACATTTGTGAAAACTACACCACAGTCTAGTAATAAAAAGCCCAGAATACTTAGCATCATTCTTAGATAAATAAATTAATAATGAAAAAATAACCTACCAATTATGAAAATAGTATCAACATAACCACTTACACTATATCCTTAGCTGTATCCTAAGTCTACAATTAGCTAATAATAAAATTCCTTTTTCCCTTTATTTCCAAGCAATGTTTCCCTGCGGTCAACAAACAGTACAGAGGAAGGATTAGAAAGCTATCCCACAGAAAGCAGCATGAATGCTTATTAACCTCAAAAGACTGACTCAGAGGAAACTAAATTCCAAAACTTGACACATGCTACTTCTTGTATCCCAACCAGCTCTGTGGTTTCCACCATGATTTCTCCATTCTCTAGCAAAAACATCAAACTATTTGGAACCAGATGCAGTTCAGACGGTAATGGAGATCCCAAAGCACAGCTTTTCTGAGCCATGGACAGACATCATCGTCCAGGACTGGGCTTACGCAGAGAGGCATGGTTAAATGCAGATGTTATTCTACTGGATATGCAAGACCTTTGAAGTTTTCCAACTTGTTTAAGAAAGTTGCTGCACAGTAAGCATGCTGTCAGAATGCTGTCATATGCAACAGTGACACAGTTGCTCACAAAACATCCAAAACCACAGCTTCAAATTTCTCTGCCTGCCCTTCGTCAGCAGGACACAGTGAGGCATCCATTTTTCTGAGTGTAGGACTGTATCTTACAATGAGTTGAATAACAGGAGTGATTTTTAAATCTTTTTCCTATGATACTACAACGCAAACTCTTGATCTGGCAAGATGTTTTTGAGGGTTCCTGCTTACTGTATCTAAAGCATAAAACCCAGTATATTTTCTCTTTACAAAACAGGTTAAGTCACATGAACAAAAAGCTTATAAGAAAACAATTAGTGCCTCATTTAACAAACACTACCATGATGGAGGTTGTCAGACTGGAAGTCAATATAAATATCCTTTAAACAAAAGTACTTCAAAAGTGCTGAACAACAAAAACCCAGAGAAGACAACTGTATGCTAAAATATATTAGTATTCTACCATCTGTTCAGCAGCTGCTTGCAAAAAAAAAAAAGTCTCAAAACCTTCTAATGATTAAAATAATTTCATATTTCCAAGGAATGAATGGAGAATATATCTTAAAATAAACAGATCCAGCTTCCATTATCTCTGTAGTAGCAGCAGAAAACAGCCAAGAATAGAGTTACAGATGGTTTTTCATGGCCACGAACACACAAAGTGCAGCACGTTCTAGAATGTGCCACCATTTTTTGCCTGAAAAGCATACAGTAGAAGCTAACAAAAGATGGCTACACTTAGGAGGTCAAATTGTGAAACAATCACAGAGTTTCATGAGATGGCTCATCAAGTTAGAAGATTTCCAGCTACATAAATAATGGAATAATGTAATCATACAATGGGACCTTAAAGATCATCCAGCTTCAATTCCCCCACCATGGGCAGGGACACCTTCCACTAGACCAGACTACTCAGAATGACATCCAACCAGCCCTTCAACACTTACAGGGATGGGGCATCCACAGCTTCTCTGGGCAACCTGTTCTAGTGCCTCACCCCCTCCCACTAAAGAACTTCTTCTTAACATGCAATCTAAATCTCACCTCTTTTAGTTTAAAATCATTCCCTTTTTCTCCATCATTAACTGCCCATATAAAAAGTAACTGCTTTTTTTTTTATAAGCTCCCTTTAGGTACTGGAAGGCTTCAATGAGGTCTCCCCCTTTCTCTTCTTCAGGCTGAACCCCAGCTCTCTCAGCCTGTCCTCACAGGAGAGGTGCTTCACCCCTCTGACCATCTTGGTGTCCCTCCTCTGCACTTGCTACAACATTTCCCTGTCCTTCCTGTGCTGGGACCCCAGAGCTGGATGCAGCACTGCAGGTGGGGTCTCACCAGAGCAGAGCAGAGGGGCAGAATCCCCTCCCTGCCCTGCTGGCCACGCTGCTTTGGATGCAGCCCAGGACACTTTTGGCTCTCTGGGCTGCCAGTGCACATTGCTGGGTCATGTCCAGCTCTTCACCCACAAGAACACCCAGGTCCTTCTTCACAGGGAAGAGCTGCCAATGTGTTCTTCCCCCGGTCTGTGCTAATGGCTGGGATTACCCTGACCCAGCACCTTGTCCTTGGACTTGTTGAACCTCATGAGGTTCTCACGGGCCCACTTCTCATGTTTGCCCAGGTCCCTCTGGATGGCATCCCACTCTTGTGTAGTGCCAACTGCCCTGCTCAGCTTCCTGCCATCAGCAAACTTGTTGACAGTGCACTCGATGCCGCTTGTCCGTGTCATTGATAAAGATACTGAAGAGCAACGGTCTCAAGACAGACCCCTGAGGGACAACACTCACCACCAGCACTGGCCTCAGCCTGGACACAGAGCCACTGACCACAACTGTCCAGCTGTGTCCTTGTGAACTATGTAACCCAGCCTTCAAATCTATGTCTCTCCAATTTGGAGATAAGGATATCACATGGGAAATGAAAGATCATCCCCATCCATTTTAGATCAGATTTAAAAGTGAATTCTCCCAAGTACTATCTTGGGTTTCTAAGTTCAGCACTTAGGAAGTTTCTGATACAGTCAGAAATTTTATGTTCATACTAGCAATGATTGCCTTCTTTACAGTAAACATTTTTCCACAACCTCCCATGGCATCTAAGCCATTCTCTTAACCACAAACATATGCTGCATATTACTGTTTGTAGCAACAATCTGTTTGCATCCATAGTCTCTTATTCTGGTTTATCAGTGAACCTCTGTCACACAATGCATATTCCCATCAGTGGTTTTGGTTTTTTAATTTTTTTGTCCTGTCTTTGTTAGCTTGCTTCTTCCAAATTTTTCAAGTTTAAAAATTAAAAAATCCCCTCAAACATTCAATGACATAAAATGATAAGTAGAAACAAAATAACACTATTGTGAAATTTCAAATACACATAACCTAACAGTTCTAGTCTCACTTTTATGCTCTCAGGTCCCTGATATTGCAGAAAATAGTTTGTTATAAGTCTCATATTTCATCTGCACACACTAATACTACTACACTTTTTAATTAACATGATAATTTAAAATATTTTTAAAATACTAGGAAATATGATAAATAATCGGTTCAGCACCAGTTTAATGAATCCAGTACATCCCTTTTCATCCTTCTAATGAATTGGCAATTCACTGAGGCAAACAGTGCTTGCTGTCTTCTCTTCTGCTTTCCCAAACAGATCTGGCAGAATCAGACTTCTGCTTTGCCATGGTTGGCCAGACTTGATTTTTCTGACAGCAAAATTCCTGATGATTGAATTAAGGACTTCTAAATGAAAGCCAGTCAGATGATTAAAGCTGCTTCTGTTACAACAATGAGAAATACTTAATTTGCCTAAATCAGTACCCAGGCACCAGCCACAGAGCCCATCAGCAGCTCACACAAAGAAATGAGATGCAGCATCATCCACTTAAATGCAAGAAAGTAGGTATCAAGAGAGTGGGACGGGGCAGGGAACAGATTTGATAAAAGGGTGATTTAGGTAGAACAGGCTTCAACCCTCAGTTTTGGTTCCCCATTCTGTCAGATGCTTTGCCTTTGAGGGGAGAAAAGAAAGCCAGAAAGAAATCATTCAGCTTAATGGTCACTGTCTATTCTGCTGCTGCTTTAAGCATAAAAAACTTGCACTACCATGCGTGCTAAAAGTAAACAAAGTAAATTTTTTTTCAATATATTCTTTCTTTTGGGTTTAATCAATTTTTAATTTTTTTAAAATTGATTTTTAACTACATTCCCACTGTCCTTTACAGTTCACAGAGATTGCTTCCCTCAGCTTTTCTAACTGCATTGCTTTTGGAAGCAGCACAAGGTAACCTGGATGCTGTCCTTTTTGGCCTGCTGTGCTCTTGCAGTAAATTTTGAGAAAAAACCACTACATCAGCACAATTTCAGAACTCAGGTTCCTCTGCAAATTACAGGAAGCAAAGAATTTTGCAAGTTGGCAAAGCATCAGAGGGACATCATTATAGTCAGGAGTGCAGCAGCTACAGATCACAGAAAAGCCTGAGGACATTGAGGGATGCATTTCCAAGGGCATGGGTTTTACCATCACAACCAGATAGTGAGCATGGTGTTTTCCAAAAGAGGGCCAATGGGATTTTTCCACCCTGTCACTCAACATTATAGAGTTAGCAAACATTTTTAATTGATCTTTCTGGTTGTTCCCATCCTTCAAATAACCTCTGTTGACCTATCACTCTAGGCTGTATACTGCAAACATTGTGCCTCTGCAGAGTTCCACATTAAAACACTGCTGGTTTCCTCTGCAAATTAAACAAAATCCTTCTAACTGCACTTTACGCAATATAGCACCAACACACATGTAGTCTTTTAGTCAACAACCTTTCAAAACACACACTTTTCTCTCTCTCAGAAAGTGTTGTTTAAATCTGAAATACTATATCTCTTCTTAAATCCTGGAAAGCGTTCCACTTCCCTTCACCACTTGCAGTTCATTTATCTTGCAAGAAGTTTCCAAGTGCTTGCTACAGAGAAGAAAATTTTAAAAGGCATAGAGAAAGACAGAAAATGTCATGGTGCCTGACACTGGGCTCTGGAGCTGACCCACCCAGGCTACACCTTGGAGAAGGCTGCACTCAGACTCATACTGGAGCCATCATTTCAGCTGGCCACTACTTTCACACCTGGACCTGTAAAAGTGTGAACAGAGGCACCACTAAATTATATGCTCATTTTATTCAGGATTTAACAAGTCTTTGTCCAGAGAACAGTTTTGTTTCTTTCTGACCTCCACCCCAACATACAAAAATTTTCAAGATAATTTTCTAGATACAAAAGACCTTGTATGCTAAAGTTACACAGAATGCAGTGAGCAGAGACAGATGCACAGATAATGATTTTTTTTTTTTTTTCAGTTCCTCTCATGGTCACCTAAGTCCTATTTTTGAAAATATAAATCCTTGCATTGAATACCTCCTCCTGATCCTCTCCTCCCACAGAGAAAAAAAAAAAAGTTTTAAAAAATGAATGTATTGGGATGTCTGCCACAGTCATAGTCAAGACATGAAGTGTCATGAAGTTAGACAGAAGAGTGTAAACTTTTTTAAAGTATGAGTTGTCCACTCTTTCCTCTGAGGCAGAATGGGAACACAATCTAGAACTTTCTGTAGCCTTGCAAGTAAAATTTAAAAGAAGCGAAGTGTCTGTTTGTGGTCAGTTAAAAAAAAAAAAAAAAAAAAATATATATATATATATATATATATATATATATCCCCAAATGAAGAGGAACCTCCACCTTCTGTGAAGCTGAAAATATTCAACTTTAGCCTTAATGTCAGTCTTCAAAAACTTTCAATACTCAGGCAATAAAAAAATACATAACCTTGTATGAATACAGTCAAGTGAGGAAAATGCATGCAGCTCTAAGGCTTAAGTCATGCCTTAAATGTAACAGATTACCACTTAAATTTAAAAGGACTAGAGAGCAACATAGGTAATTAACCAATCTGAGGTGAATGCTCAAAATGCAAACATTTTGGTGTGAGAGCCACCAAGGCAAGGGTAGAATTCAGTTTTGAGAGGACCAGCTGTTACCACTGAGAAGTAATGAATGGAAAAGAAAACCTATAATCTGAAAGTTCATTGAACTTATTTTCTGCTCTGCTGAGTGAGTTTTTCTTCTCTAAACTTGTTCTGGCCAAATACAGATATTTACATAGATCTCATTTTGCGGCATGATAATAAGAGAAAGTCTTTACATGTGAAAGTTGTTTGGTCACTGATTACAAGATTCTTTTGAAAGTTTTTTTCTTCCCTTAGCAGTAATTTCATTTTTCACCATCTAGCCAGCCACACCATGCTGTGAATTGTAATTCACTCATCACCAAGCAAAGACAATCTAATCCTTATCTTGTTAGTCAGTACTGGTTCCTCAGCTTCATATATTATTTGTTCTGTCTGAAATACTCAAGATGATGGATAAAACGAGGAATTAATATGGGGAATTTTCACAGATGCATATAAACATTTAATACGGCCAAGTGACGTGAAGGCTGTGGACTGGGTCCAGTAATTAGGGCCAAGGCATTGCTTCTGCAAACTCTCAATGTGAGTATTTGCTAGAGGAAGGGGGTCTGTAACACCCGTGAAACATTCATTTTCAGAAAACTCCAAGACACCTTCAAGCTGCTATAGCCAAAATCTTTTTTCAGCCTGATGTGAAAGGAACTGAGTGGTTTTCTGTCCTAGTCCTAGAGAGCCTTTCTTCTAAGCATCGCCTTTCCTCTAAAAGACAAAACCAGATGAAAACAGCCACAGTCAACACAGTGACACAGAGACATGGGCAGGGGAAGCTGGCATGTCCTTGGGTCCTGACCTCACAGCAGCATTTATCTGATGGATCAACTCACTGTGGGGCTGACTGGGAATGAACCCAACCCACCAAACCTAGCTTCCTACACATTCCTTCCTCATTTCCCTCCTACTGATGGGCACCACCCAGTTTCCAGCAGGGATCCTCAGAGAGCTGACAACAGGAATGCATAACTCACAAAGGGTGAGGAAACAGCAACAGCACCAGCGCTTATTTCTTAAATCACCAAAGAAATTGAGGAGCAGCTGGCAGCACTGCAGCATCTGCTTGGCACCCAGTTCTCGTGCTCCACATGGCTGCATTCCATGCATCTGTTGCCATATGGGAAGGATAGAAGGCAACTGAGATGGGAACCCTTCAGAACATCAGAATTATTTCTGTCTTTCTAACAATTATCTTTACATCAAGGGAAATTTTGTTTGTTTGTTTTCTTATTTATTTATTTTAGAACAAGGACAAATTTGACCAATTTGGCCATGGTGTGGAGCAGGCTCCAAAAAGATGGTGGATACCTACTGACAATAGTATAAAAAAGATGGAAGATGGTGGATACCATTGACAATATACATAAGGGCCTCAGAAAGCACAGAAATTTGGACACTGAGTTTTATTAGAAGATTTTGGCAGGGCAAAAAACACCTTTAATGAAATTACTTCAAAATTACTGTGGCAGCAACCTTCAGGAGGAATTCAATTTTTAGTGGGGAAGGGAAGAAAATAAAATATGGAAAAGAAAAAAAAATCTTAAATATTTAAGAGGGACAAGCTGCACTCAGATGTTGCAAAAATAAACTTCTTTTTTTTAGGACCCCAGCTGGGGCGGAAGTGTCTCCCATTCAGGTAAATTAAAAGTTGCACAAGATTTTATCTCATAATGACAGAAAATTAAATCTTCTGAGATTTTATCTTTCAGTAGATAAGCCTAATGATAACAGAAAGTTGAAAATAATTGAAAAATCAAAACATGTCACAAGATTTAGCTGCATCTTAAATGTCATCCTCATTTAGAGTACATGCTTAAATCACCAAAACAAGATCTGAACCACCCAGCTAGAATTATTTAGGAATGATAATTTAATCAAATTATCTACTGAATACAAAAACTGGTCATTCTAGTGTACAGTGTTGCAAAATCAGGTGATTACTTCAACATGTTTTCTCCTGTTTTTAATTGCTATGAGGGTTACTATGCCATTGACTCTCTATTAGCATTGGGTTTTCACAACTAAAGGAAATATGCTGTGCTATAGCGTACAGTGTACTCTAATATATTAATATATTACGGAGTATACGATGCTATAATATAGTTTTGAAACTACTACCCTCTTAAAAGACATTTCTTACCATCCTTCTTCAAGTTTTGGCTTGCGTTAGACAGTTTAAATTTTTATTGAAGCATAAAAATAAATTATAAGAAAAAGTTTCTCAGTTCTACAGTAAGAAAATGACTGTAAAAACCCTACAAAAACAACAGCAAAGAAACAAAGAGCTTTGAATGTTTAACACTCTGTTTGGGCTTGAAAAACTCTCACTGAAGAAGGCAGAGATTGTGCGTCAGCAGCTGAACTTGAGACTGGGTCCAGGAAAAGCCACTGTGCAAGTGTGGAAAAAAAATAAAAAGAGCACAGAAAGAAGATTAACAGCTTCACAAAAAAACTACATAATAAGCTACAGAACAGAATGTCATTTCCAGAAAAGATAAGAAGCTATTGCTTTCTGGTTACAACTAAAGCTTAGTCTAAGATTTCAATCTAGCACATAGTTGCAAAAGAGCCACCTAAGGCAAGAGCAGGATATGGGCAAAATGCTTTGCTAAATGAATTTCTAAATGTTTCATGAACAAAGGGTGATTTCAGAAAAATGGAACATTCCACATTTGAAGAGGCTTTTATATCAAGACACCATACATAAATACAATAAGATTTTGAAAACTGGATTGAACCTTGCAATTCTGCTAATAGAGTTTTATACACTGATGAGGTGCCCTGGCAGGGAGTGTACACAGGCTGCATCCCCTTGGGCATCTCCAGTTTTGGCTTCTATGGAAAAGTAAGTAATCATTTGTTAATTCAGCTGTTATTGCTTTGACTGCTTCTGTTTTCTCAAGTACAAATTTTGACTGGCTAAAAAGAAAAATAATAGTTAACCCAGGAAGGAAAGCAGCATATATTAAAACACTTCTCAGGGAAAGACATTGTTCCTGTACGGTCTGAAATGAGACCCAGTGAGGGAAGCATTTCATGAATGTTAATCCAGGTCCACTGAGACTCAGTCCAATACCTACAGGTTTGCATACATCAGTTCCACTAAATTACACTTCTGTGCCTGTCTATCTAAGGTAATAACAATGATTTTCTCTTCAACACTATTCTGCTCTAGTGAAAGTTATACTAATTTATGTATGTTTATTTTACGTACAAGTTCCTTCCATCACTCATCTAATAAAATATATATCAAAAATATTCTGTAGAACATGGATGCAAAATAAAAGAACAACTTAGTGTAATTTCCACCCTAAACTTGACAAACCACACTAGGAACATTAAAATCAGAGATGGCAATGCAAGACTAATTTTCACTCCCCTTGGTCTTTTCTTATTAAAAACAACTGAGGACTAGAGCCTTTAACTTAACTTCCATATGCTCTTCTAAACACCATGTGCAAATGGGCTTAATAAATACGATTTCAGGGACCTTACTTAATTTTTTTAATACCTGCTGCAACTTGAATCTGGGGTATGTATTTATCCTGGAGCTGTAAGACAGAGTGCACTAATGCCTGATACAATGTAAGGAATGCTGCTGTCTGCATAGTTTACGTATGAATGGGGGGACACCAGCTCCTACCTGGAAAGCAAAGTCTGCAGAGCCCATGCCTTGGCACGTATCTAAATGTTTGACCCCAAAACACACCAAAACCCCAGCAATTACTGCTGCAGTCAGCAATAGCTGTGGTTCCAAGTGCTCCGAATCCAGTGGGCTGCAGTCACTGAAACAGAGCCAGCTCAGCTCCTTTGAGAAGGCATCCATGTGGTCCAGGCTCTGAGCAGTAGTGGAAGAATGAGCTCCAAGAGTCAGCACTGCAAGAAGCCTTTAGTCAACTGTGACAACTGAGCTATTATCTTGAGACACTCCAGTCAGCAAGCATTTTATCTCATTGTTTACTGGCCGTCCTTTACTTTCAAAATACTCCAGTAACATCTGTCATATTATTTAGACACCCGAGAAGTGTTCTCTGCTTTAAAAAAAACACACATTATCTGAATTCTAAAACTTGGAAGGGTCAACTACCTGCTATCCTGTGCAATATGGTAGAAATGCTGAAAGAAATGACTGAGCAGTAATGACTGGGCAGCAGTGGGGTTGCAAATGTTCTTCAGTTCTGTGTCAAGAATATAGTGTACATTATTAAACTGGAAGATTAGAACATGGAAATCTAGGATGCAGATGCATGAACTAAACCGTAATTTTAAGATACCAAGCCAGAATGTCACTATTTCCAGGCACAGGACCAAGGCTGTCCTGCAGAAGAGATGGCCTGTAGTGTGCCAGCTGCTGCCAGGCAGGGCAGAAAGCAGCTTCTTCCATGAGAGACCTCAGGGCTTGGGAAGCAGGTTTATTGTGAAAAAATTCAGACTGTCACTGTGAAAGTAACCTAAAACAAACCATCTCCTAACCACACTGCCTTGTCCTTTCAACACTCACAAAGCTGCCTTTTCTACTTCCATGGTGCTACAGTATGCACGTGAAAGGATGCCTTCCTGCTGTCAGTATATCCACATTAACGAGTGATTGAGCCCAACAAATTTCTTTTGGAGGAAAAAAAGAAATGGAAAAAAGGGATATGTTGATTCAATAACTGGAATGGGTTATGATACTTGTTCCAGAAAGGCCTGACAGACATTACTTTTTCAGCTTTCTATTTCTCTCACCTATTTTATTTAAATTATATGCATTAATAAATCTTTTTAAAAAAGAATTCAAAGCAAGTATCCACTTGTCATAGCCCAGTGAAAACTAGATTGAAATCAAATTTATATCTGAAATAAGATCCGAAGATTTTTACTATGAATTTTTGATTGAGGAGGGGACTTTCATCTCATAATTCCCTGTGATGCTATGCGCAGTTATTATCTGCTTGTTTGCTAAGAAGTTACATTTTCAAGCATCATTGCTTGCTGTCCTGGAAAACCTGGGCATATTTCCTTGAAGGGAAAATACACGGACTTCTCAGCGGCAGGCTCACATAGCACCAAGAGTGTAATGCAAAGTATCCTTTCTCAGAAGCAAGTGTAACACAACAAAACATATTTTGAGAAATAATATTTGTGTAGTGGTCTGTAATATTTTAAAATGTTCTGCTACAGAGAAAAAAACCACAACAAAACAACAAACCTCCAACTTTTAACTTGCAATGCAGCAGATATTTCAGCTCCTCAAAGTATCATATTATCTTACTCTCAGACAGCCCAACCACCCAGCCTGTCATGTTAAATGTGGGAAAAATTTACAGGCCAGACTTCAGATCTGGTTCTACAAAAGCAGTCCCTCAGCAGAGGGATGTCAGACTCACTGACCTGGGCACTGAGTGACAACCTCCTCCACAAAACAGGAGAAGAGAATGAGAGAGAGTTAGAGAGAAAAAGATGAAAAATTATGTAATCCAGTATCCATAAATTCTTATCCTCATTTTCAAAGTACACTTAGATATAACTTTTAATTTTTCCCCTGTGGTTCTATCCAACATTCGGCAAAGGAAAAGTTATGTGTTACATATTTTGCATGTTTTGAATCTCTAGGAGGATTTGAATAGAAATGCTAGATGCTGGTTCTATACTCTTTCCAGTTCAAATCTTTCTTCCCCACACACAGAAAAATCCTGTAGACAACTGAAGACATTTGTTCATCACAGACATCCCACCCACTTCCGAGAGAGAAGGGTGCTAGACTTGAGTTCTGCTAACACTTCAGAGGGCACAAGGGCTCAGGTAGGTTCGTGCAGCTGGAGAGCCTTGGCAGGGGTCAGTGCTGTGCACAGATCCATGGACACGGACGTGTATTCTGGACATCCACTAGGTCAAGTATGCTTAAGGGATATAAATCCCCAAAGTGGAACTTAGCACAGCCAGTCACAGCTAGCCAATTCTGAGCCATCTACTTCTGCTCTCACATCTACTGCTAAGGGGCAGATAACAGGTTTAGCTGAACAGGGATTTTCTGGATTACTTTTCAATCAACTTGGTTCCCTGGCCTAGTTTACCATTGGCTGGACAAATATTGCTTGCTCGGAGGAGGACAGAGACAGACACTGCATTTCACTGAAATTCATTACACTGAAGCAATTCTGGATCCAACTCCATGTTACCAGAATTCAGCTGTGCCTGCAGTTCAAGCACAGCCAGGAATACGAAATTTTAACTTCTCTCAGTGAACCAAGGCCACATCCAGTTCTGGTATATTAGAAATTGGTTTCAGGTTACCAAATACAGCTGTAAGCAAATATTCAATAAAAAAATCGAGATATTTTCATAGTACGTGATAAGTGAAAATTAAAATCTTGTTCAACTGCTATAGAAATTAAGAAACCGATGGGAAGAAAGGGTGGGGAAGATGAGGGCTGCCCACGGTGAGAACACAATGGGTTGTCTTAGAAGTTCCTCTGAGGAAACCACACTGAAACAGTAAACCTCCAACACGGTGAGCAGGATCACTGCTAATGTACAGAGCCGAAGGGCCAAATTAATTCCTTGTGTAACCCCAGTGACTTCAAAGGAGTTAGTCCAGAGATGAGTTTGGCTTAAAGAATTTTGAAATGGACCCTAACCAATTTTCCCTAAGTAGATTTCAGATCTGTGGCTTCTTGTGTTACAAAACTGCCTTGGCTCTGCACTGTTACTGTGTCCTTTATCAGCATTTTTATTCATACAGAATGACTAAGAGCTCCAAACCAGTAGCACCACCTGATTAATATCAACCACTCTTCAAAGCATTTGTCTTAACACCAGGGGTTGTTGTTTTTTCAAGCTGGTGGGTCTCAGCACTGATGACTTCATTGTGTGGTCTGTCTGGTCAAATTTGCTGCTGAAATCCAGTCTTTTTGCAGCTGAAGGGTAATATTTTAAGTTAGTCATGAGCAGGGATTGAATGCTAAACTTGACCTCTCCACCTTTTCCAGTGTGTGTATTTCTGCACTTCCTCTGCAGCCTCTGGATGCCCATGTGCAGTCTGCTTCTTCTGGCTCCCAGAGAGACAAGATTAATATTACCTTGTCACATATCGATAGCCAGCAGCAAACATAAACAGCCAAAAAGCTGTAATGAGTCCTACTTGCTATCTTTATATAAAACGGGATTTATGGCAACAGATTACATTACAGCAGCCAAAAGATGTGTAAGGAGGGATTACACAGTCTATTCTGACTGCTCGTCTCTGCTTCGGCTCTAATTACACTTTTGGGTGGCTTGGACTAAGCACACCATTTTTACACATCTCTCCCCTAATTGTTCAAAAAGCAGCATGTCTGCCAAAAACCACCTCTGCAGCCAAAATTATGACTGTAATACTCATGAATGCATTCAGGTGTGCTGCACTGTTGAAGCAGTACCAGTAACTTAAGGGGGGAGAAAGGAACTACTCAGGGCAGGTAAGGCCATCACTACTGAGGCCACAGGCATCTATACAGCCCTTACAATATAGCCTATATGGTTTTTTTTCATGTTCTGAGTAAAACTGCATTTAATCCAGAATATCTTTCCCTTCAGAAGTTTTGCTATGACAGTGTGGGTGGCTGAAAGAATTGTTTGAATCTGCATTTACCTCCATGCTTCTTTCATTGCAATTTTTGTACATCTTACAGGATATTCTGTTTTTCATCAAACAAGAACAGACTTTCAGACTGCATTGCTAAAACCTGACCAGCCAAACTTTAGAGAAAATATATATCAAAAGTGGTATGAAAGTAATACCCCTGTTAACAACATATATTCATGGCTCAATTTCAATTTTTATCATGTGCCTTTTACTACTCCATATAAACTCATTCAAATTCACAGCAAAAATCAGTGACTATCAGCCAAACAAATAATTTAACAGGAAGCAAAAGGCATTCAAAATACTCAGCTTCCATGCTTGAAGTGCATGGCAAGTAGGTAATTTGTGTGGTGAAAGACCTATTTTCTATTTTGTTAACAAATTCATTATGTCTGCTCATTGCTTTCATTAAGCAAGTACATCTGGCTGCATTAAGGAAGGCATGATGAATATTTTATACATGATTTTGCTCATCATTTCAGAAAGAAGTGAAAATCAATTCACAGTAGAAGTCAGCTGAAACTGAGGAAGACAGGAATTGCTGCATTAAATCAGAGTGGAGGCACTAGCACTTGACAGCTGTACAGCCCAGCTGCTCGAGAGACAGCTGCAAGACCTCCATCACAGACAGATGTGGGATAGTCAGCCAGCATCCTGAGGCACATCTTGATCTCCAACAGATAAGAAATTGGATTATGACAGATAATGGTTTACTGTATCTTGAAGAACAGTAACCAGACACATATTCACAGGCAAATGAGGATTCACAGAGAGGGGAGAGCTCTAATCCCATTCCTTTGGTATTTTCCTGTGTCCAGAAGCTTAGCAAAAGCATGAAGTAAAGTCAGGCATTTCCTTCCCCCTCCAATTCAGACCTAGATGGAGCATAAGAAGAGAAAGCATCCTATAAATATGAGGATGTCTGGAAACTCACTACAGATTAAGGAGAAAGTATGCACTACTGTCTTACTGAGGGACATGTATGTAGGACCTGTAGATTTTTCTCTTCTCTCCACATGCTCTGAAAAACTGAAGAAAAATGAAGAGTGTCTCAGCACTGAGCTGAAAAAAATGTTTTCCCCTTCCTGTCTTGCTAAATCCATTATCTGAAACCATTGTCTACATTACATGTCTGCCTAAATAAAAATTAAATGCAATTCTCACATACTTAACTAGGAAAACACACATGTCCCTCATTGCATGACTTAAGCTAATAATTTATCAGTCACTGTGGTGCTGTTATCTACTATCTAAATGACATAGAAAATTACTACTATCAGTGTCCTAATGCTGATATACTATCCCTATCAGGAGTAATTATTTGTTTCACATGCAGAGTTTCAGTCAGTATCTGGGGTCTATGCCAATAAGCATCAACATCAAATAAAAGGGCAGTCATGATACAAGCAGACCTTTACCATTTTGTGATAGCTATCAGTAAATATCAAACAAATTTGTGGCTCTTTAGCAGAAGATTCTTTAGAAAATAGAGAGTGATCAAAAAAAACCAAAACTTTCCAATGTTTATTAATTCCTGGAGAAAGCTGAGGTTTCTCTTTTAAGCTAGGAATCGAATAATTATCTTAGCAAACAAATGTATAGTGATTCATTTCAAAACACTGAAGTGCATCCAAATCCTTTCTAGTGTTAAAAAGTAACAAATATACTATCAAGGTAAACTATAATACTATAAAATGAATAGGAATTTCTTATATAATATGCTAACTGGAATGGCTCTGAGTTTTTCAATTTAACTAGCTTAACCTTCTGAAATTTCTAAATCAGAGCTATTTAGAGCTGTTTTACTGCAAATTATCTTTTTTAAAGTGTCCTACAGGAAAAAGCAAAATTTAGTTTGATGAAATAAAATTTGATAGCTATAACTCTGCCTTCAAACATCACAGGAAATTCACTGAATGGGACTAAATCACACAAGTTTTTTGGTTGGTTGTGTTTTTCTCTTGGTTGGTTTGTGGCTTTTGCACATAAATGTTTTATTACTAACCCTCTCTTCCAAAATAAAGCTGTAAGGCCTCTCTCAGCTTAGCTCAGGGAACAGAACTGCTGCTGGATAAAGAAATCTGAATAATCCAGGTGTACCATTCATCTGTGAAAAAAGCTTTATCTCCAGTGATTCATCATGTTATTGGTCTGAATTTTAACTCTTTAGTCAAATTTATTTTGATGACTTGTAGGATAGGAATAAGGCAAACCCAGTCTCCTTTTCCCCTAGTCTGGGACCAAGCACCAGAGCAAAAATTAATTCTCATATACGGAGTTATTTCATTGAGGCTAGTAAATAAGTGGACAAAATCAAGTGATTTCTCGTACTGAAGCCATTGAAAGGAAGCCTAATGCAAAATGAAGCTTCTTTTTCTCTACCTGAAAGGATCTGCAGGATATCTTCAGCCATCCTAAATAGAAAAAGGAAACATCCCAATTTTGGACCCAATATCAGACTTCAGGAGGTCAATGCACAAAATGCAGGTCTCAAGAGCATGCTACTTGTCTTTTATGTATTTGGACCTCCTGGAGACAAGCAATATGTAATTCTTTTTCCTAATTCTGAAATGCTATCTACAAGATACATATATCAATCCAAAGAGATAAAAAATAAATTCCTTTCCTAAGCATGTAATGATAATCACCCTAGATATTTTCATATGTTAAAAAAAACATTAGTTCTAGAAATTACGCGTTATATCTTAAGCGTTATCAACCCCTTTCCCACCCTTTATGTTACAGGACAACAATGAAAGAACTTAATAACTCCTTGAATTAGTAATTAAGGGCTGTGTTCCTACCAAGGTCTTCTCCATAACAGCATCAATGCTAGTGTCTCAGTTTTGCACCTCTATTCTGCAGTGCTATGTGTTGATGTTTCATCTTGCAGCATTTACACTGCTAGAAATGTTCTGTCAGCTCCCATAAGAGTCATATGATCAAATATAACTCCCTTTATAAACTCATTCACTGCACATAAACATGGTATAAATAAATAATTGACACACAAGTTTTATTAGTTACTTCCACTGAATCCTCACCAGGATCATGAGAGCACTGTATACAAAAAATAGAAAAATTTAGTGACACAAGAGTAGGGGACTCAGAGAGAGACTGGCTGGAGGAAGACAGAAAAGTTACATGTAGCTTATCTCCCATATTTGGCCTCCAGCCAAATGGTCCTCAACTCTGGAAAGTTTTGTTAATACCAGATTTCCAGAGGGGCATTAGATTTTTATATTGCAAAATACACAATAGTGCTCTAAAATACATGAATTCTCATTTCTGGGTTTCTACTCATTAATAAAAGATGATAAGCTCAACATTATACCAAGCTCTGAGAATGCCAAAAGGTTAAGATTTAGAGGGTGTTATGGAAACAGTTTTATTTGAGCAACCTCCTATTCACAAGTTCAGTTTTTCAAGTGACATGTGTCAAAACACCACAAAAGTAAGGCTGTATGTTTGTGTTATAAATAATAATAGTTTCACTTACTAAGTGATAGGTTCTTCAGTGAAACCTAACAAACAGCTCTAGAAATCAGAGTGGCTGCTATTAAAACATAATTTATACACAAGATTTACCTGAGTGCAATTGCTTCATGGGCAGTGAATTCATGTGCTTCTATGCACATGTATATGCAGTTATGTAGGGTGTGATCTACTCATGCATGTATGTTCATGCACACACATTTTGTTAGGATCATGTACAAATCATATGTATTTTAGAGTAAAATAAATTAAAATTTCTGGTTTGATGTTTCTAAAGGGAGTTGGTTGGTTGCTTCTGATTTTTAAATGAGATAGCAGCATATTGCACATAGTCATGATGGGAATACCCAGGAATGAAATACCTCATACAGAATAAACCACATAAAACACCAATGAATGCTTTCACAATAGAAAAAGTAATCTGCAGAAAGTCTGGGTAATATATGCAAACAAAATGAGATTCTCTAGTGGGACATAAACTCTCCCTTCTTCTCAGCTGAAGTGCTTTAAGGCAAATACTGTTTCTACTGGAATTTGCCAGCTTCTCATTATTTTTCTGTTTGGGTTTTTTTTTTTTTTTTTCCTGAACTGTAAGCATGTTGTTTAAGCAGCAGAACAGTCATCTAACAATACTATGTACATCTATGTAAATTTGTGAACAAGAAGGATAAAGATGATCTTATCAGCCTATAACAAAAAGGGAAACAAATCCTGAATTTCCAGGAACTCTATCATCTGGTCAAACATGCAACAAAATATGAAAATACATCACAATATTTCAAATACAGTCTTTAAGAAAGTTCTTATTTTTCAGGTGTTGTAATGTATCTCTCTATGGTACCAATGTCAGTATCTCAGAGATTCATTCAATTCAGTAAAATTTCTGATGGCCTAAAGATAAAAGTGATGTTACTCATCTTTTTCACACCAACCTGCACATCTATTTAGCTTTAAAGCACATTTTGATGGTGTCTTATAACTTTTTATTATTTTTATTATATATATATAATATTATTATATAAATTTTCTATTCCTGCAAAAGAAATCTTTGCTGTGCAGTCGGTGGTCTATGTCTAAGCTGCATCTTTTTCTTTAGTCCTTTATTCAAAACCCCTTTTTTTTCCATATACTGGAGTTAATGAATCACATTTTGTTGGGTTTTTTTTGTTTGTTTGGTTGGTTGGTTTTGGTTTTTTTTAATGCCTAAGGTAGTAAGCAGGATTCAGATTTTGGGTAAAGACTGAGCATGTGACTACACTTGTTTACAACATTTAAATAACAATACATAAATAATTAGCCAGGTTAATTGTGCTCTGGGGGATTTCCACAGGCAATAAAATTCAATTCTCTCATTCAATGCAAAAATGCTTTTTGGAGCTTGTAGTGGTACAACACACCTCAGTTCTTTCAGTTTTAGCCCGAATTTCTGAATTGTGTGGTACTTTAGGCTTAATCTACACACAGAAATCTATTACTTACAAAAATTAATATCTGTGATTTTTAAGTGTAGAGAAAGCGTGAAGAAAGGTCAAACACAGGAAGACTCCAAAACAACAAAACTAAAACAAGATGAATCTGTAGAGTATATCTCTAAGATCCCTCTCACTAAATTCAAAACAGAAAACTTGACCAAAATAAAGTGAACCAACACCACCAGGCTCCCCTTAAGTGACAGATGTAAGAAACCCCTGCATTTTCAGAGTTAACTACTGTACCATGTGTGGAAAGGGATGGTGTTTGCATGACCATCTACAAGGCAGGTAACACCACAAGTAGAAAGTCTTCGCATGCCAAACTCAGTGGGTATGTGCACTGCAGGAAGACCTGTGCAAGCAGCATCTACTGTAGCCTAAAACCAGGTGCATGCTCTACTTCAGAAGGACTCAGACACGGGAATTAATGGATTTTTTAATTTTTTTTTTTGTTACTGAACAATTCTTGTCTGCCTTTGTGTTGTAGTATAATTATTTACAGAGTAGCAGCAAAATTAAATACATCTGTTTACCAAATGGAAGTCAAATAAAATAGTAAAAGCTCTTGTGTAGGATAGACCATTTACTCCAACTACTTTTAAAAAGCTTATTCTTTGGCTACTAGACCCTTAGGCCACCATACAATAAAAATCAACAACAAGTAAGAACAGTTTAGCTGCACTCAAGAACTGAGTTCACTCAGAGCTGAAGTGGAAAATTGTAATGATTAACAAAATGAATGAAAACTACACCAGTTTCTGCAAGCATACTTATAATTTAAAGCACAGACATTGATATAAAGCATTAAAAAAGGTGAACAAGAAACATTTCACATTCATTATTTGCCAACATAGACGTTATTCCTTTATTAAGACACAAGATATTACATCCAGCTCCACTGCAATTCTAGCAGTAAGGATTAGGCTTTATTTTCAGAAGACCTTACATATATTCTTCAATAAAATGTGCTTTCTTTTACTGTTTGTACTTCAAAGTCCCCACGACATAAAATGGATTCAAGCAACAGAACTGGTAGCTTGTGGTCAGAACACCAGCACACATTTTGATAACTTGTTAGTTTGTTTGGCAAGTCTGTTTCCTTTATTATTTCTTAATGGTAATACTGCAACCATGCAAATTGAAACTATTGTAATTTCCAGACACTTTTCTCTACCTAACCAAACTTCTCAGGAGGGACTTAAACTGACTAACAGCAAGTTGTTTTTAAAAGAGATTAATTTTGAATATATCTAGATAATGTAGTTTTCCAACAGAAACTTGTTAACTTGCTTGAAAATCTTTGCAACTAATAAAATCATTACAGTCTAAAGATAAAATCAGTGGAAAATCCTAACAAAAAGTTAGCCAGGAAACCTACTCAGCACAGGTGCACTACCATAATCAGAGCGTGTTCTTATGGCACTGGTATGTGGTTGGTTGTGGTCAGGAGAAAACTGAGGAATGTGGATTAAGGCAACTGCAGATCAGAATTCCTCTTTGCATTAAGTAAACTTTTGTTGGCGCTACTGGACAAATATCTCAGTCACCTCGTCCCTGAAATGTGAAGGAAAAAATATTTCTCCAGCTTCTCCATTTGACACTGGAGGTGTAAAGGATCCTTGGTCTGAGAAAAAGCAATGGTCAAGGTCAATCTTGTGAATCAGTGACTGGTGTCTCCCGGGTAAGCCTGGTTACTCCCATAACATTCCTACCTTGCAAAACCAACAGACATGGGGGAATCAATATGGTTTTGGCTGCTGGAATACCACTAACAAAAATTTGGCCTGGATTTGACACTCAGTGATGTTCCAACAACCTAAATTTCTTTTCACTTACATTAACTAGTACAAAAATTAACTTGTGATGCCTGGGATAAAGGTCATCTTCACAGGCCCTATGCCTGCAACTGGGGAGTTGGAGAATCAGTGGTTCCCACCCAACCCAACACCTGTGTTTGGCCTTACTTTTATTCTTTTAAGGTACACAGCAACATTGAGGAGATTTGCAGTGCTCGTTTTTTCAGGTCTAGACCAGAAAAGGTCAATGAAATGGCTGAAACATGTCACCTATACATGCTCAAATGGAAACAGCAGCTAAAAGCCAGGTTTCTGTGTAGGTCTTTATCTACAGGTTTGACACTTGACTAGAAACTTGGATTCAGTCCTAGGCTGATTAAAAAAAAAAAAAAAAAAATTAAAAATGAAAACTAATCTGAGACCCCTCTAAGGTTTCCCCAAACTCACAGACTGCCAATATTTCCTTCTGTCTCCTGTCACTACCCTGGCCCCTTCCAAAATGTCTGGAAGCCTTCTGGCACATTGCCAACAACCTCAGACTCTCCTGGATTGCTCACCTGGTCTGTTTGTGCACTTCTCAAAGACTAAACCTTAAAAATCTCTTTTTCCTTCTATTTTCTATTCCAGCCAGCTACTTCTCCCGCCATACCTAAAAGGAACTGGATTTTTTTTTTTTTTTTTTGAGTCAGAATGACTCAGAAGTGGAGTTGCATGAAATTTCTGAGGGGAACTGGTTACTTTATACCTTCATCGGACCCTTATAATTCACCAGTGTTACACAGCTTTATTTGTTCATTCTCTTCTGATTTCTTAACTGCATATTCCTTTATATGTAGTTGGATTGCAAAACCAGTTGGTTTTTGATAGCCAAGTGCCAACACCAGTCCCAGCACTTCACTGCTCCAGCCTCAGGAGATTTGGTGGAAATGTTAAGCATCCCACACAAATCAACAGAAAATGCTCCCAGTGCACTGGAAACATTTTCAATACTAAACAGATAAGGGATTTTTTTAATACTTTTTTGGCATGTATATTTTGATATGGTTGCCTTCCTTGTTTTCTAAGACTACATTAAATCCCAAAAGGCAGCAAGTCTAAGAGAAAAACATGCTTCATTGAACAGTATTTCTGCCACTTATGCAATTCAAGTATATTAGTTTCAGAAGATAATATCTGGACCCAAATGAAACTGAACTAAGAAACAGGCTTGAAGGCAAACTCAGAGATAAATTTTAGTTTTATTGCAGTCAAAATTCAATAAGATGTTGAATGGCAGGAATGAAGAAGAGACTGTCTTGGCTGGATCTCAGTCATGGGGGGAAAAGACAACTCTGAAATGTAGTTAGAAAGAAATAGTAGGAATTGGTTCGACCCTTGGAAGTTGAATCAGTTTTTCTGCTTTGAAATATGAGAAAGAACAGATTTGCTTTAAGTTGGTCCTAGATTGTAACAGCAGAAGCAAAGCGCCTGACAAAATTGTAACATAAATCTGAGTGACAAAGAACACTCCTCCTTTCTTTTCCAGCTTTGTCTTCATGAACATCAAATGCAGAGCACCACCAACAGCTGCATCAGTGAGTGATTAACTTCAGCAGAAGAATAACGCTGCCCCAAATGTACACTGTACAGTTTAGAGCTTTCTGTCTGTCTAGACTCAAGGGACCATAAGACTTATCATAGATTAATAAAGCTGCTGCTAGATCTGGCATTGCTGTGGCTCAACCACACAACACCAAGTTGTCAGAAGAACATTCCACATAAACAGACCCTGCTTTCTCTCCAGTTCTGTGCTCTGAGACCCACCATGGGCTGCAGCCTCTTACTCTTTTTTTTTTTTTTTTTGGCTAAAAATACATGACAGTGATAGTATTTGCCATTTTCAAATCTTGCCAGTGTCCAGCGCTATCAAACTCTGCTGCTCAGAAATCTAAATACTGTTTTTTAAAGAAGACTGAATCTTCTCAAAATTATTAATTTGGAGATTATTTTACTTGCTATTTAATGTCAAGTTTCAGGAGATATGTGCAAACGTTTTCACATGACCGTCCACTACTCTGACAGTCAAAAGTTTTCTTCTAATAGAAATTCACCCAAATTTTTCACCCAATTTGCTTGTGAGAATGATTTTATAAAACAGACAAGAAATTTGGGTGCGAGCAAGACCCCATGCATGTCTCGAATTGCACATCCTCCCTTAGGGTTGGGAGCAGCAGCAGCTCGAAGAGAGCGAGGGGCAAGGTCTGTGGCATTCGTGCAATGCTTGGGATTCTACCCACCACCTCTTCCTCTTGGTTTGTGTGGGTTGAACAGTGGGTTGATTTAGGGTCTCAAATATGGAGTTTAACAACTTTATTGATCATTAAAAATACTTCCTCTAGTGAAAGGGCAACAAGTCTTAGGAAATTGCACTCAAGTGCAAAAGAGCTTATTTAATTGCAAGTATTGAATGCTCCTGAGACTTCACAACTAGTTGAGTAGCTTTAGTATTGAGTTTTGCACTGCTATTCAATATTTTAGCAGCATTTTTGTTCCTTATCAATAAGTTTCTCCCACAGAGCACAGCCTGAGGAGAGAAAATACTAAAAAGAAAAAGAATGCAAAACAGAAGAAGGGCAAAAAGTACCAAAAGTGAGTTGGTTGCCCCTGATAAATGTCCTATTTTCCATGTATTATGCTAAGTATTATTCAGCAGATTTTCAAGCTGCTGAGATAGGGAAAAATCATCTATAGCAGAAAGTACTTTCTATCAGCATTACATAGTCTATATTATATAAAGCTATTTGCATTCCAGGAATGAAGAGCAATCCCTACTCAGTGTGGTGGTGCAACCACAGCTCCCTGTGTTCCCCAAAGCAGAAGACTTCTATCACCGGTTCCTGGACCATGGCAAATGAACAGGGACAATCCCAGCTACACACAAACGCTCCTGAGCCAAAGCAAGGACTCTATCCTGATTTGCTTCCATCAATAATACATCAACACAGGAACAGTTCCTAAAACCAAGTCACATAATCATAACCTCTATTTGCAGAGTTGAAATCAGTAAGTCCTACTCATTCTGTTTACTGGGATTTCCAGAAAAGTCAGAAACTTAAAATAGACGAGATAGATTCACATTTCATTCTCTCCCTTGAAAGTCTGATGCAAATAAAAAGTCAGTGCAAATTCTGGTTAATTACTCCAGAAGAAATGGCAGCAAATCTTGCTCTAGGTGCCTTGACTACTTAGCCAATGACATAAGAGACTTCTGAATGCAAAACTGAGTTTTAAACAACAACACAAAAATATCCACCTTTAGCAGCTGGTTGAGATGCAGATGCCACCCACTACAGTGAACAGTGAGAGTGAAAACCAGGTACTGCCCAGCCAAAAATAAGCTCCAACATGTCCCAAAACAATCATGATAAGTGAAGAATATACAAGCACAACACAAAGAAAACAAAGAAATCCAAGATGACAACCCGGAACAGAAACCAACAATATATCGATACACAGCAGCTGCTCAATTACTCTATGTAAGGAAATTTTTCCCAAGTGGATTAAGAGCCTGATTGACAGCTGCCACTGGGCTTCTGGCCCTACCAGCCACTGCTCAGAAATGGTTTAGCTCTCTTTCAAATATTTTCCATATAACAAGAAAACAATGAATATGCTCAAATAGAATAGGAATATGACAAGAAGACAGTCAGACAGCAGCAGACAGTGGAAAGTGAAGGATAGAGATGATGTTTACAACTAAAGAGGGAAGAATATGAAAACTAATATTGAGCTGCATGACATGGAGCTCATAAATACCATAAAATAATAAGCCCATAAATACCATATAGCCTGCTTTCAAGCAAATATTCAGGAAGGCATAAAGAAGTAATCTCTATCAGAAACTGCAAAAATAAAACAATGTACTATGAATACCACTAGTTTTGTCTTCAAGGAAAAAGTATTCCAAATCTATCTGACTTCAGCTTTCCCCATGTTTAAATACACTGTGTTCTCCTTGCTTCTTTTGTTCTCATCCCTTATTACTGACCTCCATGCCATTGTGGGCAACAGGCCAACAGTGATCACTGATCTGCTTTGGCTGAGATGTCAATGTGTTCCACTAAAAGCCAACCTGACACAAACACAGTTATTTCTCCATAATCTATACTAATTTAATGCACATTAGCTCTACCAAAAGCCATTTTTAAAAAAGGTCAAAGAAATATCTGCTTTATATTATTTAAATGAAAAGTAAAGTCTGCTACAAAAACAACTTTTTGTACACTATCATAGCTTTATTTATATATATATATATATATAAAACCCACAAAACCAAACAAAACCATAACCTCAAAAAATCCAAAAACCACCACCAAACACTGAGGATTTTGATTAAATGGCATTCTGACACACATACTTGGCTCATTCCAGGACGAGAAAAAGCTTTTGCAAGGAAATATCAAGTAAAATATTTATTAGCCTTCTCCAGGTTGCAAATTTCCCAAGCTCCCACATTTTGTAATGTCAGGAAATTGCTACTATAAACAGCCTAAATCTGCCAAAAATTAATGTAATTGGGGCCAGCTAAAGGTTTCTCATCCCTCATTTCCCATCCCTTGGGAGGTTCCTGCCTCAGGGACACACTGAGCACAGGTGCTGCCTTGACACAAGTGGAGCCAGGGGCTGCAGAGAGCTCGCCTCCCCCTGCCTGTCACCCCAGGAGAGCTAAGAGGAGGTGGCACAGGCAGCAGGGGATGGCTGGAGCAGGGTGGGAGCCCCAGGAGCTGGCTGGAGCCTCCAGCCAGGCAGGGTTGGAGGCCAGCGGCTTGTGAGCAGCTCGCCTGGAAGGCCAAGCTTCCCAAGTGTTCTGTACCTTTTTATCTGCCCTTACACAGGTTTTGGTTCTTAAATGTCATATGCAATGCCACTTTTTTTTATCTGAAAGATAAGATTTAAAAATATTCTGATTTTTTTTTTTCAAGTCAACTTCACCTATCACTCCACTTAAACACAAGAATGAGTCGACCATTTCACAGTGGTTTCTTCAAAATTTCAAATCGCATACATTCACTGGTTTTATTTACTCAATAGTTCAAAGTTTCCTTTCATATCAACATTGCCCCAGACAATCCCTTTCATTATTTTAAGAAAAGCTAAAAATGGAAATTTTTCATGTAGCCCCCACTCAGGTTATTGTGGCACAGCATGGCCAACACAGCCGCTTTGTTAAAACGTGGCCAGACAAAGGCAAGGCAACAGAGCACTCATTGACTCCTTGCCAGAGCTATTTGGGCTGGCAGCAGCCTCTGACTGACTGGGCAGAGCCTCTCCAAAGACAAGGCGCTTGCAGATGCGCCAAGGGCCTCCCACACAAAAGATGCTACTTTACAATGCCAATCAGAACTCAACTTTCTTCTTCCTGAAGGAACCTAAGTCAGGACAACATTTACACTTAGCAGAGAACACCAAAGACTATTCATTTCTTTTGGAGGCAACTGCCCTAAGAAACAAGTTGTCAAAATTAAATTTGCTGTAAGGCAGATGGAAGGGTCCCGGGGAGCTGGCTGTGCTACCACTCGCGATGGACTGCCAAAGCAGACACCAAAGATCAGAGCAGAGACAGGAACCCAAACATCTATGCCATGATACATATTTTTTCAAGTGCTCAGTCATCACTCATGGAAACTTAAAAAAACCTTGAATTAGATACTTCCCTCAAACTAAAATCAGATGGAGGGGGCATCATGCTTCTTTCTCAGAATCACTTTGGAAACACAGCTTCATGGAACAAAACATTTATCAATAATACATAATATTCATTGGAATAGCTTCATCCGAATATCTAGCTATTTTCTTTTCCAGGTGGACATCTTTTTGCTGGACATCTTATTTTTCTTTAGAGAATCTTGAACTACCGGTGTTTTGTAGGTTGGCACCACATCCTAGATGGTTGTTTCTTGTCTCAAAGAAGCATGTGGCTCCCCCAAATTAAGCAAAAAGTATTTTTTGATTCTATAGCACCTTAAAAGTTATATATTGCTACAATTTTATAAGCAATTCAGATAGTCTGCCGTTGTCTGCAGTTCTGGGTGCAATGTCAATCGGACCCATCTATTTTATTTTCAATCTTTACCTTGCATTTTGCCAAAGGTCATACAGAAATTGAATGTAATGGGTATTTCTTCTTGGCCTCTTCTTAGGGAAGGTTACTTACACAAGTGCATTATTTCAACTGAGTATGATTGCAAGAAAAAAGATCAGATAAAATGGTCTTTGAGTGAAATGATTTTAAGACCTCTTAGTTATAAATAAACCAGAGATGCTGGTTTATATAAACATAAGCAGCAACTCAATTGCAGTCACCTCAGTTGCTCCTGCCTTGAGTTTTGCCTGGAACGATCGCATCAATACATCTCAGGAAATTCATTTTTCCTCTTCAAATTCTTCTACAAGCAGTATCATATCCTTCTAACAAACTAGGAAAGCCAACATCAACATGTGTAAATGCATGACAACTCAGCAACATCAGCACAGTGCACTGCTTTAGCATTTACTAATACTTTTTCTTTTACTATTCTGTATTTTCTGTCCGTTGCCTTCTTGTTCCTGATCGTCTCCTGGCTGCGGAGTTTGCTGCCGCTGGCACTGCCCACGCACTGAGTGACGTGCCTGAGAGGCACCAAGAGCCAGGCCATGCTGAGGGGTGCAGCCAACAACGGCTTTGGCTTCCTGACACGGGCAGCCCCATCAGCACACAGTCCCTCTTACAGCTGCTGTGCTGTTCCGTGTTTCACCTCATCCTCATCCACACAACCTTCAGCGCTCTTCTGCCACCCTTCCCTTACACTATGATTTAAAGGTTTCTTGAGTCCGTAAATCCAGCACACACTGATATCAGTGATTCAGAGGCTCAGCTATGCTTTCAAAGAGGAATATATTGGCAAGTTTTATAAACCACTCTAAGCCCACTGTGTACTCATTCACACTGGGCCTTTCACAGCCCTTGATAACTAATTCTACATTCCTCTGCCCCAACCTCTATCCTCATTCTGCAGAGGCTGCCATGAACAAGCTCTGTATGAACCAGAAATAGACCACCTCAACTGCAACATTCTATGTTATATCAGAAAGCAGAAAACATCGCTGAAAAATCTTCATCTGCAATGGAGCTGGCTGTAGGGACTTATAAAAAAGGGAAAATATGAGCAGATTCACAGAGGAAGATGCAAGATAAAGTCAAACAATGTGCAAGAGCAAAAACAGGTAGCTGCACACAGTATGAAGCTGCACGCACAACAGGATCATCTCTGAGAAATTTCTCTAGGAAACAAATTCAGCAAAATTTATCTATAGTTTAATAAGGCACACAATGAAAAATAAAATTTTAAAATTTATTCTATTTGCATGGAGAAACAAAAAACTGGCCACAACACCCCCAAAATAACAAAGAGTTTTATTAAATCAGAAGTGCCTGCCAAGTAATAAGATTTCTTAAAAGAGCAGGATTTAGAAAAAGTTTTAAAATAAGAAGAGGCGGCAATTTGTTTTGAAACATGAATCCAGCTGGCTTAGCATCTGAATGAAAGAAAATTATAGATCACAGTAAACATCATGTGTAAAAATAAAGAGTAATCAGAGCCCCTCTTAAAAGGAAAAAAAGTCAGACCAAACAAGCTATCCATACAACCAATAATTCTGAGCCACTTCCATGCCAGCTGTAATTGCCACATGGCAAAATACATTTTTCTTAACGATACTCAACTTCTTTGTGAAGTTTGCCAAGTAAATATTGGAAAGCAGAAAGAGCAGCATAGGATTCTCATGAAAATAAGTTTAAAGTATCATTGTAGAAAGAAGTATTATCTTGTGGAATTCAAAATATATGCCACATGAATGTTAAATGTTACAGCAGAAAATGAAGAGGGACTGTACTCTTTCAATGTGGAAACATACAAAAATGTCTTAAGTCAAACTTACAGCAAAAACAAAAACGTAATATTCAACGACAATATGTCAACCTGAACACAAACCATTTACTTTTAGCATGGACAGGTCTTCAAAAAGTCACAAATGCAGTCATCTGGAGGTGGAGAACCAAGCCCATATGGGACAAACTAACTCTACAGTTCCTGCTCCTGCTAGTTCCAATCCAGCACCCTCAATTACATCAGAAACACAGAAATCAATACAAACATGAAGTTTCCTTTTTTGTAGAAAGCAGTTTATGGTGCAGAACCAGGTGGAAAGGACAAACAGTGCATTGTATATTTCAGTTGTGTAAGAGTCACCACTGAGTTGAACTTTTTGAACCAAATTAAGATAGAACATAAATTAAGCAGACAGGAATCACAAGCCAGCACTTCTTAGGATACAGTCTACAGCTTAATTTCATGTAACCAATGGCTGATTTTCTGTATGCTGTCACTAAATACTACAAAGATATGTGTTAATACATGGCCCGCATGTATTAAGGGTGTCCAAGAGGCTTCCCTGGCCCCTTGCAAAGGAGCTGGTTCCCTGCTTCTGACCTACAGCACATGGCAGTAACCCATGCAAACACCAGTAACTACCTGTCAGCAAGGCTGAAGAAAGAATTGCATGCTCCAAGAAACATACATATGCCATGAAAAATTCTAAAATACAAATTATGAAAAACCCCCAAAGAAAAGCACATAAGTAGATATATCCCAGTGGGTTCAATCTAGATTTGATAGGCTTTGCTATTGTATAAATATTTGTTGGACATTTAATCCTCTTTTCCCTGCCCTTAATCTGCCTCCTCTATCCTGACCTTCCCATAGTAACAAGTTTACAAACCAATTTTAGTGCACTCTTCAGAGTTCATTACCCTTCTGGGAAAGGATATGTAAAATATGTCAGGTTTGCCTAGAAACATGCCCTGCTCATAACTGTTTCTTAAAAATCAGTCCTACTGCCAAGATTTTGTTCTTTTTTTACAAATTGGTCACAGCTTCTCCTAGGAAGTAGAGGGATGAGATGGAGTAAAATTAGAAGGGGCAGAAATAAAAGGGAGCAGAAGGGGAAAATGGCCCTGATGCAAAATTCCCCCATAAAATCTTCCATTCAACTCTTATATCAAAAGGCTGATATCAGCCACTTGTTCAGCAACCATCTATATTCTCAGACCTCCAGCTGGATAGCCCTCCCTTTTTCAAAACCTGCAGCAAACAGTTTACTATTGAGTAGTAAAATGTCTTAATAATTTTTACAAAGATTAGGTACAGAACACAGATTAGGTAACACAGATCCAGAAGACAGACTCTCAAGATTAAGATCTAGATTTACCATCTCTATGTCTAAGGTCTTAGAAAAGCCTATTGAAGGGAAACAGTGTCAGGTCTCTGAACTGGACACTGGTTCTCCTGGTGACAAATGTCTCCAGTGTTCCAGCTGGGACCCGTCCTCAGCTGCAAATCAAACAGTTGGCATAAATCAGTGTCTCTTCATACACAAGCCTTCATCCCCATGGAGGAGAATTAAAAAACATGCAGGAAATCCAGCCTTTGTGTTTGCTTGCAAGGCAGATAAAATGAGCTGTCATCCTTTCTCACAGCAGGAAAGAGTAAGGACAGCTCAGAGGAAAGTGCTGACAGGCCTGGCGGCCTGTGCTGGGTGATGGGACTTTGAAAGCACCATGTGTTCATAGAAGACCACCAGCTAGCAAAATAAATCATTGTTTAACACCAGGTACTTTTACAATGATTAAATACAACCAGTTTACCCAAGGTTACCCGGTTCCAGAGAATTATTTTGTTCCTCTATTTTACAGGTTATCACAAAAGAATAACCATGAAAACAACAAAGTAAAAAAACTCAGTGTTTTCCCTGTGTGTTCTCACATTCTTTATGTTACCTCCTGTTTGAGTGACCAGGAACCAGTTAAAGACTGAATTGCCCTTTTGAGTCACCATCTAAAATTATTCACATCACACTAGTCTGCAATGAGTGGTCTTGCACTGCAGTGCCAACGCAGTACAAAACATAACCAAAAATGAAGACAAACCAAGTGAAAACATCCTGCAGTCTTAGCTCACAAATGCAACATTTTCTGAGCCAGCTGGACTTCAGATGGAATTTTTAGTCAGTCATTTGAAGAAGTTTAGTTCTACTGCTAGAAAGCTTTGAGGAGAATATCCATCATGGATGAACATTCATCACCGATGGTTTGGGTACAGGTGCCAGAAGTCTGAAAGGAAATAGACTTTTACCTCATGACATGAGATGAGAAAGGAAGAATTGATGCCCCAGAAAGTACTGAATAGTATTTCATAGTGATTGGGAGAAATATCATGAGTCAGCATCTATATCTGCATATAAAATTTAAAAATCACAAAGGTAGTATGTTAAAAAAAAACAGAAGTCACATTAAAACTCAATTACTAACAATTTTCACACTATATAAGCAGCAATATGGATTATTTCAATTATTTTCTGAGATTCTTGCTCAGTTTAGGCAGATCAAAACTTGAAGTTGCTTATTTAAAAAAGCAAACAAAAAGCAATATATGAACTTACGCTCCCACCCAAAGCTGAGATCTCCGATAGGAACCCACAATTCCACGAGCTGAAGTTTTAGAAACTTCAGTTTCTCAACATTTCTGACTGAATGACAAGAAGAAGAAGGAGGGAAGTTTTTGAAGTTAAAAAAAAATTAAAATAAAACCAACCAGAATGCATAAAGGAAAATTGTAACCAAACTTGTCAGGAAATTACAGGAACTAAGTTTTCAAAATGCAAAAGTGCTTGACTGACCTGGGTCACAAATTACTGTTCCTATTCCTTCCTTTTCAAACTGAACAATGCCTTCATAAACAAAAGATAATCTGTAATTTCAACTGGTTTAAAAGAGAAGTTAAACCACATGTTTTGTGGGTTCTTTTAAAAGCAAAGAGAAAGAAAGCCAACTGATACATGGGATGAAATATATATGACTTCCAAGCTCCTTTGCCATCCAGACTGGATTCATCTCTATTCTAAAAAGCAAGGACCTTTTACAAAAAGAACCACACAGAGTGACAATTAAGAGAAGTTCCACACACAAAACCTCTTCCCATTACCTTTAATATACTAAAAACCCAAAAGGATGCAATGCTGAGATGTTCATTGTCACTGACCTCCTCTGGCACACAAATGAATCACCAGAGTCATCACCAGAGGATGACTCTTCTCCTTTCTGTCCATCAAAGCTGAGGCTTTCAACAAAACTCCAGGCATGACAGGTATGGATGCTTTGCTTTTTAGCCCTTACAGCTTTCTGCTTTGCTCCAAACATGGGCTCAGTTACTGACATCCTACCACGAAACATGGTATCACTCAATTATAAGCTCCCTATTGGCATCACTTAAAGACAAAACATACCAAATCCATATCTGGCAGCAATCCGGTGTGCTATTTTGACAGGCAACACGAAAGACTGTAAGCCATTTTTTATCCAACATGTATATAACTGGACTGTATAAAAATCTTACAAAACCAGAATAAAGTCTAACTACTCACTACTGCAAGTGTTTAGCTTATTACGAATCATAGACTTCAGACACAGAGACACTTCAGACACTCACAAGAGCTTTACCTGTAAGACACAACCACATCTTTGCTTGACAGCATCTCCACAAGACTACACAGAAGGACCATGCTTTCTGAATAAAGGCAGAAATCAGTTACTCCAAGGTTTATTCTGTGGAGCCCTCAACAGAATACCAGCATTTGCAATCTCAAGCATTATCCACATGTATTTCGAATACAAACATGCCTTTAGTAGATGCCTCACTGTAACTGCTGGTGTATGAACACTGCAAGCAGTCTCTCTTGGGTATGTTCAAGCTTAGCAGAGTGTCAGAGCCAAACAACATCATCCTTCACCACTGAACAGCAGCAGGCAGAAAGCAGAGATAAAACATATATTCAAAACCCATTTGAAAAATCCTGATCTTTCCTCTGCAGGCTGGGAATAATGAGCCAAAGGCAGCTGCTGCCTCCTCTAAGCCAGACATCCCACAGGACTGGGGCTGCTCTCAGCTGAGGCACATGGCACTCACTGCCCTGACACTGCTCCCAATACAGAGCAGTACCAGGCGAGATGGGTAGAACAACTGCTCTGTTTCAATCCCACCTATCTCATTATCGTTCAATCCCATATGATAGAATTTGAAGCAGAGAGCTCTCCCTATCTAGGGGCAAACATGGTTTACAGAGCAGAGATCAAAAAGACTGCTATTTCATTTCTGTGCTGGCTCTTCACACCTTGTCCTGACAGCGTGAACACTGATTAAATCAGTAAGTTGAAAGGATGCAGTAAAGTTACAAAAGCCAACAAATTGACCTCTAAGTTAGACAGTATACCTTAAAGCTTTCACCTAATTTTTTACATCGTCTCAGTAAGATGATTCAATATTTGCTTACAAACTTTCTAGTGTGTATTTGTTTAGTTATCATACGAAGGTCCTGATAACCACTCCTGATATTATGATTCTGTCTCTATTTCATAAGAAACCTACCTCCCTATCTTCTTTACTGCTTCCCAGAATTTTCTGCCTTCTGTTCCTAATAAAAGCAAGAAATCATCAGTAATTTTATCAGCAGTTTGCTTTTGAGAAGATGACGAAATGTTCTGCATGCTGCACATAGAAGAATTGCAAGCTGTTCTCGCTGCTCAAGCCAGCAAAACAGAGGGCAGGCTGCACACGCTCATTTTCAGCAAACAAGAAGTGCACATGCTTCAGGTGGTTACTGCAGAGTATGATTTGAAACCTAGCTCTAGTGATGTGATTGCCACCTATTTCTCTCCTGTTTCAATAAAGAAATCAAAAGCTTGATGTGCATGTGTAAAGGCTGCCATTATTTTCAGAAGCAGCAGACTGCAAAAGTTTGCCTTGCTTTCTCTTTCCCTGGAGTTTACACACAACTTCTGAACCGCATTACGGATAGAATGGAGTGAATTAATCTACCAAAACTATTTCCAAGTTTATTCAGTTTTAATGTTTTCTTTTGAGGTTTCTCTAGCTGGCTGACCTGAGACCTGTTTCCCCCTGGAGCCTGTGTTGTGGTGCCAGCCCTTTTATTACAGCAGGTTCACATCTAGCGGTGAGAGCAGAGGAGGAACTGCAAGTTCCCTGCTGCTGCATTTGGTTAGCAACCTCCTCCCACTCTTCAGCAGATGTTTCTGCTGTTTTACCACGAGATCTCTTCATATCCTCACAATTCCTAAAGCAAACAGCAGCCAAAATCAGAGATCCATCTCCAAAGAGCCACAGCAAAAGCGCTGACCCAAACTACCACCACAATAACAACTGGAATAAAACCCTTGGCCCTTGGGAGAAGAGGAGGTTGTACACAATGTCACCAGGACAGTGACTAATCTTTGGCAGATCATGTGAGAAAGTCCTGTAGTAGCTGTAGTGACAGAGAACAGCATGAAAACAAATGGATGATTCAGATGTGCATAATATTCCTTGAAGTGATATTATCAGAAGCTCACATAAAACATTACCCAATCTTTTTTTAACATTCAGTAAAGTCAGTGGCATTTACAGCCGTCTTCCAGATGTTGTGCATTTTCACTTACGTGTCTCTGTGCGCATGTGTATGAAGTCAGTGGGTTCAAAACAGGTGAGATTTCTAGAATCTCTATTTGAAAACAAATTCCTAGACACCACTAAATGTACATCTCATAGAGTAAGACAAATCAACTTTCAGACTCTGTGCCAGGTTCTTGCAGCTGAGGCTGGGCCCATGCTAGGAATTTTCTTACAACAGTGGAATCAGACTGTGGGAATGAAACAGTTATTCTTGGGTTACTCAGGTCTCAGTGGCAGGGAAGTAAAGAGATCCATTCAGATTTACCTATAGCTGTGTATGCCAACTAGTTGAGCTAGACACCCTTTAAATTACTGATGTACGCACAAAAGGCTCTATATCAAGGCACTCTGAAAGGTACTTAAACTAATTTGCCCTATTCCCTGCCCTCCCTTCTAAAAATCATCATAATTAAGCCTTATTTCCAGTGGTAGGTAAAATTACACCTATTTGTACACGTAGAAATAGACACCATATTCCTTTTTTCTTTTAGACTTGTTGGATCTAAGTCATTTGTGGCACTGCTGAGGCTAATGCAGCAAATCCAACATAGTGTATCACTGTCATGTATTTACTGACAGAGGGCACCTGCACCATCCAGTTCAGGTAAAAATCAAAGCTATGGCTGTGGCTGAGCTAAGGTCTTTGCCTGCACTGCACTGCTGCTATTGCCTCTTTGAAGAAGCCATATGTGAAATGCTATGAGGTGATGTGAACACTACCCAGACCTTCCATCTGGTTTCAAACACTCCTCAGGGCTGAGTGCAAGCACATGTTTGCTGTGCACAGATGTCCAAAGAAACAGCACAGCCTCAGTCTCGGGCTGGCCTTGCAGCACATCCTGCTGCCATCATCTCCACTTAACACATGAAGGGCAGTGATGCTCTGCTGCCCCTTCACTCCCTCAAAACCAAAAGCTAGCTTGCTCTCAGCCAAACACTGCTGCTTTTCCACATAGGGTTCCTTAGGATAGTTGGGTCTCCTTATTCTTCCTTAAGTATCTACTTTTCTTTGATGTTCAGGCTTTCATCTGTTGTAACAATGAGGAATCGTGTGTTTGGGCAAGAAAACCACAGTTGAAGACATTCTTAGGAGAGAGAGTTGGATGCCAACAGCATCAATGGTGGAGGATGACTGCAGGTCAACTACTATTTTCCTCCTGATCTTTAGCCTGGAGGTGGTTAAAGGGAAACTGAATGAATGATTTCCTTGTTCTAGCAACATTTGTAAATCCTGTGTAAACGAAGCTATCTTTGACAAAATCTTGGTGAGCCCTAAGTTAAAATAACAGTGGTGATGTCATTGACCGGGCAGTTGTACTGAATGCTTCCTACAGCTTCTGTTGAACTGTTCCATGAACACCACACTGGAAAATTCCCATTTCAGCCATCTTTCAAAGTCTGCAATGTGATTTCACCAAGTGAAAATACCTGAAAAATTTTAAAAATTAGCTGCTCTTTAGATTATGATTAAACCCAGAACCAATAATTTTGAAGCATCAAACATTTAAAATAATACTGAAAACAAGTATGCTGAGTTTAAAATCCTAAATGATTATGGTGAAGGAGGTTTATTCAAACAATTTTAAGAAAGATGAGCTTTCATCAGTTGTGCTGCATAGTAAAGGTTTTGGTGGGATTTTCTGAAAAATGCACATTAAGTATTATTTTGAGAGCTTCTACAGGGAGAGTTTTGAGAGCAAATACAAATATTTACACTATAAATGCACTTTAATCTTGTGGCTCTTACTTTGGGGAACAGATCAGAGTACCACCTAATCCATGGGCTTTATAATAGAGGTCAACAACACAGCTTGGGATTTGAAATACTGCTCTTCACAATAGATTTCTCACAAACAAGATGGAGAACAAATGCTACCTGCAAGAGTTATGCAGACTCTTCTACAGTAAATAACTGAAGAATGATACCATTTTTAAAATTACAGATTTCTTGCAGAGTGTTTTCTTATTAAATAATTTCTTGCAAGAAGATTTATTAGTGTACTAAGAGAACATTGGAAGAAAAGTATGTTCAGCACCAATAAAAGATAAAAAATTATTAGAAAGCTCAAAACTGAGTTGAGGACTCATTAGCACAGAGAAATGAAAACTGAACTGCTAGATGACAATGAAGACAATCATTTGTATCCAAGCTATAAGATATCACATAGGAATTCTTCAGGCTTTTTTGGTTTTTGTTGCTTAAATATTCAAGCTCAACCATTATTCAGAGGATTAGAATAACATTTGAAGCCTTTTGTCTGAAATTCAAATTCTTACATCCTATGTATTCCTCAAGACTTTATTTTTGAATGGGTGGTGTACCTAGACTGTTTGTTTCAGTTTTTGTCTTAAATCAGTAAAAGTTTATTTTGATACAGGTCTCACATCATGGGTACAATCACACTAGTGCCACAGAGACTGAGGCTGGTCTGCTTCATTTTGTTTCAATAAGGAGTGATTATTACAGTACAGGATGACATTATTGCAATAAAACTGTGACTACATTTGGCAAGGTTTTACCACACTTAGCCACTTACATGGGCATACTGTGAGAGTCTTTAAATTCCTGATTCAAATATTTTTCCTTATATAGGTATCCTACAAACATACTGAGCAAGGCAGGTACTTCCAGAAGGTAGAGAGCAATCACCTTGGATGTCTACAGCTTGACTGGTGTTCAATTTGCACAAAAGTATTTGATTTTATGTTTTAAAGCTTATTTCAACTGGCCTAGACATCAAAGAGATGAAAGAAAGTGAAATTATAGGCATCTCGGGTTTAGGGACAAATCTCACTGGAATGTAGTGTTCAAAAGCAAAATATTTGAATTTTCTTAAAATTAAATATCTATTTTTTGAGACATTTCTGAGGCACTCAATTATTAGTGGTTTGCTATTACTTTTCCTTTAAATGGAATAAATTGTTCAAACCAAAGTTTATAGAGAATGATAGCACAGCAATGGACTCAATTAGGAGATGGAAGGAAACACAAAGGAAATTCAAATGTTTTTTCAGGCCTAAAATAGAAGTAACAAACTTCCAAGATAAACAGCTTGAGAGTAACTGCTTAAAGTTTAATTTGATAAACAACATTACAAAATTACTTTATAATGCTCAGCAGTTTGATGGCACTGGAGATATCTGGAAACAAGGAAAATCTGAGCCTCTCATGAGAAACCTTCCTGCTGTTTAACATTTTAAATGATGAAGTAAAAACAAGGCAAGAGTCCCTAATACTACACTCTACATTCCTGTCTTAAATCCCCTACACTGCACTTCAGCAGTAATTAGCAAAACGTGGTCAGTAGAATATGTGGCAATGACTTTTACAGAGATCCTGAACTGCATAAAATGCAGTATGTATTAACAAAACTCTCTGCATTTGTTGTACACAGTGAATTTTTGAGTCTAAAGTTTTGTGTATCCACTGCTGCAGGCTCATGAATTCAACTGGAAGTTGCTGCAGCCTGCAGCCTATGGGTCAGCCCTGGCATAAAGGTGTTACACCTAATTAACCACTTGGTGTTTTAATGATAAGCTAAAAGATATCTTACCATGTGTTTTATTTCTTACAATTATACCCCTACTTTTAAAAACCCCATTATTCTACAGTATGTTCTTCTCAATACATCAAAACTCAGTGAATCCCAAGTGAGTTCTGTTGATATTGTCAAAGTTTAAACTATTGATTATCAATTACAGAATCTGTATTTTCTTCAGACCTGAACCAAACAAAAACTTGATATATGTTCAGCAAAATAAAATGAAAATGTTTCAAGGTGAACATGCCATGGTACTAGCTGCCTGCTAGTAACTCCTAAAACAGATGACTGGGGAAATCCCCATCCCCATTCCAGACCAGTGCTGCTACCACTGATGGCGCTGACATTGACAGTGGACATTTTCACTGCATTTTCTCTGTTTCTCAAAATACCATGATTTCCTGTGGCCAGCTGAAACTACTTCAAATACAAAGCTTCGAGACATACCATCAGGTTTTCAGCAGTCTCAGCCATAAACAGACCTCAGACACCAGACAGAGGAGCACAGTTTCATTATATAGAGATAAGTTCATCATTAGTTATGAAAATAACTACAGTCCAGCCCCAGAGGCTGGCACAAAGCTGTAATAGGATTTAGGTACTGTTTGGGCATGCAAGAGTTCAGGCACTTTTGTTTAAATATTGCTTTAAAAAATTGTGCCAACAGACTTCCATCTCTGTCTACATATTTATCACTGAACACCCACAAACTCATCACAGCAAATTTTACCAAAATAGAACTAATGTACATCATCATATATCAAGCAAAAAGGTCCACAATAATTTAGACAAAGTACAAAGAAAGGCTCTGAACAATTACATTTCTTAAATTGTGATGAGGTTGGGCATCTTTCTTTGTTGCGTGGACTTCAGAAGACAAATAAGTGAAAGTCCAAAGAATAAACAGAAGTAGAAATAGTACTGTCACAAAGAATTAAGGCACACCAGTACCCTATTCTGTATGATGACTGATGCAAGTAACATGTGAAATACACCCAGAGAAAATTAAAACTGACAATAGCAAGGCTGCATTTTTTGAGCCATTCAGCAACTTAAGACGTTAATCAATTTCTTCGGGACGTCTCTGCTGTTCATTACTTCAGCTTATTCTTCTTTATGCCTTACTACTATTCACTGAGCAGCAAACAAACACAATAGCACACAGGAAGCAGCAAACAAAAGTCCTTTTAACACTTGCTCACACTATTTGCTGCACTTGTCAGGGCTGCCCAGAGGCTATTGGTTTACATCCAAACCCAGTTTTCTGAAACACATAGCAGAACAGTACCTCACTTTGGAAGTCAAGAAAGCTGGATTCCTTAGAACTTGAGGGAGCAGGGTAGAAAACAGACAAAATCACAGTGCTGACACAAATGGCTTCCTTTACGTTTTCTTTATTTAAATATTCTGAACATCCCACTGAATTCTCACTCATTCCAATTAATAGCTTCACTGGAGGCATTTGGCTCTATATTCACTTGCTCCTCTGCTAATACTGACATTTCTTGGTGTTAAATCATTCTCACAGATGAAGACACATCACAGACTGCCCATTGGCTCTCTACGCTGAGCTCACAGAAAACTCAGAAACCAGACACATGAAATGCTCCTTTTTCTGTTTGTATGCAAAAAAAATGAACTGATAGGTATGTTTAGCAAAGTCCCAGCATAGTCTAGATATCCATTCTGCAATTATTTTCAGAAAATTAGCTTAAGTACTTACAGAAAAAGATCTCTTCAGGAAATATTACTGATGTTTTACAGTGGTAAAAAGGTTAGAATTTATCTTTCAGTTTTTCTCTAAGTCACAGCATGTTTCATCAATACTGCACAGACTTCCAATGAAAACTCACAAAGACTTCATAAAAAAAAATCCATGAAAGCAAGAATTTAAACAAGTATGATTTGAGAGAATTTATCACTTTGAAACTAACTCATCATAGAAAATTCTCTTGCAGCCTACACCCAGAAGCAGCATTACCAAGGTCAGTTAATACAGCAGGCATCTGATTTACACTGCTGTCCTGTGCCAAATGCTTTACCCCATCAAGTTCCAGCTGCACAAGCTGTCCTGCCTCTCACAGGAGAAAATGTCAGTCAAGGACATACACAGTCCTCTTTTTGCTGGGTGAAGTTACAATGGGAAAAAGGCATTTCTGTTACTAGTGCCTTACAAGCCATTATAATGTCTTTTTGAAATAGAGGGAAAGAAGAGGATAAACAGAAAAAAAACCCCAACAACTTATATTTTAAAAATTTGGTTATGAAATTTTAAAAAACATGCTTTTTAAAAAACATGGTTTTGGCTTAGATTTTTTTTGCTCTGTTCTGCAGGCAATAGCTAAGCACCAGCAGGGCAAGCCTCACCTTACTTTGGAGTAGCTAAACTCTTTTGCAAAATCATGGAATTTTCTGGCAAAGGAGAAAATTAAAGAAATTAAAATGGTGATGGAGTTCAGTACCCACCACATTAAGGAAGACCAAGGAAAAATTCGTTCAGAATTCTAACACAGGCTATTATGTTAAAAATAAGCTCCTAGCAGAAAGACTAATCTCAGTAAACAGTCCCATCACTTTTCCATTTGTCTTTTGAGATGCTGTTGAAGCCAAGTAGCCCTGAATATATTCCATAATATGCCATCAATAGAATAAGAAAATTTTTAAAAGTTCAGGTTGTTTAGGTTCTTCTGGGTTATGTTTTTCTCTTTTTAATTCTATATCACAGTTTTATCATTTTACAGCTTTAAAAAATAATATAAATCATCAGTGAATTGAATGAAGCTATAAAACCCACAATATTACAAAAAAACACTGCACAAATGTTCAAATTTTGCCACATTGTATTACTGTTTGATTTTAGCAGAAATGCTTTTTCACATTTAACCCATAATGTCTTGGCACTTGTGTGAGGGAGAAATCAGACAGAAGAAATAAATATGCCCAAGCAAAAAAAAAAAAAGCCCAACATAAATCAACAAGCCAAATCTCTCTCTCATAAGTATAAAAAAGTGTATATATATATATATGAGTTTCAGTATATCATAGCAATAGTAAAGCACAAAACACCTTATGAAAGCAAATTCTGGCTCCGTAAAACCACCTTGATTCAAGCAAGCATCAGGGGAAAGAGGAAACAATTAGGAGAAAAGATACACTAGTCTTATCTAGGAACATGAACAGCTTTGAGACAAGGCACATAACTCACCTTCAGGTTATAGAAATACATCTCTATTCACAGCAGGCACTCAGACAATATATCCCCTTAAACCCCATGTTCTTTTTCAAGATATCTTACAAAGTAGACAAAAAGATATTCCACTTGCTGTCTCTGTGCCTAATTTCCTCCCCTTCAATCCCATCCCTCTTGCCCCTCGCCTTTCCTGGTTTTATATAGATCCAAAAGTCATGTTTCAAACCAGCACATTTATTTTAGCATAAGAGGCATGGAAAGTGCTACCACAAAGTCTTAACCTGAATTACAGTCATATGTGTCAAATAACAAAAAACAAGAGCAAAATACATGGTTAGGCCCTGAGCCTCTTTCCATAAACACGAGCAGAGCCAAAGGATGGCACGTATGTTTCTTTAGGACCCTACACAAATGTTTCGAATGAGAGGTACAGACAGACTGTCCAGCAGGGGTATGTGGACCCGGCACAAGTGGGAACCTCCTGGTAGACCCAGTTTGTCACTCTGTAACCAACATAAGAGCCAGGCTAAGGGCTCCTTTATCAACCTCAGACAGACTCATGGAAAACCAAAATGATTATTTGTCTTCCCAGCAAAAGGGAGACTTATGAAAGACAAAAGGACTTGTAGCAGATGGTAAGGACATTTCTGCAGACCAATGGAAAGCCAGCTGCATTGGGAACACCCTGAATCCACAGAAATTTGAAGTAAAGTTGGCTGATGTAGAATAGTGAAAGACTTTTTCAAGAAATACAAAAAGGATGGTGGAAAAGAAATTCCCTAGAGAATGAATCTTGCAAAATTCACATGCTTCCCTAGGAAAGGTGGCTTCAAATGCATCAGCAAGGAAGGTGAGCTTGTCCAAAGGCAAAGTCTTGAAAGCATTATGACTTGCTCATTAAATTATTCTCTTCATTGCAAGTTATTGTCAAACTGATGCCAGCCCATGATTCTCAAAACACTTAATTATGGCAACAAGACAGCCTGCACACAAAGTTCAGACCTGAGCTGTGCCACCCCCACCTAAATGCCTCCCTACCAGCACATCACTAATTGGGATGAATTAACATCCAGCTTGTGTACAGCAGTTCCTTCCTCCTTCTCCTTTTAAGTTATCTGCTGTTAGAGAAATAATAGGAAGAAGCACAAAGTATTACCCAATTTCTTAAGTACACCACAAAAGACACTAAACTCAGATGAGCTCATTTCTCTCTTTCTCTCTCATACTCATTTTAGTGAGTAACATGAGGTATTAAAAATCTGTGGATGAGTTGGTGCTTTTGTTTTGTCCTCTAGTCTCTAGAAAGATGTTCAAACACTACAGTATAGCAGAGCTGCTGTTTGAAAAATGTAATTTCAGGAGTGGTTAATCTGTAATAGATTGTAAATTCCAACGATGCATCAGGTTTTTCAGAGGACAATTTTTTTCTGATCAGTTCTCCTTAAGCAGTAGCAGATTCAACACAAGCAGGATTTCTCAAAACACCTTTCTTTATATTGAAAAGAGAGGTGCAAACACTCATCAGCCTCTTTGATATACAGCCATGAAGAGGGGAAAGGTCTAACCAGCAATGTTGCTGACTTTTCTTTCCTTTCTTCTCTCTGCTTCCACAGTATTTCTCAGCAGCTATATAGCAGGTTAATCACACTACCCCATTTTATTCCTCTCCTTGCCAGTGAGGGAAAACAATAGTGGCAGAGTTATGATGTGTCAAACCTTGGCACATACTATTTCATTTTCCAGAACTGCTTGAAATTGTAAAACACCCTTATTGTTCCTATTGTTTTATCTTATTTAGGATTTGCATCTCTCTTTCTGCATGACAAGCAGACACTACAATTTCTACAAGTCCAGTTGGATGAGCACACTTAAAACTCTTCCTGTTCCCACACAGAATTACTGCAGGCAGGAAGATGCCACAATCAGCTAACAAAGTGGGTATTCTAAGTTTCTGGCACCACAGAAATAAAGGGAGGAAAGACATCCAAGCTTTGACTAAGTCATTGCATGTGAACTTACTGACTTTTTATTATTAAAACATAAACCTCTTCCACTTTTCAAAAATGCACTTGCAAAATGTGAGAAGCCAAATGGATTAAACTGCACTTGAGGCCCACTGAAGGTTCATGACAACCACTGCAGGATCATTACTGCCTAGTCTCTGCCTCTAACCATCCTTGGAATTTTGCCTAACACATGGGACTTTCTGATAAATAGGAGGCAGCAAAATGTGGGTACAATAGGAATAGACAACAACTGAAAAGATATTTTTCCCCAGGAATATGAAGTTCAGTATTTTCCACATCATTTCTAGCAGCTAATAACACATTCAAAATAAAATTGGTCAAAGTTACCTCTCTTTCAACTAAAGTAGGAGAACTAAAAAGACACCTGAAGCAGCAACTTCTAATTATCTTTCCCATAAATCTTCTTGTAAACCAAAGAATAACTGTTCATGGCATTCACACTAAATAAATAAATAAATAAATAAATAAATAAATAAATAAAATTAAGTCTGGAAACAAGCAAACAAACAAAAGACTCCACCAAAATACTTCGCACAAGTGAGCCTAAGCATCACATTCAGAAGTCCTTTAAGCAACCCTTTGCTATCTGTAAACAGACCAAGAAAAAAAACGGCCGCTTAAATGTTCCATGTGCTATCTTACTCAAAGGTTACACAGCCCATTCAAAGGTTTGACAAGCACTTCCCCAACTTTTTGTTTATCCTGCATATGGTATAATTATACACACAGACACAGAGCGAACAACAGACTGACACCTTGCAGAATATTTTAAACTGCATTTTGAAGAAGAGTTAAGTGTTCATAGAACGAGAGAATGTCCTCCATGGATAGCTGGAAGGCACCGGAGGTATACTGAAACACAGCTCCCGTTACAACAAACACCTTGCATTACCTGCAATTAACATACCCAGGAAGATAAATGTTACACATTTAGCAGTGTCTCAAAGAGACAAAAATCTTTACCCAGATTATCACATTCTCTTCCTGGATATTAAGATAGCAAAACTTTTTCATACAAATGTTCAGAAATATATTTGAAAATCTTTGAAAGGCATTTAGAGAATAATGCAATTATCAGGCATAGTCAACATGGGTTCACAAAGGGCTAGTCTCTTCCAATTGAAATATTGTATTGCATGATATTAAAATATTCTTAATGTACTTTTTATTTTATTATCTCTGAAGAGGCTGAATCCAAATGCAAACCATCACAAAAGTATTTATTAACATTTTATCATACCATCGTAAGAACATAAAAGCTCAGACTACAGAAAACTAGATCAAAGTTGGGTTGTATTCATAGAACAACCACCCATCCCAGAGAGAGGTTTCTCCTTCACAATCTGGTTATGGTTCCAGCTCTCACGGTGAGCAAATGAAGTCAGGCACATGTATAAACAGCAACTGGGCAAGAGATGCTCTCTGACCACTGTGATCCTTGAATTTTAAAAAGGGTTAGAGTTTTGAACCAGCTTCAAGGTAAAGAAAGATAAGTTATGTTCACTGTCCAGTGCAAAATCCCAGCAACAATTCTCACTTGGGAAATATCATGTGCCAGAGGATGCCATCACAATGCAGCTTCCTGCAAGTCAAGACAGTCTTCTGCTTGTGAACTTCTCTTTTTAGAAATTCATGAGGCAGGAACCCACCCAGGGCATCACAGCTAACACCTCTGGAGCACACTACAAGGACACCCTACTGATTAGGCTGGCTAGACACTGAAGGTCTGTTAACAACATGAATAGAAGTTGTGTGACAAAATTCATATTACTCACTCAAACTTTACTTTTAAAAATGCTAAAGGCATGGATACAGAGAAGGTTATACTAGATGTATAATTTTCAAAGCTAAAGGAAAGCACAGACAAGCCATGTATTTACTAGAATGTAATAAACATATAGTCATGGACCTCTGTCAGAGTCTGACTTCATCCAACACTAAGAAAAATGGGGAGGTGGATTTTTCTGAGTTTGTTTGAAAAAGCTTGTCATGTGTCAGACTGAGATTTTAAATATTAAGTTTCACCCTGGCAAGCAGTGTATTACTGTGGAGGTACAACAGCCTCTGAAGAAGGATTCCACTGTGGAAGTGCCTTACATGTGCAGTACTACCAAGGACAATTATTCCCTGAGAAAGTCTGCTTGAAATCACTCTAGTCATCATTTTACAAGAACATGCACACACAATGCTGACCCACAAGCCAAACATGCTCCATTAAGGGCTTCAATCTATGCAAAGCAGGAATAAATGAAAGGAGATATCCACAAGCTACTTACAGACAGCCTGAAACTCGCACACCGTGGCTGTCATAGCAGACAAGTAGGGCAAGGAAACTTTCTTTTTTGTCAACACAAGCATTGATGCATAGATTACTGGAACAAGTAAGCAGCAACAAAACCCCATGCTTGTGCACAAGATCTAAGAAATATACCTACCACTTATGTTTATTGCACAATATTATACAAAACCTTCCCAGGTTTGGGCTGTTTTTTTGTTGTTTCTGTTGTTGGATTTTTTAAAGAAAAATGATAAGTGGAAGATAAGAAGACCTATGTGAAAACACTATGAAGGTTATGCATACAGGACCAGAGACTTGAGTGATTGTCATACATGAAAAATGACTGCAATATGCAGTCTGTATTCCACCAGCTAATGGAACTGTGAAAATAGATGTTTGTTTTTTTTTCCATGAAGCATCCAGGTAACTTCAGGATCTCTTTGTATAAAACCTTCTGCAAGACTAGAAGCTCTGAAGACACAGACTTGACCATGCATTTAAGAAAGAGAAAACATAATTAAACCAGGATACGGAAACAGATCAAAAATTAATTATTTCAATACCTTTCCCATCCTGTGAACACAAACTACATCCTATGCTTCACCACTGACCTTGTGCCTCCACTGAAACCATCTCTCACAAGCTCACACTAAAATAAAAACACATAAACAGCATCTGCATTTTTCTAAGAAGAATTTATTACATGGAAACTTTGGCTAGTGATACGTCCAAGATCTTAATTAAAGAGAGACCAATCCACTCAAAAGCGTGACCATTCCCCCAGGAATGAGAAGAAATCCTTCTTATTGAAACAAGAGCAGAAAAATAAAATGGAATTCATTCTTGTTTCTGGCAAGAAAGGCATTTTCAAATCCCATTTGGTGTTGTAATTCTAATAGCTTCTTCTTTCAACACTACACTGAAGTACATGTTTAATCTTTCCAAGACTCAGGCTTTTTCATTGTCTTCAACAGATTTATACACATACCAAACATGAGTACCTCCATCCAAACACATATCCCTCCCCTTTTTTGTACATCCTACTTAAGTTTGTCAAATAAAGGAACTGAACTGAGTAACAGACTGATCTGGGAATCCAGAGAGCTCTTAAACTGTGAAATCAAACCTGCTGCTACTCAATCAAATAATGCTCATGACCCAACATTTCAATCCCCACCCTTATCTGACTGATACTAATTTTACACTGACATCCAAAAAGGTCATGATTTCAGCTGGAAATCACTTAAGGAGATTTTATTTTTTCTGGGAACTAAAGACATTTAACTCCTTTCTGACTAAGACATACAACTTGAAACATTCCTGCCTTTAGCATCACCATGACTTCAGCTCCATAATCAACTTAAATGACCATTACTGGTCAGCACTCAAAGAACATTCAGCACAAATAATGCTTTTCATTGTACCTGAACTTTGGGGCAAATGGGAGAATCTTTGCAAAGTGAGGCTCAACAGAGAATTGGGAATTAAAAGCAGAAAGTAATATTCCAACATCTACAAACTCCTAGAACTATATTTTTTCTTTTTAATTACCAATTAATCAGCTAATGGAAATAAAGTAGATATGTGATTTAATTTTCTTACATTTTCCCTCTGAATGTACTGTGGTGTCATGATACTTATCAATGAAATAGGACTACTAAGAAAACAGAGAGGACATTTTTATCTACAGCTGACTTCAACTGGTTACAATATGAGCGTACAGAACAATTTCCAGCCCATGTGTTTTTGTCATGTCAACGGTTTCCAAAGATAATAAATGCTCTTCAGTATCATGCCTGGCATAACTAAGCCTGTGAGCAGGCTGCTAAAATTATACAGAGAATGTACAAGTGAACTCTTCAAGCAGTTCTCTAATGACTTCAACCCAAGAGCAGCACTGCAGCGAAACGGAGCGATTTGGGCAGGAATGCAGACTATACAATAGGCAGCCGTAAATAGAACCCAAACTTCGTCACGGCCAGCACCCGCAGTCTCCGCGTTACGCTGCACGGTGCCGGCTCCGCCTCACCCGGCTCCCGCAGGCGCTCGCTGGGGTCCGCACAGATCTGCTACACCCCCTGTATCCACTGCCCACTGCAAGAGCTCTCAGGTGGATACGTACATATATACACACATATATTTATATATACATGTATTTATATATAGATATATAGATATGGAAAGAGAATATCTTTATCATTTCTTCCTACATTTTACTGGCAATTTTCAAGCCTTGGTCCACAGACCATTTGAAAAGGGGGCATAAATAGCAATTCAGAAAAGTGAGGCTACTGACAAGCTTTAAGTCATGGTGCAGATTGCTGCTCTGGGCTCTGCAGCATCCACAGAGAGGGAACCCTGTGCACACATAGTTGTGGCACGGACGATTCCTCATTAGCAATGATGTAAAGTGCTTTGCAGGCAATCCTGCTAAGACTATGTACACACACACACACACATATATATATACACTAACTAAATAAAACATATGAATTTAGCATAAGACAACATAAAGGCATAACAAAATACGTTGGGAACCCACGTTTACTAAAACCAAAATATTTGGAATCAAAATATATAAACTTTTCCATACAAACAACTGCAGCTTTTAGGCAAGATTGCAATGCAGCTAAAACTAACATCACAACTTTACAACCCATTTAAACAGTACTTCACCTTTGAGAGAATATTATTTCCTTGAAGTTCCAGTTCCTGCAATGAAGAAACTGCATATGAATTTTTATGCTATAAATTAATTAAAGTGAAATTAATTAAATAAATAAATAAAATCACCTCAATACCTGAAGCTTGGAGACTGAAGATGTGTTATCTACTTCTGATCACATGCAAAATACCAACCATCCAGTGAAAAATGCCTGAGCAGGCTTATGTACCTGTTATACGCAATTTACAGTGAAGTCTTAAACTGGGCATCCAAGGGGCACTCCAGACCCAGGTGAGATCTCATCTAAGGGCTGAATTCAACCCACTGATGACGAGGGGTTCAGAAAAGGCTTTCTCCCCTGACAGCATGGTCTCCTTGACAATTTCTTGAAGAACTCAGAAAGGCAACTTCTTGAATTTCAAAGCTTTCTCAGGTTTAATCTTTCTGAAAGCTGATTTTCAAGGGTCTGATCCAATGCTCAAGTGAAGGGAAGCAAGTAGAAAGACTCCAACTAACTTCAGTAGGCTGTGGACTGGGTTCTGCAGCTGGAAGAGCTATTCTTCATTAGGTTTTTCATTGAATACAACACATGCCATAGGAAGCATGTATAATCTTATTGATCAAAATGATACAATCTATGAAGACATTAAGATAAAATTCCTACTCAGTTACATCCTTCCTTCGACTTTTAAAACATTCAAATATAATTTTTTTTTTTCTTTACTCCCTTCCTTTTCTTCCTTGGCAAACATCTCCTCTCTATTTCTAATTCTTAAAAAAAATACATCCCACCCCCTACAAAAAAATATTAATTTAAATGAGTGTTATGCAGAAGTCAATACTGTGCTTTCCAAAACTCATATTAATTGAAGGCAAGGTATGGTCATAAAACATAGAGAGGGTAATATTTAAAACCACTGACAAAGTTAAATTTCTTCCACCTTTTCTGAAGAATTACAAACTATACTCTTATGCATCAAATGGTCAAAAGCAACCTGTCAGAAATATATATTATTACAAGACAGCAGTATTGCCAAAACCTCATTTAAGTTGCTACAGCCTAAAGAAATACTCCTCTTAAGGACTTTTCCACCTGCAGCTAAAAAAAATACTCTTTATAAAAGCATGGGCTAAACTGGTCTTTGCCTCCATCCAAAGAAATCAAGAGGTGTAACATTTAGACTTTATCCCACCACACACAGCTGTAAATATGACACCACTGATCCCCTTCCTTCATGCAAAAATTTTAAACAAAAATAATCAAACAGACCACCAGTAGGAACTGTAGTCCCAAGAAACATCTTCTTATTGCATATTTTATCAGAGAGAGTTATGAGAACTTGTTCCTCTTTATTCATTTTTGCTCAGTGCACAAAAGCAATGAAAGAGGAAGACATATGAAATTATGTCATTGTCTGTTGTTTTTCTATCTCCGTTTTAAAATAACTGAAGCATTAATGGGCTCGTCTCTACAACATCCACAGGTAGGCTCACAAAAGAGCAACAGTCCACTTGCAAACAGAAATTCTTATAAAACCCAGCACTAATAAACTGTATGAACTTCAAGGAAACATTTATACTATTCTACTTTCCACTGATTTTACGTCAACATGTTTCCAGTGATGGTGCAACTTCAGCATGGAGAAATGCAGCCTGCATGCTGATCCAAGTGCAGTATTTCTCAGGTTGCAGCCTTTTGTCCGTGGTGCAGTTAGGTGACTGCTCATGGGGCTTGGGCTTGAACAAAGCCAGCAGCACAAAGCCCCGATTGCTCTTGCTGTTTTCCCACAGCCCCCTGTGCCAGGGGTGGCAAAGGCCTTTCAGGGGGTGCCCTAGGACTCCCAGCTGCCATTTGACATGCAAATGGCATAAAGATCTTTCAATCCCACCTCAAGGAGGGAAGATAAAGGCAGCAGTTCCCAGAGGACCTCTGCTCCCAGAACAGCATCCCTGCATCTCTTTAGGATGCTTGCACTGCTGCACACAAAAAAAATCATCCTTGAGGTTATGTGAAGAACTTAAAGAAAGCAACTGAGGGAAATTAGAGAAAGGTACTTTAGGCTACAATCCTTCTCCTCAAGTCCAACAAGAGAGTATTTTAAAAACTTCACTTTTATCTTCATATATAGAAGCACACAATCAATAATTCCGGCATTTCCATTTTCTTTAGAGATCAAACACAAAAGGTAAAATTCACGTCTGAATTACAGGCTCCAATTGCTTCTTGCATCAGTCCAGCTTCATGTGCTAGTATTTTCCAACCAGTTTCAAGTGGAAATCAAGTAAAGCTGTGCAACTTCACACACCCCTAAGTCATCCCACAGGTAGCTTACAAGGTTTTCAGAGTTTCTACTCTTATCTTCAACCCAAACAATTATTATATCACTTTTACTATAAACACACCCAAAATCAAAGCATATTTTTCTTCCCCAGTTTAATACAACTATCCAATCCAAACTCTTTCAAACTGGAGGCTGAAAATTTAACCATTACTGAAATAAAAGTTGAGTAATTTTCAGACACTCTCAAAATAAATAAACTTGTTCCCATGACTTTAACCAGAAGAGCACCAGTCAATCCTTGTTTGTAAACTAAAGCTCTTATGATTAGATTACTAAATAATTATATCAATACGTTAAATAATTATTAAATATTATAATTACTACTACCTTCATAAATACAGGACTACATAGGAAAGAATCTCAATTAACTAAACTCTGAAAGTTGGAAAAACTTGTAGAAAACATGAATATGAAAGAGAAAGAATGGTGGGAGCAGAAATAGCATGCATGAACAAATCCTACCTATCATAGTATCTAATGGAAAAAGAGCTTTCATCTATACTCATTTTCCACACTTTGAAGTAAACCTATTTTCAAAAATGTGCCTTATTTGTAAATTCATTTATTACTTTCATATCCTTCTTTATTGTTTTTCAGTCACTTAACAAAATATGACATTTTACTAAGTAACATTAATGTCAAAATCAGATGGCAAAACAAAATGTGATTAATTTCTTGGGATCAAACACTAAACAGCTTTCAAAGAACACATTTCTTCCTTGCATCCTGCACACCTTGAGAGAAAAAATGCTATCTTCATCTCAGTGACATTGGTAAGAATAAAGATATGTAAAGAGCTAAGGAGAACCTGAGCACATTAGAGACATATACAGAACTAGATATAAAGTGATTGATAAAACCTCACCATGGAATTGATCCAATGTCTTCTGATCTCCTCATAAGAAATACATTAGTCAAACAAATCTGATACTTTTACTTTACAACACTTATGAAATGGGCTAACAAGTAGCTTGCCTAGATTCTCCCTTACCAGCTAATCTTGCCTCCTTACAAAACAAACCATGACTGCATTTCTAAATACTTATTGCAACATCACAAAAGGATCTGTACTGATTTGGTGAACAGCTTGGTACCTTCCCAAAGTACTTCTTGCAATTCAGATGATAGTTATGGATATTAATTGAAGGCATTGTTGTAAGAAGAATGCACAAAGGATTTCTGTCTTAAATTCAGAAGTTAGTCATAAACTTTGGTGTTTGGTGTTTTTTTTTCCCTCACCCTGAATTCCATGTGGTCATGGATTATATGTAAGTTTCCTCGGCCAAGACTTTGAAAAGACCACTATGGAACTTGTATCATTTATTCAGATTGAATGAAGCAAATGTAGGTTGGCTAAGGGTTTTTCTGTTCATCTTTTTTTTCATCACATCTCAGCTTCCAGCTTTCCAAAAGCTTCAAGATTGCTGAACTTGGTCATCATATTAGCACTGTCAAATCAATATTCAAAAATAGTATTTTAAAGCTTCAAGTAAACTTACAAAAATGAGAAATTCAAAGACCCTGACATTCTGCCCTGCCTAGACATCAGAGTTTGTGTATATTCCTGAAATTAATACTCAATGTGAATCTGAATTCTCTCTATATTTTTAGCTACCAAAAAAGCCCCAACACAATCCTGGAAAAAAAAAAAAAAAAAAAAAGAAAACACAACACAACAAGCCACCCACCCCATCCCAGTAAAATTAAAATTGAAGTGTGTAAGATCAAGGCAGGTCCAGAATTCAAGGGCGTAGTCCTTTTAGTTACAACATCTAACTCATTTCAATACAATTTACAGTTGCACATTTATAGACAGTACAAACCTAAACATTAGATATTGAAGAGATGCTATAATGGTACTTTTCAGAATAAAAGACACAATAATTGTGAAATAGCTGCTACATGTTTTTCCCATATGACAGACTCCAACTCCACATTACACATACCCACTTGAAATTACAGGAGTGCTTAATTCAATAAAGCCCCAAACCTCTGTTTGTATTGTTGCACACTGCATAAAGAGAAATTCCATGGAGTCAAGCACAACTCCTTTATTCTCTAAAGTTTCTCAAGACAAAGAGCCACAGCATAATTAAGAACTGAATGGGTTGTACAGTAAGCATTCTCATGCACATATTGGAAGTACTTAATAAACACACACAAATTACTACCAAAAGAAGGAGGAAAAATGAGAGCTATGAAGACTGCATTCCTCTTTATGAAGAAATATGCTGCACATCATTCAGGTTTAGGCATTTTTCAATCCTACAAATCAAGAATTCTTCCTTGCAAGGTGAAAAATTATTGTAGGTTGATGGCAAGTTAACTCCACTGAGACCCTCATCCGAAGAACAGCAATTGCACAAGAGTGCACTGAGCACAACTGCTGAAGTCTGTTCATATGCTTAGGGTTATTTATATGCACCAGCACCCTGGGAATAGACCCACAACACAGACCACTTGCAATCTCTCTGGGTAATTATATAGTGAAATGATGACAACTAGTTCGCTTGGAACATAGAAACTTTTGGGCATGTTCGCTATAATTAACCAACATCCACTTCTGTCTTCTGACGTTAAACGGAAAACAAGTATCTTGCATCTTGCTCCAATTTTTTATGCTTTAATAATGAAGTTGATGTGAAAATAGAAACATATAAAATAAATTTAGTGTGCTTCTCTGAGGAACTTTTGCTGCAACTCTCATGTTATTACAGAAAAATATACATAGTTATATATCTATATATACTCTATTGAATACATGAAAATTTAACCAAAAAAAGGGGTTGAAAATCTGGTTGTAGAGGGTGAGTGCTTATACACACCCAGGCTGCTTTTACATAGTGCATTACACATTCGGGAAACACCAGGTCTGAAATAACACTCCAGTACATGTACTTGCATTTCCAGTCATGCTGCCTAACCAGCAAACACAACCCACTGCCACAATCTCTAGAAATAACAGCCTGACATGGAAAGGTGCAGGATCTCCCTTTGGCCCAGAGCCTGACAACAGCTGTAGCCAGAAATGTAAATGAGCAAGACTTCTCTATTTCACTGAACCAATGGTACCACCTTGAAAACAGCAATAGAACATTTTCTGGCCAATAGTAAATCATTACCATACCCCCAGAAGGAAATGGCATGGCAGTACTTTGTTGAACAGCATTTCTTTTTAATTTGTTGCATAAGCAACACTGCTAGATGTGACAGGCTAGATGGAAAACTATAGCAAAGCATTTCCATCAGTTGAATTTCTGCAACTTCTCTTGACAGCTAAATTTGCCTTTGATAGCAGCTGGAGTTATTTTGAAAGAAAAAACCCCAGCTTGCTCTCAACTAATTATTCGTTGCTTTGGTTTACAGGGCAGTTTTGGTGTATGTTAACATATTCCTTCTTTTGGACATAAATTAAACTAGAAGTCATGGTCCAGACACACAACTAATACATTCTAACTCCTAAGGACAAAGTGAAAGTCCAAATCAATGACTGGTCTTTTATACAGCTGTGAGTGACACATACACTAGGGTGAGAGACTCCAGGGGCCAACTGTTCTGGTGACACGTGGGGCAGGGACGGGGAGGGGAGCCCAGCCCCCAGGGAGCCTCTTGAAGAGCAGGAGGGCCTGAAACAGGAGAACAGTGCCCTCTCTGGGAGCCTCCCCTGAGGCTGCAGGGACCAATCAGAGACCTGGTTTGGTGATTGACAGCCCAGGAAACCAATTGGAAGGCTGTTTTGTTTTCACAAATCACAGGGGAAAAAGGTTAGCCTCAAAGTTTACAAAATAATGAACTTACATTTTAAATAAATCTAACAAACTACTAGTACCATCAGAATTAATGAAAGAATCTGCTCTCACACAAGTTATATGACAAGTCAAAATTAATTCTACTGTAGTATGCAGAAAAAAAAATCCACTGTCCACACTCTGCTATCATTTTCTGGATGTTTCCTACATAGTAAAATTAGCAACTGATGAAACAGTCATTACAAACAATGGTCAGAGATAGTGTTAGTGTTTAAATATAAATGTTTTAATAACATACACAACCTCAATAATCTCTAAACAACAGAGGATTACAAAGTTGCACTACAGAAAGCCAACAGATGCCTTTTTTGCCCAAACCTCTCTAGGACTCAGAAGTAAAGCAGCATGTACTACGTGTTTCCCCATACCACAGAAAGCTATGCCTGTTCCCATTTTCAGCAGTGCAACCAGAGGAGACCCAATCCAAGAGATATCAGTCTCTGCAACAGAGAGAACACATCTCAGCAAGGCCAATTTTGTGCTATATACTACTGACAGCTGTAATGCCAATGTCACCCCTCTGACAAACCTCTAGCATTCACCAATAGCTTAAAATTCAAGCTACATTTTATTACTTCCTTACCAATGTAAAGACAAAAATCAAAATATGTATTAGGGAATAAGGAATGTAACTAAGTGCAATGCTGACACTACAGTAAATAAATATTCTCAGCACTTCAATACAGAATTAACAACTGAAGGACACGGCCCAACATATTGACTTAAAGAAAGAAAACTATGTGAGAAAAACCTCCTGTTGTTGAGGGCCCCCCTGCACCTCCTCCTGTGCTCAGCTAGAAGATACAGGTAGACAAGTGCCAGCCCACCAGGAGTGGGACCTTTCGCTGTCACTATCCCACTGTACATCAGAAAACAAGAATCATTCCTGCTTCCTGCTTGAAAAAAGCCTTTCAGACCTTCTGACCTCATTTCACCCCCACAGACAGATTTCCACCTGCACACCTCCTGCACGTGGCCTGAGCCACTTAAGGGAGATTTAGGGAGCCAGGCTATCCCCACAACTCCCAATAGCCTATGCACAGTCTCAGCCACCATGCAGTCTGCAGTCATCCATCACTGGCAACACCTGAAGGTCTCTTTGCCCCAAAGAATGACATGATGTTCAAAACTGAAATCTGGGCAGAGCTCTGCTCCTGAAAATAATGCACTGGGACATCACAGGGCTGTGCTGAGGAAGGCAAGGACTGATGCTGATGCTGGGTTTTAAATCTTGTTCTATCTTTACTCAATTCTTTTAGATATGACTGCTAAGTACAAGCTCTCTTACCTGTTATTCCAGATCCTTTTGAGCTTTGAGAGAAGTCCTACCTGGCAGCTTTTAGGGACTATTAATACCAAGGAAGAAAACAATTCCCTTTTGTATGCTGACCACCTGTACAATCTTTTAACCCTCATAGCAGCTGTTTTATGCATAGGCTCGTGAGTGGTCACAAAGAACAAGCCTATTAGAAAAGAAGACAGAAGACAGCAACAATGCTGCATCCAGCTTTAACTGTAATTAAACTTACCTCCATCTTAACCTGCCTCTATTCACTCAGAGATTTGATTTCCTTTGGCAGACACATCAGCCCATTAGTAGCCATCTAACTGCTTCAGTAAGGAACAAAATCTGAATACCTACATTTGCTATCCAAACTCTTAAGAAAGTAAAAGGGTTTCAAAGGAAAAAAAACATAATATTAATTTAACTATTTATTCCTGCTCACTCTAATCCAGGATGTTTTTCCCTAATCTGAAAAGCTAGTAAGGGAAGAAGCAAATTAGTAGTAACAGGACTCTCTTGAACTTCAGTAAGGTAATTAGCAGGCAAGGCCTTTCTTCTTCAAATACTGAGATTTAATTGACGTCCTCACTTACTAACTTCTTTCACTGCTATCCCCTTCAGCAAACAGGAGTAGAGTATTTCTCATAGTGCTGAACATGGATTTACACATCACTGTGAATGTACACACACCTACAGGTCTCTCTTTTTAACAGGTGGTCTCTTTTTAAATATCACAATCCTTCCTGGAGGAGGATAAACAAAAACACTGCCTCAATGATTTTGTATTTTCTATCTGATCCCCAAAACATGATCCAACACCACGTATCCTACAGCCAAAGGAAATGAATTTATAATACTGCAGTCAAAGTGCGCTGAGCATAGCAGCTTCACAATGCAGTTGCCGCAGAGTAATGTGAAGCTGAGTAAGAAGCTTTTATAAATAGAGCTTGGGGATCCCCTGTCCTGTGGAGCTTGATTTTTTATTTGTTTTTCTTTAAGCTGTTAAGACAGAAATAACGTGGGCAGGGAAACATAGCTGCTTGGAGACAACAGCAGAAACTTGCACGCCAGACAGATTGACTGTACTTGTGCAGTCGAGGTGGCCCAAGAGGAGACTGAGTAGCATGGTGTAACACATTCTGCCTTTGGGACAGATTCTGAGGAGGAGGAGGAGTAAGTGGCAGCTCAGCACACAGCAGTACACACACTACCTGCCACACACCAAAGCACCTCCTACGGGTTGCCACTCTGGTCACAGGATTATTTCAAAGCTCCAGTCCAGCTCTTTAAAAAACCTTTACTCACCTCAGGCCCTAGAGGATGGCTGCTCTTCCAGAGCATATTCCATAGAAATGCAGCCCATGGCAGAAGCAAGGAACCAGCCTATGGGGGGCTGCAGAACACAGAATTGGCAGGACAGCAATAAAAATTTGGCCTTAACAGTGAAAATCAAGCTTTGGTGCAGTATGTGGTCCTTGTAATGCCTGTAACCATCAGTTTACAACTCACTATTTTGCATTTCTCTCAGCCTCTTATTTAAGACCTCCACAGAAACCAGCTCTCTGAAAGGCTTTATAAGGCATTTCAATTAGAATACATATGGCTGTGTGCATCTCCTGTAAAAGGGTAATGGTGATTAGATACAAGGAGATACAATGGTTCAGTAAGCTGCTAATACCTGAACACATAGTCATTAAGTGACAAAACAATGAAGTGATACAACTAGATAAAATTTAGATTGCAAAATCCATAGCAATATTATCCATTTACATTTAATTCTAGGATCACATACACAATTTCAGTCATTTGTATTTCAAGTAATAATAAAACCTCTCACCTTCCCAATATTGTAACTATGTCTAGAAAAGCTCATGAAGAAACACACAAATTATATTTTAAATATACTGTATCTCCACTTCTGTCTGATTTTCTACACTGGAGATAATATATTCATTTATTCATTCATTTATTTTGATTGAACTGTAGAGTATTTTGACTGCCATTTTTTTGTGTACCAATACACAGAAGAAACAGATTTCTATACTCCTGTAGATAACGAATATAACAGGAGTGAAGTGATATGGAACGGAGAAGGAAAAGAAAATAAATGAGGTAAACCTGAATTGAACCTCTGAGAACACATAACCTAGATAATGTCCACCTAGAGCTGCAAACAGAACAAGTCCACATTCAGTGCTTGGCAACTGAAGGATTTATGTTTTGACATGGCACTTATCCTGCAATAAACTGTCTGCTGGAGGTACTGGCAGTCACACATGGCTTACCTCCACAAGAAGTCCTTGGCAATAACCTCCTTTTGGAAAGTTATTCAAACAGTTGGATGTGGTCTAGGACATCAACTCAGAAAAAACTCAAATGTGTATGCTTGTGCAAAAGCTTTTCTTGCACAGTCTTTATACTCAGTGGGATAATTGACGGCTGTTGGTAACTACTGTCCTAAAAATACAGGAGAGGAGGGGAAGGGTTCAACAGTGCACTCTGCCAACCATCTTCTTTTCAGTTACAGAAATGTAGGAAAGTTACACTTGTTTTAAGTTACACTTAAAATTACACCTGTTAAATTGTTATTTTATGAGAATTTTCTCCCTAGTTCTACGTGTTGATGGGAAAAAAAAAAAAAAAGCAGCTGTTTTATCAGTCATCCTTAGCATCCTCTGAGTGACACTTCTGCTCCAGAACATCATCAGTAGGTTAGCTATAAGTCAGCCTGGTAAGCTTTGCTTCTTGTTAATATCACCTAATGCTTGTCTTTGTAAGACCCTACTCTTTACTGTTTATTTTTTTAGCCAAACTTTAGCCATCTACTCTGCTGTCTGTCCCCTCTTTTCTCCCTCCTGGGAGGCAAAGAAGCAGCTAGGGAAAGATAAAAAAGGGAAAAATGGTTCAGTCATGGAAGAAAGAAACTTTACTTTTCTCCTCTACCAGTAGCTAGAAAATCTAGCTACCAAAACAGAAAAACTTAGTGGTTTCTAACACATATTCCCTCCAGCACCGGAAGTTAAATCTGAGTTTGTCAATGTCAACATACTTTTGGTGCCTGCAAATAACTGAGAAAACCACTGGCAAAATATGAGTTCTCACAGACAACCTACATCTCCATGCCATCCATTAGGGCGATTCCAGCTGTGCCAAGAAGTCCACGACACAGATTCACCTAAGTCTCCCCAGAAACCCTGCACCCAGCCTTGCATATCACACTGCAGAACTTGACAAGAGCCTTTTTGCAAGCTGAACACAACTCTTAAGACTTCTATGCCATGCTTAATTAAGGAACATATCACATCTGGGAAATGCACTGCCCACCACCACTTCTAGGCTGTGATTAAAATTGTCAGTACTTCACTCTGCCCTTTAATTGCCTGCAGGATGGTGAGAAGTGTGCCACGACCTATGGTATTTGCTGCATAGGTCCTTCTCACCCAACATCTAATGCATACAGTTGTCTGAAGGAGCAGGATCTGAACTCCATAAGCAATTATCCCCACTCAGCCTTTTTTTCTTCTACAGTATGCATGGCCAAGAAAAAACGGACAGATAAAAAGTTCTGAAATAAACCATAATAAAAGCTTTGAAGTCTATTGTAATTCCACAGTTCCTAACTTTTCAAAGTTTAACTCTTAACCTTAACTGTTTTAAGTATTTTCTGGATGGGCAATTAGGCATTTAAATTACTTATACCTTCCTACATTTCTGTAGTCAAAAAATGAATGCTTTGAAGCAGAGATTAACCTTTTCAAGTATTTGGAAAGTACCTTGCATGTAAGCATATAAAAGAAATCATAATAGAAATAATGCTTTGTTTCCATTTTTATACTCTTTCCTTTTGGTGTTACAGCCAAAGACCTCCAGGAAGGCTGCTTTTGATTCTAGCCCTAGTCATGTACATTGTGTCATGCAATACATTTGTCTCCTGCCCTAATTACCTTACTCTGTTTCAATCTCTTTCCCAAGCACTTGCCTGTCTGTTGCAGCAGTATTTTACCTCTGCTCAACTGACCTGTCCTCTAGGAGTAAGCCTGTATTGAATTAACTCAGCTTAACTTCAACCCAGGTATCTGTTCGCAGCAACACTGAAAGCTTCCTCAGTAACGCCATCATTTTTTTCCTAAAGCAATGAGGAAATTCAAGTGTTCCATTTCGCCATGAAGATGACCAAGACCCCTGTAACGTATATATACACCACTTAAGACATCCCTCATCCTCAAAAGCTGGCATTCCCTTAGGAAAGGAGGGAAGGGTGAGTTGGTTGGGTTTATCTCCTTGAGTTAGCTTAGTAGCCTCGGCAGTATTTTTATACCCTAAAATTTCCTTTTTGGTGCCAAACAACCCACTGTAATCCCAGAGAAAGTCTGCAGTGAATTTAACTGCCTTCACAGCTGCTCCTTTGGAAATCTGCAGGGTATGCAACACAGCGGCATCCAGCACCAATCTGTGTCATAATTTGCTCAAGATAAATTGCTTGGGTTCACGAGTTCAAGACTCATGGACAAACATGTAGTCTCTTCCTTCCCACACTCTCAACATTCGTCCAGTGCTGCTAAGTTGTCAATATTCAATGAACACATGCCTCATACAACACTCTGTTGATTAAAATCAATGCAAAGAAAATATACTTGGCATAAAACTAATTCTACAGAATCCCCAAAGGAGAACTGCTGCTGAACAGAAATGTTCAATCTGAAATTTGAGCACGAGACCTTAATTAATCTTCATCTGCTGATCTCTACCCCAACTGTGTTTATATTCATTTTATTCCACTCTCAGATTCCACCTTGGAAGCTCCTTGCTGCTTTGAACCTGAAATCTACAGAGCAACAACAAAGGTCAGCATAAGTATTTTACATCCATACATGACAGAAGTGACATACAGGCTGTACCAGCTTCTCAGTTGACTTACAAAAGAATTAGTTTGCACAGCCTGAAGATCTGATTCAGCACACTCAGCTGTTCCCAAACTTTGAATGCCAAGTCAGATCAGCAGTAATTAAATCTTGGTCTGCAGATCTAGCAGAAATTCAATTTTATATCAGATCTACAGGGTGAATTTAGAAATTTGTAGATGCAACTGAAAGCAAAAAGAGTACTTGTTGCAAAGTCCATGTATATTAAGTAGGAATTTTATAGAGGAGATTATGAAATGCAGGATAGCAGAGGACTGCTCTCAGAGGATGCCCTTGCCAGTCTTAAATCCTTTCACAGAGACTAGCAGAAAATAAATACTTTTCTAAGTGATTTTTATTAGATGTGATGTAGTAAACCAACTTTAATACAGAACAGTGCAAAATAGCACTGATTTCCCAGAGCACATTCTTTATAGTACACAGTTTAGAAAGCATGCACAAATTTTCAAATTAACATCCATAAACACCCTTGTGCATAAAAACTAAAGCTGCAGAGGATTCTTTTTTTCGTTGTGGAAAGCAATGCTTACTTATCATGAGTCGCTTTATATTTCTGATATACGCAGCAGATTTGCAGAGACATTTTGTGAGTTTCCATGGTAAATTGATCTCCTCTGTACATAGGGTGTATCAGCTACCCTCACTGTTCAGCAGTAACTGCCCTCAGAACCCTCATACTTTGCCACTGTGGGTCAGATTTACATATGCAAACAGGCTGTGAAGCTTTAGGATTTTCAGCTCTCATCAAATGGGAATTCACAATGATTGAGCAACCAAGTAATAAAACCAAAGTCATATTTCCTGCTGGTGAACAAGTACCAGTGACTGAAATACAGCTCTAAGATGCTGCAAAGTAGAAAGGGAAAAAAATTTTCAAAATATGAGTATTCGACAAATAAAGGGACTGTTTTTAAGATAAAATATTCTCCCACAGCTTCAGCATCAATTAATGCAACTGTTTCTGGCTTGAAATGGGAAAAATATGTTCAGAGAGTGAAAATAACAGGAGGACAAGGAGATCAGGAGTTTTAAAACATGTTAGCTATAAAGCAGGACAAGGAACAAGTTTCCTCAATGGATCATTTTAACTGGTTTGGATAATGCAGTCCCAGTTTGCACAGGTGACGCAAACTGCTTTTTCTTAATTCTCTGAAATGCAGCACCTACCTGAAAGGCAATTTTTTTTTTTTTTTTTTTTTTTTTACAGGGTCATTTTTGGTTAAAATTGAGGAATGTATAAAACATTTTTTAGCACTCTGTGCTTGGAATCCATCCCCCTCCTGTGCCAAGACACAGACTGTGATTATTCCTAGTAATCCCACTGAATTCTGGTGGATGCACAGTCTAGCAGAAGCACCTGTGGGACTGAGAGGATGGCAAAATGTAGTGGAGGGGAAGGAGGCAGCAAAGTCCCCCTTGGAAACCACAACCTTAGCTACTCCTCAATAAATATAGGGTCCTCCAGCTCCCCCAAATCAGCAAACTGATCAGAGGGTAGAAACCTATTACTGTATTTCATTTTGCTTCCCATGTGCACATAAGGCGTGACGTTAGTGGTTAGGACACTGACCCTTCTTAAACCCTAATTATTAAAAGTCATCAATAGGCTCAACAAATTGCTGAACCTTTCCAAACAGGAAAACCTCCTCAGCGAACATCTGCAGAAAATTTTTGCATTCAAGCTTTATGAAAGCACCATCATAAGAGAGAAGAGAAAAACACCCCTACAAGCACAGTATCTTTGGCAGTTCAACAAGTAGAGGGGAAACTGCAGGGACAGAGGAGGGGGGTTATTTCTGATAAGGTAATGAGCTCATAAAGCAAAGACCTGTTTTCTGTCAAATTATAGTCATTATTCTAACTAAATAACATTAATTAAAATTTACTGGTGATATTCAAGTAATTTTACTTGAATGATCTGATTTCAGTCAAACACAGCAAATCTTTTTCTTGAGTCTGTTAAGGATTCATGAAAAATCAGTGATGAGCAAGCAAAAAGAGGTATTAGTTACATTTTGATTAGAATGAAAAACAGATGTGTGGTGATTAATCACATTCAAGTTAAAACAAGCCCATCCTGGAACAATGAACATAAGGGTTAGTTCTGGCTCCTTCAATACACCTAAATATGCATCAGACACCTTCATTTTCACTTCAGAAGAGATGTATTAGAGCAAGCTCAGATCTTCATTAACTCCTCAGAAAGTCCAGAGCTAAAATTATATCAAATTTATACTTACAAAATTTTAACACAGGGTCTAGAGAACTAATCTGATGAACTGGCCCTGTGCTGATCACCACAATCATGAAGAATGTGAACAAAAATGTTACAGGGAAAGGGAGAAACATCTGAGTAGAATGAACAAAGTAGGTAAGAGTTTCAGCTATGAAGAAAGGACAAAGGAACATCCAGTACCTACTGGGTAATAGAAGAGACAGATGAAATGCAGTGCAAGGAAGTGTTATTTATTTGGTGTGGGTTTTTCTGTTTTTGGGTTGTTTGGTTGGGGGTTTTTGTGGGTATTTTGGTGGGGTTTTAAAACGCTCCATATAGTGGAGGCCTTGAATTGAATTTTATCACTCAGAAACTGACATAGTTCTGTAGCAGTGCTGCTTTTTAGCTGCTCCAGAGCAAAATGATCTTTGGAATTATTTTAAAAGGAACACAAAGAAGAAAGGATCATTAAAGTACTGTTTAAAGAAATTGTGTACCCACATTTTCAATAAAAATTACAAGTGAGACCCTGAGTCTCAAACATTATACATAATTGTCTAGCTTTTCCAGTTTTGCCATTAGTCAACTTTTCACAGTTGGTAACTGTTGAAATATTTTAAGGAAGCATAACAGCAAAGACAGCCCAGTTTACACTGAAGCCTACTGCACTGGACAGCCAGGCCATTCCTAAATATTTTACAGGCATTTCCCATCCTTTATGTGGATTTCTACTCCTTAAAGATAAGATGATCTGGTAAGAGTGTAAGAGAGTAACTGAGAGAGACAGCTACCAAGATTTCTGCAGAAGGCTGAAGGTGAACAGCGAACCCCTTTTCCAAAACCGCTACAGGAAATAAAAATTAGTTTCAAGTACAAAATACAAGAAAATTTTAAAATCTTAACAAAAAAAAAAAAAAAAAAAAAAAAAAAAAAAAAAAAGGAAACAAAAAAAAACCTCTCTTCCTCACCCAGATACAGTTGAACTGTTTGAACTCATGTTTGTGATATTTTCTACACACTAAAAGTTTGAAGAATGTCTCAAATGTAGGTGGGCAGGTTCCCAGAAGGAAAATCTACAGAGGTCAACAAACTGCAAAGACACCACCTTGAAGACACTAGCTTTGAGTCCCTGAAGCACAAAATTGCCAGCGTATGAAGAACACTCTGGTAAGAAACACTGTCACTCCCCTTTATATTCTTCACTTCAAGAACTGCAACTAGCTGTTGCAAAGAGAAGCAGAAGGATTGGGGAACCAGCCTAGATAAACCTTTGATCTGATCCAGCAAAAGCCATTTTCTCACACAGCCCATTTGTGAATCTCTTCGTGCTTGCCCACTCTTTCTAAGAGGGAAGATGAAAATCAATCAGAAGTTATCCATTGGGAATAACTTAATAATGTCTATAAAATAATCCTGTACAAAAAAAACCCAACCACCTTCATAGTTTCTTATGGTCATTCAGTATCATGTAAGTCAGTTCCACACTTATTTGCACTATACCTGTACACCATATCTGCTTGCAAACCCATTTTATTTCATCAAAGCACAACAGCAAGTCCATGTATTCACAGCTTTCCTACAAATAACTGCTTCCTGTGGATGCTGGAGTTTTTTACCCCTACATTATTAACCTGCTTAGTTTTCCAAATATGCAAATCCATGTTGCAAGGGGTGGATATGGTATTATTCTTTCTACTTGGTTCCTAGGGATTGCAAATTGGTTTCCCTTTAGAAAGCAGAGTAAGTTTTTATACTTTTACCTCACTTGCTAGCAAGGAAAGCTCCTACACATCCTGCCTGTAGACTGTTTTCTACCTGCACAATTGACCCCAGGCAAGAGACACTAAAATTTTTCCTACTGCACATGTGATTCCACTGCAAAAGGGAACAATATTCAGGTTTCAGGAGATGATCAGAGAGAAAGTACACTAAAAGAAAGGTGGTACCTAAAAAAAAAAAAAAAAAAAAACCCACACAAAAACCCAGGCTGGAATTTTCCAGAGCTGAAAGTAGAGAACCAAGTGTCTCTAACCAGCATTTGTTTTGCAGCTGTCCAGAGGTGTTCGTTCACCTTCTGTGAACATAAGCAGTACAATATGGCCTTCCTTCTGAAGCAATTCAGAGCAGCTAAAGTACCAGGCAGCTACAAAAATCAAGAGAACATGGAACAATAAACATAAGATGGAGAAAAATGGGCTATTCACTAACACATCTTTAATGAAAGTCTTACGAATCAAAATGGGAAAGAAATACTCATTCTCAGAAAACCCATTTTTCCAAGAAATTTAATCTCCTTATATTTTACCAAGACTGTCAAAGAAGTGAGCCTGAGAAACATAATCCTAATTACCTCATAAGGGAAAAACTAATCCAGTCACTTGGGGCACATGTGAGAAATCCACAGAACATGAACATCACCTTGTTCCCCAGCATGTGTTTTGTTCAGTCTGATTAAAACCCCTGAAAGCCACAAGCAAGCTGCCTGCTTTGCCAGGCATGAGGCAGCACTTCGGGAGCCTTAGGCTCAGGGGAAGACGCCAAGTTCTCAGCTGCACACACACTGCCTCATGAGGACCATGGGATTACTGAAAAAGCACTACACCAACAGAAGGAGATGGACCCGGCTGCTCAGGCCACTGCTTTGGACAGACAAAGGCAGGGGTGAATGCTGAAGGTGGGGATCCATACCAATTTACACCGGCCAACAAACTTCCTTGTAACACTAAAACACTCAACTTCCAAATCAGGTATGGTGCTCAAAATGACAAACACACATCTGCAAGGCAAATGCTCCATCCACAACAGCCACTTTTATTCTGAAATGGGAAGGTGGTGAAAGTAAATATAAGGGGTTCCCTGCATAATTCTGATGTTACTTAACCCCAAAGTATTCATGAAAAGAAAGGGTGGGCAGATAGGAATTTGGGTTCTTTGTCCAAACTGTGCTACTGTTTTTCTTCCTGAAGAAAACAAGCTAACCCTGATAAGAAGTACTGAGGTTGCAATACATTTCATGTACTATCAATGAGGTAAGGAAAAAAAAATTAAAAGCAATATTGCCATGTATGTGCAAGCATGTAAACAGTAGCAGTACAGACAGATCTGAAGAGGTCACTGGGACATAGTTGGGTCACTGTAATGCTGTCATATCAAGAAGGCAGAATTGACAAGTGTAAGTCACAATTTCATTATCTACCAACAAGACAGGGTAAAAGGGGTGAATGCTGACATGTGCCACAGCCACCTCTGATAAAGTATCTTATTTAGATGCCCAGGACATTCAGCTGCCCTGGAAATAGACCCATTGTGTTTTTTTTTGGTGGGGAGAAGGCAGGTACAGCTACAGCCCACAAAGTGACTCTCTCCTCCTTTTCCTTATTATTCTTTGGAAACAGAAAAGATCTCCCCAGCTGGGTGCTGAATGCCAAAGCACAGCTGAGCTGACCCACAAAGACAGGATGCCGGGGCTGCCTAACCGCCTGACACCGACCCATCTGTCAGCAGGAGCCACAGGCAGGCGGCAGCCGCCTCCAGAAGCTGCCAGCTGCAGGGCATCAGGCTCAGAAGAGGAGCAGGCAATGCCAGAAAGTAACTCTTTGACAGCAATAGGAGAGACACAAAATCAAAAGAAATCCCCTTTTTAAGCGTATGCAGCTTGGCATATAACATGGTAGACTCTGCAACACGGGAAGCTCCTCGCTTCCTCTGAGGTAGGTCATGCCAGAGAGACCAGAGTAAAACTCTTGAACTTTCCTCTTCTCCTAGGAAGGTATGTACCTGCACATCTGATCCCTGGGAAACTGGCTGGTACAAGCTATCAAAAAGCACCATCTCATTTGAGTGCAAGACTGGTTTTTCATAAGGGTAGAATGGACCAGCTCTCACTCACAGGAAGCCATCTTTTGGGGCAAGGGTTTTCCCGGAAAGTCTTGTGCTCCAATGTTGGTAATTTCTGTCTCAGTCTTAGCAAAGCTTTCAGTACACATGCAGAGCAGACTCCACCTCCATTTGATTCCATGTGATGGGCTGTAGAGCCAGTGGAGGTAACTCACAGAATCCCTGAATATTAGCTGCTCTTAATAAATTTCTTTCCGGCAAAACTTCAGAATAGTTATTCCAATAAGTAAATTTACATGCACAAATTATGTATTAGCTCCTGACAGGAACTAGGAAAAAGAAATCAGTGCAACTATATTCAGAGCTTGGCAAGGAATTCAACTGCAATAAAAAGCTGCCATCATTTGAGAATCACTACCAGGACTCTGAAGACAGAAACCAGAAATGGGCAATGGACTGCATGCATACCTCTCAACCAGGCAATTCCTCTCCCAAATCTGTTCCCTTTATGGTCAATGGAGCAAGAGCAATTGAGGGCAGGACCATAACTGAGATGATCTGATGTGCCCTCTGGGCTGGCTCTGCTCCCCATGACAGAGGAGGCTCAATGGCTGATGCAGCAGCCGAGCAGCGTGCCTGGCATCACTGGGAGGCTGACAACAAGAGAAACCCTGGCAGTGGTACAGCAGTAAACCTTCACCTAGAAACAGGTTTTTCCTACGTAGTTAAAAGCAATGTGAACAATATGAGAGAGAATAACTCTGTCTGATGACCTGAAGCAACCTGGCAGCTGAAGAAAGGCTTGCAAGGGTCTTACTGCTTTCCTGCCTCAAAGAAATGAGGGAAGAACTAAATCCATGCTGTTTCCTTGTTGCATTTGGAGGGTTTGCATTGGAGGGCTCTCGAGTTCTGGGTGATCTTTTTTTTTTGCAAGGGGGTGGGATTTTTGAGGGTTTTAAGAGTAAGACTGAAGTCTTCACAAAACAGATACAATTACAAAAATGTTTTTTCTGTATAGCACCTGCAGTTTTCCTGTTTAGCTTTATGTTTTGTCTTTTCCTACTGAGAGATTTAGAAACTGGCATTTTCTGTGTTTGAATTGCTCCCACTTTCTGCCTTCTAGAAGACAAGCATCCTCAGGGGTCAGATGGAAGCAGTACCCAGCACTCCAAGGTAAAAGAGAGATAGTCAAACAGGTACTGCCAACTCACAGATGGTCCTTTAGGTTCTGCTAGTTGGTACCAAATTATGTGCATTTAGTGGCTTTGAAACAAAAAGATTAAATCTCACAGCTGTTGGATTAGAAAAACTCCTCCCAAAGTCCTAGTTAAGATCTGCAAATGACTTAATGTCAGCCTGAAACACACACTGTACAAAGGGAAGACCACAAACAACAGCTGCAGTACACAATATAAAACAGGAAGACCATGGTGACAGCAACGTGCAGACTAATAACCTCAGAGTGAAAAGCAGGAGACTCAGTCACTGCTATCAGAGTGCCCCAGAGTGTGTTGTCTGGGGTAGCTATAGGTGCTTGTTATTCATAATTTGTACTCACCTTGTGTCAAAAGCACAGCACACGCTCACACCCAGGGCTTTGAAGAGCTGTTCAGAGTATCCTTGTAGCACCGTTTTCCCCCCCACACCACCCCTGAGAATACTGCAGAAATACCTGGCTATTCCAGCAACTATATAGGGGCGGATTTTATTTGCTCACTCGCTCTTTCTGGTTTCAAAGTATTTTTAATGTACTGTAAATTTTAACATATGGGCATTAATAAAAATTAGTAAGTTGTAATATACTGTTGCTGAAGAGAATAATATGGCAGAACTCCCTTGTGAGAGATTTGATAAAGTTTTTCTAGTTAGTTACTTAGGTGCTAGACTTTTCAAGCAAACATACCCACGTTTTCTACAGCAAGTTTTTCCTAAGCGCAACACCAAGCATTTCAGTGTAACAGCATGGAGGGGGAAAAAAGGTAAGGAAGCCTCCTGATGTGTTTCTGATGCAGCTAGAAGGAACCCCTTATGCATGCTCTGAGCAGGAAGAAGCAGAAAGGCAGTCACAGCTGGCTGCCCTCCTGCCAGCATCATCACCATCCTCCCTGCCCAGAACAGCTCATGCAGCTGCTCCACATCACAGAATAAGCTCTACTGTTGAAAGGGCTGAGGAAAGCCCCAGCCTCTGGGCACAGGTGAGACCAGTCCCAGGCTTCCTTCTGTGCCCAGCCTGATGAGAACCTTTCCACGTTCTCAGCTTTCACTAATTTCACACAAAGTCAAGGAGAAAGCAACTGTCTCCACAGGCACCTGATTCTGAATAGGGTTTTAAGTGTCTGTTGAACCTGAATTTAGTACTACAGGAAAAAGGAAGACATCCAACATTTATATTTCACTCCCCAGTACAGAAACAAGTTAACTGGATATGCCAGTTTAAGACATTCTGGCCCTTAATGCTGATGTGCAAACCTTGTGGACAGCCACAGGGAGAAACAAATCTCCAGAAACAGGGCCTTTTTTAAGCAAAGAGTTTACCAACATACTCCTCTTCATGTTTTAACAGAAACACAAGAGCTAAATATTTAATGTCTGAAAGGTTAAAGAAACCTGATATACAACTTCATACATACCAGACTTATCTCAAACTGCTAAATATGAACTGACACAGCTTATGACATCCTACATCTTACAATAGCATGCTGCTCAGCCACAGTAACTGCTGAGGTTCTAAATAAAGAGCTTGTAACTTTACCTCTTCATAGCCTAAATTTTTATGTGCTTTCTTGAGTAATAAGCAAGAAAAGAAAGCCTTAAAGAAGCTGTTATCATTTTTAAAATACAGATGCTACACATTAAAAACACAAGAAAACCAGCCAACCAAAAATAACACCAAAACCAAACAAACTCTACCCTCCCCTCCAAACAAAACATTCACACCCACAAAAGGACAGCTCATACCTAAAAACACTTGAAGACATGAAAAGTTGTGAAATAAAGCAAAATTTCCATATTACATAATATTCCAAATTAAAAATTGCCATATTTTTCTTCTCCTTTTCCAAACAGAGATACCATGATTTCCTCAATTTCATCAAGTTCATACAAGCACAAAACCATAATGAAAATGAGTGGTGCTTCTTCTAGCACTCATGATCACATCTGATCATGGCATGTTCTGAGCTCAAGATGAGAATTTCATCTAAATGCTTCCAGAGGTACTGTCACAATATTTTTCATGTTAGTAAACACTTGATTCTTGAAACTGAATCTACTTGGTGTATCTCACTTGACAGTCTTAGAGAAAACAACATATATTACATCAGGGTGCTCTGATTTAAATAAAGCTATTTAAAAGCTATTTATTCAAATAAAGCTATTTAAATAAAGCTCCTCAGACTCTGAAGTATTTCTGTCATGAAAGAAATAAATTAAGAAGCACACAATTAACAAATTAAAACTTCTACAGAAATAAAAGCAGCTGCACATGAAAAAGATAGAAAGAATGTAAATGGAAGAGGAATAGAATAGTTGAAAGCAAGTAAAGAACAGTACACACTACTTGCCATAATGATAATAAAAAACTATTTCTTGACTGCTGAATTATGAGATAGTGCATTTATCATTATATCTCATTGTAGGGGGGGGAAAAATTATTAAACCATATGAAAAATCAGTTGAACACCATTATGAAACCACATGTATTTTATATCCTCCTCCACAGTGAGATCTTCAAATGGTAACTTAACCTTCCTTTCAGGAAGTATAATGACTGAAACAACACAGTCCTGGTCTGAAATACGATACTCATATACCTGGACTTGCAGCAAGTTGACAAAAAGTTGGCAAGCGGCATTTGCTTGAAGCATCATTGACCGTGAGTTTGCACATCTTGCTCACACCACTTTTAAAGACAGTCAGTCTGACAAAGTTCAAACATGTATCTCCTGACCTTACGTTTCAATGACATGCCTACATTATCTTTTTTAAGCAAATATGACATAGCTAATATGTACAGGTCATGCATCTCAGAACGCCTCAGAGAGGACGGAACTATATTTAGCCTAATTCCACTTCAGCAAAATCAGCAGCCCTCCACCTTCCTTACAAACAAAGCTAAATCAGAAGTTGGGATGAAAACAACATCACATGGAAATACCAACATTTCCTATTCTAAACCCACAGCTTTTAAGTAACAACTTCTAATTTCTCTTCAATAGTTTATGTCCTTAATTTTGTTTTACTGTTCTGCAGGGTAAAACTCAAAACATGAGAGCGTGCTGGACTATTTCAAGAGAACTAATCTGAATCCAATTCACTTGTTTGGTTTATACCTTATGTATAGAGCAGGCCTACATGGAGGCAGGAAACAAGTAATTCTGTTCTTTTCCAAGTGTAATGCTAGTGTAATTTATCTGAAGATATTTAATACGAAGTTTCCCCCCCTAATTAAGGGCTTGAACATGCTGTACTTCAGTCTCCAGCAAAATGAGTTCAACAGTCTGAACACTGACTATAAGAGCAAGAACTGCTTTGTCTGTCAATACAAATATCTATAAAGTATGTGGAAAGTGCAAATAGCTATAAAGGGAAACTATATGAAAACTATCAATAACTACTGATGTGCTATGAACAGCACTGACCTGATTGATATAGATAAAACTGTTATCAGTTATTTCCATTATAAGCAGCTATAAACAGTTTAATTTTTTTATACAGAATATTAATTAATATTCAAAAAGACAAGTGTTTAAATTGCGGGGGGGGGGGGGAAATCCACTTACAAAAATTCCAGGTATCAATAATATGATACTTCATAATTACTTTAGAAAAGAAAAATCTGAAACAAGTCTAAATGAACTTCTGATGGGGAGTGGGAAGCAAAGTATCATACTAATTTACCTTCCTGGCTTTATGAGGAGATGGTTCCTTTATGGTACCATTGAAAATGATGGAGGAATTTTTGTTGTTTTTATTTTGTTTAGAATTAAGACTTGTTTTAAAGTATTTATGTATTCAGAGTCAAAAGTAAATTCCATCTTCCTTGAAGATTTAGGGCCAGAAAGAGGATATCTGAATTCAAATACATTTCACTCAATTTCTGCAGCACTTCCCACTATAAGTTGAGTCAGCCAAGCTTTCACATTTTAAAACAATACTTCCCAAGACAAGAAAAGCATCCCACTAGCATGCCCCACAGATGTCCTTTCAAATCTGGAACAAGCTCATCTAATGCAAGAATCTACCAGTTTCAATATGAAAATGCCACTGCTAATGGAGGTGTTACCTACTCTACAGCCTCTTGGCTCTTCTTACTGCAAAGCCTATTTTAAGTATCACAAATTAAATATGCAGGGACATACCTTGGAAATCTACCTTTGTCTGAAACAGCTTCTGAGATCCTTCAGGACTGGCCCAGAGCTTTCTCAGTGAGGTAACAGTAGGAAAATCACAGATTATGGGGAGGTACCATGGTTCATGCCCACAAAGGAAGCTGACTAAACATGTGCATGAAGAGTACAACAGAAATCTAACATTTCAATTTAAAGAGGTGTACATTTTTAAAGCAAAACCACAAGTTATTTATATGGATAGACTTTTCGCGAAGTAATCTGATCTGAGAACAGGGGATTTTACTTAGAGCATCTGTGTTCCACATTCTCAGGAAAGAAAATTTAAATAATCCTAAAAGCTGAAAAAGGTATTTTTATCACAGCCTTTGCAGCTATTTCACATTTCACTCAAAGAGAGTTGAACCAGATATCTCAAATCACATCTGGATGCAGCCCCAGTAAGTACTGTGTGCACTGCCTTAACTAAAACTCAAATCATTCTATTAAAAAAAGCCTAACCCTTAAAAAACTCCCCCCAAGTTCTGGCATTTCTTTTCAGGTTTTTTCAATTTGTGTGATGTCAGTTTACATCTAATAAGCATGTTGTTTATTATCTTCATTTAAGTCAGGACTTTTACCAAGTTACAGCAAGAGTCATAGGAAGCATATCACGATTACAAATCCATAATGCATGCAAGATCCCTGTGTAGCACCGTTAAATCCATTAATCACAGTCTTTTTGGTCCCAATTATGCTAAGAAGATATTCGATAAAGCAATTTCAACTCACCTCTCTCTCTCTCCTGTTACCATCAGTGCAAAGAAGGCAAAACCACAGCGCTTCCGACAAATTCTCAAGGCACCTCTTTTGTTCCCTTTAAATTAAATCCGAATTGGTTGCACGTTTTACTGAACTGCTAATGCTCTCCACATGTTCCCTCTCTCAAACTGAAAATGTTTTCTATTAGGAATGCCTAGCACTGAACATAAAACTGTAAAATGTCCTTCAAACAACCCAAAGTTCCTCTATTTCTTTGGAATGTATCACTACTTGCCCAAATGAAGAGCTCATAGTCCCACAATTAAGCTTCCTTTAGGAAAGCTCCTTTTCTTGGTGGTTCAGAAACTCCCTTATCAAAAGAAACCTGCTTATATTAAAATCTAAGTTATTTCCTTTAAAAAAACAAAACAGAGCAACAAAGTTTTAAAGCGTGAGCTAGACGAAATTCACATTGTCCATGGAAAGCCATTCCAGCACTCAGCAAATGCACAAATTCCAGAAAGATGAAACAGGGTAGTGATATTTGCAGGGAGAAGCATCTCATGTAAAACAGTATCAAGAACATGGGTTGTAGGCACAAGCTTAATTTTGCTTGTAGAGAATGAAAGGCAACATGGTTTCACATTTCCTTAACCATAACAGCATCGTCTTTTCAACACTTCAATGCTATACTCTTATGAGAAAAAAACCCCAAATTTTTCCCCCTCTTCAGTCCATGTATCTCAAGTTCTCTGCAACAAAAGGCCAGGTAAAATTACAGACTCAAGACAAGATTTTGTCTTCTGAAAGCACCGTGGTTCCACTCAAGAGGAACTTGTCCCTCCACATGCTTGAGGTGCAAGTCCTACCAGGAGGTTCAACAGATGCAGAAATAGTTGCAGAATCTAATCATATCTGCTCTAACACATGCAAAAGTCTACATAATGGATAACAGAAGGGAAAACTGTACATGGAAGAAAGGAGTATCTGCATAGTTCAGCTATTACAGGACAAATAAAAACAGCTGGCTTCCACTAGCCCCTGGTTACAACCAGCTTATAGCTTCCCTCAGGTATCCCAGAACAATACATGCTCAAGAAGATATTTATGGCTACATTTCTTAAATGATACTAAGAGCAAGGGGATATAAAAAAGATAATCCCAAGAGCTCTGTGGAAAGGCTGGGTTATTGGTGCTAACACTGCTGGTTAACACAGATGCCCTGACAGTAGGGGCTAGAAAGAGTCGCTGTGCAGCACAGCAGCACTGGTGTCCCAGAGCTGGGAATAACCCACTGTGGAGGTAACTCTGCATCTACTCACATGCAAGAGTCAATAGAATGGGATTACAAAATGGTTATAACAATGAATATTGAAGCTACATTATACATTTTGCAAGACTCTTGCAATAATATACTTGCACTCTGTTTAGGGCCCTCACTGGATCAAGCTATGAAATGTAATATAGACAAATATCTATGCAAATCATTTTTTATCTGTTATCAGAGCAAAGAAAACTTCGCACAAATATAGGAGACAGATAAAACCATACCAAAAAATGTAAATTTATAGTGCAAAAGCATTTAAACAACTGACTGGGGGTCCTGGGTGTGTGCTTTGGTTGGTTTTGATTGTTTATTTGGCTTGGGGATTTGGGGTTTTTTTTCCTAACAATGAACTGACACAAAAAGGTAGTAAAATTTAAAATATTCCTTGCAACATTTGCTGACCTTCCAAGCCACAGTGCTCTAAGTAATCCCAGGTCAATACATTCACTCAGAATGCACTCAACTTCTGTTATTTGCATTTTTCTTGGATTACATTGTATTAACAATTGAAGCTTATATCAAACTTCTTTTGGCAGAATCATTCTAAGTCATTGTCATGGATCCTTGTGCAAACATCATTCTCAGCATTGATTGCTGCACTCCTGATTTAACATCACAGGAATAAGCATTTTAGAAGAGAACACGGGGCTCTCTTGGGCTAAATACAGTGTCCAGATGTATAAGAGCAAATGGTGCCTTTTCTCTCAGAGATCACACCAGATTAAAAAAAAAAAAACAACAACTATGAAGCAATGAATAAACAACTTAAGCAGGAACTGCAAACAGAGCTGGCCAACCAAGGACCTAATGGTTAAACCAAGTCCTTCTGCAGGAAAAGTGGAGCTGGTAAAAATCATTAAAACTTCACTGTCATAATGTTGCTCTAAAACCTTCCATTTAGTTTCAGGGGCTTAAACTTTTTGACATTGCTGGTGTTCACTCTCTGTAGTTACATTCTCATTTACATGACACTTTATCAAGGCTTCAGGTGAGCCCTGTAATTGTTAAACATATACAAACTAAAATAATGTTAAGACACAGCTAAATACAAAGTCATAAGGCTGCCAAAAATACTAAAAGGACTTTTCCCACAAGGGTAGTAACTCATAATAAATGTGATTTGAATAAAAGGTCAAATTTGAAAGCTTGTGGGAAAAAAAAACATACAGTTGACACTATCTGATTTAAGGAGCACTCAGAGCCCAGAAGGTCAACCATGTTCTGGGCTGCATCAAAAGTGTGGCCAGCAAGGTGAGTGAAGGGATTTGGCCCTTCTCCTCTGCCCTTGTGAGACCCTACCTGGAGTGCTGCATCCAGCACTGGGGTCCCAGCACGGGAGGACATGGACCTGGTGGAACAGGTCTGAAGGGCACAAAGATGCTCCAGCCCTTTGGTCACCTCTCCTGTGAAAGCTGAGAGAATTGTGACTCCTCAGCCTGGAGAAGAAAAGGCTTCAAGGAGACCTTATAGCAGCCTTGCAGTAATCAAAGCTGTCTTTTAAAAAAGAAGAGCGACTTTTAACATGGGCGGCTAGTGATAGGACAAAAGGCAATGGTTTTTAACTGAAAGAGGGCAGATTTAAATTAGAAGCTAGGAAGAAATTCTTTACTGTGAGAGTGGTGAGACACTGAAACAGGATGCCCAGCGAAGGTGTAGATGCCCCATCGCTGGAACTGTTTAAGGCCAGTTGTTGAAGGCCCCCATGGCAGGGGGTTAGAACTAGATGACTTTTAAGGTTCCTTCCAACTGGCTCTATTCTATGATTCTGTGTTTCCTCCACTAAGGTCTTTGGGCATCAACAAGTACAGAAATGCATCTATCATTTCCAATTAGTTACGTTCTCTGAACAGAACTGGTTTCAGCAATGCTCTTTTCATATAAAGAATCATTCTAAATATTGAAGTCTGTATTAAAACAACTTAAAAGCGTTAGCTATTAATTAATCCTGATAATTTAATCAGGATTAAGCTGAAATGGGAGAATAGAATAATATTTAAAAGAAAAATTGCTGAAAGTCCTTAGTATATACATAAGAAAAGAACTCAAACAGAGTTTAAAAAAAAAAAAAAAAAAAAGAGAAAATGTTAATACATTAAATTAAGGTACTTAAGAGGGATTTGTATTTAACAGGCAGAAAATAACACAACTTCTGCACTCAAGTTATTAAGTATTATTCCTTCCCTGCTCAAAACAAAAAACCTTATCCCACCTGACATGGGACTTGTGAAGTCTTCCCAGGTCTCAAAAATATTGGCCTATAGTCAATACATCCTCTGACACTTAAGCCAAATTAATTCTCCAGAGATTTGAAGTCCCTAACGATGGAAAACTTTATCTGGACATCTGAACATACACACTTCTTTTATTTTCCACAATTTAAAAGTACAATAAGTTAGGAAGAAGGAAAAAAATATTGATGCAACTTCGAAATGGGAGAGTTTATGGCAGGAAAGCTATTTCTTTACACCTATCAGCTCTTAAGAGCAAAGTAAATACAAAGATGACAGGAGACTCTGCAGAAAGATCACTACATAACAAACCACACCTTCTCAGAAAGCAGCCCTAGTTACCTGCTGGGGACTTTGCAGAGTCAGTAACTTTGCTGAACACAATGCTTTCCATGGAGACTGTGAAAACTGAAAGAAAACACCCAAAGCATGACAGTTCTACTCCATGTAACACCATCTCGGATTCCTCTAACTCCTGGCTTCTACTCCAAATATGCAACATATCTTAACATCTAAACCTAATGCTTGCATTTCAAAAGAGATATTAACAGGCAGCTGATGTGCACAGGAACACAAGCAGTACCCACTGTGCTAGTGAAATAACCCTCTTATTCTATGACAGGTCTGACTGCCAGGCACAGATCTGCAAACAGTGCCAGTAGTAAGAAACACAGAATATTCCCTATCAGGGAATTCAAACTATCCCATACCAAAAAATAAGACAAGCTTGCTATGTAAAAATGAAAAATAAAATACGAGAAAATAAACTAAATTACATCAAGCTAGGGGCTGAAACAAAAACTTACCCCAAAAATCTAAACTGCAGCAGGGGGAATGGAAATTAGAACCAGAACTTGTATTTGGCTTTTCTGACTATAATGAACCAAGCCAAAAGCCCATATCCAAACACACCTCTTCTCTAGGAGTTTAAAATCTGGACTCAAGTTTTGCAGCTTGGCTTCCTCTGTACTCACTGCTGAATGCATCACTGCTGCCAGAGAGCAACAGCACCTGACAAGGGACTACACTTTCATACAGGAACAATTAAGATACATGCACAGTACTATGGCTAATTGCCCACAGTAAGCTTGAACGAAAACAGATAACAGTGTAACCACACATCAACTCTCAGAAGCTTATGTGCTCCAATTCCTCGATGGCTGCACTCTGGAGAAAAAAAAATTACATGAAAATTCTTTTTATAAAACCTCAATCCGGGAAACTTATCAAATCTTGTCTTGCTGCACTGGTCTGTTTTGCCAAATATACTTCAGACCTAACAAGAACAATCTTCTCCAAGCTGCTCTTAATTTCACTCACATTTATAAAATCAGTTTAGACTTTGCATCATCTCTGTTCCTTCTCTAACACTTAACACATATGCTTGCTCCACTGTTCTTCCTCAAGTCAATGGTAGTAAAGGAGAAACTGATCCTGCACAAGGCAGCCTAGAGATCATTCTCAATGAGAGGTATTTGTGGAATTCTGTAGGTTGCTTATACTCAGTTCAAATTCTCAGAAATGCCATTTCATAACATATCCTGGGGGCAGGGGAAAATGTTTAGCTGCATTTAAAGCCTGAATCCTCCAAAAGTCACTGCAGAAATGACACAAAGCTTTGACTTTCTCCTCCTCCTTTTAAGGAAGATATCTATATTTCAAGGCTTCAACTATGATCTCTTGAAGCAAGACCTAAAACAAGTTAAACATAATTAGACTGTTGAATGTGCTACAGAGAAGCTGAAAACAACTACGGCACAGGATTTTTTAAACCAGCCTCCCATGGAATCTGTCATACTGTCACCATGACATGAGCATTAGCTTGGCCACTGACACTCAGTGAAACATTCTGCTCTGTAGAATGCTGGAGAAAATATTAACACTATCCCAGACAATCAGCCTCCATGCATACAACCTTAAAGCTCTTTGACACACACATTATGACTTTCATTAGACTTTTCCTTGTGACAGAATTGTTTTAACCAGGGTTTTAAGACATTGACACTGTGATAATGACAAATATGCAGCCAAGATTTGCAAGATGTGAAGTAATAAACTTCACATGCTATTAAAATATAGCAGTTAGCTGTCAGCCAGCAATTCTTCAGATCCGATTCCCAATCCAGAATACAGTCTCTTTCAGGTGCGCACAAAGGTTGTGACAAGTAAGATAACTGAACATTCTCCAAAGCACCACCCAACCATCTGACTTCACTGTCAAATGCTATACTTCCCTGTGATGTTTAACATGCTTTAAGGGTAGTGTAGCTAATACAACCTAATTTCAGCATGCAACAAACAAAGTAATAAAATCAATTTATTGGCCATTATCATCAATTTGGAGCACAGCCAAGTCTGATTCATACTCCCCAGATTTGCTCTTGGAAATTGATTCTGTTTATTTGGTCTCTTTCAGACACATGGAACTTAACTTACCGATGCAGGCATGGACTCTCACTGACAGCTGGGTCCTCAGAATTATGCTGTGCTTCTTGCCCCTCCTAAAAAGAGAACAGAAGTATGTAAAGGTATACTGAGGAAGAAGAGGAACTGGAAATAAAAAAAGCCAAATTGAGCCTAGAAAAAAAAGGGTGGGAGGGAAGGGAAGACATTAGAAATTTTGACTTTGCTTCTAATAATCCACTTATATTTTAATTTGCAATAAATTAGTTTTCCTCATCAAGGAGGATAACTCTTTTATCTATGATACAATGCTTAAGTGATCTTTCCATCTTAATCTCAAACAACAAGTTTATTTTACCTCATTTCCCCTGCCTTCTGCTGAGGATATGAAACAAGAGAGCATATATGTGGGAATCTGGACACTCACCAAGCACAGCCCATCACAATGAAAACTGTATTAGAGAATTATCTAGTGATGACTGCACATTTCAGTTTTCATAGAAATACTTTAAGTAAAATTAAGCATTAAAAGAAAAACCAAGGTTAAACAAGAGGTTGTTGACACTTTCAGAGATCTGCCTGCATATGTAGTCTAATGGGTTTTTAAAGCACAAAAATAGCTGTATTTTTCATGCAAAGAGGTAAAATGGAAGTCCTTCTTCACTCTGACTCTCAGCTCCATATTTGGCTTAAATGGAATTACTATTTTAATTAGCTGCTAAATACCTCATTTGGTTTTCAGTGAAATTACCATTAGTTGCATTTCTTCAACCTGGACAAGAGCACAGTACTTGATACCTAGGTGCTATACCCACAAACTGGCATGAGATCACCTTGCCTCTGCACCCAAACCTGCCCACCTGATGGAAGGTGGGAGGGTAAGAAAAGCCAAATACAGCAGCCAAATACTCCCTATTTTCTCTGTAAGTAAAAACTGAATTCCTGGACAAGTGGCTCTAGGGAACCCAGATGACCTCCAGAGGTCCCTTCCTACCTCAGCCATTCTGTGATTCAGTGAATTTATTGTGAGAAAACACTCATGAAGGAAGGTACACTTTTTAAAACCCAATCAGATGCACCTTAGTTTGTATCATGTGAACCATATACTCATCTCTACATACAAGTTAGAGCACCAACCAGCACAACCTTTCTCAGTTACATACTTTGCAACTCTGCTGAGAGGCTTCAGAGTCAAACCCTTTACACAGACACCCAGCAGAATCTTCTACTGGCTGTAACTTAAAACAGTTTTCCAGTAAAAACAAAATTTTTTCCCTACCTTATTGTTATCCTGCCCACAGTTATTTTGCAGAACAAAAATATTTTTAAGATTTTCATGAAAAAAAAAAAATCCAAGACTTTTATATTATTTCTCTGAAAGATCTGTAGGGGAAGAAAGGTAAGGGAAGTATTGACAAGTATTTTCAGAAAAATATTGCCCCTAGGAAAATATACGGGAAAACAAAGAAAAGTAAGGACCTGCAAAAAAGTGGTTAATGTGGACCTGTGTACCTGCTAATAGGGGACTTAGTTCCAGTTTCAGAATGGCAACATTTCTCCATACATTAAAAAAAAAAAAAAACAAAACAAAACAAAAAAAAAAAAGGCAAAACAAAAAATCTTTCATTGAAATTACTCTCTAATGGGTCTGCTTGGACATTATTAGGATAAAGACAGGAAAGTGTGAGCCCTCTCTTAAAAACTTTTGAAGCACCAAGCAGCAAATGCTATTTCCCCCACAAAAACAGGCTGCAGTTTGGACTGTGGAATTTCCTGGAGCAGTTCCACATCTAGGACTGACTCTGTCCACCTAAACTTCTCCTGTTGTTCTTGTTGGACACAGTCTTTGCCTGTGTTCATAACCTGCAGATTTTTAACAGTTGCCCCTACCCACAGGAGTGCCAGAACTCCTCTGGAATATTTAATTTGTCAAGCTAGTGAAGAATTTTTGACCAAACCTCTTGCCCTTTGCAACATCTGATTCTGTCCAGAAACTGCTTCTCTTGATTCCCATCCTTGATGGACTTCTGGATATACCTGACATACACAAATCCTCCAAGACAAAAGCAGAAAATGGAAGAACTGAGTAAAGATTGTTTATTTCAGAATTGTAATAGGACAGCCCAGAGTCAGCAAAGAAAAAGCAAATCTATATAATCAGACATATTCTTCCCATGCTGAAAAACTCATCAACTAAAAGAAATTCCTAATTCAAAAAATAATGGACACTACTATCATGGCACTCTCTAGTGTCTTAGCAGTCTGTAGGGTACAATGACTTCACCAGCTCTGCTGAAATCTACAGCTCTGTGGTGATTTGCTGAAAGAACAGACAGTAGTGCTGGGTAATGCCCAGCCATCAGAGAGTGAATAAACACAAGGACCTGAGAAATCAGCACCATTTTCAGGCCTGTAGAGATTCAGGTCCGTTACAATTTAATACAATTCTTCCCTCTTTTCTAAAAAATCTAATTCATGATGTTTATCAATATAAGCAAGGCCTTTTTTTGGGTAGTTCTCCAAGCTTCAACAGAGGTGCTACTTCCGCCTCTACCTTACTTCCTTACAAAGACCCCTGAAAACTTAAAGCAAAACCTAGAGCAAGCTCTCTTCTACAGGCTCTGTTCTACACTACCATTGCAATTGTAATACCTCCCAGGACAGAAAATTCTCACATACACAAACATTAATTTTTATCTCCCACTGGAGATAAAATTGCATTGGCAATTTTTCCAGCCTACCAAAATCAACATGATTCAAGCCCCAGAAATTACAAAGATGAAGACTCACTTATGATGGTGCATGCCCCCCCTTTCCCCACAGGCCACACCATGATCATCACTACAGAGGCATTTTGTGGTGTTTAGGCATACTAGATTTACCATACAGCAGCTAATTTTAAGAAGACCAGACACATGTAAAGTATTAGAAATTATGCAATTTCCTGATGAATACTTTGACTATCATGCAATATGAATAACACTTCCGTTAAATGAAGATCACCTCTGAAAATACTACACCCATGATTCTACACACACCAATTTCCTGGAAAGCATATCGCAATAATAAATGCCAAAAAAAAAAGAGCAACTTGAAATCCATCCATGATTTCACAGACTCATGAGCTACTGGCCAAATAGCACTAAAAAGCATGCCTGTAGGCAAGCTTTTCTTGATAACAGGTTAGGAAGGGGAGCTGCCAAGGGAGAGACAGGCCATTTGCTTTAATAACAAAGAAGGTTCAAAAACACACAGCACAAAAGACTGTTTTCAAAGAACAAGATTCCTTTTTTAAAAACAAAACCTAGACATGTAACAAAGTTTGTAATCAATTCTTAACTGAGGCTTATATTTTTATTGATATGACCTTTTTATAAAAAATATTCCAGTGAGTGCAACTGGCTACTATTCATTTTTTTAAAAATCCAAGAAGTATTCAACAGAGTTAATTTAATAGCTGCAATTCAGCAGTAGAATAGGTAAATTTTAACATATTGTGCTGACATGGCATTGGGTTGATCTGTGTTGAGATCAGAATCATTATTGCTGTAAGATTAACTTCTAGTCTTTGGAGTTACCAAGACACAAAACTTTTTCTGTATTCAATTTATCTAAAGTAAATAAGCACATGCCAACAGCTTACTGAATGCCTGTCCTATGGAATATAAATGCTTTACTTTGTCATAGTTTATGTACCACAATACAAATAGTTTTATTCAATTATACATTTTCAAGTCTTGATTTAAATGACATTTTGAAAATAGTACCTCAATTGACTGTCTTAAACAGTTACTTGTTTTGAAGTAAAGCCTTTGTATAAACCAAGCAATCCCTTGACCAGAAAGAAAATACCGAGAATGTTGTAAGGGGTAGAGAGGGAAAAAGTATTAATAAACAAAATAGTAATAATTTAACCCCACAACCAAACACATAAATTAACTCCAAAACCATCACATAATTTTCCTCTTAATGCTTCAAGGAACCTTTGAAAGGAAATTTTAAGAGAGTCTATATTATTAAGACATGACGTCCTTCTCCTCAGACCTATACTAAAGACTGCTGGTATCAAAAATGGGATTTTTTATGTAAATATCCAGTTAAGATTCATTGGCGTTATTAGCAAGACAGACCACAATCATTTCCTTGACAAAGGTCATCTTTGTAAAATAGGAGAACGCATCAATTAACATACATTTTTCTATTTCAATGTTTTCTTTCTTTCAGGACAGCAACTATTCAAACTTCCTAATATTCCTCTGAAGGCCTAGATATTTCAATTTAATAAATTTAGCCTCTTTTAAAACAATCTCCCACTTCTGAAAACACATTATCATTTAAAACAAAAGTAGAAAATCACTTTTCTAACTTTCTTAATGACTGTTTAATAACTCAATAAAGAAAATTCATTAGATTAAAGGCATTTACTCTACAAAAGGCCATGCTATATCCTTCTGGGGTCCTCCTGTTCTATTTTCTATGCAATATATGACAATCATGGAAAAAGATCCAGTTTTATAGCACAGCAGCAGACAAATTGCAACAGTTTTAATAACACTCTATAGTCATACAGACTAGCAAACTTACTATTCTTCATTGTATTTGCTCAAAAAATAAAATCTATCACATACATCTGAACCATCAAAAGGCCATCATAAGCAGAAGCGGAGTCCAATGCTGTTAGATGCCATGATTTCATCTAACAAACAATTTGGATCTTTTCAGTTAATGTAGATAAGAGCATATCTAAGTTCTGCTCTAAGCTAGGGTCTGTACACTCTTCTATTTCTGAAATAATTAAAGCACACAAAAACTTGGATTTGAATCTTTCATGCAGTGCTATACACATTCATATGGCAACACAGCAACTAAGAGTGATGCATCTTGTTAGGGTGACTCTGGTTTTTTGGGTTTTCTTAAATAAATAAACAGATTATAATAGGCAATCATATCCTACCCTCAGAGCAGTTTTTAAGTAGCACATCCCCGTGACTCATTTTACTCTCTTCCAAGCAAGGACTTCATCCATTAAGATTAGTGTTATCATTCAGTTGTAGACAGGGATAATTCTTGAGGACAACTTGAAGAGAAAAATCATTTGCTGTGCTAGAAAGGACAATTAATGCAAAACCTTTGAAAACTACAAAGTAGTTTGTCTGTGCATATAGAATTTTTGATATTTAAACGAATGTGTATCCTTTCCCTCAGATCCCAGCAAGATTCTAGAAAGATGGCCTAGATGTGGTGGAAAATCAATACTAGAAGTTTCAATTCAAACTGGCAACAGCAGTAAAGGGATTGTAAAAATGGGGTCCAGGGGATGGACCTTACCTTTTCCCTTGCATTGGGCTAACAGCTCAGCTGATGCCCTTCCCCATCCTGCTTTAGAGGAGCGCTGTAAAGAGCAAGAGCTCTTCAGCTGCAGCCTGCTTTTAACTTGTGAAACTACATAAAAACCTACAGGTTGTGTAAGGTTTGCCCTCTTTTAAGTTTCACCAAATCATGGAAAAGAAAGGAAAATAAAATTGTATAGTGGCACACAGTATAGGTACCTTGTATTTTCATTATTCAGTTGTTATTAGATGGGAAGGTTTGCTGCTTCCCAGGCTCCACCTCCCCCCATATTCAGTTTTTCACACTGCTATGAAGTGCAGTATCAGCCAATCCCTCACAGCAAGGCCAGCTCTGAACCAGTCGGAATCAGATGAGCCAGGCATACCTGACACCAAGTCTCTCTTGAAATAACCAGATTTTTTTTTTCCATAATCCTTCAGAAATGCTACCAAAGCAAACACAATGGGTTACTGAACCCAGCTAAGCTAACACCATGAGCTGTTGACTGTTTATCCCAAAGAGGGCAGAGGTTGGATGAAAACTAACCTCAAACTGATAACACTGAAACTATTTCCAGACTTGAACAGTATTTAACATCAGCCTAACCTGACAACTTACCCTATAATAATTCTGCAGTGAATTCTGCCTGATGAAACAATCTAACCATTATGAAAACCTCTCTACCACAGACACTGCTTTCAAAATACACATGCACAACACATGCTTCACATTTTGTTACGGCTTCTCATAGCACTCAGGTTTCTTTGTGGGCCATTAACCATCTCCAATAATCACATCCATGTTTTCCAACAAAAGTAGCTTAATGAGAACAGCATCCAGCAACTTCCAAGCTCAAGAAAGAATCATGGACTCCCACAAAAGAAACCCAGACTACAGTATGCCACCAGAAGCAAACACATGGCAACAGACCTGCTCTAGAGTGCAATACTTTCGCAAGTAGCTTTTGCTTTTTTTGTTTCAGAACCCATCCATTTCAATCTTTGCTTGCACACACCTTTTAGGGAGCAGAAAATACTTCTGCAATGGAGTATTGCCTCCCAGTTGCTTCATAGTTTAAAGCACTCCACATCGAAAACAAACTCTTCTTTATTGAATGCATAAAGGATGAAATTTTTGCCAGAGTTCAAGCACTTGAGTCTATCAGGTTTTCCCTGAAAAAGATCTGCAAACCAGCACACACACAATAAGGAAAGTGTTTTTTAACCTGCTCTAAACTCAGACAGCATAAATCCTAGGCTTTGATTTCAAGGCTGTTAAGATACTGTTTGACTGCCATTTCACTCTGATATGCTTCTCCATTCAAGATTCAAGAGATTGAAAGAAAATTCTGACACTTCTAAAAAAAGTTGTATAAAAGCCAAGTCTTCTGAAAGTGAGAGAGCGTACATGTGCACGGACAGTGGAATTAAGGATCTCCCTGAAACTCATCTGAAAATATCCAAATTATTATCTAAAGATCCAATTGTCATGTCAAGGATCCAAGCTCATGTTATTGCCATTGAATAATGGAAGCAGAGGAGCTTGGGAAATAACATCAATAATTAAAAAGAAGTCTTTTACATGCTAATACTCTTCAAATGGAAGACAGCACTAGCAACCTGTTCTGGTACATGACAGACTGTTCAAGGCAAACACAACACTCATCCTCATAGGAAGTCAGTGAGCTTTTCATTCTTACCTCATTTTTTCCATCTAAAAAATTAGTGTGAAGTCAGAATGTGTCTGCATCCTGTTCTTGCAATACACTTGTAAGTCATCTAATTATTAGAGTAGTTCTACTCAGAGCATTCCTGGATCATGACACATTTACCAAAGTAACAATCATTTGACAAGAGTGGACAAAAATAAGTAAACAGATAGCTTCACTCTGTTCATTCTGCATTAAAAAAAAAACCAAAATGAAACAAAACATAAAAATAATTAAAACTTTAGTAATTCAAGTAAAAATAATCCCAGCATATTCCCTAAGCAAAAACTGGGCAGGCAAAATCTTGCCAATTATTAGAGCAAGCAACAGTATACAAAAGAACAAAGTATGCTTAGATTTTTATATTTGTTTCTCTACAGATTATTCCAACATTGCGTTGTGTTTGTCAATGAGATTTTAAGAAATTACTGCCTCATTCCCACTAAAAACCTATAAAGCACCCAGAAAAGTTACATCTGAATGCCAGTGAGTGGAAGAGCATCCTGGCTGACACACCATTGTCTGTACAACTGTTCAAATAAGGGCTACCTATGGACTGTCACTACCGAGGTGCTGGGTTTTTGTCCCCCTAATTCTTCACAAGTACACTTGCTAGGCAGGGCTGTCTCTTTATTTTTTTTTCAAACTTAATTTCTCTCCTCTTTTCAAATGGAAACAAAATGGGATAGAAAGAGGAAGAAAATGAGAAACTCAAAGGTGTCGAATGAAACAATCAAGGGATTCACCAAGTATGCATTATAAGTCACATGAATTTATTTATTATAATTATAAAATTATTTATTTCTTATGTATTCTGAGTATAGGCTGGTAAAAGGTGCAGTCTTTTGCGTATCTCACTCAATGGCTTTTGCCAAAAGATAATGAATCACTTTTACACTCTCTAAAATGAAATGAGTTCAAAACAGGGGAAACATTTGCTCCATTTGTCCTTTTTAGCAGTTTATGTGCAAGCAAACTTCAGAAGCTGTTAAGTGAGAACCCCTCCTCACTTCCTCCCTGTATCATCATGCTGACTCTCTCAGTTGCTAATGGCTCAATTTCCACACATTGAAACAAAAACCTTCCAACAGCCCCTCAAATATTTGAGGGTTGACTGCTGCCTTCACAGTCAGAAAATGACCATTTTTCAAGAGCTGTCATTCATGAACAAAACTATGTCCCTTCCCAACCCAAAAGCTCAACCCATAGATAATTCTTTTTAGCAAGATGTTTACCCTGTCATTCTTTGAAACACTGATAGCATGATCAATTAGATCTCCATCTTATATTTTTGCATTACAAAAACATAAATTTTGTGAGTTGGAAAATGGTGAAGATAATTACATTAGAAGAGCTATTTTACAATAATACACTTTTTGGGTAAAACACAAAACCAAAAGGCATTGTTTCCACACTTCTTGTCAACCTCGCATTGTGTTTTTCTTCAGATATGACACATCACTTGACCACTGCTTTCCAGTTCTTAGGTTATATATTTCCCACTGCTGTCAGTAACTGTCAAGCTCTGCACATTCCTCCCAGGAATCTTTATACCAGGTAATTTCTGGTCATATGGTTTTGCTATTACTTGTACTTTGAACTTCACATGAGGATTTTTATTTAAAACCTCTTCACACTGTGAGAAACAGATGCCTTGAAATATCCAGATTTTTGGGGGAAAAAATATTAGAAGAACTGGAAACCTACAGGACAAGGGCAAAGAGGAAAATAAAATAACTTCCAACAGCTGAATCACTTGATGTTTCCACATCTTAAGGCAAAGGGCCCCTCCACTGCTCCCAGCCACACTGTGGGACCTACAGTTTTGGTTCCAGATCACCGTGGATCATCTGGGTGCATTAGGAAAAGCATTGCTAGCAGGTTGAGGGAGGTGATCCTGCCCCTCTACTCAGCCCTGGTGAGGACACATCTGGAGTGCTGTGTCCAGCTCTGGGCTCCTCAGCACAAGAGAGACAGGGAGCTCCTCGAGCATACAGAACAGAGGGCTACAAAGTCCCTTAAGGGACCAGAGCACCTCTTATGGTGAAAGGCGGAGGGTACTGGGCCTACTCAGCCTCATGATGAGAGGATCTCATCAGTGTCTGGAAGTATCTGAAGGAAAAGTGTCAAAGGGTGGATTCCAGGCTCTGCTCAGTGGTGCCAAGCAAGAGCCAATGGGCAGAACCCGTTGCATAAGAACTTCTGTACTGTGCTGGTGGACCAAGTATTGGAACAGGTTGCCCAAAAAGGTTGTGGAGTCTGCTTCCTTGAAGATACTCAAGAACCATCTGGACACAATCCTGGGCCATGTGCTCTGGGATGACCCTGCTTGAGTAGGGAGCTTGGACCACAAGACCCACTGTGGTCCCTTCCAACCTGACCCATTCAGTGATTTTTGTGTCCAACTTGATTAGAAGTTCCAAAGCTCCAGAACAGAAACAAACAGCATATAATAATTTTATACAGCAAATAATTTTCTTTCTCACAAAGGCCCCTGATACCTGACCTTAATCTGACTAACAGTTCCAAAAGAGGCACCTAATTTTTTTTATAATTAAAAAAAAGAGAAAAAAAATTGACTCAGTTTGTTAAAAAAAAAAAAACAAAAAAAACTTTTCATAAATTTCCCTTTTCATACTTCCCTTTTAGTAGAATTCATTCTCTACTACCTGAAGGGGAAAACGCTAATCATTTATGGTTTTCCAATTTAATTGATGATACTAAAAAGAAAACAAAGTGAAGAAGATATTATCCGAAGCAGTGCAACACATTTCAGAGCAATGCCCTACTCACTTAATTAGTCATTTATGCTTTATTAGAATGTGACCATTTTAACCAGACTCAGTGAGAACTATTTTAAAGCTGCCCTTCCTTTCAGTAGAACATGCATATGTGTATGTAAGTACACAAAAATAAACCCTACTTTGTATGATCAACATACTACTTTGTCTCTTTCTGCTTTTGGAAGTTTTCCATTAACATCATATTTGGCAAGGGCTTTTTCCTAACTTGACATACAAATTCTTAAACATAAAACACTGTTCTCAGGCCACTTATTTCTCCATATTAATTCCACTTTGGAAATGGGTTTTATATTTATTGCCGGACCATCAATGCTTTTGTTAGAGAGCACAATTACTGAGCAGTAAATGTGAAATAAACTACTGTTTTGCTGTGCTGCTGTGATCTCAACCCTGGCAGTATTCACTAATTTTCATGGCTTCATTAACGGAGATCCTGGCTAGTCACAGATTTGCAGCGGTTTAAGCTGTTAGCTCACAACTGGAGGTTAAATTAGAGACATTTATTTTTATCAGAAGCAGATTACCACCTTAGTTTAGTCAGGGGTAAACCAAACACACACCACACACCAAGCACACAGACAAGTGGATTCCCATGGGATAAAAGCGAGTGTGAGCTTGCTTACACAAACTTCTGCGTTTACTGCTGGGTAGAAGCACACACAGGAACAGTTGCCATGGAATAGGAAGTGTAGCTAATTCACAGCTTTTATTAATTACCCAGCACAAACTCCCTCAGCTGCCCACATGCTCTGGGCAATACTAACACTGGTTTGCCTCAGCAGACGGTGAGTGCCCACAGTGCTGGTGTTGTTCCAGGTTTGGATTCCCAAATCAGCAGTTCTACTCACAACACGAGTTGAGTTCAGAGCAGCCCTGCAGCACTTTCTGGCAGCCCTACCTGAAGTCCCACAGATGATCTGTTTATGGAGAGAGGAAGGGATTTCCTCCTCACAAATTGAAGGGAAACACATTTCCAAGCCTCGAGAGCCACTCACTTAACTTACAGCCTCGTCATCGAGGAGGAGGGCAGAGTGCAAACACAGCTATTAAGCAGCTTCAATGTTAATAAAATTAAATGGTTTTAAATAGAACATCTGGCATCAGCTGTTTCCATAAGCTGTTTTTATTTAAGTTTCCACCATAAAATACTGGACTTCTCAGCTATTTTCACATGTAAACCTGAAGGCCAAATTAGGCTATCTTTAAAAAAAGTTGTCCTAGCAAAAACTGTAAGAATTATTCACACGCTTTTTGGTTTGGCACTTTATTCGGTATGCAACAGGCTGGGAGAGAGCTAAGCATAACAGTATTTTTGCAACACATTTTGCAGTGGAAATTATTTTTTGAATAAAAGTACTCTTCTTGCATTCATTTGCCAGCAGTAATCACTAAATTCAAAAATAGCAGATCTTCACAAATTTCCAGAGGTTCCTTGGTAGAGATGTAGATTTTTCCCTTTACAACTGAGTAAACTCTGGGGCAAAGTGGGAGAGAAAGAGACACAGCTGCTGCAGTATTGACAAACAAAAGCTGTAAAATCATGGGCCAAGCTCTTAAAAAACCCCAACATTTAAATACCCTCACCAAAAAAAAAAAAAAAAAAAATCCATCCAAAAACCCCATAGGACAAAACCAGACCACAGATCACTTCAGGACTTGGTATTTGCAGTGCCGTTTTACACCCCAAAAGCCACCATGAGCTTTTGACACTACTCTCAGGCACATGGATTTAGAGCACTGTACCCCTTCACATAACGTGAGTGTCAACTCCAAGAGCTGCCCGTGACCTGCCCCAGTCACGTCTACCAATCCCAGGCTCCTGTCCACCCCAAACCAAATTCACACAGAGGGTAAAGAGCTCATGAAGCCTCCTTGACCCAGCCAGGCGAGTCACTGCTATGGATGCTGGCTCTTTCTCAACTGAAAGGAGTGCAGTAGTTTCCAAGACTAGGGTACATGGAGAAGAGCAAAACCAACTCAGTTACTCTTCAAAGGACATGTTAAGCACATAAGTGAAATGCAGAATTGCAACTTTTTTTTTTTTTTTTTTTTTTTTTTTGTAGGCTATTTGCCTGAAGGATCTTCATTTAGACTGGAATGAAGCTGTAAGGTGCACAGACTGCACCCCCATCTGACATGCCCAGACTTCTACTACACCCAGTAAATTGTGACCCCTGTAATTTCTGTGCTTACTGTCACACTCCAGACCCCTCCTAGACAGCACACTCCGAGACACGGCACCACAGGTGCCTTTCAAAAGCTCACACAGACCTTGCATTCTGTGTCTTTTGGTGGGAGGAAAGTGGCTTGCAGTCTCTGACCTCAATATATGCAGAGGAGATTTACTTCTATGCCATCAAGTCAGCTTTAATGCTGAAACTGTCTAAGAAAACAAAGCTTGACCTGCAGTAAAATTTATTCAAGTTTGTTATTATTTTGAAGATGCTTGTTTTCTAAATACATTTTATATTCACAAATCAGTATTCAATTTTTAACTACAAAAGTAGTAGCATTTTACTATTAGTAGGAACCTTAATTTGTCAATCATTTCTTCAGAAGATACTGAGTCAAGGATTTCTTGTCAGTGGATCTCCTTATCTCGTAACTGGCAAATACTTTTCATGGCAGAACTTTCAACTGTTAATTGCCTCCACCCTGCTTCCAGAGCACATCCCTCAAAGTCACGTGTCTTATTTGTCAGACCTAAAAAATATATGCACCTTTCTGTAATTATTTTGATTACAAGCTCTGAAGCAGGAATGTTCAGAGATGCCTTGCCAATTGTTCTGTACAGGGAAACAATATGGGACCAGAAATTTTATTTCATTGTGCTATCAATGCTTATTGCAAGATAACTATGAAAATGAATTACTACAGTTCCACAAAATATTTTACCTAATTATTTTTTTATAAATAACAAAATTGTATCAGGATTAAGAAGCTAAAAAGCTGCATAAAGTTTGGAAAATACAGGTAGTAATAGTTTTTGCCCTCAATCTTTGTGAAGTAATTAAGAACAGCATCAACTTACTCATCCATAAAAACCAATGTATTTCTTTAGAAATGCGGAACTTCAATCTGTATCACTCTTTATTCTGCAATAGTAACATTTTAGCTAAACATCCACTTCAAAATGCGGCTCAATCAATCTGATACATTTTAGACTGGAATACTGCTACCTTGTAGAAATTCTTACATCTTCCAAAAATTACCATAACCTGTCAGCCCAGGTTTTTTAGGTTGATGTTTCTAGGGAGCTGTCTATCTTGTGTTTTTTCTTGCTTTTTTGCATATTTTTTATTGTGACAATCAATTGCATTTTTTAGATTCAGCATTTCATCAAACCTAACAGCTAAATATTACAGATATAAATATTTGGGTGGACTAATATATTCTTCACAACATGAGCAAATAATGTCAATAAGAAGTCAGAGTGTCCTGTTTGTAGCAATACAAAGACTATCTTTCCCTGGTACCTCCCTTATTTTTCTTCTTTTTGGCATTGAGAAACACAAATGACATCAAGACAAAACATGGAGAAAAAACTATCAGAAGTTGAGAGCATTTTCCACCTATTAATAAACATAAATACATTCTGTTTGAACTAATACAAAATCAGCATAGAATCTGCTAGATTTCCAGTACTGCTTCAAGAATTAAGCCATACCTTTTTGTAAGACAAAAACTAAATTAACTTTTAAATGCATCCCCAACTTCCTTATGTAAACAAGTGACAAAAAGTTTTCATTCTCACAATTGTGCTATTTTCAAAGTCTAAATGGGAAAAAAATACAGTACATAAGCAGGAAAAGAATGTTAGAGATCTTTGCCAGACTCCATTGCCTCCAACAGATTCTGAATCAAGCCCAGAATGAATAGCACCATCAAGAGGGAAAAGGTCTGTCATGGGGCTCACGCAGCCAAAATGGCTTGAGATAGGGTCTAGAAGGAATGTAAAAACATTAGCGCTTAAGCCATTTATCAGAAGTACTTTAAAAGAATCCCTGCTGAACAGAAGTCTTAAAAACATATACCCTGAAGAAATTTTCATTGCTTATAGCATACTGCCCGAAGAAACTCATGTCCTGCATTTCAGGACTGTGTTACCTTGTGGGCTGTCATGAGGGCCTGTTAAGACATATTCACAAAGAGAGTTTGAGCAATTATACAGTAATTTAAACGCATCAGCTTCTTGATGATTCTTTCTTTCTCTGTAACACCTCAAGGAAGCCAAGGAAATGAGCTTTACCTGTCACCAACATATTAAAGCAGCCAGCCCACCTTAACAACCTCTACTGTGTACTACCCTACGCAATTACTTTAACAAGTAACTCCACAAAGTAACCTGTCTTGGAAACAAGAGAAAAAAGCCAAACAGCTAAGCAACCCAACAAGCAAGTGAGCCATGAACACAACCCAGACTTGAAAAGAAAGGTTGTTTTCCTACATGCTTCTACTGACCCTTTTGCTGGTTGCAACACCTTTTGCAGGGCCAGCCCCATTACTTAGCCAGATGTTCATCCTGGCTCTTCCAACACCAGCCCCCATATAAAAACAATCTGATTCTCCTGAATCCCACAGCTATTCTCAAGGGTGCAAATGGCAGCAGGTAAAGTTGTGGAGATTGAAAAGCAGTCCAATACCCATCTGTGTTTTAGTTAGCCCTCCAGGGTACAAAGGCACACATATTAGCCCTTCCCCTTAACTAGATAGACATTTCCTTGTGTTGGAGTGGACAGCAATTACCAAAACCCTCTTTTCACTATATCCAGTAACAGAACAGCATTCATTTGAAATTGCATGACTGCCTATGTTTCTTATACAGGTTATTTACAGATACACATTATAAACCTCCAGCAACTGCCACTATTCTCTTCTTTCCTTCTGAAGAAAAATCCTTCATGTTTTCCACTATGCTCATCTAATCCCTCCCAGAAAAAACAAATACCTACAGCCTCTCAAACTAACCAAAAATTTTAAGACTTTGCTTCTGCTTGTTTTATTTACAAGTCTCCTCTCAACAGCATTTTTCAAAAAGTCTTCAAAATTTTTCCCTGGATGAACAGGAACTTTTGGCAAAAAGATGCTAAAAACAGCCAGATTACAGGATATTCTGGTCACTTGGAATAGAAGTTCACACAGCTAAAGTTCTAAAACTTTTAAAATGCCATGAATATCCAGCTACTAATGCCTTCACTCAGAGTTCAGCAAGCTTCAGTGACCCTGATGAGCACAGCATCTTTGGCATGGCAGAAAGGCAGGTCCTGAGGTAGCCTAATCTCAGAAAATTAAAAGCTTTGAAGATTAAGAGCAGGACCTTGAAATGACCCAGACAGAAAAAGAGAGAGACTAAATGGTTTCTGTAGGCAGTCCCTCCCAGACAGCAGGCTGCTGTTAAGCTCCCAAGGTCTGCAGCCGAAGCTTCAGCTCAGTGTTTTGGTCTCAGAACTGCAAGGCCCAAAAATGGAGTTTAATTTGCTAGAAATACAGGACAGAGGAAGACATTACTGACTGCATTTGCTTCCTTACGTCTAGAATATTACATTTTTCTGAATAACATCACATAAGCTGCATTTACTGTGAAGTAACAATGCTAAGTCCTACAGAGAAGCTTATCCCACATACTTCCAAAGCTCTGGTGGTTCTTGTTTATCTTTTCTTCCCTCACAAAACATGGACAAAAATGAAATGCAGAAATCCATCTGAAGCTTCACCAGTACAAAACTTCAAGCAGCAGTTCCATGTTTTTTGTTTTGGTAGTTTTTTTTTTTTGCTCAGGATAGCAGACACAGAAAATTAGAATGGTGTTTCAGGAACAATTCATATAGTGTATATTACATGTCCAAAAGAAGCATAAAAATAAAACAAGGTGGACAGTGGCTTGCTATTTCAAGAGGAAAGTCTGGCAGGAAGAGGACCAAATGGTCTCTCATTTACCAGATTGCTTGGCAGTACCAAATTGCTACTGTGGGGTGTTAAAAGTAGTGAAGTTAAAATTGCCAGAATTATCACAGATGTACCAATGGAAGAGAAAAAAAAAGTAACAAATTCAAAATGTATTGCTACCAAAAAAAAAAACCAAACCTTTATATTACTTGCTTTCAACTCATTATAAAGTTAGTTGGAAATATGAACTTGCTGTTCTTCACAGTGATTTTTATCACCTATGCACAAAACTGAAGATTATATCAACTTCTACACTCAATACTCCTATTGCATAGGAAAGGAGGCTCAGTTCAGCTTGTATTGGCTACTCTGTCTATCCACTAACTCTATTCTAACTGGTTTCTAACACAACAGTTTTTATCTTGCAATGGTTATAAAACATGCCCCAAACTAGTATGTGTAAATAAGATCTACACAAATGCACACATGTAAATATCTGGAAAATATTATTTAAAATTCTCCTCTACTTAAAATAATCTTCAGAGGCACAGTTCAAATATATAAGGCATATTCATCAACGGCAAGACAGCTATCAGAAGAAGTGGAGAAGGGGTATAAGCATAAGGGCTGCATCTCCTACTGTTAACAAACCAATCAATTCAAACTTCAGTTAAACATATCCATAAAATAATCACAACTATCCAGCCCAATATAGTAACCAGAAAGAAAAAGTAGATCTAGACTTCCTATTCATTTTACATCTTAAGTAAGATAATCACCTGAAAGGTCCAGAAGAGGAAAATTTTTCAAAAAAGCAAATCTCTGATTTGCATTTACACAAATACACACTGATGCTAACTTTTGCTTTCATTTTAGTTCTCAAAGAAATTATTATGGAAAACTGTGTCACAGCAATCCACGTGTGCTAGCAATAGCTAAATAAGAAAAAAAAAAAAACAAGAGAGAAGAATACTCAAAAAACAATATGCACCCCTATCCCTTGGACTTGCTCAATCAATTCCAGGAGTAAAAAAAGAAATCAATTACAGGTTTTTTATTCAAAAATATAAATGGAGGATTTAACTATCAAGGCAAAACAAATTGAGTTTATAACTTCAGGAACACCACCCCAATATAATCCTCTACATGACAAATATAAGAAAAATCTCAGTTCTCCAAACAAACCATCCTCATTTATCAAGTTTCAAAGAACTATAAAATCTTATTAGAGTAATCATTAAAATTCATGGATTTCTTTACAGTATGTCATATTTTTGAGAAACTGTAAGAGTGAACATAGAGAGAGGTCATAACATTCTTAATCAAACAAAGGGACAGACATACAGGCATACAAGGGAAAGACTTTTCTGTTCTTATGCTGACTTGAATACATGAAGTTTACCACTTGCTTATTTATAAAAATTTAGTACATCTTTACTTACCCAGCATCCTCCTGGAAGCCTTCTAATTCATCTCTCTGCTCTGCTAGGGTGGATTCTAGATCCAGATAGGTACCGTTATGAGACAATTGCAGGGTGCAGTCATCAAGCTGTAGAGAAAAATTCCAACCATTAGATTAAAGCAGTCCTTTTAATATACCTCACATTGCCTTTCCATTTTCCAGGTCCCCAGACAAAATCTTCATAAAGCAAACAATAGGTTGGGAGCACGTAAGAAAAAGTTTTCAGCAATTTACACAAACCCAAACCCATGTTCACTAGATCATGCTTGCTCACAACATTATCAACACAACTAGCAAATACAGTGAAATTTATTAAAACAGAGAAGAAGATTAGGGGGCTTTAGCACAATGTCTTTAAAATGTAATACAGAAAGAGACATTAATTTCAATGTCTATCTAGGGTGTAAGTTACTATTCTCTGTTCTTACAATACAGTTGTAAGCAGAGTTTCTAAGCCTCTGGATGAAGACAGAAGGAAGAAAGAGCTGTTTTGTGAGCTACTGAATGGCTCTTAAGAGGACAGATATAGCCAAGGGCCAGTGCAAAATGTGGCAGCCAAGAGTTGGGGTCCTGCAGTGAGGGTGAGTACAGTCAACCAAGTCACAGATTTTTCTTTCTGCATTCTGCTTTTAGGGCCAGGCACTAATCAGCCTCAGAGGGTGCAGGAACAACATTCCTAGGCACTAGGTAGAGGGAGGACTGGAAACCTGTGCCAGCTTCCTACAAAGGTACTGAGGTAATCAAGGACCAGACCTGAATGCAGAAATCTACCCACACTTATGCTTTAAGAGGGAGGGAGAAATTAATAAATTGGTTTTATTTCTTTTCTGTCTTCCCTCATTTTCAAGTTTTCCATTAATTGTTCCAGCTGTTGTTAAAAAGAGTCAGATTTGACCAAAATTTAAAAAAAAAAAAAAAAATCCTGCGGTTTTATTTGCAGGGTGCTCATCACAGAAAAAGATGTAGGATGAATCATCCCAAAACTCTGGCTAATTCATTGACCAGGAATACAAAATTATTACTGATCAAGAGGGAAAACTAAAGAGGAGAGCTAGAAAGGAACATGAGCTCCTCTCTGACCATGACATTACTCAGTGTCAAATAACAAACAATGAGGAAAAAAGCCTTCCCAGGGCAGGAGAACAAGACAACATTTACCAAGGGAAAAGTGAACATACAGGGCTGTCCTGTCTCACCACTAGGGAGGTGAGTGACAATCTGCTCAGAGTCCAGCCCAGAAGCATAAAAACAGACATCAGTGGGTCCAGTTGGGACTGGGACCTTCATGTGCAGCACTTAATGGGGGGGGTCCTTTTGTAATTACTTCCAAGCTCACAAATATCCAAAGCTCCAGACATGTTGTGCTACTAAACATAAAATCCAGTCTGACAGCCAGACAGAATAGAGAACCACTAATGTTGGAGAAGGCCTCTAAGATCATCGAGACTCACTGTTAACACAGCACCACCACGTTAACCACCAAAGCATGTTCCTCCATGCCACATCCATGTGTCTTTTGAGCACTGCAGGGATGGCAATTCTACTACTTCCTGCAGAGCCTGTTCCAACACCTGGCCACTCTTTCAGTGAAGAAATTCTTTTCTAATATCCAATCTAAACTTTTGCAGGTGCAACTTGAGGCCATTTCCTCTTGTCACAGAATCACTGAATGCTTTGGGAAGAAAGGGACCTTAAACATCACCTACTTCCAAGCCCCTGCACTCTTCCTGCTGCACAATGGGTTCCAGTTCCTCCTGTTTGCTGCCCATGCTGCATGCATATGTGTAGATGCACTTCATTTGGTGATCAATTCCACTGCTTTTTCTGGGGAAGAAGCTCCAATTCCAGCATGAGCAGTCCCAGGTGCTTCTGCAGTTTCTAGCGAATCAATAACCCTTGCTGCTGCATGGATCTCCACCCCCACCTCATTAGCACAGCCTCTCAAACAGCGCCATGCTGCCTCCAGGTCTGTCTTCAGTGATTGTGACTTTATCCCCTCACCCCTCCAAATCTTGTTTAAAGCCCTCCCACTGAATGAGACCAGCTAACTCCTGTGTAAAGACCCTTTCCTCCTTTGAGACACACGTACCCTGCCTCCTGCCAGCAGGCCCAGTGTCATGATCAGAGAACCCCAAATGAAGATGTTTCATTCCTCTGGATTTAGCAAAACCAAAATGACAGATTCTTTGCATACCTCCATCTACCAAAAGGGAACCATGGCAATGGTGGTGTAACCATACATTAATGCTACAAAGGCCACTTTGAGAAGAGTCAAATATTTAACATCATACTTCAAGCCCATCTTCTGCCACAGGTGACAGCCAATGACTCTCTGAAGAGATAAGCAGGGGTCTGAAACAGCCAGTGACTCAAGCAAAGGAAATTTACCACCCTTAATCATTTACATGGCTTTTCTTCTGCTCTTTTTAATACTTAGAAAGAAAATCAATTAAAATCTATCCTTGATGAATTACCTCTTTTAATTTCCCATCAAGTTTTGATTCTCAGTACCTGTTCAGGAAAAGTGTAAAAGGCAGCCACTCGTCTTATCTGGTAGTCAATACCTAAACTTAGTCATTCAGTTTCCTGCTATTGATTTATATACAAGAAAGGAAGACAAATAGTGTATTCTGGATTATTTGTGTTGGAAATACTGTAGAAAATCAAAATTACAATTAGTGATAGAGTGCAACTTTTGCAATTTGAAAGAAAAGTTCAACCTCTGGAGAAAGGGTAGAACAAGCAGCTAAGTTGTATTTCAATCTTGTCTCATTTTTTTTTTCTTTTCTTTTTTGGATTTTTCCCTGATGAAAGAGTAAGCCATTAAATAACATGACATTTACTCTGATTCCTAGGGATTAAAGAAAGCAAAGAACCTGCAAGCACAACCCTCTGATATTAAAAATTCTACAGTATTGTTACTCTGTCTCTCTCCAGTTACAAAGGATATTAGTAACCTATGCTAATTCAAATACACTCTTCAGAGAAGGAAAACTAAATAATACTCTGGGAAACTTTTCCCAAGTAGTTCGGGGTATGTAATGAAATGCTAATTTATTCAAAGTAATGCCAAAAGGCAAACTACTAATTAGATAAATGTTGTGCTGTCTCTATGGAGATTAGGAGATTTGCCCACAATTTCCATTTATACTGCATAATTAGAGAAAAGAAGTTGTGCTTTACTAATATCTTGTGACTTTAGCATACAAAAAGCACATGGGAACAGGAAGTCCTTCATGGACAAAATAAGTAAGAACAGCACACTGTACCTATGTTAATCTAATTTTCATAGTTTCAGCTGAACATGGTATTCATTCAGGCTTTAACGCACTGTACATTGCATGCTGTATTTGTTAATAGGTGTTATGGTAATGGGAAAAATGGCAGTATCTTTAATTTCCATTACTTAATGCTGAGTCTTGCCAAAGATTGGGGTTCTTTTACTCTCTTTCATGTCTATGCACAAAGATGGAAGTGATCAAAACATCACTTAAAAGTTAAAGTAATTATTAAGGAAATGAACTCTTAAAATCTTCCTCATATAAGATCACTTTGCTACTCTGCCTTCAGCTTCACTTGTACACATATTACAGGCAGAATACAAAAAGAGAAGCCACTTCACAAATTATTTTTAATTAGTAAATTGCCTGCATTTTTCAACACAAAGGACAGCTAATGTTCTCTCATTAGTGCTTATTAGTAACAACTCAGGATGTTGGTCCCTCCCCTCTGCTCAACATTAATCCCAAGTTTATCTGTTATACATCACTTCTTCTGTCTCTGGAGACTGTCACAAATAGCCCCCATCTAGTTCATTCATTACATGCTTCTCCCACTGATCATAATTCACACTGAAATCCCTATTAAAAAACATCTTCTCTTAGGAAAATCAAAAGGCAGAATTCATACAAACAACCTTTTAAAGAATATTTAACTGAACTGGTTTACATCATCATGAATGAGACTTCTATTCAGCTTTTTCAAAATTATTTTATTTAACCTTTTTCCTAATAATTTTCTTTACCTGTTCAATATTCCTGACTTGTCTCAAAAATCTGCATTTTGTTATTAAACTGCATAATTTATTTATACTACTCCCAAAAGGTGAGATCCTCCATGACATTTTTGAAATCTTACAAAACCTTTTGTTCTAAAAATCTCTAACCCATCCCTTCAAATAGTTTATCATTTTTGCATCACATTTTACTGTATTGCCAAGAAGACCTAAAACGTTGACAGAAGTCATTTAAACAGAACTCATCCTGTAGACTTTTTCCATACTTTCCTATAATCACATTAAAAGAATACCACCAGCATTGTGGAACCATAAACAGAAATAAGCACCATCAAATGGGACAAAAGTAATGCTGTTTCTCCGAGTCAAACACAGGGTTACTGCATCAATCTTCTGCAAGATTTCAAGGTATTTAATTTTAGGATAAGCATTAAACAGTATCATAAAGCTACAAAAAAAAAAAAAACCCTATGGGTTCATTTCAATTACATTCTTATCTTTGCAAAAGAAGAGTTTCTTTGGAAAACATCCACGGTATAGTTTTGAATCCCAACGGAAATTTTTGAAATCTCTTGTCTCTACAAAGAGTAGGACTACCTATGAGTAGTCTCATTCACAAAAGTAAAGAGACACATGTAATAGTCAACAAAATAAGTGCTTTAGTCAGAATCACCAGCTGTGGTTAGTCAAACCTGTCCACTAGGTTTACAGGAAGGAAGCAAAGAAATTAAGACTGTCCTTATGCAGGTCTTCCTCATTAAAAATGTAACTGATGTGCTAATTATCTTCAGTTTCATACTGAAATGATAAGATCTGTACTCTGTTATGACAAGATCAGTATCAAGAAATAGTTGCTTAGGTGCTTACTCACCAATTTATAGCTGTCTTTTTGGACAAGAGGAGAATCTAGAAAAGGCTTCTTAAGCAGCACTGACCTCACTAGCTACTCACTGATTTTCCATAACTGACCAGACGCATAGAAATAGTGAGACAAGATTCTTGGGTACAACAGCCTGAAATGCAAGTAGAGCTACTAAATTAAATTAGTCTTTCTGTAGTAAAAGTTCTAGAAGAAGAACAGAGAGATGCTTGAACTTTTTCAGAATGTAGCTGGTGTCCACTCAGTGGTAAATGATCCACAGCATCCACACACTAGAGTACCTACACTGCAACCAAAACTGGCACAAATGGAAAACCATGAAAGCACCATGCACACAAACCTAAACATCAGCATCCAAACAATACCATGGATATGGAATATAGATACCCATATATATGCAAATAAATTATGCATGCATTTTAGATATTGTCCCTGCAGTGTTTAAAAAGGTAACAATTGTCTAATTTTGACAGACACATCCAGACATAGCCAAAACAACTGAAGAGAAAGTACATAAAAAGATCATAAGATTACAAACAATATTTAGATTGTTATATATTTATACCTACACTGGTTAAAGTTTCACCTAGAGGAGTTGAGCACAATTCATTATGCAAAAGCAAACAAACATTTGATTAAAAAGTTAATATATGAGAACATTTTAAAGCAGAGCTTCCTACCCCATCTTTTTCCATCTCCCCCACTACAGAGTGAAATTGTACCACACAAAAGGATAGAGGTATCCTGGCTTAAATTATTACCAGGAACAAGCATACCAAGGTCAGAGCTGAAGAGCTTGATCCTGGTCCTGATTTAAGGGTCATGCCCACCCCACCAGCACATGGAGAGCCTCAGCAGCAGCACACACATTTGTAAAGTTAACACATACGGGTTGGAGAAAGCTAAGCAACCCACTCATGCAAGTGTTCCTTACAGGTTGCCAGTAAATCAAGAACATAGGGCAGAAGCTCAGTTTGTCACCTTCTGTCTCAGGTAACCATATCTGGCTAGTCCCTCATCCTGTGGGGCCAAAATATCTCATATTACAAGACCATCAAGCTTAAGAAGACTCAAAATAGACCAATAGTAGTACACCAGTGATGATTTTTTTCTTTTTCCTCATTTCAAGCACTGACCCACAGAAAGAGGTAACAGCCATTTTTCTTCATAAGGAAGTTCGTATTGCCATGCAACTGGAAAGCTCATCTTTTTTTTTAATTTCACAGTTGAATTATATCACCAAAAGGAGCAAAGAACCTCGGGGGGAAAAAGCAGCAAGAAAGAGTGTTGATCAGCCAGTTAGCTGGTGCTGCTAAAGGATTGCTGCCATTTTCAGAACCTAGTTGAAGTAACCAATAACAGTAAATAAATAAAAAAGTTCATTCAATCATTGTTTTCATTGACTGCCTTTAGCTTCTTACAAGCCAAGTGAAATACCAATACACCAAGCACGAGGGGTGTGAGAGGAGAACAGAGCAAGTCCACACACAGACTGAGGACTGCCGCATGCTCATCCTCACGCACCCTTGCGCGGCTCCACGCACACACCAGTCTCCTCACTCAAGGAGCCCACTAGGCTCATAATTCAATGCAAAGCCAACACATTTTACTGTGCCAAAAGAAACTCCCACAAATATGTTTTCTCTTCCCCCAGAAGGCTTTGATGCACAAGTACGCATCCAAAGTGGATATTCTTCGGGTTTAATGTCTGTCCCACAGCAGCAGTAGGTTGGCAGAGGCACCCTCCTATCTTTTCAAAAAGTCACAGCAGATCCATAAGCCATTCTGCTTCTCCCTGTTTAATCAAAGACCACAGAGTTGTACTTTTTCAACCATCATAAGAAATGCTCTTTTTTTCACCTCCAACTCCCTGCCCTAAGAATCCATTCAGAAGGATGTATGTTGAACAAATCTCTCAGTAGATTGGATGAGATGATTCTCCACCTGTGCCTGAGACCCAAGCTAGAGTACAGTGATAAAGGTTTCCATTCATAGGACAAAGCACTCTACACATGAGATGAGAGGAAGTTACCCCTGTTTACTGGTGGTAGTACAAATCCCCCAAACCACTCCACAGTCACTCGCTGGAACCACAGTCAGCTCTCACCAGATTTCCAGTAATTTGAGCTAGACCCACTAGATAGATTACTTTGTTCATTTGCTTGTTTCCAAAATTACAGAGAAAGGAAATAAGAGAGGGAGAGATTAGAGCAATCCAGTATCAAACTGCGGAAATAAAAATCCCTCTTCAATTCTAGTCTTTGGCACAGCCTCTGAAAATTATCTTACTCAAATGTCTTAACTCATCTTTCATTTAAACATGATTGGGTTACAATTGCTCTCATCAGTGGTGATGCGCTCCTTATTCACCTACAACATGCTCTGTAGAGTAGGATTCACGAAAAGCAAAGTTTCTTTACGCTCAGTTTTCCCTTTCTAAATCCAAAGCCTTGTTTGGCTTTACACATCACGAGTCTGACACATTCACACACTCGAGCTATGCAGTTCTTAAACACTCTCCCTTCTGGTTCAGCTGTTTTCAGCACAATGGGAATCCTGTTACCAGGGCCAACAAGTCTCCGTTTTCCCTTAGCATTCATTTCCATATCATCCCTTCTTTAATAAAATCAATTACTCCTCAGGAAAAAGCAGTTCCTCCTACTCACCAACCCAAAAGCATTCCATATTTCTAAGCAAAGTACTACAAACTGGTTGGCAGAAATGAATATTTAATACTGTGTCATCCAAGGCTAAACTTCACATGAGAATCATCACACTGTTTTCAGAATGCACCATATTTTAATGCTTTTCAAATTTTATTGCAGATCAGCAGATTGATATTTTCTGTATCTGCATACAGCCAGTAGTCCTTTGGTGGCACTTTAAAATGGAACACAGTTGCTGTCACTATTAGTTGTCACAGACTAATAAAAAATAGGAACGGAGTTGCATTCCACAGATCACAGCAAATCCAACAATTATTTATCTGGCTTCAGTTACAGCCAACTGTTCTCTTGTGTCTCCCTTCTCATGTGAGTAGATGCTACCTGGTCTGTTTCATGCCATCACCACTTGGGGCAATGGGATGGAGAAAGAACAAAGCACCTAGGCTAGGACTGATGCCACACAATCCATCTTGGGTAAAAAGCTTGACATTGATGAGAGAAAAGGAAAGCAAATAATCTGTACGTAAGCCACACATTAGTGCCCAAAATTAACAGTGGACACAAAAAATTACTCTCATTTTCAAGTATGATAGCAACCCCACACACCATCACTATCTTGATCTAAAAGCCCTGTAGCTCCACTGCCGTTACTTGAAACAAAGATATACTCCTTCCCCTATACCTTTCTCCTTTTTAAAGCTAATTTTGTAACTCAAAGTATTTTCTAACCAAACCCCAAAAACCTATCCTTTAAAATTCCAACTAAACCAATACTTCTGTGAGTCAGGCACAGGGGCTATACAGAACGTCATTTTTGGTGATGGCAACTGTGCCGCATTCAGTCATCCATGCTCACAAGTCAGTATATTGCTGAACTCTAGCAAACTCACTCCTCCATACTCAATTAGAAGTTGATGGAAATACCCCTAATAACTTCCTTGATCTTAAACTTCACATTTTAAGAAGTAATTCAGCATGTACAACAGTATTCTTGATTTTATTCAGCCCTTTAGGAGTGATTAGCATATCTTGCAGGAGTAGTTACTAATGCTAATCAACATGTCATTTATTTTTAGCACAGTAATTGCCATTGTCAAAATACTTCATAAGCTACACTCACTTTGCAGAGCTTATGTGCAGTCATACTGACCAAGCTGTGCCTCCACACAAAGGATAATCCAAAGGTTTGCACAACTGGACGTAGGGATACAGGAGCACAATCACTTTAAAAGGAACTCCAATATGGAAAGAGCGGTATTTTGAAAATAGCCTGCACTCCTAGTCTGAAACAGCAGCTTTTATCTCTGGTCTGGTAGACGCCACAAAATACTCCTGGGGTCAGGTAATACAGGGCATGAAGTGAAACATAAATGCCACATTAGATCCTCAAGAGCCACTGGAAAAATACACTGCCAATAAAAATATTCTGCTGAAATAACAAAGACATTGAAAACAAACACAGAAAGCTGTTATATTAATATTATGGGTTTGACTTAAGAATAACAAAAGGAAGTTCAGGGTTCAAAATTCTGAAACTGCTATTTCAGGAGTCTCAAATACAGACAACACCACAGCAAACACATAATGAGTGGATGCCTACCTGGTGCTATTCTTGGGGAGCTTTGTCACCGACTCTCAGACCTTTTGCTTTGCAATTCCCTTTAACACAGTGCTCCCCAGGGAGCAATTTAGAATTTATTACAGTATCTGCATCCAAGTGTGACACTGAGGCTTCCAACAGCAGCCACATAGGCATTGTTTGAAAGCATATGATTGCCCAAAATGTCAATAACCACGGAACAAGATAGCCAAATTCATTTAGTGTTAGTGCAACATTTAATATTAACTTTAAAAAAAAAAGCTAACTGAAAAAAAATCAAAAATAATTGTATTTCCACATTAAAAAAAACCCTGAAAATAGCATGTGGGATGGGGAACTAACACACCTAATTCTAAAATTTTAAGTTACTTATATTTGAGATGACGCAAAAACCAAGCAGGCAAAGTCAAACTTCAACCCAAAAGCTCCATCTCTTTTACTCAAAAAACCATAATTTTCTCACAGTAAACATAATAAACCTATAGCATGAGAATAACCTAACCTCTGCATCCATTCAAACTTTTTGGCATCTAGATTTTTCAAATCCCTTTCCCCATCTGTGTTCAGATTTTCCTAATTAAGAAGACAAAGAGCTAGCTCTCCTCACCTTCATGATAAAGGACATCTTCAGCCGAACAAAGGAGAGAGGCTATAAAAACAGGATTCTTTATTTGAATGTATATACAGCTTTTTGGCCAATACACAGGGGATGCCTAGAGTTGACAAGATCTCATTAACATTTGGCTGGAATTACTGTGAAGGTATCCAAGGAAATGGAAATAATCTCAAAGAAGAAGATAGGTCAAGAAAAGTGAGAGGAGGAGAGAAAGGATTAGGTTCAATGAAGTTTATCATCTGAGGAAGTTTTTGTTCAGAGTGTGTGTATCCGTGTGTAGGAGAAAACTGAGTTAAAATCTCAGAAAACATTATTTTAAAGGTAAGTAGTAGCCCAGGAAGGCAAAAATGATAACTACTTCATGACAATTCCATCTGTCTTTTTTACATCTCTTATTAATGTGAAAACTGAAGTATTTCATATTTGAAGAAGGATTTTTGAAGTCATGTAGGAGAATCAATGTCTAAATTGCAGCCTTTTATTCTTAACATATAACCCTGAGCAAAATTTCTCTATTGATATCCTCCACCTTGCACACAAGGATTATATCATTGCTATTCTAACTGCACTGGGGACACCGCAGGTTGCTCATTATTCCATCACAAAACTAAAATACTGGACTACTTCAGAACCACCCACACAATTTACAGATACAGAGGAATGCACACAATAAGGGATTACCCATCTTTGACTGTGGTGGTTTCATTGCCATAAGCAGCTGAACACCTACTAGATAATATACCACAAAAAACCAAAAAAACCCAAAAAAAACCAAAAAAACCAAAAAAACAAAACAAAACAAAAAAAAAAAAAAACCAAAAAAACCAAAAAAAAAACCCAAAAGAAAACAAAAAAAAAAACCCACAAGCAATAACAGTGTGCAGATGATATTTCCATCTATATGCCCCACACTGGCTCTCTTTTAAAAATGGTGCAGCTGAAATGTCAGGTTTGCAATGAGATATACTTAAAATCAGTATTTGATAAAAGATGTTATTTGCATCCATGAGCACTTCTCTATGAAAAATAAAAACTAAGGAAAAATGAGAAAGTAGGGACAAGATACCACACCATTTGAAAACCTGGAGCGGGAAGGTCCTGGGGGAAAGAAGACAGCCTCAGAGAAAGAGGAGTAGGAAATGGTTCTGGGACAACAGCAGTTCTAGTAAAATTCACAAACCTTTGAGGGCCAAAAGAGATGGGGAGTTAATGACAGACAAAGACTGAGCCAGTAAAAGATGTAAGAAGCCCAGGGTAAAGTGTCTTATTATAATCAAACTCTGACTCAGAAGCTTCTGATGAGGTGTCTGAAAGCTTAAAAACCCAACAATTACAACTAAAACTAAAAAACTAGCACAAACCTGTAGGTTTAGATAGAAGAAAATACACCAAACATATTCACACAAAGGGTTTGCGTGAAATACAAAAGAAAATAAAGTACAGCAGTACTATCAAAGAGAACATCATACATTTGTCAACAGAATAATTTTTCAGACACAGCCTGAAACTTGGAGGTTTAAATGAAAGATCTGCTCTACTAACAATATTATAATGAGTACAGTCATCAACTCTTCCCAATACTTAGACTGCCTCTTAAAGGCTTTGTGGTTTCTCAACCAAACATCAATTGGGCTGTCACTAAAAGAGCAAGATTAAAGTTTATGAGAATGAAACGCAATATAAGAACATGGGGAAAATACATGTACCCTGCAGACTCTCTTCTTAACGTCAAGATTTTATAAAAGCACAAAGGATCTCAAGTCACATTTTCTACCCTTAAGCAGAATTTATTTGGCATTTGTGCTGCCTTTTTTTTTTTTTTAAATCAGTCATTTCTTCCTTGTTTGATTAGTTGCCAAGAAGTTTCAATCCTCAGCTTTAAAACAGTTGTCTGGACTAGAACAGGCGAACGAAAAAAACCCCTCTGAATTAATTAGGATAACATCTGAATAATGCTAAAACAAAAAAACTACACTCTTCAATGCAGTAACAAGTAAAACAGTAAGTTTGTGGGGAAAGAATTAATGCAGCATTATCAGCCATATCTCAACAATACTCATTCCTTGCTTACACTGTGATCGCCCTGTTTCAAAGTTCATCAAGAAAATAAATAGAAACAAATGTCTTTAATTATAAATTCCTGATCTATTTTCCTTTATAGCGGAGAGACTCTAAAAGATACAATGGAGGACTAGCTGATGCCCAAAGAGAAAGAAAAAAAGACTGGAACAGTTCGGGGAAATAGCAAGTGAGGATCATGGTACTCAAAAACACCAACAAAAAGAAAGCTAATTATGCTTTTAGCCTTGAAGAAATGGAAAACTGTTTAAAAGTGAGTATTCAAAACAGTACATAATGGGCCAATAAAGCTCATAATTAGAGCAAAGCTCAGAGATCAAATCTAGTTAAATACTTTTAGGAATAGGAAGATTAATTTTCTGTACTTAAAAGCAAATAAAACATGTATGTTTCAAGACATCAGCCATCCAACATCTATTATTTAAATTTGTTTATTAGGATGGTGTCACAGCTAAGTCAAGACAGATAGGGCTGGCAACACCATCAGCCCTTTCACTGGCATAACTTACCAGTCTTCATTCACAAACTCCACACATTTTCATCTACAGTCCTTATTCTCATAAAACTTGGAACTCTACACATTTTCCTCTTCAGACCTTATGCTTATACAATTCTGTCTCCTTTTTCTCATAAGCCTCTCTGTTAATTCTGTACAACTCTGACTCCTTATCTTATAGACCTCTCTCTGTTAATTCTGATTCGATTCTCTTATTAGTAGCTTGTACTGATTCCTTTTCTTATGGGCAGTTTCACACATCTTTGGTTCCTTCTTTCAATCTGCATGGCTGGCTGCCCCAAAGCCATCCCTTTCCCAGCCACCTGACCCTGGACTTCATACAACACATGCTTACCTTATCTGGCCCTTACACAGCTGTATGTACCTTGGCTCCTCACAGCACAACCAGCAGCCTTCTGATCTGTCTGCATCTCCAAGTGCCTCTAATCAATGGAAAGCTGCTCTACTCCTTTATATCCTGTGAACTGATTGGTCAGGCACAGATGTTTCTTCCTTGGTAATCAGTACAGCTGCAAGTTACTGGGGAAGATTCCCTCCTGCACTACCCTAGCTCTCCACGGGATGGTACTCAATATAGGTTATAGACTCATAGGATGGTTTTGCATTGAAAAGGACCTCAAACGTCAAGGAGTCCTGCCACAGGCAGGAACACCTTCCACTGTGCAAGGCTGCCCAAATCCCCACCCAACCTGGCCTTAAACACTTCCAGGGATAGCATATCCACAACTTCTCTGGGCAACCTATCCAACTGCCTCACTAACTTCACTGTAAAGAATTTATTCCTAATATCCAATCTAAACTTACTATCTTTCAGTTTAAAGCCATTCTCCCTTGTCCTATCACTACAGGACCTTGGAGAAAGTCCCTTTCCAGGTCTCTTGCACCCTGTATAGGTACTGGAACATGCTATAGTGAATCCCTGAAGGCCTCTCTTCCCCAGCCTCAACAACCCCAACTCTCATAGCCTGTCTACTAAGGAGAGGTGTTCCAGCCATCTAAGCACCTTTGTGGCCCTCCTTTGGACTGTCTCCAACACATCCATGTCTTTCTTATGCTTGGGGGCCCAGGACTGGATGCAGTACTCCAGGTAGGGTCTCATGGGAGCAGGGTCCCTTTGGATGGCATCCCTTCCTTCCACATGACATAGCTGGGTGTCATCCACGAGCTTGCTGTGGGTGCACTCAATCCTACTGTCCATTTCACCAAAAAAGATGTTGAACAATAATGGTGCCATTACTGACATTTGAGGAACACCACTCATCACTGGTCTGCACTTGGGCACTGAGCCATTGACTGTAACTCTTTGAGCAAAACCACCTCACTAATTTCTTATCCACTAAGTGGCCTGTCAATCAAATCCATATCTCTCCAGTTTAGAGAATAGGACTTTGTATGTGACTTGTTGAATGCTTTGCACAAGTACGGGTAGATGACATCAGCTGCTCTTCCCTCACCCACCAACTCCAGAACCCCATCGCATAAGGCTACCAAATTTGTCAGGCACAATTTGCCCTCAGTGAAGACACATCGGCTGTCATCAATGCCCTCATGATTTTCCATGTGTGTCTGCTTAATTTCTAGGAGGATATGCTCCATGATCTTGCTGGGCACCAAGCAAAGAGTGACAGATATGTATGGGTTATGTTTCCCCTTTTTCAAACAGTGAACCTTCATCAAAACACCACAACTCCTCAGATACAATGGATAGTTGTTTAGCAACATCATCACCAGTTCCATCAGGACCTATGAATGTATCTCATCACGTCCCATGGATTTGTGCACTTTCTGATTCTTTATATGGTCTCAAACCTGATCTCCTACAATAGGCATCTCTTTATTCTCTCATACCTGCCTTTTCCTTCTGTACTCTGGGTGGCATGGCTGGAGCACTTGCTATTTAATACCAAGGTAAAAAAGTCATTGAGTATCTCAGTATTTTTCATATCTTGGTTCTCCAGGTCTCATTTCCTTCTGTAGAAGGCCAATATTTTCCCCAATCTTCCTTTCATCACTGATGTGCCTGCAGAAGCTTTTGTTGTCCTTGACATTCCTGGTCAGATTTAATTCTGTCAGGGTTTTAGTTTTCGTAACCCAATTCCTGGCTTGGACGATTTCCTTGTATTCTTCCCACCTTCTGTATGCTTCTTTCCTGAGCTTCAATTTGTCCAGATGCTTCCTGTTCATCCATGAAGACCTCCTGGTGTTTTTGCTTGACGTCCATTTTTTGGGGACGCATTGCTCCTGAGCTTGAAGAAGGCAAACCTTCAATATTAACCAGCTTCTCTGGTTCCTCTTTCCTCCAAGGCTTCATTCCATGGTAGTCCACTAAGCAGCTCATTGAAGAGGCCAGACTCTGCTCTTCTGAAGTCCAGGCACAGAGCTTGCTGTGCAATCCCCTGGCTGCCCCAAGGATCTTGAACTCCACCAGTTCCTGCCCACTGCAGCTGAGGCTGCCCTTGAGCTTCACCTTCCCCACCAGCCCCTCCTTGTTGGTGAGAACAAAGTCTATTATAGCACTTCTCCTCAATGGCTCCTCCATCACTTGGAGAAAAAGTTATCATCAACACATTCCATGAACCTTCTAGAGTGCTTCTGCTCCACTGTGTTGCCCCTCCAAGAGACAATGGGATGACTGAACTCCCCTTTGAGGACCAGGGATTGTGAACATGAGGCTTCTCCTATCTGTCTACAGAGGGCCTCACCTACTTGGTCTTCCTTCAGCAGACCCCCACTACAAGGTCCTCCTTTAATCCTGACCCAGGAACTGTGTTGTGTCCTCACCTAGACAGAATTCCATGCACTCCAGCTGATCATTGACTAGAGGGCAACACCCCCTCCTTGCATCCCCTGCCTGTTCTTCATAAGGAGCCTGTATCCATCCATTCTAGTCAAAGGATCCATCCCACTATGTCTTGTGCAAGTGGCCAGTTCCTGGCAGATCTTGGCACTTCCCTGGGGTTTCCTCATCTCAGGAAACCCCCTCTGTATGCTGTGATCTCCCACTCTGCTGTGGAACGTATCTGCATCACCTCAGTAATCCCTCAAAACCACCTGGCATTAGCTACTGTAGATCAATGACATCAGTTATCATTTTCTTCTATGCACAAAAGAACTACCAAGTACCTGTATTTTGCTATAAGCATAAAATTTCCTATAAACGAACCCACTTGGGGCCCTTGTTTTCAGTACTCGTTGCCAACATAAAATAAATTAAAAAAATAAATAAAAAAAAAACCCAAAAAAAACCACACAAAAAAACCCCAACAAAACAGCCAAATCTGAATGACAGAAATAAAGCATAAAGAGCAACCCTGATAGGCAAAATGGGTCAAACCCATGGCTTGCTGCAGTACTTAACTGGAGTTACAGAAGTCTGTCTAACTGATTTGAAGTCTATTTGCCCACAAAAAAAGATACTGGAAATGGTCACAGATATCTACAAGACTTACATATGTACATGGCACTTTTATGTAGCTGTGTGTTATCATCTGGCAAGCTGGAATTTTGTCAGAGCTAACAGTCTCATGTGTGTATTCCAGGCCCTGCCCAGCAGTTGCAACTTGTAACATGGACCATTTTGACAATCTACCTCACAACAAATGGTTGGGTTTCCTTGCAATGCAACTGGGCATCAAGCTGTCAAAATAGCCCAGGATCAGCTGTTTGGAAGTGTCTGATGCAGACTTGTCACAGAGCCCATGTAACATGGAAGAACTCTCCTTTAGATAGCTGAGAACATGCAAGGAAGGGGAAGATGCTATTTTGAAGATTAAGTCGTCAAAATTATTTTACAAACGTCCAGGGCTATTGTACAGATCTGGTCCTTAGGGGAGTGCTCATAAAAGCTGGCCTAGACCACACACAGTTCTCCATTTCCAAATGAATTGATGTAATATTTTGTACCACAGATAAGCCTCCATACCCATGTGGTTGAGTTCAGATGCTCCCTGTTGCTGCCTGTAACAAAGTAACTTGGAACACTATTACTTACAGAATATGCCCTGAGGCTGTATGGATTATCAGGTCTAATATTTCCCACAAGGAAACAGCATACTTGCACCTTACAAAACTAGGGACTTCCCAACTTTGTGGGGCAGGATTCCCTTTAAGGGAAAAAAAAAAAAAAAGGAAAAAGAGAGAGAGAAATTTTTAAAAATCTTCAATAAGCACACTGATTACACTGATTTATGATTTTGAGTCAAATGGGAACGTGGATGTAGTTTATGAAGGGAACACAGCTGCGTGTAGACACCTTTAATACTAAAAGCTGAAAAGAGTTTTAATGTTTTCACATGGAAAACATGCCCAATACTTGAAGTTTGGAACAAAGCTAGGAGCAAATTTAAAACAGTGGGAAGAATCACACTTCCCACAGCAGAGGCAACCCTAAGATGGTTAACCCACAGTCACACAGCAAGCTTCTGGCACATTCAGAAAGAGCAAATGCTCTCCCAAGCCTTAGATCAAGGCATTCATCACAAGCTCATCCCCTCTTTCCAAACATGGCCTTTTGGTACTTGTTTTGAGACCCAAAATCTCAAAACAAAAGTATATGCTTTCTTCTGACACAATAATTAATTATATAATATCTTACACTAAAAAAGCATCATGTTAAGTAGTCATGATGAAAAAAATAGGTTTCCCTTCCATAAAGCCGCGTTAACCTCATTACAATGTACCTGGCTCAAGTAAAATGGCAAGCTCTCCCTTCTGATAAAAACAGCACTTACTTTAAGCAGCTAGTATGAAAATGTCTCTCGCTTCATATATTCCTTCTATAATCACCACACTCTTAACTGACTTAAAAAAGCCAGTAGCACAGCGATAAAACACAAAAACAAGAAAACAACACATTTAACAAAAAAAAAAGTAAACAAAAAAAAAAAATCCTACACAAAACCAGCCATTAGTCTCTCTCCTCAGAATTGATTTTACTACAAATTACAGCAAGAATTAATTTATTTTCAGAGTGACCTTAATCACTATTATACCATAATAACAGAATTTTACCTTAGAGCTGTTGCTGTTCATCCTTCCAGTTTAATTCACTACAGGCAAATGTCTCACATAGCTCACACTCTCTAGTGGGAGCCGGCTACAAACAAAAACTCTGAAATACGAAACACAAAGGTCTGTTTTATTCATGGAGCTTTTGTTCGCCAATTAATTTGAAAGCAATTTTTACAGTGGGAAGAGAAGCATGGCTTGGTTAAGCTGCCCTCTTAGGCTACACAGTAAAAGGACAGATGTATAACCCCTATATAATTTTTAAAATTAACATATAAACAACTGCAGTTTGCAAAGCATCAAAGCTTTTGGTGCCATTCTACACTCACAATGTATACACCGGTGTAACTTAATCAGCTCTCCAGGGATGATGTCATCTTCTCCAAGAGCCTGTAAGCGAAATAAGAAACTGGTTCTTTTTACAAGCAAGAAGGCCCAATCCTTTTGTTTGGCTTTCATAGAATCATAAAATTATTTAGGTTGGAAAAGAGCTTTAAGATAAACCAAAGTCTAACCATTAACTGCAGCACTGCCAAGTGAACCCCTAAACTATGTCCCCAAGTGCCACATTTACACATCTTTTAAACACCTCCAGGAATCATGACTCTACCACTTCCCTGGGCAGACTATTCCAGTGTGACCACCCTTTCCACAAAGATTTTTTTCCTAATATCCAATCGAAACCTCCCTGCTGCAACTTGTGGCCATTTCCTCTTGTTCTGTTACCTGGGAGGAGAGACTGATTTCAGCCTCACTACAGCCTCCTTTTAGGCAGGTATAGAGAGTGATTAGGTCTCCCCTGAGCCTCTTTTTTCCAGGCTAAGCAACCCCTATTCCCTCAGCTGCTCCTCATAAGCTGTTCAGCTGCTGTCAACCAGCACCCACAGGTCCTTTTCCACTGGACAGTTTTCCAGCCACTCTGTCCCCAGTCCACAGTGCTGCCTGGATTGTTGTGACTCAACGGCAGGACCCAGCCCTTGGCTTGTTGAACCTCACACAGTTGGCCTTGGCTCCTTGATTCAGCCAGTCCAGATCCCTCTACAGAGCCTTCCTACCCTCCAGCAGATCAACAGTTCTACCCAACTTGGTGTTGTCTTCAAACTTACTTAGGGTACACACGAACACTCATCCAGATCATCAACAAATACATTAAGCAGGACTGGCCCAAATAATGAACCCTGGGCTACTCCACTTGTAACTGGCTGCCAACTGGTTTGTAACTCCATTCACCACCACACTCTGGACTCGACTACCCACACAGTTTACCCATTATTTTTTCCGTGCACGCACAGTCCCCTCATGAAACACTAGTCCTTCTCTATTTATAAGGGGCAAAACAAGGACTGAATATTGGGGATGCATTCAAAAGGTAGTCCATGAAAGCGGAGAGTTTTGAAATTGTCCACAGGTGCTTTGCTGTTGTAGTTGGCTGGTACACGGCCATGGAAACCCCGGGCACTCAGGAGCATTCCTGTGGCCATGGATACTCACTCTTCTCCTGCCTGCAGTCCCTCTGGATTATTTTTCAGCTCCAGAGCAAAACATAAATTAAAAAAAAAAAAAAAAAAAAAGGCAAGAAGCAACATTCAAGCCCATCCTGGCAGTGGTCCAAAGGAAAAAAACCCAAACAAAACACAAGCCAACAAACAAAGATACACAGATTAGAAAAATGCTGACAACCTAAGTAGCAGGAAGTTTTTGATGATCCAAAAGCCATTGTGAAGCCCAATTAAAAAGAAAACAACAGCTATGGTCGCTCAGCTTGGCCAGGCAAGGATTAGCTGACTCAATCATCCTAAACGGTAGAGGAATGAACCTTTTTGTCATGCATGAAGAAGGTACAATGTAAGAAATTTAAAATACAGGTTTTTCCCTCCATAAAAAACAAACAGCCAAAAAAAAAAAAAAAAAAAAACAAACCACCAAAAATATTAGAAAACATTTTCACTGTGTACACTCAGTGCAGAAAGCAACTGAGAAGGCAAGACCTTCCTACTCTTCCTTTATTTGGAAAATGATACTTTAATTTCTGCAGCAGAAGCATTTCAGGTTGGGCTTTTTGTGTCCTTTTTTTCTGAAGCATTTCATTGCTCTTTGCTGGTAGAGCAAACATCCTGCTAGTTATTATGTTTAAATACATGCTTCAAACAGTTTTCAGGTTATTTGGTTTTAGACAGAGAAATAAGCCCCAGATGTTTCACTGAGAAGGTTTTCCACCAGGAAATTCATGGCCTTTCCAGATGTCTCAGATATCTAAAAGTCAAAACTTATTTTTTCTTCATGACAGGCATGAATATGTTCTTTCCAACAAGTTGCTTATGAGATTATTATAAAGTATCCATAGGCTATATGGATTTGGGATTATTTGAAAGATGAGCAGCAATGAAATCTTCCTAGTCCTTGCCTCTTAGAAATGTTCTGCATATCTGTATCCTTGTTTGGCATATTACGGCAAGTAAAATTTGACAGGGAGAGTCTAATTAAAAAATACATAATCTCTATTTATAATTACAGGAAGTAGGTTGAAATAAGGGCTGGTTTCATTTTTGTAAACCTTGGACAGTCTTGTAGTTTTAATAATGTGCAGACCTATCCTTTAGGTAGTAAGATGCAGAACCTTTCATGATCATGTTATTTCAGTAGCCAAAATTCATGTCTCTCCCTGCTTTCCTCATTTATAGATAACTTTTCAATGTCTTGCAGGCAGCAGCTGCTGCCACTTCTCTCCACCTTCGCTAACATTGTCTCTTTACCCCCGTTATCAGCCATCTTCCTGCTCAAACTGTTTGTCAGGTTAACATGATCCAGTTAAGCTGTCACAGAGTGCTCTGACATTCCGGCCTCAGAGTTCCTCCTTCTATTTCAGACCTGAGGAAAGGCTCACCATCTAAGAAAAGAACCCTATTTCTCTTTGCAGCTTTGTCTGTTTTTCCTGAGACAGTGGCACAAGAATTCTAAACAAGCAACGCTGGAAAGAAAAATTAATACCGCATGCTTTTTTTAAACAGGAAATATGTCAGCTGTCATCTTGGGAAGCACTATACAACACCGGGTTTGCAGGTTTATTTAATGTACTCTTGATGGATTTTTCTGGCAGCAGCACCTCCTACTCCTCATAGATACACAGGCACAATTCCCAAAGAAGATACTGGGACTCTACATGGCCACCTGTAGGAACAGACAGATTTTGCACACAGATTTCTTAGATGGCCACAAAAATAAATTGAGAAATATCAAGCAGAAAGAGATTAAAGTCCTGATTTTTTGGAAGCAAACAAAAAATTTTTCTCTTCAGTGGAACAGGAGTAGGGTCTCTATCATACTCATGGTTATACAACAACTTCTCATCCAATCCATAAGCACAGCTCTTCCATAAATCTCCACGGAATCAGCTTCAATACCTCAGAGCAAAGCAGAAAGCCCTGGCAACACAGTTTACAAGGATTTGCTTAGAGTATCTTCAGAGCTAGAGCTCTGATAGAATTCTTTTTTTGTTTCAATTAGCTGTTTTTCCTGGACACACAGAGAAGAGATCATATTTAACTGATTTATACTTTTTATAAGACCAAACATACAAAGTTATATCTTGAGCTGCACTAGCAAAAATTTTTAAATCTTGATTTACATTCATTGGGGCAAAAAACACTTCTAGTGAGAGAACTGAATCTGAGATTTCTTTTTCTCTCTCCTTTTCCAATTAGGCATAGTGTTTCTGATTATGAAATTGCACTACGTTTGTAACAAGAAATTGCATTGATGGGTAATTGCAAGCCCTATGAACCAATAGAAAAGTTAATAGACACTATTCATTTGTCCTGACTGCCCTTCCAGAACCATATGAAAATATTGATTACGAGTGAATAAACAGTCCTTCTTTAGAAACCACTTATTAAATAATCGAGGTGGGAGGTTGTAAACAGCATAGGGTATAGATCTGCAGTCAATTTCTACTATACTTTGCAATTATTATGTAAGTGGTAACTTTGTCCTTATGCTGGAGGGGAGCTACAACTCAAAGTCCATCACTGAAAACAAAAGCCAAGAATGCTGCAAATAAACGATAGACAGAAATCCTGCAAGTGAAGCTTTGCAATTTAAGCTTATGCTGGATCTCTCAATCCCAGCATTAGGCTCCCCTCATTAGCTTTGACAAAGAGAGGATTAAAGATTTCATCCCTTGGGCATATGCAGTAACTTTTGCAACAGTACTTTTTCAGTACTGAGATGGTCTAAATTGCAAAGATATTTGTATACCTTAATAGCCCTGTGAGCTGTGGGGGTAGTAGGGTTCTCTGCTAAGCAAAGGCAACCATTCAAGCACAGGTGACAGAAACAGCTCTTAGTCACCAAACCAGAAAACTGATTCCATAGAACAACAACAAGGCTTTCCCAGCACAGAGGGTCCCACTGCAGAAATGCATATATGAGAACCTAGAAATGAATAACATGCAAAAGGCTAACCCACGTATCCATACTTCTCTCCTACAACAGCCTTGGTTGGAATTTAGCTTCAGGTGACACAAGTCAACTTGAGAACAGTGGTACATTTAGCATAAAACATTCAAGAGATTCTTTTCCCTGGTCACAGACCTTTTAGGTACACTATAATCATCTTTCAAAGAGTGCAATCAAGTCATTCAGCAATTTCTACTCCAGAAAGATGTGATTGCTAAACAATGGTGTCATGACGACAGGCTGACCCTGCTTTGGCCTGAACAGACATAGCGGTTGCTGAAATCTCAACAGGATGTGAAGAGAAAGGAATCCATATTCATCATTAGCTATGGTTGATTTTCTGCTGGGAGGGTTTTTGGTTGACAAACCACTCTGCTGAGTTACCCTTAAACATGTCCAGCTTCACATACTTCTGAATTCTTTGGTAGTATTTCATTTGTTTGCAAACCTCAAAAAATATAAAAAATGCAACATATTTCATATAAAGCCTATAGCAGCTGTTAGATGACTCTTACTATAAGCCTAAATGATGGCTTGTGACAAAACAATAACTGCAATACCAAATAAGGGTATTGACTTCTTCCAGGAAAAAGAACTATCAGGTTCAATAGACAAGTAGAAACCAGAAGCTGCTTATTTTTATATTATGAATACTGAATAATTTGACAGCATGATGAAAAACCACTAACAAAGGGGTAACAGACAATAGAAGTACATAATCACAAGAAGAAAGCAGAATAAAGCATGCATACAGGCACTAAATGCTTATTCAGTAGCCAAATGACATCTACAATATATTTGAAAAAAGTACCTTGGCTTAGGATAGAAAAAATTACTGTAATTTACACAAGGATAGTGCACAGAAACTTACTGTTTAAACCATTATTTCACTATAAAGAACTCTTGGAAAAATTTGAGAATCCAGCTGAGCTGCATATTACTCATAGCCCATTACTATACCACATCCACTTCAAGATGATTCAAACTTGCAAGAAA